>JAKSZU010000006.1:101972410-103172410 GCA_026018925.1 Tupaia tana | reverse complement strand
GGAAATTTTAAGAGACTTAACAGGTTAAATTCAACCATGAATAAATAAATTTGAAAGTTAAATAGCAGATTATTAATATACAGACAAAAAATACTTACTGATTTTTTTTTCATTGTGTAATTCCTTTATTTTCTGCATTATTAGTACATTACCAACACTACAACCATAAAGAACACAACTCCAAGAGCTATACTTTTTAGTTTGGGGAGATCTCAGTCTACAGATTCATTTACTTAGATAAAAATTAACTTCAATCTCAAATATTTACAATATTTGAAGTTTGGAAAACCCTAAACCTTTTTGCTAAGAAATTATAATTTTCACTTAACATTAACATTTTCTTAAAGTATATAAAAGATTTATAATCAATGTAATTAAGTTGATCCATAACTGTTAGTAAAATTATGGAGTAAAAATTATAGTTAGCAGAAAAAGTTATAATCTAATATTTAAAAAGTAAAATCCTGGAGCATTTGTTTAATTGCATCAATTTCTATATTTCTATGAACTTATAAACTGCAGTAAGTTTTTTTTTTTTTTTTTTTTGCTATAGGGCACGTGCACTCGCCAGACAGACAGAGAGAGACAGAGAGATAGATAGAAAGCGAGAAATCACCCCCCGGGGGGGATGACCATGCCACAATCCCTTCTCCTCCATTCTCCTCTCGGGATCTTGGGCACACATGCACACGTGCCCTGCGTGAGTTTAAGCCACCAGGTCCGGGACTTGAACCGTGGTCGACTACGTGGGAGTCCAGCGACATAGCCATTACACTAACTTCTGGTCCCAAACTGCAGTAAGTGTTGATTGAGGTTAAACTTCCTGATGTTTAAAAATAATGTCTGTGGGACCAGCAGTTGTAATGGCTGCATCGCTGAACTCCCATATAGTCGACCACGGTTCAAGTCCTGGACCTGGCAGCTTAATCTCATGCCAGGCTCATGTGCGTGCGTGGCCAAGATCCCAAAAAGAAAATGGAGGAGAAGGGATTGTGGCATGGCCATCCACCCCTGGGGGGTGATTTCTCACTTTCTGTCTCTCTGTCTTTCTGGAAAGTGCACATGCCCTATAGCAAAAACCTCTCCAAAAAAAAAAAAAAAAAAAAGGAAGAAAGAAAGAAAAAAAAACACAAATAATGTCTGTATAAGAGCCAACTACCTGGCTTAGGGGCTAAGGGATCAAGTCCCATGTAGATGTCTATAGTTCAAGTCCCAGCCCTGGTCACGTGTGTGTTATGTATCCCAAATGCTGATACGATGGAGAAATGGAGAGTGGGTCACAACAGGACCACAGTCCATCGGGCAGCTACTTTCTCCCTTTCTCTAGTGAGAATGTGTATCCTCGGAAAAAATTAAAAATATTTTTCTGTATAGAATTTTTGTTAAATAAAACAGAGATGCACTTCAGGGTGGTCCAAAAATAACATGCATAATATATTATCTGCATTTTTCTCTGGTAAAGATATAGTGTTCTTCCAGTTCTCAAAGTGCTTGAATTGGAAAAGATTAGGAATCGCAATTTATAACTTCTACTGTTGGAGTTAAAATCTAGCATTCATTACTTCAGCGACGTTAGTTTAATGCCGACTTACTGCCAAAACTCTGCTAGAGGCTATGAACAACAGATATGCAGTTTCCACCGTGAAGGGACCAAGATTCTGGCTGGGAATTTCTTATGAAACCACTGATTAGACTATATGGTTCCTAGTTTAGTTCTTTATCTATCAGATCCATATCAATGTAAGATCCTGAATAGAAAGCTAGAGTAATTATACACTTAGTCTAATTTAAGACTTCCGTGTAGACTTAAAGTGATGTGGCTATCTCCTGCATTATTCAGATATATTTATCTGAGCTCGGCAGAGGTCCAGCCTGCTTCCTATTTGCAGGGCTCTGTCGTATTCACTTCTGGATCCGATATATCTGGCTGTTGGAAAAGTCATTTTTTTGCATAGAAAAAATATGTCATGACTTTTCCGACAACTCATTAGACTGTCAGACACAGAGGAGATTTCTAATGATGCTTGTTAACTTTTGCCAATATTGTCTTTTTTAAAAAATTTAATTTAATTTAATTTGTTATTTTTTAAAATTTACTGTAGGTCACACACAGTCACCAGAGAGAGAGAGAAAGTGATGGAGCAAGCTGGTAGGTCTAGGACTCAAACTGTGGTCAGCCATGTGGGAATCCAGTGCCTTAACCAACATGCCACCTACTGGCCCCAACTTTCGGCAATATTTTCTTAAATTATCAACCCATGGATTCCATCTCACTGCCCTATATAGAAATTAGCAAATTGGTTAGAAAATTGATTTTTCCTCAGAAATAATTGTAGAATTTCTATTTTTCTTTGGATGGACTATAGCATAATAAGGGAGCGACTGATTTGTGTAGCTAATGACAGCATAAGAGGATCTTTCAGCAAAAACCATGTTTGGACAACTTTTAACTACACTGAGAATAACATTTTTAAAGTAAAATATACAATGCCAGTAGCTGGAAGCTTGTTTGGGTGGCAAAGTATTCTAAATTGATAGTTTTATGATGATAACAAACACTTGTAAAGCTCTTCACGACTGCTGAAAAATATAATGAAAGAATGCATGGATGGCAAATGTAGGTTTAATAATCAGAGTCCATGAAATTGCAAAGCATTTTCTCTGAATAAAAGGAAGATTTTCCTTTATTCTTAAGGGTAAAGAGCATGTAACATAAAAAGTAAAATATCCACTGATGCTTGTAGTGAAAATAGGTCATCCAAGAAAGGCCTTGACTTGTGTAGTTCTAGTTTACTTTGAGCAAAGTGGTTTGACTTAAAGACCTATCAGAGAACGTGTGTAACCTGCAGAGAAAGAAATATTTGGAACTACCAAACACTGCATTCTATTACATTAAAAACTGCAGCAGTGCCTGCTTTTCTTGGTGACATTGAACACCGCAGAAGTGAATAGTGGCCGCTCTGGCCTACCTTTATTTTGACATCAGCCTCGTCCTGCTTATAGAGCAAACATCTATCGAGGATTATGAAAGTGAGTTTATGGATCAATAAGACAATCCACTCACTTTTAAGAATGAAATTCTAGTAAGATAAGTTTATTTCCTGAACTGTATCACTAGGTTGAGTTGCAATATGATCACATTTTCTACCATAGAATTTAGTAAACTTCATATGTATGTAGCAAAACACACCCACTTTAAGTGCACAGTGCCATCAGTTGACATATCTATGTACTCATGTAACCCCACCCCAGTAAAGATATGGGAAATATCCATCACCCAAGGTTTCATATCTCTTTGCAGTTAATTCCTCTGCTTCCTGCCTGCCCCAGGAACCGCTGACCTGATTCTATCAGTCTGGATCAATTTGCTTCTTACAAAAGGAGGCAAAATGTGAACTCTGTGGCTGACTTTCATATCTCAGCCTAAGTAAGCAGTTTGTTTATTTCTTCCATGGGGAAGACTGACACACACAGACGTCCATGTGCCTGGAGCCCAGCACACGCAGGGTGACCTCGGGATGCAAACCCCAGAGCTTCCTGTGTGCCTTCAGCATCGAGTGCTGAACCACTCCTGCCCCTCTGCAGTTGGCCCAGCCTCACATTTTTATGATTCATCTGTGCTGTGTGGATAATTCATTTCTTTTTCTAGCTTAGGAATATTTCATTTATGAATCTACCACAACTTATGTATCAATTTATCTGATTTTTTTCCTTCAGTTTTTTTACTTTTTTTTTTTTTTTGAGGTTTTTGCTATGGGGCACATGCGCTTGCCAGACAAACAGAGATACAGAGAGACAGAAAGTGAGAAATCACTCCCCAGGAGGGATGGCCACGCCACAATCCCTTCTCCATTCTCCTCAAGGGATCTTGGGCACGCACACACACGCGACTGGCATGAGTTTAAGCTACCAAGTCTGGGACTCAAACCGCGGTTGACTATGTGGGAGTCCAGCGACATAGCCAACTGCTGTGCCAGTTTTTTTACTTCTATGAACATTTACATAAAGATATTTTATGGATAAACACTTTAAAATTAATATTAATATTAATATTTAGTATTCATTTGGTAAATACTTAGAATAAAACTTCTGTGCTATTTGATAATTACACTTTTAACATTATGAGAAGATATCGAGATGCTTTGCAAAGTGATGTGTGTGTGTGTGTGTGTGTAATATATATTTTCCCTGTACATAGTATATTACTTATCTTTTAATTTTATAAATAATGTCTTTTCAGTGTAAGAAGTTTTGATAATGCCTAGCTCACCAATCTCTTATGCTCCGTACTTTTCACACCCTATCTGTGATGTCTTTATTCCCTCGCGGTCAGAGAGATTGTACACTGCTCTCCCCCAGCAGCTGTCTAGTTTCATTCCTTGGGTTCAAGTGTGTGATCAGTTTCCAGTTCATTATTGTACATGGTGTGAATTGCATTAGTCCCATAGTCCAGGGATGAGGGGGCTGGATCCCACATGTCAATCTGAATTGGTTTGAAAACATGCTGGGTATGTGTGCCTGCACACCCAAAATTCTGACACAAGACAGCAGAAGACAGAACGGAGGCCTGGAGACGGGATCGTGGCGTGATCACACTCCGCTAGGGGTGCCTTCTCCCTCTCTATGTGTCTGGTTACCTCTCTTTGATGACTGCATGTGCCCTCTGGCAACTGAGAAGAACTACTCTGTATATGGTGTGAAGTAAAGGTCAGTTTCACATCTTTTCCTTACCTGCCACAGGGAATGTGTGCTTGCAGGAGAAAGGCAGAGAGGGAGAGAGAGAGAGAGAGAGAGAGAGAGAGAGAGAGAGAGAGAGAGAGAGTGAGAGAGCAAGAAAGCACCCCCTCCCCAGGTTATGGACACAGCACAATCCCTTTTCCTCCTTTCTCCTCTAGGATGATGGATATCTGCACACGCACATGCTTGGTATGCTCCTCAAGCCACGGACCTGGGACTCAAACCTTTGGCCACATGGAACTCAGCCACCTCAACCACCACACCATCAGCTAGCTCCAATTTTATTTTAAAAAGGGGGGGATATTCAGTTGTTAAGCTCAATTTGCTGAAAAATTATTCCTTCCTTATTTAATTGTTTTGGCATGTGAGCACCCACACAGTATATATGTTCTTTCTGAATACTTATATATTTCTTATGTGTATATATAATGCTTATTCACTCATGGACCATGTTCTGTTCCCTTGTTTTAGGTGTTATATCATTATGCCAATATAATACTGATTTAAGGTAAGCCTAGAAATCAAGTAGTTTGACTCCTGCAGTTCTGTTCTTATTTTTAAAGATTGTTTTGGCTATACAAGGTCCTTTGCATTTCCATATACATTTTTAATCAGCTTGTCAGTTTCTATGGCAATATCTGCAAGGATTTGAAAGAGATTACATTGGATCTATACATTAATTCAGGAAGAATAACATCTTGACACACTATTGAATCCTCCAATTCATAAACAGTATACTCGCAAAATTAGGGACTCAGTAAGATTGACTGCCCTGAGCAGTCGCAGCTGATGGATGGCAAAGGTGGGGGAGGTCGAGCACGGGAAACAGCCCATGCACCGTGGGGGCGGCATCCAGCCTCCCGAGTGTGTAATGCCTCCACTGCTTCAAGTCTGAGATGAAGTTCAGTCTCCTTCTGCCTTTCCGAGGATACTTGTCTTCCTCAGAGTATTCCTCTTTACCTCTTTCAACCACTTATAAAAACGTGTCATTCAATTACGTGAAAAGGTGTTTCCACTATACATAGAATAACTATGTTGTCCTTGGGACCAGCAGGTGGCACAGTTAACGCCATTCAAGTCCTGGATCAGACAACTTAAAACTCATGCCAGGTGTGTATGCATACATGCTCAAAATCCTAAGAGGAGAATGGAGGAAAAGTTTGCTGCGTGGCCATCCCCCAAGGGGGGTGATTTCTTACTTTCTGTCTCTCTGTCCCTCCAGAGAATGCATACACCTTATAGCAAAAATCTCTAAAATAACAACAAACAAAAACTATGTTGTTCAGTGTCTAAAGGAATCACTACCAAATCATTTCAGAAAGCAGTGGTATCCAAATGTTTATGCTGTGATCTTATTTTTTTTTTAAGAATTATTTTCTTGGGACCAGCAGTTAGCGTAATGGCTATGTCGCTGGACTCCCACGTAGTCGACCGCGGTTCGAGTCCCGGACCCGGCGGCTTAAACTCACGCCGGGCGCGTGTGCGTGCGTGCCCAAGATCCCGAGAGGAGAATGGAGGAGAAGGGATTGTGGCGTGGCCATCCCCCCTGGGGGGTGATTCCCTGCTTTCTATCTCTCTGTCTCTCTCTGTCTGTCTGGCGAGCGCACGCGCCCTATAGCAAAAACCTCTCCAAAAAAAAAAAAAAAAAGAATTATTTTCTTTAACTTTATTTATTTATTTATTTTAGTTTAACCAGAGAGGGACAGAACAAGTGAGCGAGGGTTGTGGGGAATGAGAAAAGCAAGCTGCCGGGTCCAGGAACTCGAACCACGGTCGGCCATGTGGGAGTCCAGGGCCCTTAGTCACCCAGGGTGCTTTATAAACTCTGGTGCTGGAATTTGAACCACGGTCGGCCATGTGGGAGTCCAGGGCCCTTAGTCACCCAGGGTGCTTTATAAACACTGGTGCTGGAATTTGAACCACGGTCGGCCATGTGGGAGTCCAGGGCCCTTAGTCACCCAGGGTGCTTTATAAACTCTGGTGCTGGAATTTGAACCATGGTCGGCCATGTGGGATCTAGACCTCTTGACCTCTAGGTTATAGGGCCTGTCCAAAGTTTGTTTTTCCTTTTTAATTTACTTTGTTTATTATTTATTTCTTAGCATCTAGGGGACCTTCCCTTTTATCTTCAGGTCATCCAAGCTTAGCACATGCCAAAAAAATCGTTAAACTCTTCTGTGACTTTGGAAGAATGCAAAAAAACAAGAAATTTTTTTCTGAACATTTCCTTTAATGTTGGATAATTCTCAAGTCTGATTCAACATAAAAAATTAGTAAACATGCTACCAAATGTCTGAGAGCCTCCACGTTGTTGCTTTACAGAACAACACTGTGACTTTTCCCAAATATGCACATGTCTGGGACCAGCAGATGGCATAATGGCTATATCGCTGACTCCCATGTAGCTGACTGCGGTTAGAGTCCCGGACCTGGTGGCTTAAATTCACGCCAGGTGCGTGTGTGTGTGTGCCCTAGATCCCGAGAGAAGAATGGAGGAGAAGGGATTGCGGTGTGGCCATCCCCCCTGGGGGCTGATTTCTCACTTTCTGTCTCTCTGTCTCTCTCTGTCTTTCTGGCGAGCGCATGCACCCTATAGCAAAAACCTCTCAAAAAATTAATTAATTAATTAATAAACAAACACACATCTGACTCCTCAGGTTTGGAGGGTCCATGGAGTTCTTCACAAGAAAGCCTTCTTCCAGGGAGGAGTAAGATGGAGAATGAAAGGACTCTGCATACAGGTAATGTCTTAAAATCTCCCAGTAGCCAAGTCCAGTAGCCAAGTCCCACATGGAGGCAGTGCTTCTGTCTTCTTTTCCTGCTATGTTTTCATTCCTGCATCTTTTCTTCTCTATGCACTCCTAGTTCTTTTCTCAGGATCACCTGCCCCTCTGTTCGGCTTATTTCTTCCTTTCCATTACTCTCCATCACCCTTGAGAGTACAAGAGATCCACAGCTGAGCTGGTCACAGGATCTTACTTAGCAAGTGAGGGAGGGAACACTTATGTTTTATGGTCTCCACCACCAATGTCACATGGCATGAACTGCTGTTTTAGCTGTGATAGCTGGATGTGATATTAGGGAGAAAGTTGGACAGAGCAATGGAATGATGTCCTTTTGTGTCTGATGCTTTGATGGGATGGTCGTCTGCGTAAAGCCTGGTGGAAAGACCAGGACTCAACTTGTGCTGTTGCTCCATGCCGGGCTCATGCCATTGAATAAGCTGAGCCAACTCGAAACCCAGTTTGTGCCTTGTAAAGTGGTAATCATTTATCCAGCTAATTATTACACAGCGCAGCACTCCAGCAGTGTGATTATAGAAATTTTTAAGCCTGGTTAATTGGGAAGAAGCTGGGAGTATTGTTAAGGGGCATACTATAAACATAACTGTAATAGTTTCATAAACACTATTTTAGGGGAAGAACAGAGTGTGGGGACCTGAGTAACAAATGGTTGAGCCAGGATGTGTTTTAAATTAGTGGTGATATTTGTTCTAGATCATGAAAGGTGCAGATGCAGTTACCAGGAAGGAAATGCAGTTCTTGTTTAAAAGGCATAAATTCAACTGTTTTTAGAGGCAGACAAGTGATATAATTATGCAAAATGGAGGGGGGTAGGTGGAATATTAAAGGAGCCCATGGCAAATTGGAGAGTGTGTGCCTATTTAAAGCTATTTGAGCTCCAAATATTTTTAAAGTTCCTTTATATAATTTTCCATGACTGTGTGCATGCATGCACAAGCAAGAGACAGGGAGGGAGAGACAGCACCTTCAATAGGCTCTCAACACCCTGATCCGCCTCCAGCGTCAGCCAGCCCCAGTCCACGGGCATGAGTGCCTGGCGTACTCAGGGAGGTTTCCACACACAGATCTAGAACTTCCCGGTGGGTTAGCCTCACAAAGCACTGTGTTTTATTGCTGTACCATCTTCTGGCCTCTCAAAATAATTGTTTAAATTCTCTTCTGCCCAAATAAACAAAATTATGAATAGGCTTCTTTCAATCTCTGAGAGTGGTAATTTTATGATTAGAGTGTCTGAAGAAAAGGGAAAGTCCAGGACAAGATGTTTGAGGCTAGTGTGTGGAGGCAGCTAACAGTCACCGAACAGCCAAAGGAAAAAGGGTTTTCGGGATTCAATGAGCAGGGCCTTTTGTGCTGGACTGAAGAGTTTGGAAGTTATCTTGTAGATGGTAGGCAGGCAGCTGAGTTCTTTGATTAGGTGGAGAAACAATAAGAGTTGTTGCATAGGGTCATTTGTCACCCTAGGGAGAGCAGTGAGAGTGGATTGGATGCCAAGAGCCCAGAGACACTTGGCCCAAATGCCTGTGAATGCTTATGAAACCTAAACTGAGAAAGTAACAGTAAGGGTGGAGAGAGGCATGGTAAAAGGAGAGATTTTTTAAAAATGTGGATTGAACCCAACATCCTTGGAGTTTTTCGTAGGAATAATGTGAGTGGAAGCAGTTCATGCCCAGTGCAGTGTGGCCGAAGTGAAGCGACACGACTCCTGCAAGGAGCACAGCAGGACTGGCACTGCAGAGCCTGGGGCCCCTTCTTTCCTGGTCACAGCCACATGTTCAGCGGGCTGATACGGCATGTGACTGGATCCTTCTGAAGCTGACGTCCCCTCTGCAGAGAGCAAGCTGGAGTGAGCCTAAATTCAGCCAGTTCCCTGGGCCTGGGCACTCAACTTCTGCTGCCACCATGGATGGTCTCTCTTGTGAGCTTTAGATTTTCTTCACTAAGAAAAAAAAAAGAGCAGACACTTATATCTGCAGAAATGCTGCTCCACGTTAAAAAAAAAAAAAAAAAAAAAAAAAAAGACACTAATACATCTTACAACTTCTATCCAGAATGTGTTAGGCTGCTGCTATAGCAACCCCAAAAGAAAGTATTCAACAAACCCCCACCTGATCCCCTCCCAGTCCGTAAACCTGACAGTCACCCTCCTGGAGAGGCTGTCTCTCTTACATTACACCCACTATGTGAAGATCCAAAGCAAAGAGACAGAAAATAACATCTTCTAACAATCTGCTTGTCATTTAGAAAAAGCTCACTGTATAAATGTCATGGAAACAAGCTGTTCTTGCAGAAAGAAGAGAAGAAAGTCCTGCCTCACTTGCTTTCCTTTCGTTTTTAATCTTCTTAGTAAAAGGGTAACACAAAGCAAATGTTAAGTGTTTGAAAGCAAATATCTGTGCGGCTTGGTCGGTGCAGTTCAGCCCCATCTGCATGCTGGGAGATAGAGCAGGAGCCTGGATCAAGCCCCCTGAGTGAAGATCAACAGTGGCTCAGCATGCCACCTGGCGAACACCAGGAACTTGAGACAGCCTGCTATGACACAATGAGTATTTTTCTTCTAATTGGAACCAAGGATTCTTGCTTGGTTACTGACTTCAAGGGCAGCAAATTTCTTTCCCATTAACTAGCATTCGTGGGCACCTAACACATGTAATTCAATGTGCTTTGATTTTGAGCGATGCCCAGTCTGTTCCTTGTTTACAAGTGAAAAGTTTTGTCCTGTCTTCAGCTGAAGCCCAAGGCAGGGTATGTTAAACCCACAAGGAAAATGCCCTTTGTATTCAGCTGGGATTAAGGGGGAGGCTACAGAGGAAGTGGCATTTGAACCAAGCCACAGAGGGAAGATAGGACTGTAACATCAGGATTAGGGGGAAGGGATGTCCAGGAAATGGGCTGAATGATAGCAAGGTAAATAACATAAAGGGACTGTTTGAGGCAGAATCAAATAACACATACGCTCAGTCCTGTCTGGAATGCAGTGGATATTTAGATACATCTAGGCTGGGTTTGGTTAGGCAGACATCTATACCCCAGAACCTATTAACCTGCCTGGGGATGTTCCTTTCCTTCCTGGGAAAGGAACTTGAGTAATGTCCATGCTTAGGGTCGACTTGTGTAAGTATGCCTAGAAAAGGAGCAGGAGAGGCCACAAAGAAACTAAATTGTGGAAAGAAACTGCAGAGTGTCTCAGAGAAACTTCCAGAAAGTAGTAAATGAGGCAGGATGAGCTAGACTCAACACAAGGGTCTGGGGGAGTGGGGGTTGGGAGACAGTAGACCTGGAAAAATGGAAGGGACTGATCCAGTTAGCTGAAGGTTAGAAAGGAAAGGAGGGATAAACAGGAACCATGGGATGTTCAGAACAGTGAGGAGACTTTTGCAGTAGACCTGGAAAAATGGAAGGGACTGATCCAGTTAGCTGAAGGTTAGAAAGGAAAGGAGGGATAAACAGGAACCATTTCCCCAAAGGTAAAGACTCCTTGCTTATTTGGTTGGTTGACTGGGTGTGTGTCAGAGAAGAAGCAAGAAAGAGTAAAAGATTTATTATGAAAATTTAAGCATCAAAAACACACAGTAAGTCCATTGCTTGAAGGGGTTTAGAATCAGCTGGACTCGATTCTGCTGGTCCACCTACCAGGGAAGGGCATAACACCAGTTAGCCTCCCGAGGAGTGTTTCAGAATCTGAGAAAGGGGGAGAATAGTGCCTGTATTTTAGGCTTAGCATTTTGATTAAATGATATATTTTCTATAACTAGCTAAAAAGATAGTTGTCATAAAGAGGAACAAACTTGTGGACAAAACTGGTGAGTGTGTTTTAAATAATACAAATAAATTATTTTGGGTGTTGCAATAACTGCACTGCCTTGTGATAGCAAACATGCTAAAGCACTCTCGGAGAAGATTTGTGCTATGCTAATGGTGTAGTGTGGTATTTCTCACATTTGAGTAAGAGCTGAATATTTAAACTATTGTCAGTTTGAATTAATTATTTCCATTTTAATGTCATCTAAATATGTTCAAATGTAAAGCCAGAAATGAATTCTTTATGTTTATGGGTCTTATAAATTTGATGCTGAAGTAAATTTATAAATGAAATATAATTAAAACTATAAAGTCAGGAAAACCCAAATTATAATCATTAAAAAAACATAATGATGCTGAAATTATATTACCAGTAACCACCAGGGTTAGATTTAATAGTAAAAGACTTTGGCAACACATTTGTGTCTATATTTATTCTGCTTCTCATTTTTACTTTGAGCAAACCAATATAGAAATAATAATTCAATTATACTTAGGCCTTTTCATAAAATTATGTAAAACAGTGTTAAAAACTTCAACTAGTTGGCTAGTTCAGGAAAATAATAACTCACACTATAATATAGTCTGCCCATGAGCAAACTTGAAAGATCAGTTTTAGTAAAATGTGAATAACTACAGAACTATTCTGCTCACTGAAGATAAGAACATTGCCATGCCATCGAAATTGGTATTTATATGTAATCCAATCATTGCAAGAATAAGAAAGAACAAATTCTTCATTGCTAATTTACTGTTATTACTCCTAATGAAACAGTACTTAGGACAGACAAGATTCTAAAAAGTTAACTGTATTACCGTGAGTAGAGTATTCATACCCAATCTCTTAAGAAGCTCTTTCAGTGTGTCTGTACTTTTCTTGGCCACGTGGTGGATCAGTTCTACTCTGCTCTGACGATTGCCAACTTTCTCTCACATAGCTTGCTAAAATACCTTTTGGACTTTTTTGGACAAGACCATAATTAGTAACTCAAATGGAAATCATTTGGTAGTGCTCATTTTTAGGATTGTTCTCCAAATAATGTGGAAAATTCTCATGTCATGAGTCCAAATTTCAGTTGGCAGAAATATAATTCCAGTCATTTTCAGGTGCCCCAGGATTTAACTGGAGTCAAGTCTTGATCTCAGGCCATGCTGTGCGGATAAGTATCAGACATAGTCATTCACTTGTTTCTTCTTCTTTCATCCAGACTGGAACCTGCTAAGATGACCTCTTTTCAATTTTTTAAGACAGGATTTTACCATATCATGATCCTCCTGTCTCAGCCTGCTGGCTGAGGCTACAAGCACATGCTACTGTACGCTACTTTTAGGTTGGACCAGGAGTTAAACCTAGGCCTCCCATGAGGTCCAACCTTGCAGAGTTGCAGAGACTTAGCACATACTACCGCAGATGGGTCTTGAAATGGCCTAATTTTTGTCTTGCTTCTTTTAATAGTTGCTTTACACAAGTTTTTCTGCATCCTCCCTAATTTATAACCTCAAGACCTCAGGTCTCCAAACTTTCAGTATCAGGGTGTCTTTCTCACATGGTAAATACTCTCCCACCTCTATGTAAATCTGGTTTGGAAAGCTTTGCTTGGGTCTGGCACATAGCTCACTGTGCCACTCCATTGCCAGATTATGGTGGGAAGAACACTGTGAGGTTGTGCCAGGCTCTGCACTCAGATACAACATGCGACAGGTTGTCTGCTTCTACACGACAGACGTGGGGAACTCTGGGGATTTACCATCTCTCTGAGTTCCTCCTAGGGCTTGGGACACAAATCCATTCCATCCTATCTCCAAATCTACCTATAAGGGGATGTCACTTGCTCTCTGGTTCTTAGCCTGGGATAGCAGCAGATAACAGGGGCCATTCTTAAGTCACCAGGGAAGTCTAACATCTCTTGGTATCCATCTAATTTTTTTCTTATAAATCTCGCAAGAGACTTTTAAAAATATTATTTTGATTAACATAAAAGGATAAAAATAAAGATCAGTGGAACGATTTTTTTTCCTTTTTCATGTGGAAGGTAGGGAGCTGTAATAATTCCCCTCAGCTACTATCTCATATAGAAATCTAGCTGCTCATTGATGCAATACCATTTATTGAAAAACTTTCCTTTTCCCTACTTCACCTTCGTGTTAACCAAATGTCCATAAATGAGTGTTTCTACTTCCAGTCTCTCTTTTTTGTTCCATTGGTCTATCTGTCTTTCTGTCAGTGCTACAGTGGCTGTATTTATTGTGTGTTTATAATACATTTTATAATCTAGAAGTGAAAGATCTTAATTTTTTTTTCTTAAAAGTGTCTCATGTATTCTTTGCACATTGTACTTCTTTAAAAATGTTGAAATTATCCTTTTGAAGACCCCAAGAGATCTGGGATATTGAGTGAGCTCATGCTGGTTCTGTAGATCATTTAGGTAGGAAATGACATCATAAACATTACTGAACCATCCAGTCTATGATGATATATTCCTATATTTTGGTCTTTTTAAATCCTTTTAAAATCTCAATAATTAATAAATTTCTGTAAAGAACTGTCTTACATCTTCCATTAAACTTATTTCTATATGTTTGATATTTTTATGCAGTTATAAATTATCTTTTTTTTTTTTTTTTTTGAGAGGTCTTTGCTATAGGGTGTGTGTGCTCGTCAGACAGACAGAGAGACAGAAAGCGAGAAGTCACCCCCCTGGGGGATGGCCACGCCGCAATCCCTTCTCCTCCATTCTCCTCTCGGGATCTTGGGCACGCATGCACACGCGCCTGGCGTGAGTTTTAAGCCACCGGGTCTGGGACGTGAACCGTGGTCGACTGTGTTGGAGTCCAGTGACATAGCCATTACACTAACTGCTGGTCCCCTACAATGTGAATCTTTTGAAGTCTGGTTCACTTTGCTCAACATTAAGTCTTCTATATTCATTCATTTTGAGTCACAGGATAGGCTCTCATTGTTGCTTATACCTATGTAATATTCCATAGTATATATATGCCACAGTTTTTAACCCAGTCATTTTTTGGACACTTAGGTTGGTTCCATGTTGTAACAAATGTGAATAACACTGCAATAAATATGGATATACAAATGTCTTTCCTATTGACTATGTTCCTATACTTTTGGTAAACACCAAAGAGATTAGTGGGTCATGTGGAAGTTCTTTTATTAGGTTGTCAAAAAGTCATGATGTAGTTTTGCAATAGATGGCACTACTGTATTTTGGGAAGTACTAAAGTCAGTCCCATTTATTGCTATGTCATTTGAAAGCTGACAGTTCTAGCTTCATTTAAAAATAAAATTAAGTGATTTACTTGAGTTTTGGAGATTTTACAACAAGTTGAAGATAGAAAACCAAACTGCATTTTTGCCATATTTTACTATTTTACTTCTATAAATGGGAGTACACAAGTCAAGCTTGCAAAAAGTTGTAAAAGTTTATGGTGACAATGTTCTACAAGAATATTCCATGCTGGTCATTTTTTTATATCAATGACGCTACTCAGTCAGGGAAGCCCACTAAGGGTGATGACTACAAAATAAAGGCATTGATAAAGGCAAATCCATGTTACATGACACAAGAGATTGCAGAAGCATTAAACAATCATTCACAACTACCTAAAGCTAAGATATGTAAGCAAGCTTGATATTTTGGTTACATTCAGTGTATGTAAACATCTGGGATCTACTTGCTAAACATGAGGAAAATGATTCTTTTCTGAGGTGACTGATAACTGGTGATGAGAAGTGGATTGTTTGCAATATAGTGTGCAAATGGTCTTGGTCCCAACATGAGGATTCACTCAAATAACACTGAAAGCACACATTCTTCAGAAGAAAGTTATGCTCTCAGTATGGTGGGATTTTAAAGGTGTGTTTTTCAAGCTCCTACCAAGGAACCAAATAACCAATTTGAATGTGTACTGTCAGCAATTGGACAGTTTGAATGAACCCATTTTCCAGAACCATCTGGAGCTCCTTGATTATAAAGAAGTTGTGTTCTATCACAACAATGTGAGACCACACACAAGTTTGAACACTGGTCAAAAATTACTGAAGCTTGGGGCCAGCAGTTAGCGTAATGGCTATGTCGCTGGACTTGTACGTAGTCGACCGCGGTTCACGTCCCGGACCCGGTAGCTTAAAACTCACTCCGGGCGCGTGTGCGTGCGTGCCCAAGATCCCAAGAGAAGAATGGAGGAGAAGGGATTGTGGCGTGGCCATCCCCCCTGGGGGGTGATTTCTCGCTTTCTGTCTCTCTGTCTCTCTCTCTGTCTCTCTGTCTCTCTCTGTCTGTCTGGCGAGCGCATGCACCCTATAGCAAAAACCTCTCAAAAAAAAAAAAAAAAATACTGAAGCTTGGGTGAAATGTGTTGCCACACTCACCATACTTGCCTGTCCAAATACCATCAGACTTCCACTTGTTTCGTTCTCTTCAGAACTCCTTGCTTGGTATAATGTTAAATTCAAATAAGGCTGTAAATCAGCACTTTGGTCAGATTTTTGCAGATAAAGACAGGTGCTTCTATGACTGAGGAATTATGAAGCTCACTGAAAGATGGCAAAAGGTTATTGAATAAAATGGGGAATATATCATTGATCAATCTTTGTTCTTTATATAAATAAATGACCTTTGAAAAGCACAGAAAAAAATACGTCATGACTTTTCTGACAACCAAATATTTCAATTTTTATTTGTAAATTTTTGTTTTGATGTCATTTCAAACTTACAGAAAATTTGAAGGAATAATGCAAATAATCTGCATATAATTCACCTAAATTTACTAATGGTTAACATTTTCTTTTCATACAGCTTTATTACTTTCTGTCCTTCCTTTTCTCTTACTTTTTCCTCTCTCCCTCTCTGTTTCTCACTCTATCTCACTTCATGTACACATAACATTTTCCAGAAACATTTGGGGATAAGTTGACTATATTATGTATCTTTATGATAAATCACTAGATATTTGTTCTTAAGAATAAGGAAAGATGATCTAGACACCTATTTCAGCGAAGTCAGACAGACGGATATAAGAGAACAAAAAACAACCAAGAAAATAGCTCAGTTAATGATAGAAACATGTTTAGAATATTGATAATAACATTGAACATTAATGGATTAAATTCTCCATTCAAGAGACACAGACTGGCTGAATGGATAAAAAAACAGAACCCTTCTATCTGTTGCTCACAAGAAACACACCTTTATGGATAAAGACATACATAGACTAAAAGTGAAGGGCTGGAAAAGGATATTTCATGCAAATGGAAATCACAAAAAAGCTGGAGTTGTGATACTGATTTCAGACAAAATAGGCTTTAAGACAAAGATTGTAAGAAGAGACAAGGAAAAGCATTATATAGTAGTAAATGGGCTAATTTATCATTCAAGATGATCGATTGCAACACCATAATTGTTGTGGATCTCAAAATCCTATTATTTCATTTAGGCAGGACTTCTAGACAAAAAATAAGCAGAGAGACAGGACCTAAATGATACAATAAATCAAATGGGCTTGACAGACATCTATAGAACATTCCACTCTAAGACCACAAAATATACATTTTTCTTACCCTATCGTGGAACCTATTCAAAAATTGACCATATGAGGGACCAGCAGTTAGCGTAATGGCTATGTCACTGTTCTCCCACATAGTCGACTGCGGTTCAAGTCCCGGACCTGGTGGCTTAAACTCACACTGGGCGTGTGTGAGTGCGTGCCCAAGATCCCAAGAGGAGAATGGAGGAGAGGGGATTGTGGCATGGCCATCCCCCCGGAGGGTGATTTCTCGCTTTCTGTCTCTCTGTCTCTCTCTGTCTGTCTGGCGAGCACATGTGCCCTATAGCCAAAAAAAAAAAAAAAAAAAAAAGAACCTCTCCAAAAAAAGAAAAAAAAAAAATTGACCATATGATAGGACACAAGTCAAGCCTTTACAGACTCAAAGGCATAGAAACTATATCCAGCATCTTCTCTGCCATGATGGAATTAAACTCAATATTAATTTCAAGAAACATCTTAGAAAATACACAAACACATGGAAATTAAACAATCTACTTCTGAATTGCTTCTTAACTACTGAAGAAATTAAATCTGAAATTAAAAAATTATGGAAACTAATGATAATAAGCACATGAGTTTCCATAATCTATGGGACACCACAAAAGCTGTCATAAGAGGGAAATTCATAGCAATTAGTACACATAAGAAAAAGATGGGAAGGTGCCATATAGAAAACCTAACATCATACTTCAGGGAATTGAAAAAAACAACAGGAAAATAATGCCAGTGAAAAGAAATAATAAAGATTCGAGCAGAAATGAATGAAATAGAAAATAAATGAACTATACAGAAAATAAATTAAAGCAAAAGCTGGTTCTTTGGAAAGATGAACAAGATCGTTCTTTGAAAAGATTAACAAGATCGACACACCATTAGCTAGACTAATAAACAAGAAGAAAAAAAGAAAACAAACCAGATAAATAAAATACATAATGAAACAGGTAACATTACAACAGACACGATTGAAATGCAAAACATCATTAAAGGATACTGTGAGTGACTATATGCCAACAAACAGGAGAACATGGAGGAGGTGGACAAATTCCTGGATGCATATAATCTACCAAGACTGAATCAGGAGGATATAGAAAACCTGAATAGACCCATAACAAGCCAGGAGATTGAATCAATAATAAATAACCTCCTGACAAAGAAAAGCCCAGGTCCTCATGGCTTCACTTCTAAGTTCTACAAAACTTTTAAGAAAGAGTTAACTCCCATTTTACTCAAATTATGTCTAAAGATCCAAAAGGAAGGCAATCTCTCAAAATCATTTTTTTTTTTTTGAGAGGTTTTCACTATAGGGCGCGTGCACTCGCCAGAAAGACAGAGACAGAGAGATAGAAAGCGAGAAATCACCCCCAGGGGGGATGGCCACAGTGCAATCCCTTCTCCTCCATTCTCCTCCCGGGATCTTGGTGCACCCGGCATGAGTTTAAGCCACCGGGTCCGGGACTCAAACCACGGTCGACTACATGGGAGTCCAGCAACATAGCCATTACGCTAACTGCTGGTCCCTCAAAATCATTTTATGAAGTCACCATAATCCTCATTTCCCAAACAGGTAAAGACATGACAAAAAAGGAAAACTACAGACCCATATTTCTGATGAATATAGATGCAAAAATTCTCAACAAAATACTTGTAAATCATATCCAACAACATTTAAAAAAATTATTCATCGCTACCAGATAGACTTTATTCCAGGGATGCAATGGTGGTTCAACATACCCAAGACCATAAATGTAATACACTATATTAACAGAAAAAAGATAAAAAACATATGACAATTTCAGTTGAAGCAGAGAAAGCATTTGACAAAATACAACATCTCTTCATGATTAAGACTCTCATTAAGATTGGTATAGAAGGGTCATTTCCAACACAATAAAACCCATATATGGAAAACTTATAGCTAACATTATACTGAATGGGTTAAATCTAAAAGCTTTTTCACTAAAAACTGATACTAGACAAGGCTGCCCACTTTCTCCACTGCTTTTCAATATGGTATTGGAAGTCTTAGCCAATGCAATCAGAAGAGAGAATAATATAAAAGGCATTCAAATAGGCAAAGAAAAGTTGAAAATATCTTTATTTGTAGGTGACATGATGGTATACTTAGAAGAGCCAAAGGTTTCCATAAAGAAACTTCTCAAAGTAATGAATGAATACAGTAAAGAGTCAAGATACAAAATCAATATCCAAAAATCTATAGCATTTCTATATACAAACAACAAGTTAAATGAAGTAAATCTGAAGAAAGGAATCTCTTTTACCATAGCCACAGAATGTATAAGATTCCTAGGGGTAAACCTAACTAAGGAAATCAAAGACCTTTACAAAGAAAAGCATGAAAAATCTGAAAAAAAGATATTGAAAATGATACAAAAATGTGAAAGGACAGACATCTCATGTTCCTGAATTGGAAGAATTAATATAATCAAACTGGCAATTCTACCCAAATTAATCTACATATTTAAAGCAATTCTGCTTTCGCCTCAGTCTCGAGCTGTAGCTGGCCGCCAAGCGTACCCGCTCCAGGATCTTCAGCGCTTGCAGCCGCTATCAACGTCGCTGGAGTTCCTCAAGACTCATCTGCGCCACCCGCCCGCCACACACTCTGCCATCATAAGCCACCATCATGGTGAAGCTCGCTAAGGTTGGTAAAAATCAAGGTGACCCCCAAAAATGGCTCCTCCTACAAAGGAGGTAGAAGAAGACAGTGAAGATGAGGAAATGTCAGAAGATGAAGATGATAGCAGTGGAGAAGAGGTGATCATCCCTCAGAAAAAAGGTAAGAATGCTGCCACAATTCCAGCAAAGAAGGTGGTAGTTTCTCCAACAAAAAAGGCTGCAGTTGCCACACCTGCCAAGAAAGCAGCAGTCACCCCAGGCAAAAAGGCAGCTGCCATACCATCCAAGAAGACCGTTACACCAGACAAAGCTGTCACAGCACCTGGCAAGAACGGAGCCACACGGGCAAAGCGTTGGGAGCAACTCCTGGTAAGAAAGGAGCTGCCACTGCAACCAAGGGGGCAAAGAATGGCAAGAATGCCAAGAAGGAAGACAGTGACGAGGAGGAAGGAGATGACAGTGAGGAAGATGATGAGGACGAGGAGGAAGATGAGGGTGATATTGAGCCAGCAGTGATGAAAGCAGCAGCTGCCGCCCCAGCCTCAGAGGAGGAGGATGAGGATGATGAGGAGGAAGAAGATGAGGAGGAGGACGAGGATGAGGAAGATGAATCTGAAGAAGCAGCTATGGAGACCACACCAGCCAAAGGAAAGGAAGCTCCTGCAAAAGCTGCACCTGTCAAAGCCAAGACTGTGGCTGAAGATGAAGATGAAGAGGATGATGAGGATGATGAGGAAGAAAATGAGGACGACGATGATGATGAAGACGATGAGGATGAGGAGATGAGGAGAAAGAAGAGCCTGTCAAAGAAGTTCCTGGAAAACGAAAGAAGGAAATGACCAAACAGAAAGCAGCTCCTGAGGCTAAGAAACAGATGGTGGAAGCCACAGAACCAACTACATCCTTTCATCTGTTTGTTGGAAACCTGAATGATAACAAATCTATTCCTGAATTAAAAACTGGTATTAGTTATGCTTTTGCTAAAAATGATCTTGCTGTCGTGGATGTCAGAATCGGTACATGTAGGAAGTTTGGCTATGTTGACTTTGAACCTGCTGAAGATCTAGAAAAAGCTCTGGAACTCACCGGTTTAAAAGTCTGTGGCAATGAAATTAAACTGGAGAAACCAAAAGGAAAAGATAATAAGAAAGATCGAGATGCAAGAACACTTTTGGCCAAAAATCTCCCCTACAAAGTCACTCAAGATGAATTAAAAGAAGTATTTGAAGATGCTATGGAGATCAGAATAATCAGCAAAGATGGAAAAAGTAAAGGGATTGCCTATATTGAATTTAAGACAGAAGCTGATGCAGAGAAAACCTCTGAAGAAAAGCAGGGAACAGAGATTGATGGGTGGTCCATTTTTCTACACTACCCTGGAGAGAAAGGTCAAAATCAAGACTATAGAGGTGGAAAGAATAGCACTTGGAGTGGTGAATCAAAAACTCTGGTTTTGAGCAACCTCTCCCACAATGCAACTGAAGAAACGCTTCAGAAGTATTTGAGAAGGCAACTTTTATCAAAGTGCCCCAGAGCCAAAATGGCAAATCTAAAGGGTATGCGTTTATAAAATTCGCTTCATTTGAAGACGCTAAAGAAGCTTTAAATTCCTGTAGTTTAAGGGAAATTGAAGGCAGAGCAATCAGGCTGGAGCTGCAAGGACCCAGGGGATCACCTAATGCAAGAAGTCGGCCCTCCAAAACTCTGTTTGTCAAAGGTCTGTCTGGATACCACCAAAGAGACATTAAAGGAGTCTTTTGACGGCTCTGTTCATGCAAGGACAGTCACTGACCAGGAAACAGGATCCTCCAAAGGGTTTGGTTTTGTAGACTTCAACAGTGAAGAAGATGCCAAAGCTGCCAAGGAGGCCATGGAAGATGGTGAAATTGATGGAAACAAAGTTACCTTGGACTGGGCCAAGCCTAAGGGTGAAGGTGGCTTTTGGGGTTGAGGTGGAGGCAGAGGAGGTTTTGGAGGCTAAGGTGGAGGCAAAGGAGGCAGAGGTGGATTTGGTGGCAGAGGCCGAGGAGGCTTTGGAGGGTGAGGCGGCTTCTGAGAAGGCGGAGGAGGAGGAGGAGACCACAAGCCACAAGGAAAGAAAACGAAGTTTGAATAGTTTCTCTGTCCCTCTATCTTCCCTCTTCCATTTGAAAGAAAGGACTCTGGGGTTTTTACTGTTATCTGATCACTGACAGAGCCTTCTGAGGACATTCCCAGACAGTGTGCAGTCCTGTGGTCTACTTGGAAAGCCACAGAAATAACGTTTCAAGGGAGATACTCTTGTTGTTTTGACTGGATATTTATATAAACTTTTTAAAGAGATGAGCGATAGAGCTAACCCTTATCTGTAAGTTTTGAATTTATATTGTTTCATCCCATGTACAAAACCATTTTTTTCCTACAAATAGTATATTTTTTTTTTTTTTTTTTTTTTTTTTTTTGCGTTGGGCAATTGTAAAGGAAAATAGAATGTTTTATCATGATTTTTGCTTCAATGACTTTAGGACAAATTTTTAAAAGTCCTAAAAAATAAATAAATAAAGCAATTCCAATCAAAATACCAGAGACATTCTTCACAGATCTAGAAAAGACAGTCATAGAATTTGTCTGGAATCGTAAAAGACCTCATATTGCCAAAGCAATCCCGCTCAAGTGGAGTGGGCAATATATAAAGCTGTGATAATCAAAAAAGTATGATATTGGCACAAAGACAGGTGAACCAATGGAATAGAATAGAGACCCCAGGAACAAACCCCAAAACATACAGTCAACTGATTTTTTACAAAGGATACTAGTCAATTCAGTGGAAAATTGTGCTGAGAAAACAAGGTATCCACCTGCAGAAAGATGTAACTGAATACCTATCTTTCACCATTAACAAAAATCAACTCAAAATGGATCAAAGATCTGAACCTAAGACCTCAAACTATAAAACTACTGGTGGAAAATACTGGGGAAACTCTGAGAGACATTAGGGTAGAAAAAAACTTCTTTAGACTCTCAAAGCATGGACAATAATCCCTAAAACAGACAAGTAGCACTATATCAGATTTTAAAAGAAGTTTCTGCACAGCAAAGGACACAGTAATTAGTGTGAATCAACAGCCCTCTGAATGTGAGAATCTTTTTTTTAAACTATGCCTCAAATAAGGGACTGATAACCAGAATACACAGGGAACTCAAGCAGCTTACCTGAAAAAAAAAATGATTAACTCAATTAAAAGATAGGAAAATGAGCTGAACAAAAATCTCTCTAAGGAAGACATGAACAGCTAATAAGCATGTAAGAAAATGCTCAACATCCCTCATCATAAGGGAGATGCAGATTAAAACCACAATGAGATCCCTCTAACCCCTGTCAGAATGGCGAAGATTAAAGATACAAAAAATGATAAGTGTTGGCAGGGTCATGGTGAAAGGGGAACTCTCCTACACTGTTGGTGGAAATGTAAATTGGTTCAGCCACTGTGGAAAACAATATGGAGGTTCCTCAAAGATCTACAAAGAGAATTACCATTTGATCCAGCAATGCCACTCCGGGGTACCTACCGAAAGGACAGGAGAAAAAGTGCTTGCACATCAATGTTTATTGCAGCATTATTCACGATTGCTAAGACATGGAACCAACCGAAATGTTCACTAACAGATGAATGGACTGAAAAAATGTGGCACATATACTGTAAGGAATACCATTCAGCCATAAAAAACAAAGAGATCCTGGCATTTGATAGAAAGTGGCCAAATATGGAAGATTTATTGGTGAGTGAAACAGGCCAGGCTATGAAAGATAGATATTGTATATGTCCACTTAATACACACTGGCTATCCAGACTGTATGGTAGGATTAAAATATTAGAGGGCATAAAAGCAGTGAAATTAGTTATGGATGATGAAGACAGTGTGGAACATGGTGGGAGAAGTGAGGCGAAAGGAAGAATATAGAGAAGGATAGCATGAGAACAAATGGAGAAGTATGACGTTTGTGAGACACAGAAATGGTTTATTACCTGTTGATGATAAACTATATAGTGTTCTCAGCTGGGTTGGTCTGAGAAGTAGTTCACATTAGGTAAATTCTTTTTACAAGCCAAATGATGTATAGTGATTGAATGTTTAAAAAAAAAAGACAAGAATAAAAAATAATTATTATAATCTGATGATGATGATGATGTGGAGAGTAATGTCTTTGTCTTGGCTGATATACATGGTAATCATGCTGGAAAAATAAATGTTACACAGTGGAAAGATATATGTGATTAAATGTAATATAAAAATATAAATTTTTTTTAAAAAAGAACAAAAACTTGTCTTTTATAACCACAATTTAGTAGACAAAAGAAGAAAAATTAAAGATCAGTACAAAACTATTTGTACAAAACCTAATCCACAGTCCATAATTTTAAAAATTATTGTTACTATTTTAATATGACCAGAGAGAAACAGAGAGAGAGAAAGGAGAAAGCAAGTCATCATGGTCATAACCCCCACTCCACCCACTGGACCCCACAGTCCATATTTAAATGCTGCCAGTTGTCATATAATGTCTTCTAAAGCTGTTTTTCTCCTGATCCTGAGAAAGATGACTTGCATTTAATTGCCTTATTTGTTCAATCCCTGCAGCATAGAATATTTCCTTAGGCTATCTTTAGCTTTTCTAACTTTGACTGTTTGAAGAAAAAAGCTAGTTTTGTTTTGTCTTAAAGAAGGTTTTTTTGCTTCTTGTTTTTTGTTTTTGTTTTGGTCTATCAAATGAATTGTGTGATTAACCTCATTATTGAACACATGTCATATTTTTTCAGCAGGAATGTCACCTGGGTGATACGTTCTCCTCATTGCGTCCTGCTAGGAGGCATGCAATATTGGCCTGCACCATCACTGGTAGTGGTATTTTGTTTCCTCAGTTAAAGTAGTGTTCACTACATTCTTCTTTCTCATTTTTTAACAGTAAGATCACTGCTAAATCTTTGCAATTAGTGAACAATATATTGTGAGATCTTTCAAGACTGTAAATATCCATCCTGTTCCCCATAAACTTTCACCCAGCATAGGGAGAAATCTTTTCTTTGTACTTACTAAGCATGAATGAGTATATCCATATCTATTCAGTGAATTACAAACTATTATTACTGTTTTGATATTCACATTGTCCCCGATTTGGCCAGTAAAAGCCCCTTCAGCTGACCTTCGTGTCAATTTGCTATGTCCTCACAGTTTTTGAAAATTTCCTGTTTTCTGTCCTAGGAATATGTTCCCGGTTTATGTCCTGATCTTAGACTGCCACTTCTCCCAGAAGAATGTCGGAAGAATCCAACATCTGAGCACTAGGTTCAAAATTTTATTACTTTTAGGGCTTTTCAGAACACAGAATTAGGAAATGTACACACAAACATGTAAACATATTTCTCAGCCCATTTCTATATCCGTAAGTTCATACTGATGCCTCCAATTCCTGTCTAACACTGCAGAAGTCTTTCCAACCTGTCTGCATTTCACGTAACTCCCTTCAACAGAGAGAAACCCGTTCCCACTGTCATCAATATATTTATTCATTTGGTCAACCCTACAATATAGAAAGTCCTTTCAGAATTGCTACCCCACACTGCTGGGAAAAACAAACCTAGCATGTAATCAGAAAAGTTTCATTTACTCCCCCATCCCTCTCACCCAAGTCCCACCTACCTGCTGTAGATACAGTTCCTTTCATTTGTAGCTTATCCTTCCACTGTTTCTTTTTTGCAAAAATAGATAAATGTGTTTTCCTTATTTATCCTTCTTCATATACAAATATAGCTGTATGCATCTTTTCACTTTTTCTTTTTTTTTTTTTTTTTTGGAGAGGTTTTTCGCTATAGGGCGCGTGCGCTCGCCAGACAGACAGAGAGAGACACAGAGACAGAAAGCGAGAAATCACCCCCCAGGGGGGATGGTCACGCCGCAATCCCTTCTCCTCCATTCTCCTCTCGGGATCCTGGGCATGCACGCACACGCGCCCGGCGTGAGTTGTAAGCCACCGGGTCCAAGACGCGAACCGCGGTCGACTACGTGGGAGTCCAGCGACATAGCCATTACGCTAACTGCTGGTTCCCACTTTTTCTTTTTTTAAGAATTATTTTTTTTAACTTTATGTTTTTATTTATTTATTTATATTTTAATTTGACCAGAGAGGGACAGAATGAGAGAGAGAAAGAGGGAAAGTGAGAAAGTAAGCCATCAGATCTGGGCCTTGAACCATGGTCGGCCATGTGGGAGTACAGTGCCCTTAACCACCACACCACCTGCCGGCCCACACTTTTGCTTTCTTTACATTGACCAATAAATTCTGAAAATCATCTCCTACCTGTTCATGAGTCTTTTTCTCATGATTTATCTAGCAGAATACTATTCCCTTTTGAATAAATTATTCAAACAGGAATTTATATTGTTTTCAATATTTTGTAATTACAAGTAACATAGTAACTAATAAACTTGTGTGTATATACTTTCATAATGTGAAGTTATAGCTTCACAAGGATTTCTGGGTCAAAAATAAATCTAATATAGTTTTCTTAATATTACCAAATTATCTTACAGAAGAGCTGTGACCTTTTATATTCCAACCAGCAAAATACTAATGTGCTTTTTCACTCCTCAAAAATTTATGCTTCAATTTTGCTAATCTTATCTAAGAGAAACAGTATATCAGTATAGTTTTAATCTCATATTTTGAATAAAATAAAATAAAGTGGCTCAGGTGCCAGTGTCACTCTAAGGTAGAGACTGAATGGTGGAATTGTGAGGCTGTTCACCAGGGAAAAACTGTGCAGTATTTGCTTCTTTCCTCCTCCCAGCCCCAATAGAATAAAATAAATGTCTTTTTATATTTTTAAGAATTATTTAACATGTACTTTTCAAATCATCTGTCTTTTGTCCATTTTCCTCTTTCCTATCAGGTTTAGAATTCTTCCCTCGGAATTTGAAGAATTCCTTAAATATTAGGGATTCATCATCAGCACTTTATCTGTGATTAATGTTGCAAATTTTTCTCCCAATTTATCAGCTGCTTTTGACTTTTCTTATTGTGTGACTTCTATTAATATTCAAAACTTCTTTTATTTTTATACAGTCAAATTTATCAGTCTTTTTTCATTGCCTTTGCATCCCAGTATACCTTTCATTATATCTGGGTTTTAGAGAAATTCACCTATATTGTCTTCTGTTACTTGTGTAATTAAGCTTTTACATTTAGTTCTCTGGCCAGTTTGGAGTTTAATCTTTTGTATGGCCTGATATATGGGTTTAGTTTTATATTTCCTTAAATTGATACCTAGTTGTTCAAGCCTATTTATTAAAAAGTACAGTCTTGCCCCAATTATGTGAAATGGGTCACATTTATCCTATAATAACTTCCTACATGTACTTGTCTCTATTTTCAGTCATTCTATTTATTTTAAGATTTTTTTTTATTTATTATCATCATAATCTTGTCCATTTTGCATTGAATCACATATAACTTTACAGTGTATCACATTTCTTTCTCCAGAAGGAATACCATGCCAATCAGTCAATACTGAGACACTACAATCCACATTTCATCATCCAATAGCTTTTCGTTATTTCTCCCGATTGTTATTATTGTTATTCCAATTATTTTTATAAAGAGTCAATCTCTACTTATCATTTGGCTAGTAAAAAGACTTTACCCAATATGAAACATTTCTCAGACCAATTCAGTTGAGACTACTATACACATCATCAACAGGTAATAGACCATAACTGTGTCCCACCAACGTCATGCCTCTCTATTTGTTCTCTTGCTTTTTTTTTTCACCTCTGCCATTTTTTTTCTTTCTATATTCACTTTCAATCATTACACCTCTTTACCATGTACAACATGGTTTTTCCCAGCATAAATACAGTGCACATCAGTCAAAACAATGACATCACCTTATAGATCATCAACAGACAACTATTCACTCCTGTGTTCACCAAGTGTGTTGTTTGTTCCCTGAATCCCTCCCCTCTGTCCTCAACCACTCACTCCCATTACCTCCCCCATACTGTCTCTAGTATCTGCAGTTGCCTTCCTTCCCTGCCATCCTACCCTCCAGTTCTTTCAAATTTTTTTTTTTCTCCAAACATCAGCTCACAAAGTTTTCAACAATAGGGAGCATAGATTCAGTTCAAGTTTGGATTCAGGGTGGGTCTCGTACAGTTCCGCCATTGCAGGTGAATCTCAATGGGATATAGTCTCAAGAAAGTGGCTCTGGAAAGCAGAGATGATTATCAGTTGATGCAGCACAGCATCCAACTTGTGATTACCGGGAGTGGTGTTGTGGGGATCTGCAGCGTGAGTCATCCTTGGGTATCTGGTTTCCTTAAGAATGGTAGAGTAGTTCTTGTTTTTCCCTGTGGTAATGCAGGGCTGGTAACCATCTTCACACTGTCCGTAGGCAGAGAAAATCCTTCTATACAATATATTTCTCAATTGGTTTAAGATAGCTAAAGTTTCTTTCAGTTGCTCGTAGCTGCAAGTTCTCAGACCTAGTTTTCGGCTTCAGTTTGCCACCCGCGGCCGGCGGCCACGCGCAGGCCGGGGGGCCACGCGCGCCGGCCCGACGGCCACGTGTAGGCCCGGCAGCCACGCTCAGGCCCAGCGGCCACGCGCAGGCCCAGAGGCCATGCACAGACCCGGCGGTCACGCGCAGGCCCGGTGGCCACGTGCTGGCCCGGCGGCCACGCACAGGCCCGGTGGCCATGTGCAGGGGCAGGCCCGGCGGCCACACACAGGCCCGGAGGTCACGCGTAGGCCCGGCGTCCACTCGTAGGCGTGGGCCCAGTGGCCACGCGCAGGCCCGCCAGCCACTCGCAGGCGCGGGCCCGGCAGCCAGGCGCAGGCCCGGCAGCCACGCGCGGGGGCAGACCCGGCAACCACACACAGGCCTGGCGGCCACTCTCAGGCGCAGGCCCGGCAGCCACGCACAGGCCCGGCAGCCACGCACAGGCCCGGCGGCCACGCACATGCCCGGGGGCCACACTCAGACCCGGCCACCACGCACAGGACGATGGCCACGCTCAGGCTCAGGCCCAGTAGTCAGACACAGACCCAGTGGTCACGCTTAGGAGCGGGAGCCACGCGCAGGCCCGGCGGACACGCTCAGGCCCGGCAGCCACGTTCAGGCCCAGGGGCCACGCTCAGGCCCGGCGGCCACATGCAGGCTCAGGCCCGGTGGCCACACACAGGCCCGGCGGCCACGTGCAGGCCCGGCGGCCATGCGCCAGCCCCGGCAGCCCGCATAAGTGCCGAGCGCGGGACTCCCCCAGCGCCGGAGAGGCAGCAGGGGCCGGGCGGTCCGAGCCGGGGCGCGCGAGGCAGAGCCCCCCGGCTGTGCAGACCCAGCTGCCGCGCGCGAGGCGGAGCCCGCCCCCCAGGCCACGCAGGTCCCCCGGGCCGGCGCGCGGGGCGGGGCACCGCCGGCCCCGGCCGGCGCACGGGGTGGGGCGCCGCCCAAGATTTTTATTTTATAGGTTATTTTGTATTTCCATGAGACAAACAGATATTTTGACACAGTGATATAGCACCTCCTTCAGGGTCCCCATTCCATGACCCACTCCCAGCTTCAGCCAGCCCAGATCATGGACACATGTAAGCCCAACATACTTAGGGAGGTCTTGGGACACGAACTGGTAACCTTCTCATGTTTGTCTTCCTCTTAGAGGGTCACATTTTATTGCTGTGTCATTTGACCTTGGCATTCTATTTTATTTCAACTGATCTTTCTGTTATTATGCTAGTACAACGTTTAAATTGTAGAAGTTTTATGACATGTTCAACTTTTTCTTGCCAAAAGACCATCATCTATGGCTTTAAAAAATCAGTACTTCTATTATTCTTCTCATGAGCACTTCAGTATCAACCTATCTAGAGACATTAAAAAAATATTTTTTAAAAAAAATCAGGTTTAGGGGCCAGCAAGTGGCATGGTGGTTAAGGGTGCTGGACTACCACATAGCAGACCATGGTTTGAGTCCCAGACGTGGCTTACTTCCTCTCTCTCTCTCTCTCTCTCTCTCTCTCTCATTCTGTTCCTCTCTGGTAAAATTAAAAATAAATAAAGTAAAATTAAAGTACATGAGACTGAACTGGTGAAATAGCATTTTAAAAAAAAAATCAGGTTTGCATTAAACTGACAAATTAACTAGGGAGAACTGCTACTTTTCTGATGATTTATTTCTAATGTGTTCAAGTCTTTCATAGATGTTTTAAAGTTCTTATATATATATTGCCCATTTCTTGTTAAGTATATTCCTAAGCTTCTTTTCTTCTTTTTTGTAATTGTAAAATGGGTGTTTTTTAAAGAAATTTATTACTAGTTTATCTTCTGATTGGTTAGTACTTGATTTCTGCATGCTATTCTTATATTCATTAATTTATATATCATTTGAATTAATGTTATCATTGACTTGACAAAGTTTTCCAAGCATTTTATAATGTGATTTAAAAGCAGAGAGGTTATAACTTTTTCTCCTGATTCTTATGCCTCAAGTGACCTTGTCTAAATACATATCTAATACTTTCTGCACAATGTCAGTGGGCATGCTGGCCTTAGCACTGATTTTACTGAGATTTGGCAGTTTATAGTCATTATTAACAAATATATCTTAAAGCTCTAAGAGAGTAACATGAACTCCTTCCAATACTTTAAAATTGCCAATTAATGTGTTTATAGTGGTTTATTCAGATATCCTGTTCATGAACATCTAGCCTTGTTCTAGTATCGAGAAATGGCTGCAGTGGGAACAGGGGACATCCCGTCCCAAGTGGCTCAGGTGCCAGTGACACTCTAAGGTGGAGACTGAATGGTGGGATCGTGAGGCTGTTCACCAGGGAAAACTGTGTGGTATTTGCTTCTTTCCTCCTCCCGGCTGCCAACACATGGTCAGTAGTCCGCTTCAAATACTGGGATTTGTGTGATATCTGACTCAATCATCCCTTTCCTGAAAGTCCCATTTGCTGAATTTACTACTACACCTTCTAAAACTCTTTAAGAGAGCGAGATCAAGCACAGGCCTCTGAGTTTCACATTGCAGGGGCCTCGCAAGCACTGGGCTGAAAGCTTATGTTCCTCCTGCTGGGAACTTTGAGTGCAGTCTTCAACAGAGGCCTAAAAATATTATGGGAAATATTGAATGTTATTTTAATATTGTTTTGGATATGAAATAATGCAGCGGTAGAGAAAACATCCTGGTCCAAGTGTCTTCATGTCCAAGATTCTGCTTTACTTATTTAATTACTTGTCTATCTGTTTTTCTACCTACTTATATAATCTATGCACGTATTGTCATTTTCTACCATAATGAGTGTGCTGGTAGCTCCATTGGTAGCATATAGAAATTGAACAGTGGACATAGAACTTAGTCAATCAGAGTTCAGTTTTGCCTCTTTCCCAAGTGCAGGAAACATTATTTTTTTTTAGGTTTAAAAAGAAAGTATGTGAATTTCTTAGAGCAGGTATATGCATTTTAATCAGTTTTTTATAGGTGTTTTAATAGGTTGTTCCAAATTGCACTGAACCAGTTTACACTCAGACCAGTGCTACATACAAGAGACCCATTCTCCCGAACCTATCCCATACCAACATGTGCTGTCACCTTAGCATTTTGCTCATCTGCTGGGAAAAAACACTCCTTTTCTATCTAATCGTGCATTTCCCTGATAATCAATAAGCTCATTATCTTTCATGCGTTGATTGCCTAATAATGTTACCTCTTTTATGAATTGCCTGTGGAAATCCTCTGCTATTTTTCTACCAGGTTTTTGTCTTTTACAGAAAGACCAAAAGATAGCCCTTTATAAACACACACACATGTATTCTAAATGCAAAATGCTTTTTCTGTCATATATTACTGTAAATGTTTTTCTCCTTTTCTTTTAACTTTATATAAACTGTGTCAGAAAGATTCTGATCTTGCCAAATGCAAATATTTCAATTTCCTTGATGACTACTGCTTTTTTTGTTTTGTGTAGAAAGGTCCAACATCTTAAATCACAAAAATCCTCCTGAACTGTGTGTGTGCATGTGTGTGTTTCACGTGGGCCTTGACCTGTCATGGGAAAGGCCAGCATGGAGTGTGACTGTGTGCCACCATGCTGGGTGGGCCCAGCACAGAGTGAAATGAGAGCAGTGAGGCTGACATCCTTGTTCCTGTCGTGAATGAGTGTGTCTGGTTCTTCGCTATTACCTAGTAGGTGTGCTTTGTCAAATCAAGTTCCTCCCTGCTATTAGTTGCTGTATTTTTCATGAAAGAATGTTGAATTTTATCAGAAGTGTCTATCTTTAGCATTGACTGAGTATGGAGATGGTTGTTTGTCTTTCCTGTTATGTATTGTCATTGTGTTATTAGAGTTTGATGTTTCCACAGTCCTGATTAAGCATTCTTGGTCATGATGTATTATTCTTTTAACATGGCATTAGATGTAGTTCTGTAGTGTGGTATTGAGGGTCTTTACATGTTACTTTGTTTATTGGCTTATAGCTTTCTCTTCTTAAGTTTTCCTTGTCCAATTATTATTTTAGGGTCATATTCCTAGTAAAATAAGTTGGTTAGTTTCATGTTATATTAATTCTTAGGGAGAGTTTATATAAAATGCAAATAATCTATTCCTTAAAAGCATCTGGTCTGAATACTTTCTGGGTTATTAGATTTTTCTTGTTGTTAAGTTTCTATTTATTTTACAGTTATTTTTCTATTCATATTTCTACTTGCTCTTGGTCCAATTATGGAAATTTTGACTTTTTTAAAAAAACACCATCTATTAATGTTTGGCCTATCTGATCTATATAGGCTGAAGAGTACTTAGACTCTCCCAGGACAATTATATTTTATCTCTGACTTCTCTGATTTGTATACTTTGTTATCTAGCCTATATAATTTATGCTGCTTCCTCGTCAGTAAAATTGAAATTGTGTTGATTTAACATGGCTGTGTTTCTGTGGCTTCACATTTTCCCTTGAACTTCATTAGTCTTAAAATAGACATCAGGGGAACCAGCAGTTAGCGTAATGGCTATGTCGCTGGTCTCCCACGTAGTCGACCGCGGTTCGCGTCCCGGACCCGGTGGCTTAGAACTCACGCCGGGCGCGTGTGCGTGCGTGCCCAAGATACCGAGAGGAGAATGGAGGAGAAGGGATTGCGGCGTGACCATCCCCCCTGGGGGGTGATTTCTCGCTTTCTATCTCTCTGTCTCTCTCTGTCTGTCTGGCAAGCACACGCGCCCTATAGCGAAAACCTCTCCAAAAAAAAAAAAAAAAATAGACATCAGTACCACTTCCCGTCTGTTTGGACCAACCTGAACACTCTCCTATAATTTCAGTTTTAACTAGTCCTATTATTTCATTTTATATGTGTTTGTAAAAAGTACTTAGATGTATTTTTAAACTCAAGCTTGTATTTTCTATCCTTACAAAGTGTAACTTCAACCACTACTAGTTTTTGTTTTTGTTTTTTGTTTTTGCAGTAAGGGTCTGTGTACTCAACTGGAGAGAGACAGAGAGAAAGTGAGAAATCCCCTTCCCTGAAGAGAGAATAGCCACGCTGTAAGACCTTCTCCTCCATCCTCTTCTTGGGATTTTGGGCACACATGCACAAGCACCTGCTATGATTATCAAATCACCTGGTCCAGGACTCGAACCATGTTTGACCATGTGGGAGTCCAGACCCTTAACCACTGTACCAATAGATACTTTTTTTTTTTTTAAAGAGAGGTTTTTGATATAGGGCATATGTGCTCTCCAGAACGACAGAGAGAGACATAGAGACAGAAAGCGAGAAATCACCCCCCAGGGGGGATGGCCATGCTGTAATCCCTTCTCCTCCATTTTCCCCTCGGGATCGTGGGCACGCACGCACATGTGCCCGGCATGAGTTTAAGCCACCTGGTCTGGGACTCAAACTGAGGTCGACTGCATGGGAGTCCAGCGACATAGCCATTATGCTAACTGCTAGTCCCCCAACTGCTACTTCTTAACAGACCACTGTGTTTCATCTTGTTTTGGATTTTTCCTTTGTGTTCTCTCATTTTTATTCTTTTTTTTTTTTCTCATTTATTCTGTATTTCCCAAACTATTTTAACTTAGTTTTTAATTATCAAAATAAAAAATAAAAACACATATTTACTCTCTTTTATCTATTTATTTATTTATTTTATTATTTTTGTCTTTATTTATTTATTTTTTTTTTTTGGCATAGGGCAGGTGTGCTTATCAGAGAGAAAGTGAGAAATCAAGCTATCTTTTCCCCTGCACTCCCCTCTCTGGATCTTGGTCACACACACCCAAGTGCATTGTATTTCTCAAGCCGTTGGCTTCAGGGATCAAATGGTGGAACTGGCCACGTGGGATCCAGAGCCTTAACCACCATACCACCCCATCCCTTGTCTCCTTTATATATAAATACATTGTAATGAAATGCTTTTATGAAGGTTTTTCTCCTCTAAAAATTAATTTTAAGAAAGTATTCCATATTTTTACTAATTTTTATGTAAGAGAGGAGACGGCACATTCCTCACGTGGACTGTCCCCATCACTAGAATACGTCTACCGGGCTTTTCCACTACAGTGACCTGCTTTAAGAGCAGTGGAAGGCCTTTGTCACCGTACTCTGTCCAGGTGACTTATAAACCTCAAATTCCTTGAAAATATGTTTTAGGGCAACACATACAAATGATTAAAAAAAGGTAAGTTTTTTTTTTTTTTTTTTTGTTTTTTTTTTTCTTTTTTTTGGAGAGGTTTTTGCAATAGGGCGCGTGCGCTCGCCAGACAGACAGAGAGAGACAGAGAGATAGAAAGCAGGAAATCACCCCCCAGGGGGGATGGCCACGCCGCAATCCCTTCTCCTCCATTCTCCTCTCGGGATCTTGGGTACGCACGCACTCGCGCCCGGCGTGAGTTTAAGCCGCCGGGTCCGGGACTCGAACCGCGGTCGACTACGTGGGAGTCCAGCGACATAGCCATTACGCTAACTGCTGGTCCCAAAAAAGGTAAGTTTTAAGAAAATGTGATGAAAAATACCCTATTGCAGTTAAATGCAGTAAATGTCAATTTTTTTATAATGTATATTTTCTCCCTTTAAGTGCAACAGTAAAATTATTGGTTCACTTAAAAGTCGTTTTTTTTTTTTTTTTTTTTTTGAGATTTTTGCTATAGGGCGCATGCACTTGCCAGGCACAGAGAGACAGAAAGCGAAAATCACCCCCCCCAGGGGGGATGGCCACACCACAATCCCTTCTCCATTTTCCTCTCGGGATCTTGGGCACACACATACATGCACCCAGTGTGAGTTAAGCCACCAGGTTCGGGATTTGAACTGCGGTCGACTACATGGGAGTCCAGCGACATAGCAACTAGGCCAACTGCTGGTCCCTCACTTAAAAGTCTTTTATCTGTTTGCCATTCATTCCCTTTTTGAGGCACTGTGATTTTATCCTTTATCCAACAGGAAAATCAATTAATTGTGGACTTGTAGTCCCAAAGCCAAGAGTATGATCAATCTAACAATTCCATTTCGAGCAGTAAAACACAAGTGGAAACAAATGAGAGGGGAAAAAGGAGTCACGTAAGACTCAGACTAAACAGAACAGCTCACACCATCAGGAACTCTAGCGGCAGTGACAGTGAAAGGAGAGTTCCTCACGTTCTGTTCCTCGGTCAGGCTGCTCTACCTCTCACCACACAAATTTGGCGTACTTGGATGTCTTTTTTTTTTTTTTTTAATTTGCACATATGCTCACCAGAAAAAGAGAGAGAGAGCACACTCCGCTCCTCTCCAGTCCCTGCTCCTGACTCTGGGCATGCATATACATGACCAGCGTGTTTTCCAAGCTGCTGGGTCTGGGATTCAAACCACACAGTCCACCATATGTGGTCCAGTCACCTTAAAGACCATGACACTGGCTGCTCCTCTAGTATGATATTATAGGGTTACCAGAAAAGTCATAACATGTTTTTTTCTTTTGCAAAAATACATATGACTTTTCCTACAACCCATTATTTGTGAAACCAAAATGTTAACTTTTTTTTTGGTAGATTGATCTGACAACCCAGTTAACACACACACGGTATCAGTGCGTGTTACACGGACTAGGTGAAGTAGGTGGGTGGTCAGGACACACAGGCCAGTTTGGAGAAAGAATTGAGCCCCTTGGTCCAACTCTTAGGTGATCTTCCCAGCACCTTTCCATCCAAGCACCACGGACATGGTTATGAACAGATCTCATGGGATGGCCAGAAGCAGGAGGGAAGGATGTCAGAAGCACAAAGACAAAGCTTTCTTGCCTAATGACATTCTAGGTCACCTTAAACAAAAACGCTGATAGAATCAGGGGAAGATGTTAATCTAGAGTCCAGCAACTGGCTTCAAGAATGGACTAGACAGTGAGTGGGGAGAATTTGTAATTTAGACTTCCAGGTGTTAAGTTATGCAACTACAGGCACATAACCCTGGGCACGGTGCCAGGCACCTGTCGCCTCAGCTGCTTGGGAGGCTGAGGCAAGAGGATCATAATCCAGCAAGACTTTAAGATGCTACAAGACACTAAGCGCCCTCCACCGCCCCCCCCACACACACACAGATGGGCAGAAAACAGGTACTTAGTATTTGCTGCCATATGCTGGAACTAGTAATTAAAACTACCATCATTTGAATAGGACCAGCAGTTAGCGTAATGGCTATGTCGCTGGACTCCCACGTAGTCGACTATGGTTTGCGTCCCGGATCCGGTGGCTTAAACTCACGCCAGGCGCGTGTGCGTGCGTGCCCAAGATCTTGAGAGGAGAATGGAGGAGAAGGGATTGCGGTGTGGCCATCCCCCCTGGGGGGTGATTTCTCACATTCTATCTCTCTGTCTCTCTCTGTCTTTCTGGCGAGCGCACGTGCCCTGTAGCAAAAACCTCTCAAAAAAAAAAGAAAAAATACCATCATTTGATGAGGTAAATTTCATGCTTTGCAGAGTCACACTGATAGCTGTGTATTTATTACTATATTATTATTATTATTATTATCATTATTATTATTATTTTAAGGCATGCATGCTCACGAGAGAGAAAGGTGAGAAAACGCACCCCCAGGGAGGATGGCCACGCCCCAGCCCCTTCTCCTTCATTCTCCTATTGGGATTTTGGGCATGCACACACACACCCCAGCATGATTTTCATGCTGCCAGGTTTGGGACTCAAATGCAGTCTCAGTCATACAGGATCCAACGCCTTAACCTCCATGTCACTGGCTGGCCTGCTGTGCCTTTGTGTACTCACCATGGATGAGTGAGAAGGAGGCCGGGACGGATTACCACTGGTCAAGTGCGCGGTGCTAGAGCTAGCAAGTGGCAGAGCTGAGATCCAAATCCAGTTCTGCTCTTCCCACTTTGCCGTGCTATTTCTCAAGTCCAGACAAAATCTGAAAATAGGAAGGCTGCAGAATTTTAACCAGTATCACGAGGTTCATATTAACATTAACCAATAATGTTTTTCCGTCAATCCCCATACTCTGTTTTGGGTCATAGTTACTAGATTGGAGATGTTTTGATAGCCTCTTGGGGGGAAACCCCACAAAGTTAGGAGTCATGGAGAAAGCATACGGCGTTTCCAGTGTCTACTACCTGTTCTGCATTAGTTCATCATCGCTGCTCTAAGAGCACATGCAATCCTCTTTCTAGTGACTTAACTCGACGTTGTATACAAGCAGGAGAAATGAAGAAAATTACTGAGGAAGGAGGTGACATTATAAAAGCCAAACAGTTCGTATTGGCTGTGAAGAAATGGGCTGGGGTGTGGCAGACTAGGGGAGACGGAACCTTGTTACTGGCAATTCTGAGAAACAAAGTGAAAGTAAGGAAAGGGCACATGTGACTCCAAAGGAGCAGCCCTTGGGAGAATCTGCCTGCTGTTCAAAGCCACTTGGGGGGAGACTTGGCAGCTCTAAGTATTTATGTACCCAACGCTGGAGCACCCAAATATGTGACAGAAAGACTGCTAGATCTAAAAGGAGAGATAGGTGCGACACAGTAGTCATTGTGGAGCTCAACACTCCACTGTCTCCTCTGGACAGATCATCTATTGATAGACAAAACCCAGACAGATACAGGATCTAAGTAATACCATAAATCAAATGAACTTGACAGACATCTATAAAAGTTTTCACAAAATACATATTTTTCTCAACCTCCATATGGAACACTTGTGAAGACTGACTACGTGATAGGGCACAAAACAAGCCTTTACAAATTCAAAGTTATAGAAATCATATCCAGCATCTTTTCCAACCACAGTGGAATTAAACTTGAAATTAACCGAGGAAAGAACCCTTGAAAATACACAAGCACATGGAAACTAAACAACTTACTCCTGAGTGACACCACAACCACTGAAGAAATTAAGACTGAAATTAAAAGATTCCTTGAAACCAATGGTAATAAGCGTTTCCATGACCTATGGGACACAGTGACAAAGCAGTAACAAGACGGAAGGTTATAGCAGCTAGTTCTCACAAGAAGAAAGTTGAAAAGAGGCAAACAGACAACCTAATAACACACTTTAGGGAACTGTAAAAATAACAATAAAAATCCCAAAAATACCAGGAGGAAAAAAACAATAAACATTTGAGCAGAAATAATTGAAACAGAGAGTAAGAGAACTATACAGAAAATAAATGAAACCAAAAGCTAGTTCTTTAAGAAGATAAGCAAAATTGATACATTATTAAATAGACGAGTTAAGAAGAATAAAGAAACCAGATAAATCAGATCAGCAATGAGACAGGCAATATTATTCACTCATCAAAAGTCATGATGCATTTTTACATAAAAAAAAATGAAAAATCCATCATGATTCTTCTAAGGGCCCAATACAACAGACAGAATGGAAATAGAAAAGACCATGAGAGGATATTATGACCAGTTACAGGCCAACAAACATGAAAACCTGGATGAGATGGATACATTTCTGGACACACATAATCTACCAATATTGAATCAAGAAGACATAGAAAGCCTGAACAGACCAATAGCAAACGAGATTGAATCAATAATAAAAAGCCTCCTGGGAACCAGCAGTTAGCGTAATGGCTATGTCGCTGGACTCCCACGTAGTCTACCGCGGTTCGCGTCCCAGATCCGGTGGCTTAAAACTCACACTGGGCGCGTGTGCGTGCGTGCCCAGGATCCCGAGAGGAGTACGGAGGAGAAGGGATTGCAGCGTGACCATCCCTCCTGGGGAATGATTTCTCGCTTTCTGTCTCTATGTCTCTCTCTGTCTGTCTGGTGAGCGCACGCGCCCTATAGTGAAAATCTCTCCAAAAAAAAAAAAAAAAAAAAAAGCCTCCTAACAAAGAAAAGCCCAGATGTTCATGACCTCACTTCTGAATTCTACAAAACTTAAAGAACTAACCCTGATTCTTCTCAAATTATTTCTAAAGGTCCAAAAGGAAGGAAGCCTTTCAAATTCATTCATGAAGCCTCTATCACCTGATCCCCCAAATGGGCAAGGACATAACAAAAAAAACTAAAAAAGCAATCATACTTGCATATTCTTAATCTTGAAAGGAAGTGTTCGAATTTTGCATTATGAAAAAAGACTGTGAGAGCTATCTTACCTATGGACTATGCCATGGGGATCAGATACATCACTGTAGTCTACACTAAAGGAGAAAGTATTTGATACCCTAGCAACTCGCAATGCTGCAAGACTGATGCTGAGAGTGACAGTCTGAAACAAGGGCAGGGCAGATCCCCAACAACGAAGGACTCATCTTTAGGTTTAGGCTAATGCAAGGGGTTGTTTAAGAGCTGCCCAGTTGAAATCTTGTCTTCATGATGCACTGCTCCTACCACTACAAGTCAGTTCTTCTGCAGGTTCTGGGAACAATGTTCTGTGAGGGAATTGCATGCAGCTATCATTTCTACAAGATTCTTTTCCTTGTTTTTTCCTTTCTTTAAAAACTTATTTTTTCGACATGGTTCCTCTAAACCCACTGGGTTCTGAGAGTAATTTTGTAAAAGAGATGAGTTAGGAGGAATAGCTAACCAGTTCCATTTAACAGAAATTGACTTTACCCACCCATGAAACAAGTATGCAAAAACTCATGACGTCAATTACATGTTCCAGATATGTAACACAGGCCAGGAGGGGGCCCTAATTGCCAGGTGATGTGTTAGGAGCTATGTTCACCTGGGCTTATCACGTGCTTGTGCAAACGTGCCTACGTGAATGCACACCCGTCCCCAACATCCCAATGCCTCCTGGGCCTCTCACAACCAGTGAATTCATGGGAAGAGGTGAAATCACTAGCTCAGATCTAAAATTCTGCTGCATCAGTTTACAGACTGGGATGTATCTGGATACTTTCTGCACACAAATTTGCTGGAAAATTGGGAATATAATAATTCTTGAAGGTACCTGGGCTACTGTTTGTAAATTTTCTGCCGTAACAGCCTGACATTCCACATCATTTGGAAACAAACTGAATTAAAAGTGAGACAGTGTCACTCAAAAAGCTGTTCTGGGTCAAATGACAGTAATGCTAAGAATTCATGAACGAAAACCTTAGCAAAAAGGACATGAATATGTTCAAAGTCGTTTTTTCCAAACAACCAGACTTTGGAAACTAAAATGATCAGCGAGCACCAGATATAGCCAGTCATTTTTACCTTGAAAACAACGTGAGAAGTGAAGCTAGAGAGAGAACGAAGGACCAACACGTATGTGCAGAAATTAACTTTTTATTATATCTCATATAGTGTAGTAGTAAAGTCTGAAGTGCATGAATAAAAAGTTAGTGAAATCACAGGAGGAACAATCTATATAGCAAGAGTAAGTGCATTCCCTGTGCATCGGAAAGAAAAAGAGTTTTCACTCATTTGGCCTAAAACTTAGTGTTCAGGTTCCCAGGATTCTGACATCAGAACCGGATAACGCTGATTAGAACCATAGGGGCTTTACAATAAAAGCTAAAATATTGACCATATGATGGCAAAAAGTCTTATTTGTGGTTAGCTTATTCTCTTCTAGCTGCTCTCTGATGAAGTGGGTGGCGCCGTGGAGGAGGAGCGTCGCCGCCGGGACGAGGACCGGGACCGCTCGGCGCTGTAGGGGGCGTGCTTGTCGCAGCTCTCCATCTGGGCCTCCACGAAGTCCCTCTGCTGCTGCCTGAGAGTCTGGCTGATGAGCCCGGGGAGGGCGTGGACGCTCCCAATCAGAGTCTCTAACTTTGTCTCCAGGGTAACTATCCTCTTCTCGAAGTCTTCGCTCCTTTCATTTAGGTCAGAAATCATGTCATACATGATGTTCTGGGTCTGGAAGAGAATTGAGGAGAAGGGAGAGGATGAGAACAAACCGAGACGCTGGATGGCGCTTGCCCTGGGAGCAAACTGTCGGCTTAAGCACTGCGCCCCTTCTGGCGCTGTCGGACACAGCGGCCAGACGTTCTCCCCACAAAGGAGTCCAGCGCGCTCAGCGTCGGTTCAATGCCAGGACTCGGGATTGCCAGAACTCAGACAGAAATTCGTTCAGTTGTAGGGGACCAGCAGGTGGCATGGTGGTTAAGGTGCTGGACATTCCCACATGGCCAACCAGAGTTTGAGTCCTGAATCTGGTGGCTTGCTTTCTCACTTCTCTGTCTCACTCTCACCCTCTGTCTCTCTCTGGTCAAATTTTTAAAAAATGAGTGAATGAATAAATAAAATAAAATAAATAATTATTTTTAAAAAAGAAATTCGTTCAGTTGCAGAAAATGTGACAACTTATGGTATGCCCATGATTTTAGGTGGCAGGAAAATAAATGAATGTGTCTCACTTTAATATTTACATATGCACTTTAATGCCTGTTACAAAAGTCAACAAATCAAACTCATCTTGTAATATGTAATGCTAGGGCGAGGCTAATTTTAAAAAATGTAAGAAACAGTAACAGTGCAGATGGTATTGGGATATAGCAAGAATTTTGAAGGTAGAATATGAATGAAGTTCAGGATTAACTGATTTGGTAAGTAGTGAGTAACTTAAAGCAAGTAATTCCTAAGTATCTTTTCTGTCCTATGTCCCAAATTATTGCATTTCTCAAGTGGGTAAAACAGCATTTAACAGGCAGCCACGGAGAGAATACAAGTTGGGGAGATACTAAAGTTACCATTCCATCTAGCTATCTATGGCTGAATCAGAACTAAGTGGTTCAAAAAAAGAAAATGTTTCCAGTCCTAGTGAACCTTGAAATTGATGTTTTTTTATCACAGCATATCCAAAACTGATTCTTAGTTGTATTTCTTGAAGTAGCCAAGAGACAAGAAGAGATGACCTTCAGGACCAATCGGCTCCTACCCAGAACGGGAAAAGGGTGGTCGAGAAGGAGGTTGAGGTGTCCACCCTGGGCCAGTGCAGCCTTTCCCATGTCTGAGACCCCTTTGTCTCAGCCTTCTCTGCTTCTTCCTCATTTCCTCTATAATATGTGTTCTTCATCTGCTTAACAACCGCTAAAAATGATAAATGAACTGAACGAATAAGGGAATTATCATTCAGAACACAAATACCTTCTTTCAGTTTGGCCATGGAGACAAAAGTGCATTAACTTCATTTTTACTACATGGTCCTGAGAATACGTAAACAATATTCATTCATTAAAGAAATGCTGAACTATGGCACATACAGTCCCATAGTTATAAGTAAAGAAATGGTTTGAAAGAAGCAGCATCTTGCTTAACGATATACTCTTGAAGTAAAATGACTTATCCATATAATTTTTATTGTTTCGGCTCAGAATGACTCAAGAGCCTGCCTCCTCTTTGCTCAGGATGGTCTGTTTGTCAGTTTTGGCTGAGGGCTGCCTTCATACGTTGGCCATGTCTCCCAGGTAAGTCATCATAACTCCACCTATCATACCCAATACGCTTCTGTAGTCTGCATGACTGGTATATGCTAAAATGAGTAGTATCATTTACGTACGTTATTTAATGAGATTAGGTTACATTTATGCAATTTTCATAGATTATATCTGAGACTTTAGTGAATAACACAGCAGATTTATCAAATCTAAAATGGGATATATTGACCTAAATGAGAGTTGCTTCTTTGAACCATTTGTGTTAAAAGGCTGAAACTTACCTAAATGTATTTTAATACCTCCTTTATAATTCATTCAGGAGAATACAATGTTTTGATTGTTGACAAATATTTTTTTTGAGAGTGGAATTCTTTGGGGAGGATCAATCAAAAGTCAATCAAATTAATCTTATAAATGTGGTAGAACAATTTGGGGACTTTTCCAAAAGTGCTACAATTTTTAAATAATAAAATAAAAAAAAACCATTAAAAGAGATCATTTTTGTTGTTGCTTTTTTCTTAAAGACAACATCTTTAGGGTGTAATTTCTGCAATTTTTAATTTTTGTTTCAACTTTACATTCCTCTGCGTTTGCTTGACATACATTAAAATAATTTTACTGATGAGTTTTACTTAGTCCTGAATCGCGTAGTCACATCAGAATGTGGTTCTACTTTCATGGAAATGAGATTTATCTGCAAATAAGAACCCCAAAGTACTGTCTGCTTAGATTTCTTGTGGTCCTGGACAGTCGTTTCAGAAAGCTTTCAGAATGGGGGCTGAATAATGTACACAGTGAAAGAACATGTGAAGTAAGAGTTTTGAAAAAATCCTTTCAAGTTGGACAATCATTTTATGGTGGTTTACTGATTTTGATTTGTTAATTAAATGTGGGGGAGGCTATTCCTGAAGCCTTATTAAAGTGCTAGGACAGAGGTTAAGTTTAGCAGATGCACCCTCGAAGGTCGAACACCTCGGGCTTACCTTTGCCAGGTCCACCAAGGTATTCGCTTGGTCATTCAGTTTCCTCTGCTCCATTTTTACACTTCTTAGTCTAAAAGACAGAGTCTAAAGTCAGAGAGGTTTTTTTTACAGCTCTCTTACACCTTCCAAAGAGCATGCACAGAATTGACAAGAGCGAGTAACGGCATGGAGAACGCCTCAACTACTGGGGTAAACTCCAGACTGGTTATGAGTCTGGTACGATGAGAAGCATGCTTCCCCAACACGGCAAAAGGAAAGGAGAGCAAATGAGATGTCCTCTGGACAGCTAGTTACCAGGTCAGGTTGAATTCAGAAGGCTCATACGGGCTTAACCATATGAGAAAAAGCCAAAACATTCCTTCAAGCCTCCGTATCGTGACAAATAGACATAGGAAGAAATATGCAAAGCAGCTGGGGCGTCACCCACGTGGGAGCAATGAGCACCTTCCTATGCCTACGTGGTAGATACAGGTGTTAGCCCTGTTTAGTCTGAAATGGATTGGGTTAGGGTTCGAACCTGATGAAAACAGTGATAAGTGAGATTCTTATTAACAAAACCAAAACTTTTATTCAACCAGCAGCAAGATCACTCAAAACATAATTCTCTTATTCTTCGTTGCCTTTCAGTTGACTTTTATCTTGAACTGCCATTGAATTGGAAGGGTGGCCAGACCATTTCCTTGTGAAAATTTCTCTTAGAATCTTTAGTGTGGATAAAAGTCAGAGGGCAATTAAATTACCTGACAGATGGACTTGTTACTCGTGGGATTACTAGTAGCTACTTTTAAGTAGCACTGTATGTACTAACTGGCCTTATTTTTAAAAACAGTCAAAAGGTCACTGTTTTAAAACAAATATATCTCTCTTTGAATAAGACTTCTTGCTATTCCTTATTTATTGCATTATTTCAACAATTGTTTATTCAGTACTTACTATGTACCAAGGAATTAAGATTTTCAAACAAGAAAAAAGTGGTTTATTGTCATTTAAGCCAACAATTCAAAAGAGCTATGTGATGAAAATTAAAAAAAAATCCATGTTAACCTTATTTTGCTTTAATAGTAAGTGAGTTTACAAAGTATTAATAGCTTTAATGCTGGAGAGAGTGCTTTTTATTAATTTTTATACTTAAATTGAGCTAATTATATAGCAGAAATAAAAAGGCACAGGGCAAGATTTTACTGCCAGGGGGATTTCTGCAACACGTGTTCATAATGCTCAGTGAGTGTGCTGGACAGCTGGGTACCAGCACGACACCCAATCTGCATTACGGTGACGAAGATGTGTCCTGATATTCGAGGTGTGTGAGATTGGGACTGTATTCCTGAAGTCTGGGTTTGCACTCACAGAGGCAGTCTATGACTTTAAGTGATATTCATACAGGACATAAAACAATACTAAGACAGAGAGAGTGAGTCTTCCCTTTAACCCTCTTTCATTTCTAAATAATTGAAAGAAAAGTATCTCAGGCTGGTCCTACCCTGCCTGGCTCTCCTAAAACCTGCTCCTGCTGTTACTCTTTTTCTAAAAAAGAGAGTGCAAGATCTCAGCTCAAAGCTTTCCATAAGCACGGTCTACAGCTGGAGTTCCATACAGCGATCCTGACCTGCCAGTGATGGCATCTCTACTTTACCTTGACTGACATGTTTTTATCTGTTTACGATAGGAATTTACATCCTTTTCTTTGCAGGTTTTAGAAAGCGATAGGACGGCTAGCACTGGAATGGCAAGGTTAGGCTCTAGGCCAGGACCTCCAGCAACTTGTATGTACTGAAAAAGTCCTGGGCTCTGCACAGCCAGCCAGGCAACACCCCCTTAGCTGCAGGGGGTACCTTTGTCTCAGGAACAGTGAAGCCTCATTCACTTCTCTCAGATCACCGTACCATGTCTGACAGTAGAATTTTGCCCATTTTGTTTTCTACTAATCTGGAAAGCTGACAGAGAGAGTAGCCCTGTTCGCTTGGAATTCCTGGAGCTCCCTGAACTGAAATCATCCTGTCTTGTTTGTTTGTTGTACTGTCTGGACTGTGAGAGAGCTGAGAGCAAAAGCCCGCTTAAGCTGCAGCTGCCGGAATAAAAGGTGACATGCAGATGTGTAGTACACTTATTTCCCCCAGAAAAAGAAGAATAAGAAACATATGTTGATTTCTTCCATGTGAACTTCACTTATCACAGGAAAATATCATGATTTGGGGTTCACATTTCCATAGCAGCAATCAGACTACTAAAGTTCACAAATAAAGGGTCCGCTGGGTGCATGCAGCCAGGAGGAAGTTCTGCAAACGTTGAAGGGAGCAGCTCACACAACTTACTTCCGAGCTCTATTTTCATTTTGTTGAAATAAAAAGACAAAACAAAAGAAAAGAAACTGTAAAATATTCTGGAACAAAACAACACAATGTGGTTGTGCACAGGGGGCTCGATTCATTAGCTGGAAGATGCTGTTCTGATTCGGCAGGATTTTGACATACTGAGCGAAAGAAACCCTCTTCAATTACATCCCCTCCCTCTTCCTTCCCCGCCCCCGCCTGAGAGGTCTGGCTCCCTCTGGAATCCCAGCTCAGGAGGAGGAGCACCTGCAAAGCCACCTTGGCCTCTTGAATTTGGTGTTCACACAGGGAACATTTTTGCCCAATATGAATGTGACACGGTCAACAGGACAATATTTTAAACATTGGGGTTGGTTTTTCTCCTGGGGAGTGCGCATTTTCCAAGTTGGGGTTACTCAGAGGACCGTCCTTCTAAAAGGCAGGTAATCTAATACTCTATGCTTAAAACATAACATTTATTGGATTTCTCAGTTCTGAGACAAGGTCACGATGATTAACAGGTCTAAAGTTGAGATAAAAGAATGATAAACCTCAAGTTAAAAACTGCTACAAGGAGAAGGACTGGAAGTTAGAGGAACAGAACTCATCACAGTACCAAGTGATAATCCAAAAAGATAAATATGTGCCTAAAAAGGGGGCACAAGCCCAGAGAGGTGAGCATCCGTCGGAAACTAGAGGTCACATGTCAGGCAGAGACTACAAAGTCTGGAAAAGAGAAAGAAGGCGGGGATAGAAAACGACCGTTAGCAGGGGAGAGAGCTGCTGAGAAAGCTCTCAGGACAAATCGGAGAGTGGGAGAGGCCAGGGGAGCTCTAGTAAACACATTTAAAGTTCTCCTTCAACGAGTAAGATCTGATTTCACCCCATGCTGACAGATGAGGCTGAGGGTCTCACTGGAACTAACCATGCAATGAAGGGCAGTGAAGGCCTCGCCCTTAGGAATCGAGCCCTATGTGCCTTCCTTCACGGCTTCACTCCCCAACTGCCGACTCAGTGAAAATGAGAGTCACACATGATTAATCTAGCCAGGCTCAGACTGTGTGAATGAACATATTCACACATACCTTGCACAAAGTATCAGCATCCCCCACCTCAAAGGAAACCCAATATTCCCAAGAGTCATGTATAAAACAATGCAGAGCATGTTTAAGTTGCTTGAAGCTCATCTGCTGTGGAAGCATATGCTGCTTCAGAAGAAACAGAATGAGAAATGTCTGACAGAAGCAGAAGAATCTCAAGTGGCTTTCTCTGTCGTGCTTCCCTCAGCCACGTGCCAAGACCCTGGGCAGCCAGTTCACAGCACTATCGGGTCAGACCTATAGGCCTCGTGGGTCCATTTGCCACCTGCTTAGGGACAGTTCTTAAACTCTGCTTCCCCAAAGATTTTGTTCCTAATATTTCATTGAAAATATGTTCAACCTGCAGAAAAGTTATAACATTTGTACAGTGAATCCATCTCAATCCTCTCTCATTTTTTGTGTGTGCAGGTATTCAGAACTCAAGTCCTATGATGAGATAAAGTAAATATGCACCGTTTACTCATGGCTACAGAACGTGGCTACAAAAATCTTGTCACAGCATTGTTTTATGTGTTTGTTGTTACATGAAAAATTACAGAAGGTATCAAAGACAAACTAAATGTGATTATACGTTTAGCAGGTTTCACTGACAGAAGGTGAGATGAGCGAACTCTCGGAGCAGATGGGTATGTGGCTGTGGACACACAGACCGACGACACTGGCTCACATCCATATCATCTCACACCCTCTGTCCTGCACACATACACATTCTCATATCCACTAGGGTTTAATACACTCCAACAGTAGACGTTAATGCCACAATTTTGGAAGTACAAAGAAAGGACTTCTCCATGTATTCTGCATGCACCTCTTACAGAAATGTTGGGGCTACTGTGTTGTATGGTTTGCAGGGGATGGAAGTCCTATAGGGAAGACACCTTCCTCAGCAAGAGAGGTGGGCCTGTGGGACACCGGACACACGGGGGAGGCTCGGCATTTCTCAGGTATGTGTCAGGGGGCGGGGGTCCCTCAGGTGTAAACTTCAAAGAATCAGGCTATCTAGCACGTGCTCCTAGGTGGTGACACTGGATCATAAAAGTGACTTTAAGCTCCAGGGAGCAAGCTTCCTCTTGTGAGCCTGATCAAACGTAACGTTCCTCTCTGTTTTCCCCTGACTCTAAGAGTGTTGCTGGATCACATGGTAGCTCTATTTGAAAGTCTTTGAGGAACCTCCACATCGTCCTCCACGTATTAAAAATTGTAATGGACACTAGAGACAAAATGGAAAGAGAGTGAGGGAGGGGAAGAGCATCGGAAATCTGGGGGGGGGGGGGGGGGGATGGAGAGGTAAGACACTTGTGGGACACAGATAAGGTTTACTCAAAGAGTGTTATCTTTAAAACTCTAGCCTTGTCTTTTTTTTTTTGCAGTGAGGGAAGAGGCTTAGCTGTGTATTCAGTCAAGTCGTAGAGCTAAGTCATTCTCCTCCTTGGGAGAACGTGCTGGCGGGGGAGGCGCACGAGTCAGTAGTTGAGCTGGCAATGGGGTCGGCCCCTCTGCACACGTTAGCATTTATTTTTATTAAGAAAGGTGGCAGTTTCCACAGAAGTGTGCGCATGCCCATAGTTGCAGGCATTTTCTACATGTCCAGTGATTATCGAAGCAGTGCATTTGGATAGAATGGGCAGGTGAAAGGACAGGAGATGAATGTGTAACAAGTAACAAAGAATGTCAGTGGAAGCCTAACACACGTGAATTACCTAAATGTGCACAATATAAATTCCAGCCTCAGGGCCTGCTTGTCTCCTGTGCTAGCTGGCTCTGAGAAGACTAATCTCATTGCACAGCCCAAAGCCCTAGTATTACCTACCTTTCCATTATTACTCTGGTAGGTTTCCTGAGAAAAGGCACTTTCATGAGCTGCAAATGTGCCCACATCTGCTCTTCCCCATGCAGAAATGGCATTAAGTTAAGAGCAAGTCTGCATGGCATCACGACTAATACACACATGAATGATACTTACGGTAAAGACAGGGCCAGCCTGGAGGAGAAAGACCCTGTTCTTTCAAATTATCATCAACTCTTACTAAATAAATATTTTTACTTTAAAAGTCTATAATAGCTATTTAATATAAAAATGAAATAGCATAGAGTTAGAAAATGATTATCAGTGGCCTGGATAAAATTAGAATAGTGATAAAAGAGTACACGGTCTAAAGAAACTATAAAATATATAATGAACACAGAGCATTTAAACAATCCCCAAATTCTGATTAAAAGCTAATGTAAAATTCAAGTATTAAATCAATGATATGTACTACATTTGTATAATGATGTTTTATGATATGTCAGTACAATCACATAATGTTAATTTTTTCTAAGATTTTGCCATAGATACAAGCTAAACATCCTAGAGCAAATTGCATAAAAAAAGAGAAAATACAATCTTAACTAAAACTATAGAGAAACTGCAAAAGACCTTTTAATTAATGTAATAAATATCTATCCTAATAATAAATGACTTTTAATCATAAAAAGAACTAAAATTTTTCTCAGGATTTCATTGATGGCATTATTAAATTGCCAGGTAGTATCTTCTGCGAGCAAACACATTATTTTCTTTTTCCTTTCCTCATGAGAAAAGAACCAAGCGCAGGGGTCGGAAGCCAAGGGTACAACAGCAAGATAGAAATGAAAGACAGTACTTACTGATGAATAGCTTGCAAGAATTTTCGTTGATGTTTCCTTACTTTTGCATGATCTATCTTTTTTACTAGCTTTGTGTTTTTGTAAATCAGCCATGTTTCCCTGAGTACATTGGCAGCTGCGTTTTTCACCTGGTAAGAAAACACACAAAAAAGCGATTGATAAATCCCAGAGAACAATCCTCTGCAACTTGCTGGGGTCTTATTCTTCACCACAAGCCTCACTTTGTGTGTGAGATCTATAGAGTAACTCTTAATCAGAAGATGATTATTCGTGAATCTATGACTCTTTTCAATTAGCAATAATCGCGCCTCAGATAAACCTCATTGGCTACGATACTGCCACTGCGCAAAGCTTATCTATGACTCTTTTGAAGTACCCCTGTCTGCCTAGGAGCAGCATTTCAATTGAAATACTAGAGATACCACGGATTTCTTTCTGTGCCTTTACCCTACACTATCTGGAAACTCCTTTTTTTATTCAACTACTTTTTTAAAATCAAGAGGCGCTGGTTTTCCACCTTGTATTGCAGTCGTTCTCTCCCTGTTCTTCATGTCCCTGGAGAAAGGCAACATAGCAGAAGGCCAAGGTTAACCTTGTGCCTACCAAGCTCTGGGGTATTGCAGGCTGTGCTCTGCAGGAAGCCGAATGTATGCGCACACCGGTGCTTACAGCCCTCAGAGTGACTTCCAAGCCCTATGCTTGCTAGCATGCTTTAATCAGAGGACAAAGAGTATGCCGCAATTTTGTTGGAAATTTAAATATAGTACATTTTGAAATGGATGGGATAGATATAAAGGATGACAACTTCACAGTGACACTGCCAAGACCTACTACAGATGATGGAAGGTATGAATACTTTATCAAATCATGAGCTTTCTTGATTAAAGTCTTCAAAAATCCTGGGAGCTGATAAAGGCCCAGTCAAGGACAGATCAAGTCCTCTTTCTTGCTCACACTACGGGATCTGATGACCCAAAGCTTTCCATGAGCTCGTTGTTAATTATTTATTCTAAGATGTTCCATTTAATTCTTTTGAGTGATGGATAAAGGATGTTCCACAAAGAGAGCAGCACGAGCAGGGCACTAAGTGGAGGAAGACAACGTTTTAAGGCAATGTAGTATGGAAGACAGGATATTGAGTTGAGATTGAGACCTGGGTTCTGACTTCACACTAACCAAGTCACTACCTAGTAGCCAACCTCGTGAGACTGTAGTTTTCTCTAATGTGAGAAAGTTGGAGAGGATTATTACTAAAGTCCCATCAGTCCTTAGATTTATAATAAGGAAGCATTACAATTATACTGAAGTGATAGACCGAAGTTTTTATTTATATTTTTTCACTTTAACAAAGAAAACATCAGGTTTCGTGACTGATGGTGAATCCTTTCTCATGGTGTTGAGAAGTTTCCTTTTTGAATGGAATTGTATTGCTAGCACCTATTTTAAGGAAATGACTGGTTTCTTTCCAGTGAAATTGCCTTTAGCAATGACTTCAATTCATATGTACTCTCTCTGGCTACCCATTAGACTCTGAGCATGAACAGCAGCCTCCAACCAACAGAAAAATGACCGAACAGAGGCCAAGAACCAGCAGTGCAGTGAGTTAACTCTTGGTTCTGTCTTCGCACTTACAGAAACACGTCCTCTTCCTCAGACAGCAATGAGAGTTATCTTTCCAAAGGCTTTCCTATCTGATCTTCACGTCGTTTTCAAAGGTAAGGAAATGGATGCAGCATGACTTATTGAAGTTTGAGGACCTTGCTTTTAGAGAGAGGAGTGGGAAAAGACTGGCCAGCAGTGTCTGGGGTTGGGATAACCCTTCCTTGTAAGGAAAGAGAATGTCCCAGCTCTCTGAGCAACTGGAGTGGCCTGCAAGTTCTTACCAGCCCAAGGCACAGAGGAAAAGCCTAGATCCCAGGTAATGGAGAAGCTGGAAAATCGGACCAAACACCTGGGTAACAACCAATGGGGCGGAACACAGAAACTGAACATGGCAATGTTCAGAACAGAACATAGCACTAGTTTTAGTTTGAATTCCCAGCCATAAAAAGCAAATGGCAAATTACTTCTAAATCCCATAAACATTTTAAGAAGGTGATTCTGTTTATTCTGGATACATTTTAAATGATTCTTTCTTTCTGGCTGTAGGAGAAAAAATGAAGGGGAACATCAATCTGCAGAGGACAGTAGGGCAGGCAAAGTTTCCCAGGATGTCTTTAAGTAACATTTTAACTGCTGCTTTTCAACAAGGCAACCACAAAACACTTTGTCCCAGAACCCTCTGCTGGTTGCTCAGATATGTTTCTAAGAGTAGCATCTTCTTGTTTCTCTTTGGACTGAAAGGGAAGAGACAGAGGACAGTGAAAAGACAGGGTTTTACAGATCTGAATGATGAAGAATTATGAAGTGACAGTGATATTCCAATTTACAGAAAAATCTGGGAGAGAAGTTGGTCCAGGGATCCTTGGTCATTCAGATGAGAGAGAAGGTGAACTGGGAAGGGGGACATTTCCTTGTTTCCTCAGTTACGAACCCAGCCATGTGGTCACCTGAGTCCCCTTCCTGGGTCTCCTACGAACTCTTAGCAGGGGTCAGGTCACTAATCTTTGCATCCCCCTAGCATAGTGCTTTGGGCATAGTTGTGCTAAATAATGTCTCTGTGTTCCTAACCAGGAACACAGCACATACAATTTACATGAGAAATTTCTTCTCATCATGAACCACAGATTTGCATTTATTAACCAAAGACACTCTTGATTAGAAAGGCATGTATGTTAGAGTGGGGACTGCAGCTCTAACTGGGCCAGTGCCTTTCCACTTACGAGTCTCTACCACGTGCCTGGTATTCCGAGAAGTGGTGTGAGAGAATTCACAGACAGCCCTGAAACATTCAGGAGTTGTAACAATTCTGGAGCCAATGAGCCAGCCAAACCTTTTGTAAAATTTGATTTCCTATTTTTCGAAGAGTAAGGAAAGCGAGGGGAAGGACCTTTGCTAACAGGAACCTCTTCCCTCCTCACCACCTCTCCTGCACCTCGCCCCCTTCATGCACTAAAAAAGGAAAATAAGAACATTTGCTCTGCTTCCCTAATGCTCAATTCAAACTAAAATCTTCTGCCAGAAACCCTGTAAAAGGCATATCAATAATGAAGTATTTTGATAATATGGGAAAACAAAGGCGCTAAGAGAAATAATACCAGTTATAACAGTACTCACCTGGACACGTTCAGACACTTTCATAGGTACAAAAGTCATGAAATGTTATATTGCTGACCCACAAGTGGTTATAAAGTAATAAAACCACAGGTCATAAAATAAAACTACTTTAACGTAAACCACCCAAAACACGCTTAAGCGCATGGACTTTTACCTGGAACTGCTTTGTTCAAACCTACATGATACGAGAGGGCAGCATTGTCTGAAAGTTATTTTAGTTATATTTTTACTTTGTCTTCAAATATTTTGAGTCTTAATTTTTAACTCATAGTTCTTTGTTCTCCTTCCTCCTGACTCTTCTCTCAGGGGCATTCGCAGTGAAATACTTCCACTCTCAAGGCTGAGGGGCCGCGCCGGGGCCCCGCGCGCAGCAGGGATGGGCGCTGCTGGCTGCCCTCGTCCCTGCTCTTCAGCTCCGGGACCAGGGGCTGGGTTACTGCTGAGGCTGTGGAACAGGGCAAGGCCTTATGTTGATGGAGGATCAATTTGAGTTTTAACTCACCCTCAAGGACAATGGAAACGCGACCTGAACAAAATCCTTGAGAATTTACATTCACTAGTTAAGAGACATCCAGGAAACAAATTACATAACTGCATAACAGTGTTCCTATTATGGCGCTTACTGAATTCTTAACAGTGTTGGAGACACCCACAGTGGACATTAATATGTATAATGATCCTTTGTGATATATCTAGCAACTTTTAAACTTATTTTTGGGTTCTGAGAATTGCTTGTTTTCAGGTTTCTTTCCAAAATGAAGGTATTCTGTGAACCTAACTCAAGTACCTCTTGTTCAGACCCCCATAACAGTGACAATAATGTGTTCAAAGGGTACGGCATGGTAAGCCCGTGTCTGTGAACAGACAGGCTGCAAATCTACTAAATAGCTGGTCTTGTTTTACGAAGCGAGGTGACAAGTTCTGGGCATTATGCTTTCATTGTGAAATGAGTACATTATTCTGGGTAAGTGTTCCTGGTGGACATTACTGAATTGCAGAGTGTCATGTAAATTTTTAGAATTACCAAGAACAATCTTTCTCAATGTTGGTGCACAATGAATAGTGCGTTTTACTTTCAAACATAGTATTTCATTTGCTTACTGTAGTCACACAGAGAAATGACTTCTACATAAAATTGTTCCCCTGAAAATTTGTATGTGGAGAATAATTTTCATAAAAATTGTCCTGTTCGGTAAAGATACACACTGGAAATCTTAGAAAGTTAAATTTGTTCCTGGGAGAATAACCTATCTTTTTTCATTCATATTGCTTTTTCTTTAGAATCATATTCAGATTTCAGAACATCTGTGACAATTACCCCTATTAACCATCAGAAAAATTATTTCTTCTATGGAATGTCTTAGGGAGTAATCATCTTTTCCTCTAACAATAGATAGTAGTTTTGCATTTATATTTTTAATCACTCATCTTAGTAATTGTATATGGTTTTTAGGTCTTTATTTTCTCTTGGTTATTCTAAAGAAATCATTTATAAATGATCATTCAGTACTTTAGAATTTTTATTTAAAAAGTTTAAATTATAAATAATTCCATTAAGAATTTCCATAAATAACCTAATAGAATCAAGTTCCATATAAATGATACTCATTAAGTCGATGATTTTGTGTAAGATAATGAACAGGGGACTATACACGGGCTATTATTTCCATATATTGTATTGAGTATAATAATGGAATGAGTATAATAAACCAGAAATTTATGTTTTATTCTAATGCCATTTTATCATTTACATCTTTACTTAACAATATTTCACCTATAAAAATAGATCTGTTAGCAAGCCTGCTGGGGCATCTTTCTCACACCTACAACAGACCCTCGTCTGAAGAAATACTGAGATGCAGCTCCACTTTCAAGGAGGAGTAATGGGGACCAGCAGATGGTGTAAGGGTGATATTGCTGAACACTCATGTAGTTGACCAGGGTTCAAATCCCAGTCCTGGTAGCTTAAAACTCAGGCCAGGTGCGTGTGTGTGCCCAAAATCCCAAGAGGAGAATGGAGAAGAAGGCATTGTGGCATGGCCATCCCCACTAGGGGGTGAATTCTCACTTTTTCTCTCTCTTTCTCTTTGTCTCTCTCTGGCAAGCATATATACATCACCTGTGGGGGGTGATTTCTTGCTTTCTGTTTCTCCGGCAAGCACACACACCCTATAGCAAAAATCTCTCTCTTAAAAAAAAAGCAGTGATGACATAAACCTAATACAGCAGGGGAAGCTCATGCGGAATGCGAATTTTGAAACTCGAGCAGTACTTCATGCTCAAAGAGCAGTCTACAAGCAACCTGACTCTTCATGTAACATTACCTGTACAAAGAGCTATAAGGTCAAAAAACTTGGTAAGTTAGGAGAAATCATTCCTATTTGTAAAAACTAAAGGAAGGGGGCCAGTAGATGGCATGGAGGTTAAAGGTGACAGGATCCCACAAGGCTGACTGGGCTGTTTGAGTCCTAGACCTGGCGGATTTACATTTGCACTGGGTGTTTGTGCTTGTGTGCCCAAAATTCTGAGTGGAGAGTGGAGGAGAAAGGATTGTGGTGTGGCCATCCCTCCTAGGGGGTGAATTCTCATTTGCACTCTCTCTCTCTCTCTTTCTCTCTCTCTGTCTCTCTCCAGCAAGTGTACAAGCCCTGTGGCAAATCAAAACAAACGGGACCAGCAGATGGCGAAATGGTTATGTCACTGGACTCCCATGTAGTTGAGCGCGGTTTGAGTCCCAAACTCAGTGGCTTATAACTCAGACTGTGCATGTGTGCATGCATGCCCAAAATCTCAGAGGAGAATGTGGTGTGGCCATCTCCCTGGGAAGTGATTTCTTGCTTTCTGTTTTGCTGTCTCTCTCTCTCTGTCTCTCCAGCCAGGAAATGCACCCTATAGTAAAACTCTCTCTTAAGAAAAAGAAAAACAAAATAATTAATAAATAAATAAAACAAGAAAAAATGAAAGTCTAGATCCATAGATCTAGACTCCATTCAATAATCCTCTACAGGGGCCCATGTGTGACTTAAGCAAAAGCACAAGTATACTTGTCTGCTAAGTAGGAAATATCAGAGCTTTGACCTGATTTCTGAGTGGTCGGTCAGTATTATAAAAACCTGAAATTCTTTGAGTCCTACAATATGCTATTTCAGCCTTTTGTCTTTGGCATTTAACACAGAACCCTAATTATACTAGGCACATGGTATATTTTTGTTACTTGACTATAGGTATTCCAGAGAAGAGGGGAATTACATAGATTCAGTAGATTCAAAGAACATCTGGTTAGAGGTATTATCCCAGTTTCTTCTCTTTCAAGATGTCAAATCCTTCTTGGGATAAGAAGTTAAAGCAGTAGTTCTCAATTGCAGGTGATCTTTCCCTTTAGGGAACAGTAGAGAGCATTTAGAGGGATTTCTGGTTGTCACAAGTGGCCAGTCCTACTGGCACCTAGTAAATAGAATCCAAGCATGATAACAAACATCCAAGTGCACAGGACAGTCCCATGCAGAGAGGACTGTCAGCTGAAAAAGTCACTGATGCCAAGGGTGAGAGACCTTGGACCAAAGTAACTACATTATGAAGCCAAACCACATGAAACTGGTGGACACCTGTGAATCACACAGCACGTCTTCACCAAAGGTAGCAGGTGCAGTGTAGTTTTCTAGATTTTGTACTCAAATCCCTTGTCCTTTCCAACTCTTAAAGTGTTCCAATAAGTCAGATACGCAGTATGGGGGGACCTGAAGATGCCGTAATGGCTATATAGCTCGACTCCCACATAGCTGACCATGGTTCTAGTCCCAGACCTGGTGGCTTACAACTCAAGCCAGGCATATGTGCATGCATGCTCAAAGTCCTGAGAGGAAAATGGAGGAGAAGGGATTGTGGCGTGGCCATCCCCCCAGAGGGGTGATTTCTCATTTTCTGTCTTTTTGTCTCTTTCTGTCTCTCCTGCAAGCACACGTGTACTATAGCAAAAATCTCTCTCTTAAAGAAAAAGATATGCAGTATCAATCTTCCATAGTAACAGTTAAAGAAATGACAAACTTCCTTTTAAAAACTAAAATCTTGCCTATGAAACACAGGGCAATCTGCCCAAACATCCTGGCTTCGCTTTGTTAATTATGATTCTGTCCCAGGTTTTTTTCTGATGAGACTTAAAGGCAAACATATGGGCTATATGCTATTCCAAGGTATTCTTCTGCCTAATAGTTTAAGTGGCATTAACTGCTGAGGAAAAAGTACACTCTTTACAGTAAAATTGTATAAATCAGATAATACTTAATAAAAATATCATTTTTTTTTTAGATAGATTTTTGCTATAGGGCATGTGTTCACTGGAAAGACAGAGAAACAGAAAATGAGAATTCACCTCCCAGGGAGGATGGCCACACCACAATCCCTTCTCCTCCATTCTACTCTCAGGATTTGGGGCATGCATGCATATGCACCTGGCGTGAGTTTTAAGCCACCTGGTCCGGGACTTGAATCACAGTCGACTACGTGGAAGTCCAGCAACAGAACACTCTGCCATCTGCTGGTCCCAAAAGTATCTTTTGATATCGTAAACCCTGTGACTCTTAAACATCAACTGTGTCTTACGGAATGCTGAAGGGACAAATGAGCACAGACTGAAATACACAAACACCTATTGCAACTTCTGAATCAGAGGTGAGCTAATAATCTCCTACGTATTTTCATCTCCTAGTCGATTTTTGAAAACAAAAAGTAACCCAGTCCTTCACTGAGATCCTCATTTACCTTTCTCCCTTCACTCTCCTATTTAGAACTCTAGAGAAAGAAATCAAGACCTGGAAGAAAATAAGCGGAAACTAGAGAGAGTAGGAGACATTTCAAAGTGGTAAATCCAGGCCAAAATGTGGAATCTGAATAGAGAGGCTTTGATCACCTTGTGTAAATGTGGACCTACTAACTGCAATGAAGTCTCCCATTAGTGTCTCATAGGAAAGGCTTAGAAATCCCACTGCCGGGACCAGCAGTTAGTGTAATGGCTATGTCGCTGGACTCCCACGTAGTCGACCGTGGTTCGCGTCCCGGACCTGGTGGCTTGAAACTCACGCCGGGCGCGTGTGCGTGCGTGCCCAAGATCCCGAGAGAAGAATGGAGGAGAAGGAATTGTGTCGTGGCCATCCCCCCTGGGGGATGATTTATCACTTTCTGTGTCTCTGACTCTCTCTGTTTGGTGAGCACACGTGCCCTACAGCAATAAACCTCTTCAAAAAAAAAAAAAAAATCCCACTGCCATTAGCAAGGCGACTAGAATTTATGTTTCCATTTCCTAAATATACTCTGCATAAACATTTGCGTTAAAACAATGGATCTATTAAAACTTATTTACCAAATTAAATAAGATTACTTTTATTTATACAACTAAAATCAAGACTGAGTGATTAAAAACAGAAAGTTCAAACTATGCTTGAAATATCTTTTCATGGGTAAAGCTACCGAATGACAATGCATTTTGCTATTTCCATCACTGCCTGACTGGATCCCACTTTGGGAGTGGTTAGCAGGAAGACTCTGCTATAAAATAATTTTAGTTATATTTGAGTTTGGTATTTTGGTGCCCCAAGTAATTATCAAGAAAAGCTAAAAATTTAGTGTAATAAAGTCTTTCCTCATACACTTCTTTCCATCTTGGTATGATGACTTTCAGCAACTTATGCAACCTCTCTGTATCTTGGTTTCCACATTTATTATTTATTTATTTGTTTGTCAAAATATGCTATAGGGCACATGCACTTACCAGTGAGAGAGAGAGAGAGAGAAAGCACTCCCCAGAAGGGATTGCCACACTGTAAGTATTTCTCCTCCATTCTCCTCTTGGGATTTTGGGCACACATGCACACATGCCCAAGACATTTTTCAAGCCACCCAGTCTGGGACTTGAACCTGCAGTCAGTCATGTGGGATCCAGCCACCTTAACCACCATGCTGGTGGCTGGCTCATTTCCATACTGATAAGATAGGTAAAAATAATAGCATTTTCCTCTTAACGTTGCTGTGAGGATGAAGCAAGTTTACAGCTGTGCCACATCTGGAGCAATGCTGGCCCAGGGTGAGCACTCTGTGAACATGGAGGTTGCTGTTTTCTTACACTTCTAGTAACTGGACAGAAATCGCCCATGTGCATCCTATATCACTTTCAACATCTTTCTGAAAGCCTTCAAGTCACAGAAAGGACCTGCCTCTACCCCTACCTTGGGCTTTTAGAAGTCAGTGGCTATTTAGTATTTGTCTTTTCAATCTCTGTCTTAGAATAGTGACTTGCTCATAAAAATTAAATATTTGTTCAATCACCTTCTCATAAAACTCCTATTTCCATTGACAGAATGTCTCTAGGGAAGGATGGAAGTTTGTTGGCTTCTTCACTGAAAACCAAGGTGTCCAATTATTTCCTACCCAACCTCAAGTAAGGAAGTCTTCTTTCAAAGTGAACAAATGGAATTGAATCCCAGAATGCTTCAACTGTCAAACTGCCTCATTTTATTGGACTGTCGGAAAAGTCTTCACATACCCTTTCTATGGTTTTCTATGCAAAATATGTGTCACGACTTTTTCTATAACTGAATAGCTTCATATTTTTCAACATGGAAAATATACAAAAATATACCTTTTGAAGATGTGTGGGCAGTAACTTACTCTTTTAGTCAGTTGAGTATCCATCATGAAATTGTGCACATGTTTTTCTGCTTTGGTAAGTTCTAGTTTCCTCGCCACTACAGCTACCACCAGGGCTGTGCAACCAGCACCCTGAAAATAAGAAGAGAGAGAACCCCAAAGTGTTACTGTTTTCTGTCTTAGTCACATTACAATTGTATTGCACCAAATGTGTACGTTTTTCAAGATAAAAAAGTTTCCTCTTCAGTGTCTTCAATACAGAAGACGTGTGGTCAACAAATGTAAGCAGCACACCATTGAACTGAGTGAAAGACCTTGCTTACATAACTCGAGAGCTAGAGAATTGTATGTGAATAAAATACATTTCAACTATAAAAAATAAATGGCAAAAACCATTTTGCTGAGTTTTCAGAGACTTCTTAAGAAAAACAGAGCAAATCAGTTATATACCTATAATTATAACAGGAACAAAATAATAAATGAGTAAATTGGCCAAAATGCAATACATAAGCAATAAGGATAAGGATTTTCTTCTAAAGAATAACATTCTGTAATCTTCCCTCAGCAGATGAGACCAGCAGGCCTTCAGAACAATCAACTGCAGCGTGCCAGGAGTGAAGGAGAGTTATTATCTCAGCACACACGTGACTTCAGCTGTTCCATGCCCTTTGCTGAGAGGGTCACAGGAAGATCCCGGTGACCTGATCCTGGACGACTGAGACGTAGGGAGTGCTGAAGGTGGAGGGTAACCACCATCTGACTACTCTAGAGGTTTTCTAGCACTGAGAACAGCACGAGTCCCTTCATGCTGAAAGCCACTTTCACAGTACAGGCATTGTGCTGACCTCTTGGAAAAAGAGGTGTGACACTGGATGGTACCCCGAGGATTACAGGCCTCCTTCTTTGTGATGAAGGTGTACTCATTCCAAGTTGTGTGGGCTGTCTTTGCTGAAAGACCAATGTCTGTCTGCAGGGTAAGGAGGCCAGGCTGGGAGAGCCTAGGCAAAGCCATGCTGCTGCTGGCCCTCACCAGTCCTGGGCACAGCAGAGCTGCTGGTAGGGAAGGGGCCAACTGACAGATGACCTCAGGGGCCTGAGAAAGGGATATCAGACCTCCGGACATAATCTCAGCGGATGGGACAACAGAGCAGTAGAGACTGCCCAGCGAGTCTTAGTGGACAGATAACAAAGAATTAACAGCTGGCCCCGGTAGAAGCACAAACAGCAGGATGCAACAATACTTGTGGATCTTTCAACAGACTCGAATAAATCCTTCCTAACTTATTTTTAATACCATCTCCTCTATGTTAGCCAAAAGGTTAGGGTACTCACAGGATGGCCATCCAAGCAAGAGTCTCAAATTCCTGTGAAATAGTCTGGTTTTCCTCATTACTGGTAGATCTAAAAATTACTAATTAGAATAGCAATTCAGTACCTTAAAAATGTGATAGCTAGTGGGACCAGCAGTTAGCGTAATGGCTATGTCACTGGACTCCCATGTAGTCGACCATGGTTCGAGTCCCGGACCCGGAGGCTTAAACTCATGCCGGGCACGTGTGCATGCATGTCCAAGATCCCAAGAGGAGAATGGAGGAGAAGGGATCGCGGCGTGGCCATCCCCCCTGGGGGGTGATTTCTCGATTTCTGTCTCTCTGTCTCTGTCTCTCTGGCAAGTGCACGTGCCCTATAGCAAAAACCTCTCTAAAAAAAATGTCAGCCCTCGACACAAGGGTTTGTAAAAAAAAAAAAAAATAGACAAACAAAGAATGAAAATGAGAAAATTTATAACAAAAAAAAGAAAAAAAGAAAAAAAGAAAAATAAATAAAGAAAAGAAAAAATAAAAAAAAAATGTGATGGCTAGTACCTCAAATATATAATATTGAGGAATAGTTATATAATTTACAACATATCCATAAAGATAATTATGATTATATTACGATTTTATTTCTAAAATATTTAAAGACACAGTACAATATTTTAAAAAGCACATGGAAAAATTGTATAAACAATATCCAATTATATTTTTTAAGAAGGATCCACATTAGGGAAGGAAAAAATAAACTGGAAAGAAATAAGCTCAACTATGAAAAGAGGTCGTCTCTATGTAGCTAGAATATTGGTGACTGTATTAGATCACCATTTTTATTTTTATTCTAATCAATAGGTGTGATTTAGCTATTCAGCTCTGAACCAAAGGATGAATTTTTGGGTTCAGTGAATGAGTTACTACAACAAATCTGGCAGGAGGGACAAGAAAGAGGAGAAAAAGAGAAAAATACACTGCTTTGTCTTGCCACAGTGTGGTAATTATGATGAACTGATACTGTTGAAATACATTTCCAGAGGATTTGAATATCTCCTTACATCAAGTTCTATGAAGAAATCAATATCCTCAAAAATGAAGTGCTACTAATCATATGATCAGAGAAAGAAGCAAGAAAGTTATTTAAATATCATTTCGTTTAACCCTCTGGTTGTAGAGATGAGACGACTAAACAGAGTTAAGTGGTTATTTAGCTGTGAGTCTTTATTAGCACTAATATATTTTCTACATCACCACAGGGTACCTTTATCTATATGTAAACCACACATATTCTCACTGGAGGTCATTTCCATATCCCTATGGAACACTGTATTTCAAAATAAAACAAGACGTTCAAGTTCCCTTTATTTTGTATGATAAAACCCCTAAGACATGAATGTTTACAAATTGAGCAATATGGTTAATTATCAAAATAAATCAACATCGTGCTTATTTTGTATCTGGTGAAACAATGAAATCAGTAGTTCTCAACCTTGACTGTGAACTTGAATTTCTTTTTTTCTTTTTTTTTGCTATAGGGTGCGTGTGCTCGAGAGAGACAAAGAGACAGAAAGCAAGAAATCACCCCCCCCAGGAGGGATGGCCACACCGCAATCCCTTCTCCTCCATTCTCCTCTCGGGATCTTGGGCACGCACGCACACGTGCCCGGTGTGAGTTTTAAGCCACTGGGTCCGGGACACAAACTGCAGTCGACTACATGGGAGTCCAGCGACATAGCCATTACGCTAACTGCTGGTCCCGAGTGAACTTGAATTTCTTAGAAAGTTTGTAAAAATCCCAATGCTGAGACTGTGTGTCCAACCCAGTAAATCCTAATAGCTGGGTATAAAACACAGGTGTCTGAATTTTGTAAAGCTCTCAGGTGATTCCAATGTATAATCAATGTTTCAGATGAAGGAGAATATTGAAGAACTATTGCAAACACCATTAATTACTTTCTGTCAAAGCAAGAGAGTTAAAGTCCTTATCAATCATCTCTCATTCTTATGAAGATGCTAAAGAGATAATAAACAAGGAAAGAAAAGGCAGAAGACATGATGCTTATTCTGACATTTTGTACCATTTATGGACAATGAAATGAATGGAATTTTAGAGTTGGAGTCTAAGGAAGGAAAAGAATGGCCTTTGTACCCAACTGTACCCATTTTGTTGACTGGTAAACATCTACCAGAAAATGCTGCACCTACTCGCTGTATGGGATAACATCTGCTTGACAAACACAAGGGCACCTGTGGCAGGTATGCGCCCAGCTATTCTTCGGTGAGTTTGGTGAGATTCAAGGCAGTAGTGGATCTTCAGTAAGCAGGGAATGTAAAAATCTGAGGGCCCCCTATTGCTAGAGCGAGCTACGAGAGGGCAGGTGGCCTAAGGAGTTTACTGTCCTCCCCTGGCAGGTGGCCACTGCTGAGATCCTTCTGGAAAGAAATCAAAATCCTACCAGGAGTGGAAAATCACTGGAATCAAGAGCCTTTGGAAGTAGATTTTTATTTGTGTTTATCCTTGGGCTCTGTGTCTTCCTGCCGTGGCCCATTTCTCAGTGAGTGTTCTCTCACCTGAAGACTTGTACTTAAAAACGAAGCCTTTGTTGCATATTGGAGGGGCAAGTGAATCTGGCAATTGAGAGGTTACTGCAACTATTTCCTATATACCACACTCCATTACCCTTACTTTCCCCCTTTAAGTTGTTCCTCCAGAGCTGTTGAGAAATCTTTTTGTTCAATATAAAGCCTTTCATTCCTTATCTTTAAATCTTACTTCAATTCAGAAAGCTATAGCCTTATACCTCCTCAGCTTCTTAATAAATCATAAGAGGATTTGATATGTGTAGAATCATATATCAAAATGTAGCCTGTATTTTTGAATTATTTGAGTCGTACAAATGAAGCTGGCTTCTTCCTAAAGCTTTATAGGTTCCAGGTAAATTCCTGGCAACACAGTAGTGGTTGTCATACTTAAATTAAGTACCGGTGTAACGTTATTCTCCACTCAGTGTCTACTTCCGGGACTATTCTATTTCATCAAGTGAATACGCATGAAAGTAAGTATGCTTTCACAGCCTTTCCCACTGCTGTAACCGGCAGTCAATGCAGAACAGTTGGGACTAACATATGTTGCTCTCTGAAATTAAGATCCCTGTATGCCTTTAACAAGATGACTCATATTCCTTTACCAACGTCAGAAAATGTAACCTGGATACTTTTCTCCCATCTCATTTATGTTTTTAGGAAAAATCTAAGTGAATCACTAACCTGTCAGTTCATAGTACTTGGGTACCTAAAAACTAAAGGAAGAAAATGCAGTGTGTTTATGAAGCCAGTATTAAAAGCAAGGTTTAGAGTTTCCTTGGCAATTTTTAACATCTTTCTTTCTGACAAAGCAAATGTTGAAAGGGAGAAAAAGGGAGAAGTGAAGGGGAAGGGGGCAGAGAACAAGAGAGAGGGGGAGAGAGTGAGATCTTGTCTGAGAAAACATAAGCAATGACAAACACTGTTAAAGCCATTACCCTAAGCCAGAGCACACTGGACAGACAGATGACAAACTAGTGACAGTATAAGCTGCAGTTAAACCCCAAGACCCAGAGACTCTCAGATGCTACCAAATGAAACTGTAGTGCTTCCTCCACCATGTTCTTCTCCATTTTAGCACAGAAGCTGTAAGCCATGCTGATCCCTAGAAAGTAAAAGTTTAGGTAGCCCATTTTCCACATGATCCTTCCTTCAAAGGAGTGACGTATTTGTACTCTAAACCACCGGGTTATACCGATCCTGCATATATACTTGCAAGAAGCATTTTGAAAGACCTCTTTGGCAGGACCAGCAGATGGCGAAATGGTTACACATAGTTGACTAGTTTTAGTCTCAGACCCAGCGGCTTAAAACATGCCGGGCATGAGTGTGTGTGTGCCCAAAATTCCACGAGGAAAATGAAGGGATTGTGGCATGGCAGTCCCATCTAGGGGAGGGGGATTTCTTGTTTTCTATCTCTCTGTCTCCCTTGTGAAAGCCTGTGCCCAGAGCAAAACTATCTTCACAAAAACAAAAACAAAAAACAAAAAAAAATCTTTTTGGGATCAAGATATTTTATTGAGAAAGGTAACTTTCAATATAACAGTGAATTTATAATTTTAAAAAAATTTTTTTTTAATTTTTAAATTCTAGAATACTCACCACCATGGAGAATGGTTTTAGCAAAACAAATAGACAAACAAAAAAACTAATGTTTAAAATATTTCAGCCTTAAATTATCCTTCTGTGGGTTTTATAATAGCTTCTACAAGCTCAAACTTCAGTTTGATAACCAATTTGTTAGACTAAAGAGCCTATTTATTAGATTATAATAAAATTTATCAAAATATAATTAGTTGGAAAAACCATGCTTTTTACCTAAAAATTAATAAACCAGCTTTAGGTTTAACTTTCATTTATAAATTATCAGCTTTTCTTCCAAAAGGAAGGCAAAATAAATGTCTGAAAACATTGTCTGTTCTTTAGTCCCTGGGGTTGACTGACTCAATATTCTAGAGCCATAAATACATTTTTACTGCACTTGCCTGACATAAATAATTACTTTCATAAAAATATGTAAAACAATCAATTCTGGCAAATAAAATTCTATTAAAACACTCAGCTTTATATTCTATCCCAATGGAGTTTTTGCAAGGTTTCCTCAGGTCATTAAAATAAATAACAACATTCAAGGAAGTTTGGAAGACAAATCCTCCTCTATCAAAAATGCCCTACCTCTGAGTTCCTTCAAACACAAGTCAATCTTTGCTGCTGGAGGATAGAGGTCAATTCTACGTGTCTTCCTCCTAAGGAAGAGGGAAGAAAGGACGTGGAGTTGGAGTTCAGTGATGAAACCGAGCCTGGGCAACTCGAGTCTCCTTTACAGTGATTTGCTTGTTCAGCTCCTTCGGAAATTTGGAGTTGGAAGGAAGGAAGTACGACACAAAGCTGGTCATCGACAATGAGTCATACCTTAGTTTAAATCTCCATATTAGCAATGGTGCCAGTGTGAGCTCACGTACCATAGAGATAGGAAGGGTAACTCTGCCAACTAAAAGTGCTAAGAGTTTAGAAAAACCAGGTGGAACTGTATCGTCAACAAGCCAAGTGCTAGAAGGTCACACTTCCAGCTACACTCGCCTGTACCTGGGAGAGAGCAGCTGTCAGATTTCTTAGGAGATTTTCTTGGGATCCACTTACGAAATTCTCTTGGGGAGAAGTGAAGGTCCACTTAGGGCATGGGTGGGGAATTTAGCCTTATGACTGAAAAGGCCCATCATCCCCTCCTGCTGCTCTGTACAAAACAGAAACTACTATAAGAATTAAAGCCACTCTCCTCACTGGGCCTTTATCTGATGAGGTTCAATGAGCCCACCAGAAAGAATAAACAAAAGCAAAGGAACCAAAAGTAAAAGTCTCTTCAAAATATTTCAAACACCCGATGCCAACTGGTAGAAGACATAAGTAATAAGATCCTAGAGTGTTTTGCTTATTCATATCCATGCGGCACCAAGGAATAGCTCCATACTAGTTTCTCAGGATTTCATGAGCACTGGGAGGGGGAAAAGAGTCCTCAAATGGGGAGAAAGCAGCAGGAATAAAATCAGATCTTGGGTTTTGCCCTTTGAAATACCAGTCATGTCACTCATGCGCTCCAGCACACTCCTGCTGTGAGTTGGAACACCCTCTGACTCAGTGAACAGTGCAGTGCTACCACCTCCTCTTCGGGATGAGGACTTCACTCTGACACAGCCAACTGACCCGACGTGACATGACTGTCAAGACTCCTACACACAGGGCAGACTGGAGGTGACAGGATCACCATCGAGTGTGCTTAAGGAAAAACAAGCTGGTGTGATGGATTCTATCCTCGTTGACCAGTTTGGGTTTGTTTTTGTTCCTTGAGTAGCTTTTGAAACTGATGTGATGATGTTCAAGCTCTCATGAACTGGGAAATCTTTGTGTGCTGTTTTTGTTTATACACAATCCCTAGTGGAATAGAAGAAACCTACACCAGATATGTCCGAAATGCCCTCACTTTTGTTAAAGATCCATGCCAGATGTTGTTAAACTCTAGAGGTATACAGATCATTACTAGAGAAACACTCATCAGATAATAAATTGTGTCCCTCTGAATAGGTAAGTATTATTCCATGTTTAAAAAAAGTTATACCAAAAAATTCAGGAACTCATATTCTACATAATCAAAAGGCCAACAAGAGTTGCCATAATGTTACAGAAATAGAAAAAACAAAAATTACAAATGAATGACCTTCATTCTGGTATAAGAAGAGAAGGATCCTTAACAATGAGGCTATACTCCACTCTTGAAATAACTATATATTTTCATAAGTAAGGAGTAAGTCATAGTTTGCAGCATGTGTTATATCTCCACGGGACAGGTATAAAATGGTACATAAGACAGCTTTTTAAATGCTAAGCGAAGCAATCACTTTCTCTACTGTAGAATTAGAAACGTCGTGAAACTAGCCAGTACTGACAAAAAGCTGACACCATGAATTTATCCTATTGGTTATCATAACACTCACAATAGTAAAGCTGAAATTCCTTAGTACTTTCTCGAATAAAAAAAATAGAGGAAGAGTAAAAGAACAAGGGAACGTAAGTAATTACAACCTTCACGATTTTCTCTTGAAAAGTAATGAATAACTCATTGTTACTACGTAATCTCACAAAGTTATGTTTTAAAAATAATGACCAGGTGACCAGAAGGTGGCATGGTGGTTAGGGAACTGGACTCCCACATAGCCGACTAAGGTTCAGTCCCAGATCTGACAGCTTGCTTTCTCACTTTCTCTTCCTCTCTCTCCCACTCTCTCTCCAGTGAGTGCACATGCCCTATAGAAAATTTTAAAATAATAAATAAAATTAAATAAATAATTCTTTAAAAAAATAATAATTTCCTGGAGAGAGGAAGAGATATTTGTCTCTGAAGTTCTACTTCCTAGATAGGTCTTCCTGAAAAGAAAATTTCTTCTTGGCATGCTTCAGTCATTACATTGAAATCCTTGTTAAAGCATGTCAGTATCTAAGATGGCCCTCTTGATAGTTCCATGATCATCTATCATATAGCACTGTAAATACAGCCTAAACATTACAGAAAAGCTTTACATGATCACCTTGGATTCATGTTTTACTTTTCAGATGACAGGAGGCTACTTTGTGAGAATGCCATTTGTTTCTTTCGTAGAATATGACAGAAAGCTGGGACCAGTAGATGGCAGGGTGGTTAAGGTCTGGGACTCCTACATAGCTGACCACAGTTCAAGGTCCAGACCTGGCAGCTTGCCAGGTTTCTCTCTCTCTCTCTCTCTCTCTCTCTCTCTCTCTCTCTCTGTCTCTGTCTCTTTCTCTGGTGAGGATATGTGCCTTATAGCAAATTAACAATAATGATAAAGAAAATTAAATAAGATAATTCTTAAAAAGAAAGAATACAATAGAGAAGCATCTCCTCATGTTTTCACAATACATTCCTGCACAGAGCACTGCGGGATAATATGAAATCTGCATCCTGGAGCCCCAAGAATATAACTCATGACACACACTTAGCTATGTAAAAATTCTAAATGCTAGCTTCATTCTAAGTTTTGACCAATGAAATGTGAACTTCTCAGATGATGGCGTAAAGTAATTCTCAGTTTCGATTAGCTTTATGAAGAAAACAGTGATAATTTCCTCATGTGTACATTTTTGAAATAGGAAATATTTATAGGCGTTAGCATTTGCACTAACTCTACTTACAAAAGAAAACAAATCACATGAAAGTACAAATTCCATCGAAATTCCATAAACACAAGAACAAGAGAACTCAAATGTAAAAGAGCACAAAGAAAAGTACTTCAGAGATAACACACGAGATGATTCAGAGACGACCCTGTGCTCTCTCCGGAGTGCTGTAAATTGTATTACTTTTTCACAATTTATTTATTTATTTTTAAATATTTATTTATTCATTCATTCATTCATTTTCATTTGACCAGAGAGAGACACAGACAGAGAAAGTGAGAAGACAAGCCACCAGGTCTGGGACTCAAACCGTGGTCGGCCATGTGGGAGTGTCCAGCACCTTAACCACCACGCCACCTGCTGGTCCCAACTTTTTCACAACTTATTAAAGGCCAGAGTTGGGGAGGAGAGAGACCTGACAATGTGCATTCACTTAAACACATGTTGCTCAAGTCTCAGGGAGAACAGGCAAACAACGCCTGAGATAAAAACCATTCGTTCCTGCCTTAGATAACCCAAAAGTGACAAGCAGGTGTTTAAACATCATAAAATCAAAACCAAACAAAATTTGCCTGACAAAAAAGAAACATTTCATCTTCAGGAAACTAACCTTTTATACGCACTATGGAAAACATCATCTTCTTTTAGGAACCTGTATTGGCAATCAGACGTTCTCCATCCCCGTGTTCAGGTACCCTCCCTCCACACTCTGTATCCCTGGGGAATCTACAGGAGACACGACCAACTCCCAGGGACCAACTGTCCTATAGACTGCCTTCAAAGAAATTTGCCGGGCCAGGGGACACACAATCCAGTATTTCGAAAAGGTTAAAGACTAGTGAATTTCTCTGTATGTAATAAACCATTTTTGATCAGATTAATAAATAAATAAGTTTGTTGAGACTAACAGATGACGTAATGGTTATGTTGCTGGACTCCCACATAGTTGATGCGGTTTGAGTTCTGGACCAGCAGCTTAAAACCCACACTGGGTATGTCTGCGTATATGCCCAAAATCCCAACAAGAGGAACCAGCAGTTGGTGTAATGGCTATGTCGCTGGACTCGTGCGGCTCAAGTCCCAGACCCGGTGGCTTAAACTCACGCAAGGCGCACGTGCGTGCATGCCCAAGATCCCGAGAGGAGAATGGAGGAGAAGGGAATGCAGTGTGGCCATCCCCTCTGGGGGGTGATTTCTCACTGTGTGTCTCTCTGTCTCTCTCTGCCTTTCTGGTGAGTGCATGCACCCTATAGCAAAAACCTCTCCAAAAAAAAAAAAAAAATTCCTGAGAAGAGAACGAAGGAGAAGAGACTGCAGCATGGCCCAACCCCGTGGGGGGTGATTTCTCACTTTCTGTCTGTCTCTCTAAGCAGACGTGCCCTATAGCAAAAATCATTCTTAAAATAACTAAATAAATAAGTAAATAAACAGATAGACAAATGTGTTTCTTATGAGGCAGAGGAAACAGAGCTCCTCAGCCTAAGAAAGGAGAGACCATTTTGCTATGAGTTTAAAGGACAGGAATTAAGTCATGATAAATTTCATTACCTTAGAACATTCTTATATCCACATAAATTAAAAGTGCTTATAACTTCTATTAAAACACACACAGACACACACACACACACACACACACACACACATACACAAGGATCAGTAGTGAGGCCTTAGCACAGAGCGATTCGAGCAGGTAAGTGGGAGATCTGTGATATCAGAAGAGACTTTGAAGGAGCCGTTCTTGAGACAACAGACATAGGGCAACATGGCGGGCAGATCTGTGTGTGCCGCAGACACAGGCCAAGCTCACCTGAAATCCGCTCTACTCCACAGGGAATGAGCCTGCTGGACGAACCTTGAGTCACACTTGATTCAAGAATAAAGGGGAACCAGCAGTTAGCGTAATGGCTATGTCGCTGGACTCCCACGTAGTCGACCGCGGTTCGCGTCTCGGACCCGGTGGCTTACAACTCACGCCGGGCGCGTGTGCGTGCGTGCCCAAGATCCCGAGAGGAGAATGGAGGAGAAGGGATTGCGGCGTGACCATCCCCTCTGGGGGGTGATTTCTCGCTTTCTGTCTCTATGTCTCTCTGTCTGTCTGGCGAGCGCACGCGCCCTATAGCGAAAAAAACCTCTCAAAAAAAAAAAAAAAAAAAAAAAAAAAAAAAAAAAAAGAATAAAGAGGGTACGTCTTGCCAAAAAAGAAGCACTAAGAATTTGTTTCGAAGAAGCACTGGGGAAGACTCTGCAGTTACCAACTGTTTATAAAAATGGCATCATCCTGCCCCTGATGGTTATGGGGCCTTCCAAAAACACATCAATACAAATATTATTTCCCAAAGCATGTACTACATAACAAAATGTGGTCATTTCGAGACACGGGAAGTAAACATAGACGGAGACATATCAAGGACAGTGAAAACAATTAAAGTTCACTAAAATATACAAAACTATATTTTTCTTTTACAAGCAAATAATGTTAGGTCATTCTCCCTAGATTATATTTTCTACAACCAGGACTTGAAATGCTCTTTTTGTTACTACTGATGAATTTAAAATTGACCCCGTATTTTATTTTCACAGTTAGCTGCCTCATCTCAGTTCAGTGCTGCCATGTGGGAGAGGAATGTCCCTCTCCCACTCTGTGCCATGGACGCTCAGTCCCTCCAGCTAGTTGTGACTCTTGGAAGAATATTCTGGGCAGCTGCTGTGAGGGGGTGCTCTTTGCACTGGCCACCATTCAAAAGCCCTAAGTGGTGAGTCTGGCTCTCCCCTGCCGACCTGAGGGTGGACACAGAAGACGGGTTGAGTAGGGGCTCCTAACTTCAAAAGTTCTAGGGATTTCCAGCCTGTGGAGCTTGCAGTACTGGTTCACATCCTTATATAGGCAGAAACCAAACAAGCATCAAAATAACACTCCTGGCTATAGCCAAACTATAAAAAGCCAGTAGAGGATGAAGAGAGACATAGGTCAATCTGTAACTCCCTCTGGCTGAAACAATGAGAAGTTCACACCACAGTACAGTAATTCATTGGCCTCCCATTTCATAACCCTAAAATGGGCAGAGCAAAGCAGTCCTGGCTAGGTGGCCCCCGCGTGTGAGGAGCGAAGGCTCTCCCTGGGTCTGCAGGCACCCAGGAGGATGGTGGCACGTCCCTGCAGCAGCAATCCTTTGTCAAGCGCTCATCAAGTCAGGCCACTCTTTCCTTTCACTCTTCTGTCCCAGTGCCCTTGCTCAGGCAATCTGAGCTCCTTCTTGCTGTGCTGCCTTCAAATAAACCCCTCCTCTTTCTGGAATGTTCTCCCTGTCTCCTTCTTGGCTGGGTGCCCTTCTTTTTCCACCTTAAAAGTCCATTTCTAGTGATGGTTTCTCTTGCCAGATCCCATCTCTGTCCCCCACCCCTTGAAACAGGGCAGAAGCTTTACTACTTCTTCCTTTATTTCTCAGAAATGGACTTTGCTGCTATTTGTTAGTTATTGTTCAGATGTAGGTCTGCCCCTGTGATATCCATGGACACAGGGTAGGGACAGATGCTGTCACCTTTTGCTATATTCCTAGGATGTAGGCCAGTATCTGGTACTCAACAAGTACTTCTTAAAAGAATGAATAATATTATAAGGTACTATACTCTTCAGTCCTTCAACATACTTCAAGATTGTGATCATGTTCCATGTTATGCAGGTGATAAGGAAAGAAAGTACCAGAAAATTTTACTAAAGTTTGCAGAGCTACCAGGAAACGATATAATCCAGTCAAAGAACTTTCTAATTCCAAAGTGAAAGCTCAAAGGTCAAATCAGTTCACCAAATTAGTGCAAGACCCACGGAGCATCATCCAGAGCTCTATGTCCTCAACAGAACCTCGTGATGTGGAGAACCAGGACGGAGACTGTTGTGTTTTCTCCCATACAGACTGATTTTATTTATACAAACTTCTTGCCATTGGGAAAATGAATAGCTTGAAGTGACTTATGAATGTGAGCCGAATGGTTTAAGTGCCTTCTTGAACATAAATGGAAGAGAGATGAAGTAAAAAGACACTTACCATAATTCCAGTAAGCAAGCAGACTCCTTTCCCACAGTATGTGTTAGGTACCATGTCACCATAACCAATGGAGAGAAAGGTTATTGATATCAACCACATTGCTCCAAGGAAGTTGCTAGTTACATCCTGTTGATCATGGTACCTGAAAAACAGCAAACAAAGCCAGTACTTTACAATTAATCTACAGCATGGCAGCTAAGGACAGTTTGATTCAATTTGATATATTTGCTCCATCATCTATAAACTTCTCTATTTCGAAGTTTCCAGAACTTGGGTTATATATAAAATTGAAGTTCCATCTAAGCTATGAAAGGCATCAGCAAGGACCTCAACTTTAAAAATATTCTGACAGAGAAACTGTAAAACAAGAAGACCAGTGGTGTAAGATGATATATATGCACATTTATCCTTGCAGACCACCCTGGCCCCTGCTCCTGTCTTTCACTTCCGCATGACTAGCTGATGTGACGGACACAGCGAGACAGCATGTGTTGCCTGACCTCACTCCAAAGACCAGCCATAGCCATCCTTCTTTGAAGACAGAAACTGTACCTCTGAACACATGGTCCCTGCCCAGAATCAGAGTTCGGTAAAAGTTGTTGCCTTACCAATTGTACACAAAGAACTTAATGGTCAAAAAGAGAGGGGTGGGGGACCAGCAGTTAGTGTAATGGCTATATCACTGGACTCCCACGTAGTCGACCGCGGTTCAAGTCCCAGACCCGGTGACTTAAACTCACGCCGGGCGCGTGTGCGTGCGTGCCCAAGATCCTGAGAGGAGAATGGAGGAGAAGGGATTGCGGTGTGGCCATGCCCCCTGGGGGGTGATTTCTCGCTTTCTGTCTCTCTGTCTCTCTCTCTGTCTGTCTGGCAAGCTCACGCACCCTATAGTAAAAACCTCTCAAAAAAAAAAAAAAAAGAAGGGTGTAATTTATCCTGATTATTCTTTGAGGTGTCGAGATTTGTTGATGAGTAAGCTTTTTATATCTGACACAGATATCTCATCATATTTCACTTGAATTACGAGCACTAAACCATAGCCCTGTGCCAGAGATGCAGACACTGCTACCCACCATGCATACACACAACAGCAAGGCTCCATGAGACACCACCTTGGAAAATGTGACTGGATGCATGTCCTACAGAGTAGGGGCAGAGTGGTCCCCACTGGGCCTCTTTGGCAGTGAGACTTCAAACATTGATCACTAAAGGAGTTCTTGCTCTTTAACTCTTTCTAAGGATCTCCCTTCTTACACATCTCTCGCACTCACTTTGAAAAGCTTTCGTTGCTTCTTTCTCTACAAAGCATGCTGACAGTCACCTGGTACTCACTGTCCCCTGGCTTCACTTATTCGACCCTGCCTTTCAATCCAACTCCCTGTCCGTGCTGCCAGAGTCCCAGGGTTGATCCCATACATGACCCTAACTGGCCTTCGGATTCTCTGGCACTTTCTTCCCCGGTCCCTCGTCTCATGCCAAGGTCCCTGCTTCTCTGACCAAGAGTGCCGAAGATCCTGAAGGAGAAGATTTCCTCTAGTACCAGTGGGTCACACTGTCCTTGGATCCACAAAGAACTCATGTGTATCACATCTGTGCCTTTGTCTTCTTTCAAAGAAGTACGGAGACCCTAAGAAAAGCTGTTTTCTGCTATTTTGGACTGAGGAAAGAGAAGCTTCTGACTTTAGTGAGTGGAACCCCAGAATAAGGGAGGGTGAGGACAATCAACTGTATTTCCTGAAAAAAAAAAAGCATGTGAACAGGCAGCCAGCCTTTGCTGCGGTGCATCGTAAGACTGTGGTGACAGAAGGGCAGAAACTTCCATTGTTCTAAGCCCAAGACACAGCCACCGTGACCTATTTGTGAAGTCCTGCTTCCCGGAATTGCCAAAAGGGTGGCCAGGATGTGGTCCTACCAATCCAGGAGGGCGAGTGCCCTGAGAATCCTTGTTATGTGACATGCCCACAGGCATGGCTGAGACGACCAGTGCTGTGTCCGTTATGGCAGGAGTCTAAGCAGGACTGAGGGGCTGTTTGGAGAGCCTGCTGTACACATGTGATGAAGCTCCAATGGGGGAATCTAGTTTTCTTTCCAAAGCTTTGGATTACAATTCATTCATGATCTGGGGCTCTATGGTCAGTATTCTTCATCAAGAAATTGCCTAAAACAGAAAATACCTTACCCTGGCATGGGGTGGGTGTGGGCTGTATGGGGGCGGGGGGAGCATATCTACTGTTCTTTTTTTCCTGATAATGTGTGTGCATAAGAGAGAGAGAGAGCATCCTTGACAGGGACCCATCACACGGTGACCCACTGCCCCAGACCCCATCTCTGAAGTGGGCCCTGAGCATGCACTGTGTCCTCAGGCCAGCCTGAGGGTCCAGATCCACAGACAGCCGTGCCGTGTGCCTTTCAGCACTGCAGTCCAGCAGGCCAGGGCGTGCCACCAAGGCTGGGTCCATTTCCGTTTTAATTATGAGATACTTTCTTTGCCAAAGGGTGCAGTACTTCCAGAGAGAAAGAGAGAGGGCAGAGAAAGCAGGAAAGCATCCCCCCAGAACGGGGCACGGTCACACTGAAATCCCTTCTCTGCCATCTCTCCTCCTTTTGGAGTTTTGTTGCCACGTGCCCACGTGCTGCCATGTTCACATGCCTGCTCATTTCTCAAGCTGCTGAGTCTAGGACTTGAACCACACGTTGGCCATGTGAGGCTGAGCTGCCTAACCACCTCGTCACCAGCTGGCCCGAGATGACTTCTTATTCATACACCATGATTTACACCGAATCTGTATGCTTCAGAAATCCCAGCTCTGTGGACTGGACGCTGATGTGGGGTAAACGCCTGTTCTGGGAAGCTGCCCGTCCCATTCAGAGCCCTCCGTGAAGGTGCAGGGCGTGTACACACGTGCTCATCAGGGCTGGTTGACACTGGGTGGGCCACGGTGTCAAGACCTTGCTAAGGGTGCTGTCTCTCTGCCTCTCACTTGCGGAAGAAATAAACAAACTTGGGAAGAAAAGAGTCTGTGGGTCTAATTCCTTGACACCTTAGTATGTATGTCTGTATCATATTTACTGAGCACTCCTTATGAGCTCATCACTTGAACTGCACTTGTTTATTAACAGGGAGCATTTTTATACATGGACAATCTTTGACTGAAACAGTCTTCAGCCTCTTCTTATCAGCAAACAGCCCTCGGACACGTAGTTTCCAGACACTTGGAAAATACATCTACGTCTGAGTAAAATATTCTTTTTTTTTTTTTGGAGAGGTTTTTGCTATAGGGCGCATGCCAGACAGACAGAGAGAGACATAGAGACAGAAAGCGAGAAATCACCCCCCAGGGGGGATGGTCACGCCGCAATCCCTTCTCCTCCAATCTCCTCTCGGGATCTTGGGCACGCACGCACCCACGCCCGGCATGAGTTTTAAGCCACCGGGTCCGGGAAGTGAACCGCGATGGACTACGTGGGAGTCCAGCGACATAGCCATTACGCTAACTGCTGGTTCCCTAAAATATTCATTTTAAGGATTTTCACAGTCACTGTGAGTGACTAGGACACCACTATCTGTTCCATATGTGGTTTTCCTTCGGTAAAGCAATGAACTACAAAGAGGAGTTTGAGATTTCGTACTACAGTGATCTCCAGGGCGCCTTCGTGGCTGGTGCCAACAAAGGAACCGCGTCTTCGACCTGGGTGTGGAAGTCTTTCTAATATGTCCTGCCTGTAGCACTTTTTATTTCATTTTCAAAGTTCAAAACAGTAGTGACTAAAATTTCAATGGAAAGCATTTCCCAAACAATTTAGGCAAGCTAGCTCCACTGTAGTTGCTCACTGTTAACGAATATATTAGCCTTAAATATCCAAATAAAGTTCTCCCGCCTTCATGAGACTCCACCTGGCACTCCCCACGATGGTGCCATCACACGGCTCAGACCATGTGTACTGTGCATGTGCTGTGCATGTTACACTGCTCTGGGCGAAGACAACACGAAGGGCCTCAATTAGAAACAAGCATCTTTCTAGGAGTTGGTATTTTTGGATTTGGAATTTGATGTTATATTTTTTGTTTATGAAATAATAATCCTGCCTGAAAAAGAGCTCAGAATCGAAAAATAGCATCTCATCCTAATGTTCATGTTACATTCAGACATACTGAGTTGTGAATAGTCAAGAAGTAATTAAAGACCAAATTAGTTACTACTAGAATTAACACCTGATTTCTTTCTTGGCAACTCAGAAACAAATGTTAGACTTAACAACGAGACTACATTTTCACTTAGAACACCCCCAGATTTTGAATCAATGCCAGATTCACTCAATTGTGAATGATTATTACCTACAATTTCAGGTTTAAATATTTTCAAAACAAAAGCATTTTTTATAGTATAAAACTCATTTCATAGATAATTCTAACCTTTTCCTCCATGAAAAAGACAAGAAGAAATGACTCGCAGGGCAAATTTCAAGTTTTGATCAGTATGAATGTGGCTTAATAAAAAAAAAATACATTAAATAAGATTTAAATTGCTACAAGGAATGCCTTGTAAACTCAAGTTTGTCTTGTTTTATTTTTGAGAGATCTTTGCTATAGGGTGTGTGCACTTGCTGAAAAGACAGAGACAGAAAGTGAGAAATCACCCCCCTAGGGGGATGGCCATGCTGCAATACAATCCCTTCTCCTCCATTCTCTCGGGATCTTGGACATGCACGCACATGTGCCCAGCATAAGTTCTGAGTTGCCAAAGTCTGGGACTAGAACCGTGGGTCAACTACATGTAAATTCGATCATGTAACCATTATGCCATCTGCTGGTCCATATCTCAAGTTTTTAGAAGGACTTTGGGTTTTGGCAGAGGACTTACCTAAACTGTTTTACATCACCGCATGCTTCATAGATCATAAGAGTACATTTTAAGGTTTAAAGTTAAAAGAAGCAAAATGTTCATTAATTTCCATTTTATATGTTTCTTCATCCATTGCTGACTGTGGGTCTGCCATTTTCCCTGAGATGACAAGTATGACAGCTTTCAACATTCATTAAAGTTTACAGAGGTCATCTTCCCTCAGGAGCTTGATTCCTCTGTGTGGCAGCCTGTGCCCAGACTCCTGCCCCCCTCAGCACCCTCCAGGTAGGGCTGGCAGCTGTGCTGCTTTCTTTTCTGCCCTCTTCCTTAGCAGGTGCTGGTCCTTCTCCCTCCTTCCTTGCCTTATCTTTGGAGAATCTGCAGATTCTTTGTTTATGGGTCCCTTCATCCAGGCGGTATACAGTATGCCTCCAACAACTGTGATTTTGTCAAAATATTAAATGCAAATTTCCATTAACAATTGATAAGTTTTAAACTGTGTGACAGTCGGAGTTCCGTGATCAGATCTCATGCTGTTCTGCTCTGTCTTGCCTGAGCGCGAGTCGCACTTTTGTCCAGCATATCCATGTTGTGTATACATTCTCCAGTTAGTTATTTAGTCACCCTGGTTATCAGATCAGAAATGCATACGTCATGGTTTCAGGCATCCACTTTCAGGTAAAAGGGAGTACTCGATAGCTTTGGTTAGTATGGTACTCCAGGCTGGCCTTCCTCTGTGTCTGAGGGGCATCCTGAAGACAGTCTAGCACCACCCAACAAATAACGTGGGTCATAAGACATTGCATGTACAGTTTGCTCATTGAACATGCCCTAAGAATTAAAAGAATTAAGGAATTGAAGACAAAGACTATGCCTTAGTCATTATTACATTATCACACAGTGCTTCAAAAAATGGAGCAGGGAACTGACATAATTGAATTAATCAGGGTGACAAAGTTAAATGTCCTTAACTTCACTTGCCCCAGGCCACATGTTGAGCTTTCAGGATCACACAGGTAGAAATATCAAGTGGGGATATAAATGTTTTTCACCATCAGTCAGCATGAATTAGAGTTTAGATTTGTCATTCTAAGATCTGCATGCAACTTCTAAGGTATTTTTATACCTGTAAAAAATAATTCAGTAGTGGAAGTTAACAGCTGACAAGCTATTTTCATTAATCCATCTCTATTAAACTTATTATTCATACTAGAAATGGCAAAATATCTCATCTCAAATGTCAGCTCTGGTCTCAAATGTCAGTCTTAGTTACCCAGCAACAAGTATTATAGAGATTTAAATGAATATGATCAATGCACCAACAATTCTCACTCCTGAATCTACTTCCCTATCCTGAAATACTATTAAAATGAAAGTAAGAGAAAACAAACAAACAAAAGACTAGATTTAAAAACCCACAAGTATAAAGATTAAGGAAAAGAGACATCAGAGAATGAGAAATAACACATTCTTATATGAATAAAAGTGCATTTTGCTTTCAGCCAAGATGAAGCAACACAAGACTAGATTTATACTCTCTTCCTAAAACAACAAGACAGATAAAATATTTGAAACAATGGTTACAAGATACTAGTCATCTAGAAACAAAGGACAGTGATTCCTGAGCGGTGGTAATCAATGACAGTAAGCCATACAATAGCTCCAATGTCATGCCTGAAGAAAGCCTCCAGGTTTTCCTTCAGTGAAGGAATATTCAGACAGAGCCCAGAGGTTTCTCTATGCTGAAGGACAGACCTGGGAATCCAGGGAGGTCAATAATTCACAGGGCCAAAAACCAGAGAGGAGAGATCTGTACAGAGAGAGATCCAGAGAGCTGCAGACAAGTCTCCTGGATAATTCAGCTGAATACTGATCAAGTCCTCCATGTAGAACTACTCCAAGCTAGAGAAGTGAAATTACTGTATATGTAAGTGATATGTAAGTGATACAGTTTTACTCTGAGATAGCAATATGAGGTGAAGAGAAGACTGTGGTAACTTAGATATAGAATACCTTCATATACAGTTATGCTATAAACCCTAGAAAAACCACTAAACTCACACATCAAAGAATAATCGATGACCCAGTAAAGGACATAAAATAGAATACTAAGAAAACTAGGAATTCAAAAATTTAGGAATTCAAAATTAGAAATTCAAAAGATAGAAGGGGGAAAATGGACAAAAAACAGATAGGACAAAGAAAAATCTGCAAGAACACAGATTTACAAGCATATGTGTAATCACATTAAATATAAATAGCCTAAGTACCATGAGTCAAAAGGCACAGATTATTATTAAACCCATGGAAGTTTCACAAGTTGAAGAAAACAGGTATCACAAGGAGTAGGTAAGGTCTAAAGGTAAAAATGGGGGGACTGATTAAGTCTAAGTCTCCTACACAGTAATTCCAAATAACTAACAGGAGGTAAGAGGTTTAGTCTCTGGGACTAGACTGAACACTCATGGACCCACAGCACAGCCAAAGGCAAAAGAGATGGCTGGGGCTGAAAACATGGGGATTAAATTCAAGTTTCTAAACTAAAAAATAGCATCCCTAGTATTCTTTTACTCCCTACCTCTGACCCCAACATTAGAATTCACTGATACAGAGAAAAAGTATTTTTCAATGGAGAAACAGAATACTCTTGGCTATGAAAGAACAGCAAATGATCAGCACACATTTCAAATATGCTTTCATTTTTGTTCAGTTTTTGCTATAAGGTATTTGTGCTACCAGAGCCAGGGGTATGAGAATCACCTCCCAGGGAGAATGGCCACACCACAGTCCCTTCTCCAATCTTTGCCCAAGATTTTGGGCACATACGCCCTGCATGATTTTTAAGTTGCCAGGTTTAGGATTCGAACCAAAGAGTCAGCTATGTAGAATTCAGAGTCTTAACCTCAATGAAACCTGCTGGCCCAAAACAGAAAAGCTACAATCAAAAAGAAAAAAAAAAAAAAAAAAAAAAGGAGGAAGGAGGGAAAGAAGGTGAGAATAAACGAATAAACAGAAGAAACTTGAGACAATTTAGAGTGATTGAAGGGGTGAAGAGGCACTTCTGAACTCTATAAATTGTATAAGATATACATGAAAACATTTCATTCATAGTACAAAATGAAGAAAAAAGTGGAATAAGACTCAAAATTATAGTGAAAAAATAACTATATGATTAGAATGCAAACTGGCAGAAATTGTCCAGGAAGTAAGGGGGTGGGGAAGAGAGTGAAGGAAAAAAGAACAAAAAAAGATACAGTCTCTGAGAATCAAGTCAGAAGGTCCAGCAACTACTTTTCCAGACCGAGAGACAGAAAGTTGATAAGAAATGAAAATATTATTTTATTTCTTTGACAGGAAAACTCAAAGACAGGTATCTATCTCTAAAAGGAAGACTCTACTGAGAATCTGCATACAGAATCAGAAAAGGCCAAAGTCAAAAATCACTGTCCATTTTAAAATACTGGAAATAAAGAGAAGAGCATGAAAAGTTTCAAAGAAGGGTAAAGCAGACCAGTGCTAAACATTAAAATGGTTGCCTCTAACTTTGTTTCATCTAATATGTCTGTGTTTGTTGGTGGAGAGTACTCTATTTTTACGGGATCTGTAGAGGGGAGGGATGGAGATGTGGGAGGAGGAACTGAACAGGTTCCTCCACTGACCCTCGTAACTGAGATGGAGTGACTAACCCAGAGTAGTAACCCACCTATGGATCATCAAAACATCGGGCTGCCTATCTGGCTATAGGTAAGGGGTGGTGTCACAATCTGATTAAAGTCAGTAATGAAGCTGTGGTATTTCCATGTCCACCAGTTATAGACCCAAAGGTAAGAGGAGTTTGATAAATAATCTTCCAAACCACAATTACTGTGCATGTACTTTTGATTTAAAGTAAAAGCAAATAAAATATGTGACTTGATTAATTAAAACATTTAAATTTAAAAGAAGTGCAAAAAATCCCCACATATTAGTTTGTTGGGAAAGTAATGAAATATTTTTCTATTTTTTTTAATGCAAAAATATGTCTTGACTTTTCTGATAACCCAATATATCCAAAGGAGAAAAGTGCTAAGCACCAAATGGCTCAGAAAGGAGAAGAAACATGTATTTGTTATTTGAAACTCATCTACACTGAAGGTTCGCACCTATGCCTGCATATTAAGAGTCATCTGGAAAATATAAAAACCAACCATGCAAAGCCCCACCCTTAAGCAATTAAGTCAAGATCTCTGGGGGTGGGACCATGACACAGGGGTTTTTCAAAACTCCCCAAGTGATTTTAATGTGCTATCTAGTTTGAGAACCATCAGTTAGCTTTATTTCAGGAGGAGTCTCTCATTTGGTAACATGTTGAATGTCTATATGCATAAAATAACTTTTGGAGGCAATGACAATATGTAGATAAAGAAAATATAGCAAGCGTTCATGGCAAGTTGAAATCTAGTAAGGAGGAAAGCTGATTGCAAGATATAATAAGGTAATATACAAGTTGTAATAAATGTGAACACCATTTGTGAAGACAAATCAAGAAAAATATATGGGCCAACTGGTGGTGCAGTGGTTATATAGCTGGACCCACATGGGAAGCACTCTCGGTTCACATCCTGGGACCTCCCTGAGAGCTGACTGTGAACCCACGCCTGTGGTTCAGACTGAGTGAGATTGTGGGTGGACACAGTCTGAGGACCTTGTTGGGGGCTGTCTATTTCTGTGACTCTCTTTTGCATGGAATAAATGAATAAACAAACTTGAAAAATACATTTGTAACAATTTGAAAGCAATGACCGGAATTTCTAATAATATAACACTGGTGCCTAAAATTATAGTTTTAAATTCAAATAAAATATAAAATCCAGTAAGTCTAAATAATTTACTAAAAGATCTCTGAGTGAGCACATTGAAGTGTAAAGGCTGTAACTGTATGTATAAAATTACTCTAGAAGTAATTTACAGAGAGTTCCTTCAGACCAGAGAATGTGAACCGCCCCATCCATGTGACTTTCTCATAGCCTCCTCCATATATTCCTACACCACTCCCTATGACTGAGTCATGAAGACAGAATCAAGGCTTTAGGATTGAAAAGTATCTGAATACAGACTTCCTTCAGTACCAATCAATAACCAAGGAAAGGCAGCAGAGACGAGCAATACAATGCTACCTCTAAAGCCCAGTTTAATTTAGGCATGAGCCAGTTTGAATTTTTGTAAATTATGTAATTATTTTAACTCTAAAACAGCAAAGTGAGTTGAGTTGATTCTGTCTTTTTTTTTTTTTTTTTTTGAGAGGTTTTTGCTATAGGGTGCATGCCCTCGCCAGAAAGACAGAGAGAGACAGAGAGACAGAAAGTGAGAAATCACCCCCCACCCCAGGGGGATGGCCATGCCACAATCCCTTCTCTATTCTCCTCTTGGGATCTTGGGCATGCATGCACACGTGCCCGGCATGAGTTTAAGCCACCGGGTCCAGGACTTGAACAGCAGTCAACTATGTGGCAGTCCAGCGACATAGCCATTACGCCAACTGCTGGTCCCCGATTCTGCTTTTTTACCTTTGCATGTTTGGAATTTTTTCCTCCCTTCTTTTGATTTACAAAAATCAAAAAGTTAAACACTCTTGGTTCTTCTTCTATACTTGTGTGTTTATGTATGTGTGTGAATGTGTGATTGGTTCTTCAAAATGTCCAATATGTCTTCATTTGTTAGCCTGAGCTAGTGAAAGTTTCATTTGTATTTTGCATGTAGGTTTCTCTTTGGATAGAGACCAACGGTGGACACATTCTAAAGGAGAAGATTGCTTTAAAATAAAGTCAAAAATCTCAAAAGCAGCAGGCCCCAACCTTCCCACACAAGGGACTGACTTGTGAAAGACAATCCTTCCATGGATGGAGGGGGTTGCCTTGGGATGATCCAAGCACACCAATGATCTCTGTGCACCCCGTTTCCACCACGACCACACTGCAGTGTACAAGGAAACAATCACACAACAGAGCTCATGCTCCCACAAGAATTCAACACTGCTGCTGATTTAACAGGAGGCAGCCAGGAAGCAATGCAAGAGATGGGGAGTGGCTGCAAACACAGATGACACCTCACTCGCTTGGCTGCTGCTCCCTGTCCCTGCCACTCCCACCTCCCTGCTACGTGGCTAGACAGAGGCACCTGTCCTTTGGAGACCTCTGCTCAAAAGGAAAAGACGGAGATGGTAGAACATATATGGGGTTTCACACTTGAAGAATTACAAGAATTATTACAGCAATGTTAATGAGACAGAAAAAGAAGAAATCATGCTATGCTTTCAGATTTGTGGGGGCTTGTGGGTACAACAGGCTTGTTTCCCTAAGCAATTAATTCTGGAGAGGTTTCTTTCTTTTTTTTTTTTTTTCTTTGCTATAGGGCACGTGCGCTCGCCAGAAGTCCAGAGAGAGACAGAGAGACAGAAAGCGAGAAATCACGCCCCAGGGGGAATGGCCACGCTGCAATCCCTTCTCCTCCATTCTCCTCTTGGGATCTTGGGTACACACACACATGCGCCCGGCGTGAGTTTAAGCCACCGGGTCCGGGACTCAAACTGTGGCCAACTACATGGGAGTATAGCAACATAGCTATTATGCTAACTGCTAGTACCAGCAAGTAATTCTTATTCAAATCTCAGATCAGATGTGGGAAACTTCTGGGTCATCTTAGACTTCAATCTCTACTTTCTTAGTCCAGGATACAAATATGAGCAAAACATAGAGGAATTACCTTTTGTTCTTTTAAGTAAACTTATAAATTGTGAACTATTTCTATTTTTAAAAAGATGACAAAGATGTCTTATTATCTGATTCTCTTATTCATTTACACATTTTCATTTATACTAGGATAAGTGACTTCGGCAGGAAGTTGACAGTTTTAGATCTTGTACCTATATGATTGTTTGACTGTCAATGCTAAAGACCTCTAGAAACACGGATGATATTGCATTGAAATACTGTAGACAAGCCAGGAAGGCAGTCAGAAAAGACTCTTCAGCATTCAGGTTGTCTTTGATAAAGGCTTGATAAATGAGAAATGTAAACTTTAGGGAAAAACTTTCAGGTCAGAGGGCCAGGTAATAAGTCTGGTTCCTAAAAATGAAGATATAAAAAGACCATAGGGGGGAACAGCAGTTAGCGTAATGGCTATGTCGCTGGACTCCCACGTAGTCCACCGCGATTTGCGTCCCGGACCCAGTGGCTTAAAACTCACGCCGGGCGCGTGTGCATGCATGCCCAAGATCCCAGGAGGAGAATGGAGGAGAAGGGATTGCGGCGTGGCCATCCCCCCTGGGGGGTGATTTCTCGCTTTCCGTCTCTATGTCTCTCTCTGTCTGTCTGGCGAGCGCACGCGCCCTATAGCAAAAACCTCTCCAAAATAAAAAGAAAGAAAAGACCATAGGGTATCATGTATCAACCATGAGCAATTTACCTAGACTGAAAACACCACTAAAAATGGGACTAACAGACCTAACATCCTCTTTTAAGATCTTGAAAGGAACAGGTGGCACAGTGGTGAAGGCACTGATTCCTATATGGCCAACTGTGGTCGAGTCCCAGACCCAGCAGCTTGAAAATCAAGCCAGTCCCCAAAATCCTGAGAGGAGAATGGAGGAAAAAGGATTATGGTGGTGTGGCTATTCCTCTCTCTGTTTCTCTCTGTCTCTCTCTACCAAACACATAGGCCCTATGGGCAAAAACCTAAATTTAAAAAAAAAAATTTTGAGAGGAAATTCAGATAGTTCAACCCATCCATACATATGAAACAAATAAAACATCAATATAACAACATCCCAATGATAATATAAAGAAGTAAAGTACAAATAATGTACAATAGATCATGTATCTCAGTATCTAAACACTCCAGCACAGCTAGCCTGAAGGCGTAAGAAGCAATCAGTTGCTCGGGCCTACAGAGTGGGGTCAGTGGTGAAAATGTCGTTCTGGCAATTCCAACGCCTCAGGGACGACTGCCATCACTGATGTGTTTTTTTCTGAGAAACTTATGGCCTAATTACAACTAAAACAAATATGGGTTCCCCTCCTCCACAATTTGCACACTAAGAACATTATTTTTAAAAATAAATGACTATTGCAATTGAGAAAAACTATTTATTAGGCATATTTAAAATGGTTTGAGGTCCAAGCTAAAAAAAAATTTAACAGGTTTTTCTACAGATAATACCTTGAAGGTCAGGCCAAGGTCAAGTGGGATGACGAACAATTCTTTGTTGAGTGGAATGTCCCATGTATAACAGAATATTGCATATCCTGGCTCTACCCAGCAATGAGAAGGAAGGAAGGAAGGAAGGAAGGAAGGAAGGCAGGCAGGCCGGCCGGCCGGCCCATGAATACCAAATTCTCCAGGGACATTCTAACAAACTCAGACCAGACTTCTCTTCACTCCTGCTCCTTTCCTAACTTTCAAGGCAGCAGTTGGTTTAATTTTCTGGGCCCTTCTCGACTCATTCAGCTCTTGCTGTGAGCACAGCGTCCTGCACAGGCTGCGAGCTTATGCAAGGGGATGGTGGATTCCAACAGACAGAGACAGAACTACACTTGGCCAGGACCAAAGGTTCCCCCACCGCAAAGTCCATTTTTCCACAACACTTCATACAGTCTAAGCCTGACACATGCCAGGCTCTGCGGAGAGCACAGAGGAGGTCTACACGGGCTTGGCAGGCTCTACTGTTAGAGGCCCCCAGCATAATGCTCCACAACAGGCGGCAGCCAGCAGCCAGGCACTGCACTCCTTAGAGGTGAGGAGTGGCGTGGCGGGCAGTCACTAGGTGGCAGTGCCACACAAGTTTATTCCACAGCAGCTCTGCAGAGCGAGGGGCCCAGTGCCAGACCTGAGCAGGACGCTGTGGGGATGCGGGGATGCGGGCAGGGAAGCCCTTCTCTAGGCACCCTGAAAGCAAGTGGTGTTCCACATGGGGCAGGAAACACGCCGAAGCACCCCCACACCCTGCAGCCCCGGGAGTCACCCAGAAGCTGAGTGGCCTGTATGTCTGTCCAGATGCTGAATCCATTCTAGATCCAGCCTAAGGCAGAGCGGAGTCGGCAGAACCTCTCCACATTTCTAGCCCTTAACATCTCCATATCAGAGATCAGATCAGATCTCCTATGAAGTAAGAAGAACAAACAGAAGCCCTATGAATGTTTCTAGTAGGCGTGTTTCCAGGCTGGAAACAAGTCAGCATTGGAGGGCACAAACGTCAGGGTGGGACTGAGAAGCGCTGCCCCGCCGCTTAGCTCTGGGGCCCGGGCAGTGAGCCTTAGTAGCTGAGCTGCGCCAGGGGCTGTGAGCCCCAATACCAGAGAGCTTCCCACTGGCCATGCTGCCAGTGCACACTGTGTGTGTGTGCTACACCGAGCAAATCCTGCCAGGTGTAAAAGTCACTACTCTCGGGAGTGCGCCTCCTTGCGCGTAGGTGAGGAGACAGATCCGAGGGCTTGGCTCCCTTGGACCCCATGACTTCCCGGCGTTGTCAGCGAGCACAGCCACCAGTACCACTGAGACGGAAAAGAGGGAGCGTGGATAGAGACAGGAGGGAGAGGAAGGGACGAGCCAGGAGCTGCGTGGCGTGAGGGGGGGCAGAGCAGGCCACCAGGTAAGGACAGCAGCAGGCAAGAGCGGTGCTCAGCCTCAAGAAATCCAAACTGAACAAAAACTACAAAAAAGAAAGCCCACAACCTTTCTCCATCACCCTGTCCTCCCTCAGCTGTCTCTGCTCCCGCCTACACTGGCACTTCCAGCCTCAGGGTACCCAGGTGAGGGAGGGAGGAACATTGCTGTGACTAGCATCAGTCCTGAAAGTCTGACAAGGGTCTGACCAGGCCTCTGCCAGGGCTCCCAGAGAACTGAAAGGAGTGCGCAGCACTGACCCAAAGCACTCCGTCTAAGGTGTCACATCTACAGCAGGCAGTTACCACAGCTTCAGTCTAAATCTTCATTTTCAAAACACAGCCACTGAAAATGCCTTTGTGGAACATCTGATGACAAGAGTCTTAGCCTCCAGCACTTCCCAGGTTCAGAGGGAAGCGGAAGATTCCTGTATGCCATTCTCCTAGTCGTAGGTGAGAGGAGGCGGAGAGTCAGAAAACAGCGCCAGGCAGAGGGCAGAGCGTGTCAGGGACACCCAGCTGAAGGTGACCCGCAAAGCTGTACAGAGGAATCACAAACTTACTTCCTGATAAGGTCATTTTCAAGGTTTAACAGTTAAAATTCCCCCCTCAAATTCTAAAAAGTTAGTCTTAAGAATGCCTACTAATTGCACCTTGCTTGATTTCTCATGAGCAGCTAAAATACAGACTGCAATGCCAAAACGCCATGAACCGAATTAAAACGCAGGTCTAGCTTCATGAAGGAGGAACGTGTGCAATGAGCAGAGCAACCTCCAACCCAGCCCACCCGGCTCCATAAAGTCCTCAGAACACCCTTCACAGATCTGCAATTGAAGCTGTATGTTTTGTTAATGCCAGGAAAAACTTCCGTACAAGCAGAGAACAAAAGAGGAAAGATTAGAAAGGAAGAGGACAGTGGGATAACAAGAAAGGAAGATGTGTTAGCAGTAAGAAAGTGAATAAAGAAATAGTGGAAACAATGGCAAGTAACATTTTTTTAAGATATAGTTTTTTTTTTTAAGAGAAATTTTTTTCTATAGAGCATGTGCGCTCACAGAGAGAGACAGAGAGGCAGAAAGTGAGAAATCACCCACCCCCCACAGGGGATGGCCTTGCCGCAATCCCTTCTCCTCCATTCTCCTCTCAGCATTTTGGGCATGCATGCACATGCACCTGGTGTGAGTTCTAAGTGGCTGAGTCAGGGATTCGAAATGTGGTCCACTACGTGGAGTCTAGCAATGTATCCATTACACCACCTTCTGGTACCAAAATGTAAATAAATGGAGAAAAATTACTAAGTAAGCCATGAATACTCAAAAACTTTGAGTCTAGGCAGCCTAGCCATTACTTAAAAAGCCAGGCTTGTTTTTTGGCACCAAGCAAAACTGATCACAATACCTTTTACTAAAAAATGAGGAAAGAAAAACCAATTAAAAATTCTTTCAATAGCCTTCAATTTCTAATCTTTTAAGAATTTTAAATGGTAAGCAAAAAATGTTTCCTGGTTGAAGGGTTTCGCCTATAGAGAAAAGAGGGGAGCATACACACTTAGTAAATGGGACTGCATCCTCAGCTCACCAAAATGCACCGTAAAACGGTGCCTGAGCCAAGGACAGCAGACATGTCCCCAAAGAGAAGCACATTTTGCTGCTGATTTAGTGAGATTAAGTTTTATATACAGGGATTTGGAAGCCAGTACAAAGACACTGCAAAAGTAAGCTTGGCCAGAAAACAGCCTCTGCTCTGCAAGAACCACCATCAGGGATCAGAATTACCACGCAGAACCACCTGTGAGCTTCCGTCAGTTGTGCAGGGTGGTCAATCGTCCCCTCAGTGCATACATGGCAATGCTATGATCTTCAATTCTAATTCTGTTAAACACTACTCCCCAAGGCTGGACCTACCAAACACATTCTTCCTATTAAGATGACAGATGAGGCTGATGACAACCATACCCTTAGCCAGATGCAGCAGTTGCACCCAAAGCACAGAGCCAGAGTCCCTTCTGTGGTGAGCTTAGATGATGAAGGGCTAGCTCTTCAGGTAAAAGGCAAAGGGATCAACACCTGCTTTCTCTCCATTCCACCAAATCTGACTAAGGGTTACTATGTGCACAGCTTGGTGACCACAGGGTGCTTGAGGGGATATAAATAGGTATTTGCGTATGTTCTTATATAGGCTTTGAGGCAGCTTATGGGAAATATCTGGCCTGAAAACATACAAATCAGGATAGGAAGCATGAACTACACTGCAGCATGGTGCAAAAGAACTTCCTGCAAAAATAATGAAAGCGTTCAGTATCTGTGCTGTCCAACACAGTAGCTATCAGCCTCTGTGTCTACTGAGCACTTGAAATATGACCAGTGCAAATGAGAAACTGAATTTTTAATTTTATTTCATTTTAATCAGTTTAAAAATAAATTTAAATAGTCCTATGGGGCTGTTGCCCACATGAGGACCGGAGGGTCAAGTGGCGGGTGAAGGCCACAGAACACACACATCCTCAGGCCTTAATGGCGTCACTGTTTTAACCCAGCCGTGAGCTGTGCTCTGAATGCCTCTCTGTCACAGTGAAATGGTATATGGCAATAAAATGTACGCTTGACCAGGAATTCCAGGGCTGTAAACTACACATACGTTTGGCATGGCCTCTATATATATCTGCTATCCAGTTGCTAATTTTGTTGTTTTGCTTTTTGGGTGAAGAGAAAAGGTCAGACATGTTAGTTAAACATCTATAATTCCGTATAAGAACTCACTCACACACCTAGTGCTCCCCTGGCTCAGGGGAGGCCACACCAGGCAGAGGCCCGGAGAGGAGGCACGTTGCCCAGCCCTGAAATCCACAATGAGTGGATTCCCTTCATCTTCCCCGGCATGCAACATGTCCCAGTATTTCCTATCAAGGCTACTTGGCCACTTCCAGTGGTCTGTCCACACTGTGTGAAACAGCTGGTGGCCAAGGTGGGCCCCACAAATAGATCATTGCAAGCTATATTATTTAGTGATTTATATACTGACAGAAAACTATTTAAAAAAAAAGTCATGAATGGATAGAGGTGATCTTTTTATTACTTTTCATCTTAGATGTGTGTCAAAATTATTTAAAAGCAAGATGTTATCATAGAGTAAATATTTTATTTGTGCAGCTACTTAGCTTACATAGAAGTAATTGTACAGGGGACCAGCAGTTAGCGTAATGGCTATGTCACTGAACTCCCACATAGTCGACCGCAGTTACTCATGTAGTTAACCGTGGTTCAAGTCCTGAACCCAGCGGCTTAAACTCACGCCGGGCACATGAGCGTGCATGCCCACGATCCTGAGAGTAGAATGGAAAAGGGATTGCGGCATGGCCATCCCCCCACGGGGTGATTTCTCCCTTTCTGTCTCTCTTTCTCTGTCTTTCTGGCAAATGCACGTGCCCTATAGCAAAAAACTCTCAAAAAAAAAAAAAAAAAAGAAATGAAAAGAAAAGAAATAGTTGTACAGAACAAGGAGGAACACAAGCCACATGGCTTTCTTTTACAGGGTGCAGCTAAATTAAGAAACATGCTTGTTTCTTAAGTTACACGTTTTACTGATAAATAACATTTTCATAAAGACTCTTGCTGAATAAAGACTGCTCAGCACTTTATGAAACTGTTCATTTCTAATACTGAACAGGGATCTATCTCAGTAGTAACTGCCATTTTTTTCAATAAATGCAGATAAGGTATATTGTAGGACATTTTTATTTTTACTATATTAAGGAATTATGATTCCCAACTTACACACATGTATTATTAATACAAGGGGTGTTTATACTGGAATCACTTGACAAATACCATTTTATATCAATATATTATCCGAGGCATGCCTTTCAATCCCACAAATCTATTATATACACACATAACAGACGCACTACTCCACTCCGAGTTCTGGTCTCCCAGGACACACAGCTGGGCAATCACGTGAACTCTGCTTCCCGAGAACGCCGGCCAACACACCTGGTGACTTCCACCTGGCGGCTCACGAGGCCCACACTGCTCACCGCTCAGTGCCCCGTGGGCGCCGAGGAAAGCTGCGCAGGGCTGTCGGTGAGGGAAGGGCAGCGCGCCCGCCTGTCCAACCCGACTCTCGGGGCGGAAGCAGAGCTCCCCACCGGGGGCGCACACAGGCCTTGCGGTGAGCTTCAGGGCGAGCAGCCCCAGCCCCAGCCCCAGCCCCCGAGTGGCGCCCAGTCTCTCTGCAGGGCTGTTCACACTGGGCCCGTGGACCTTCCAACGTCCTCCACCCGGTGCGGTGTCTCCAAAGCCGACCTGCTCCGCATCAGACACACTACAGTGGTCTGTCGCCATGCCTCACCCTGGGGGTCGAGGAGCCATGGTGTTCTGGGGTCTCCACCTTCAAACGTCCCCAGAGTGACCATTCCTCTTGGTCTGGCCTCCACCGGCCTCTCCAGCCTTAATTTGTGCTTGTCCCAAACACCGTCCTTTAGGGTTCACCCCAGCCGAGGAGCGTTCTGTTCAGGATCTACCCTGCTCTCGCCCCTTCAGGCCTCATAAGTGCTGTCCTTTGTTTTTACACCCTACTTTCCCCTGTAGCCTGGCTTTTAGTTCTTCCTGTGTCAACTTAAGAGCCACTTCCTCTCACTCCTCCCCTCCCCTAGACTGGGTCAGGTACCTGCTGGGGCACGGCCCTGGTGCCTGCGGTTGCCCTCACCTGTCTGGAGGCATGGCTGTTGTGTCTTATTCAAAGCCACGTGCCTAGGGAAGGAGCCAGCAAGAGAATCCCCACTTCTGCCCTGCTCTAGCGGGGAGAGGACAGAGCTGAGTCCACTGCGACAGCCAGCCTGCCACTATGCTAACTTCCTGGCTCCAGTGGGCCTCTCCACATCCTCGTGCTTTGTTGCCTCATTTCTCATTATGTTGTCTTATGACCTTGGGTGGCTACCAACTACTTGGAAAGAAAGTCCCATCTCTTCAACAGAACATCCAAGGCCTTTGACAATTTGGTGCCAGCCCACCTGTCATGCTCGTCCTCCCATCATCCACAGGCCAAACTCGGCTGCTCTGCTTTCTCCTCTTGGCTTCTGATCACCCTTACCTCAGCAACACCCACCCCGACCGAGACGACTCCCGCCTTCCCTCGGGCACAAGCCCACACGTACATCCTAGCACCGTTGTGCATTTTAATTTTGCTGTTCGTTTGTCTCTCTTTCATGGTCTTCAAGCACCCAGAAGGGCTCTCGCTTCTTTGAAATCTCACGGACTGGGTCAATACTTAGTTTCTAGTAAGATACCAATAAATGTTTGTATAATAAATTATAGGAAGTCAAAATCCTAAGTCAAATCTCTAAATAAACTTGTATTTTGGAAATTAATTGCTTTAAATAGAAACATTAAAGTCAGGACAAATTAGCTTTAGTTATATTTCTATTATTTTAGTCATAGAGCATGTGTGCTCGCCAGAGAGACAGAGAGGGAAAGTGAGAAATCAACCCTCAGGTGGAGGGCCACACCACAATCCCATCTTCTCCAGTCTCTTCCTGGGATTGTGTGTGTGTGTGTGTGTGTGTGTGTGTGTGCGCGCACACACACACACACACAGTGTGATTTTCAAGCTGCTGGGTCTGGGACTCAAACCATAGTCTGCCATACAGGAGTCAAGCACCTTCACATCATGCCACGTGCTGGCCCCAGTCTTAGCTGTACTTCTGAGAGGCAGTGGACTAGAAAGGTAAATATATTACTTGGATAATCATGCCCACATTCCTATTTACAGATTTGTATTATTTTGTTTTGTCATGTGTTGCAATTCGTTGATTTTATATACAACTCTCAACTTGAACAAATTAACAAAATTGAACAAATTCAAAGAAAATTTTCCATTAGTTTTGGTTCAATAATTCTAAACCTATCACATTGCTTTAAAATGATCATTAAACCCTCTGCCTATAATGAAAAAACAAGTTGTTCAATGTGTAGGACATTATATGTTTTAAACATATCCTAATTTGTGATCACTGTTTTTGTTCTATTTTTTAACTCTTCAGTTTGATTTTTGTCTCTAGAAAAGAAATACTCCTTACATAATCCCAATGTGGCAGCAGTTAATGATTCTAAAGTTCTTTCCACATGAGTATAATGAAGACTATGTGACAAAATGCTGCAAACAGCCTACAAGACTTACACACTCAAAGAATGTTTTTAATGTATTCATGATAAGCTCATGCACTTACAAGAGAGTGAGAGAGAGACAGAGGAACCTTGCATGGGGTTTGGTCATACTGAGGTTCCAGCAAGCCGGGACCCGGGGCTGACAACCAGGTAAGGGGCTTAACTGTGGTTAGCTCATGGCTCCCAGTCCCTCAGTCCAGCTCCCTGTAAGGACTGCCATTACTGCCTTAAACACTCCAAGTTATTAGCATGCCTGTATGTCACCGATAGGGAGGAATGGCCCTCAATTACAAGGTTCTGGCCACAAGAAAAGGTAACACAGGGCTTTGCCGAAAGTGAAACTGGTAAGGATGGGAAATAACACACTTGCCTGATTTTAATGACAATCAATAAAATAATTCAAGTGAAACATGATGTACTCATAAAATGGACAAATTAGGTAGAGGAAAAAAACTCAGTATCGCTCTCTCTGCCACTTTCAGTTTAGAGAAGGAAAACTGAAGTAAATACTCTTGTAGCTAAAAGGCACATTTCTTCTCCCCTAAGTTATGACTGATAAATGGACCTCAGGAGCCATCCAGGTCCACCTTCCCCTTTAATAGTTAGAGAAACGGAGGCCTGGAAATGTGGTTGCGTTGTCCAAGGTCACAGGCATTTAACATCCGCAGACACGTTAGCACCCATGTCTCTGCATCTCCAAATACACACTCGGGCTTCTCCTTAGTAAATCTGAGGTTCGCCAACCAGCACCCAGGTTGCAATACTTGCTGCTCATGGATCTGTTTCATGTGCCTTTGCAGATTATTCCTACTATAAAAAATTTAAATGCTTCTAAAATCAGCATCCTTCATTAAACTGCTTTCCTGAGAGCCCTTGAGGGCAGAAAAATAATTTTAGTAATATCCACTTATTCATAGGAAATTAAATATTTCATGCAATGGATAATTTGAGATCCTTGTGTTCTTGTTCTTTTTTAACTCTTCAATCTGATTTAGACTCAGGAAGCAAGACATTCCTTACATAATCCCAATGAAGCAGCTCTAATGCTTCTGAAGTTCTTTCTACATGAGAACAATGAACATTATGTGACCAAATGCTGAAAATAACTTACAAGAGACTTCTACTGAAGCAGAAAAATTTTAAATCAACTGTTAGTACTTGTATGAAAGACCCCCACGTTCTCAAGCATTTAAATAAGCAGACATCCCCTTGTAGCAAACACCTTTGACATCTCTGATGCTAGCATTCAGGACCCTTCTAAACAAGGTTCCAAGTTACCATCTGACCACATCCTCATGCACCGTCTTCTCAACCAGAATTACTGACTGGGTTTCTTCCTCAACCTCCCCCACATCTCCCCGGGTTCTTAAGTGCTCCATGTCCCTAAGATCCTGTGCAGATAACATTTCTCTCATACTGCTGGAAGTTTCTGTTCCTCTCTCGGGCACACGTCCCTTTCTAACTGCAGTCACTGCTGGTGCACGACTCTCACCTCTCCTGAGCAGCAGCCCTCAGGACAAGTCCACGCTCCCTGTCTTCCTAGTGCACCATTCCTGCACCCATCGACATCCGACTGGGCGTGTTGCAGAGAGTATGTGCTCACAAAGATTTATGAATCAGGGCCGGAAAAAGACAACTGGATCCCAGTAGAAAAAAATGGGAATAGCTTGTGTCCCTGGGGAAACTGAGGTCTAGATTAGTGAAAGGATTTGTCAATGTCTGGTCCAAATGGTATGTTCCTGAAAATTTAATCCCAAATAACCAGGTAACTTTCTGCATCACACCGCTCCTTACTGTTTGTATCTTTTCTAAAATTCACTGTGTAAATGTGTGTGTAGATCAGCAGTGGCTTTCTTATATTAACAAACAATGTTTCTCTCTCTCTCTCCATATATGTGTGTGTGTGTGTGTGTGTGTGTATTCACTTCTGGGTGATGTGATGTGATGTCCTGGGCAGGAATGTGTGCCCACATAATGAGGTTACTATTCTGCTTTGTTTATTCTATTTCCCTGCAATCAGGTGGTCACTCACCACTGTTACCTCAATCCAATAGCTTTCCTTTCTGACTTGTGATTTTGAAAAATGAGATTTCAAGACGCACTAAAATAGTGTTCAATAGAAGGCAGGAAAGTTTCACTGAGACCACCAACTTTTTTTTTCAATGAATAAAGAGATCAGCCGGAAAACCTATATTGTTAGTTACTTATTGATAGCCTTGATTTTTTTCTTCACTGAATTCTGGAGGGATAGGCTGCTGCGTAACAGATCTTGGGAGCAAAGCAAGGTGCCCCACGGCAAGCACCTGTCACCACGCTCTTGCTTTAGGTACTTTGTTACAGTAATAAGGTAGAGGGACACAGCAGTGGGTCTGGGACAGCCTGCTAGGTCAGAGAACATAGAGAAGTGATCATAAGAATGACCTATTTTTTTCTTAAAAATGTTTTCAATATTTTTTTTTTTTTTTTTTTTTTTTTTTTTGCTATAGGGCGCGTGCGCTTGCCAGACTGACAGAGAGACACAGAGAGACAGAAAGCGAGAAATTACCCCCAAGGGGAATGGCCATGCCCCAATCCCTTCTTCTCCATTCTTCTCTTGGGATCTTGGGCATGCATGCACACGCACCCGGCATGAGTTTTAAGCCACCAGGTCCAGGATGCGAACCGTAGTCGACTACATGGGAGTCCAGCGATAGCCATTACGCTAACTGCTGGTCCCAATGTTTTCAATATTAACATACAGTTTAGTTGCAAGAATACCAGCCCCATATTATCACGGAGTTTCTCCTAGGAAAATCGTGGTTACTGCCAGGGAGTAGGGGAGGCATACAGAAATATTTCTAGTTTAAATTACTTTTTTTGGAGTTTTGGTTTTTGAATCTCTGCATTGTTGTCTGAGAACATGGAATATGCATTAATGCTAAGTATGTGAACTCTATTGAAGGCATGACAACGGACCTTATCTATGGTCAATTACTGAAAATATACTGGAAAGAAATGCCTCGTCAGTAATTGCTGGCCACAGGTTCAGTGTATGTGTACTAGAACAAACTGGCTAATGGTTATTTGAACCACCTGGCGCCTCACTAACTGCTTGTACATAACCCCATTAAATGCTGAGTTGTATTAATCTCCAATATGGTGATGGGTGTTTCCATTTCTCTTTTAAATTTGCTCATTATCTTATTTTATATATTTTGAGGCTACACAATTACATATGTACAAAAAAGTTCAAACTCTGAATATCTCTCTTATGAATTGGACTTTTACATTATGTAGCAATCTTTTTTATTCCTAACAAAGTTTTTGTTTTAAAGACTATTTTTATCTGATATTAATTATTAACAGTGATATTAACTTGGTTAGTGTTCGCCTACTGACTCCTTTACCAGTCATCTATTTTCAACTCATTCGTGTTTTTATGTTTTAGGTATATCTATTATAAACTTCATGTAGGTGGAATTTAAAAAAAGTAATAATGCCATTCACCGGGATCACGGAGATCACGAGGATCACTGGGAGAGGATCACTCACTGGGATCACGAGGATCACGGGGATCACTGGGATCACGGAGATCACGGGGATCACTGAGATCACGAGGATCACGGAGATCACTGGGATCACGGGGATCACTGGGATCTACTCCTCTGAAGTTTCTAATTGCCCTATTTGGCATATGCTCCCACCATACCACACATTTTTCTGCCTTCTTCTGTTTGGATTACTAATAGCATTCTAGCTAATACTATTTTACTGGTTATCCCTATAACTTTTAACAAGACACACCTGACTTTAGACTTACAATTTAATACCCTGAGTGGTGCAAGCCCTTTGAAGGCTTGAAGTCTAGTCACACCTGCCCCTTACACGTTACCCAGTACTTCCGTTCAGTGAACACACATGAACACATCCTCAGGTACCCCTTCTCCCTGTTGCTTGGTATGTGGTTAGTTTGTTACATTTACCCATGTGGCTACTTCTGTCTTTCCTCCTCATTCCTTCTTATGTTTCAGGCAAGAGAGTCCTGCTGCGAGCTCATCCTCCTTCCTGAAAGATCTGTCTCTCTCTCTCTCTTTTTTAAGAGGTTTTTGCTATAGGACACATGCACTTGCCAGAAAGACAGAGAGAGACAGAGAGACAGAGAGTCAGACAGCGAGAAATCACCCCCCAGGGGGGATGGCCATGCCACAATCCCTTCTCCTCCATCCTCCTCTCGGGATCTTGGGCATGCACGCACACGTGCCCGGCGTGAGTTTAAGCCATCGAGTCCGGGACTCGAACAGAGTCCAGTGACAGCCATCATGCCCACTGCTGGTCCCAGATCTCTTTTGGAAGTCCCTTTAGTGAGGCAAATATCCTCACTTTTTCCTTACTAAAGACCTTTGTTTTGCCCTTATTTTTACATGGAACTTAGGTATAGAATTTTAGGCTGACAGTTACCTTTCTCCAGCAGTTTTACAGATGTGCCACTGTATTCCAGCTTTCAATTTATTTTTATTTTTTGTCTTTATGTTGGGATGTGTACCTAAACAGAAACAGCATTTAGTGTGACAAGTTTTTCTCTTTTTTTGAGTCCTTTTAAGTTCATGTATCTACATACAGATTTCTTTTTCTTTACCCTGCTTAGGATTTGTTGAGCTTTCAGAATCAAAGGATTTATATCTCATCGGTTTAAGATAATCCAAACTCTGCCTCCATTTTTGTTATTTTCTTCTCCTGAGAGTCCAATTTGAGTCACTTAAACCATGTGCCCATGTGTCTCTTCATCTCGTTCATATTTTTCATCTACTCTAGAAAGAGATGAAGAAACGCAACATTGGGGAGATATTCCTTCAGCTCTATCTTCTCGTTACCATTTCTCTGTGGATCAGCTGTCGAAGCTGCTGCCACGCCTATCCACCGAGAGTCCAGTTTTGTTCTTCTCATTTTTTTTTTTTTTGAGAGGTATTTTTTGCCATAGGGCGAGTGCGCTCGCCAGAGAGAGACAGAGACAGAAAGCAAGAAATCACCCCCCGGGGGGTACGGCCACGCCGCAATCCCTTCTCCTCCATTCTCCTCTCGGGATCTTGGGCACGTATGCACACGCGCCCGGCATGGTTTTTAAGCCACCGGGTCCGGGACGCGAACCGCGGTCGACCACGTGGGAGTCCAGCGACATAGTCATTACACTAACTGCTGGTCCCTGTTCTTCTCATTTTTTATGAGTGTTTTTGATGGTATACTTCTGTTTTACTTTTTAAATTTATATTTCCTCAGTCAGTTTAGACATAAGGCTTTTCTATTGTACATATCTGAAGTTCTGGGGGGCCTGGTATTCAATTCTTCTGTTCGTTCTTCCTTTTTACTCCCATGGTGGTTTGGATCCTCAAATATTTTGCAACCTGGGGAGGAAGGCTTATGTTTGCCATCAGGAAAAACATCCTTCTGGACCTGAGTTAAGATGTGTTTCTGCTGAGAGATTTGTGTTAGCTTTATAAAATGTGTTTTTTGTTTGTTTGTTTGTTTTTTGAGAGATTTTTGCTATAGGGAGCATGTGCTTGCCAGAAAGAGAGAGACAGAGAGACAGAAAGCAAGAAATCACCGGCCACACCATAATCTCGTCTCCTCCCATCTCCTCTCAGGATTTTGTGCATGCATGCACATGTGCACAGAGAAAGCCACTGGGCCCAGGATTCAAACCTCAGTCAACCATGTGCAAGTCCAACACCTTCACCACTACACCACCTGCTGGCCCCTTAAAATGTTTTTATTGATTTATTTTATGGGAGTGTCCAAGAGAAAGAGAGAAAGAAGCATCCTCAAACAAGTCTCATGCTGCAGCCCCCGCCTTCCTTCCCAGCCAGCCACTGTCACTTGACGTGTGCGGGTCAACCAGGGACCAAACCCCAGTCTTTCCTGTGGATCCAACTTCTTTTGAGCAGCGAGTTCCCACTGAGCCACCAGATGGATTCAGACTCCTATTCACTTTGCCAGGCCAGTCTGAGTGTTTCCCAGCAGGGATTTAAATGTTGAGTTCTCAACTTGTAGCAGTGTAAATTCAAAGTATGTATGAGTAGGCCTTTGGTTACATATTCCTTACAACAGACTACAATCAACATGCTCACCCTAACCAAACACGCACAGCATCCATCCCAGAAACCAGTTATATCATTTTGTTTGTTTGGCTAGTTTCCTTCTGAGGCAAAACACTTTATATTTAGTCTATTCTTTTGTTAAAGGCACAACCTCTTTTTTTTTTTTTTTTTTTTTTTTTTGGAGAGGTTTTCACTATAGGGCGCGTGCACTTGCCAGACAGAGAGAGAGAGAGACATAGAGACAGAAAGCGAGAAATCACCCCCCAAGGGGGATGGTCACGCCGCAATCCCTTCTCCTCCATTCTCCTCTCAGGATCTTGGGCACGCACGCACACGCGCCCGGCGTGAGTTTTAAGCCACCGGGTCCGGGACGCAAACCGCAGTCGACTACGTGGGAGTCCAGCGACATAGCCATTACGCTAACTGCTGGTTCCCAAAGGCACAACCTCTGAAAGCAGTGTTTTTGAAACTGCTGTCCAGTCCCATTAGCAGCTAGTGAATTAGTTTAATGCTGTGGTTCTCAGCCTGGTCTGTGCATTAGAATCAGCCAGGGAGCTTTCCAAGTCCTAACTCCTGAGCCATGGCCCGAGACCAATGCAGTCAGACTCACTGATGGCGGGGCCCACCCTGGTATATCTGCACAGCTCCCAGGTGACCTGGGGAACAGTTAAAACTGAGAACCACCATCATGACCACCATTTTACAATGGAGTTGAGTGGAATGGAATAGAACAGGAGTACCAACACCGACCCCTGGTGAGTACTGTGTACACGGGCTGGCTCTGTTTCACAGCGATGCGCTGCTAAGAGCAGTGGACCCCACATGGCGACCGTAGCGCGAATCCTCAGGTTCGTCAGCCTGAAACATGAGGCTTGTGTGTAAGTGCCCAAGATCCACTGGGCTAAAGGAGGGAGGAAGAAGATCACAGCATGACCAGACCCTGACAAGGGTGTGTGCTCTCTCTCTGACACACACACTCACACACTCTCATGTGTACACCCATGCACTTTATCCTGAATAAAACTGCTGAACAGTACATCAATTTTTTTAAAAAGGAGAAAACTGGGCACTGCTATAAAATTAGCTACTTCCAGGTGTGTGTGACTGTGTAAATTATACTATTTATTGTGGTTTTCCCTTTTAAAATAAACTTAGAAAAGTTAAGCTTCTTGATTAGCAAGGTTAGAAGCTGTCCTCAGGCTAGATGACGCTTCAGAAGCCTTTATTACTGCATTCCTGCTGCCTCTCTTTTTCTAGGAGGTGGGGGCAAGGAGATGTAGAGATTTCCCTTCTGTCTTTGACATTCTGTATATGTTACATTGTGTCCAACTCCTGTAGCTATTTTATAAAGGGTTATGAGTAATCAGGTCTACCACTTTGTTGAATATGGAATTCCAGACTTTTTTTTATATTTTTCTGATTTTTTAATAATTGACTTTATTTATTTTAATTTGACCAAAGAGGGACAGAGTGAGAGAGAGACAGAGATAGAGAGAGAGAGAAAGCAAGCCACCTACCTGGTCTGGGACTCAAACCACGGTCGGCCATGTGGGAATCTAGCTCCCTTCACCACCACACCACCTGCAGGCCCCATATTCTTCTGAGTTTTTTAAAGTTTCACTTGAAAACATGCACTATAATGTTGAAGTTTTTGTTTGAAATGTGTTGTAATAACTATCCACAGGACTTTATTAAGTGTGCCTTTCTAAAACACCCACTGTAGCACCGAGGGTGCCACACGGATCTGCAGAAAGATTTGTTAAGATCAGGGCTTTGCAGTTTGGGTCAGCCAGTTCAAAACAGCAACAAGAGTTCAGACAAAGAAACAAGAAACAACAACCAGAACTTAAAAAGGGGAACCAGGCTGGAATTTGTTCTGGATGTGGGTGAAGCTGAGACGACCCGGGGTGTGTTGACGGCGTGCGAGGTTGCATCTGAAGCCTGGTGATGTGACTTTTTCCCAGTGAGCTGCAGCAGGAGAAGCCTGAGCTGCTGCTGCTGTCTGATGGCTAACATAACCCTGGGACATTAGGGCCTGTTCCAAAGATCTTCTAGGGAATTTTTTTAAAAATGTGAGGAGTGAGATTAGGGATTCTAGCTGTTAAACCCTTTTTTATCCTGTCCCCAACACTTCAAAAGGTGCAGCAGGAAATTCTTTCCCTAATACTGCCATGTTCCATCTCTGGAATCCTGCACTCCCCCTATCTTAATCCTCCCAGATGCCAATGACCCAGCCCAAACTCTACGCAGTCACATGGAGGGAGGGGAATTAGTCCATAGGGCATTATCCAGGCCAGACCCTAGCAAAGAAACTCACTGTGTGACCATCATGACATACCTACTTTAAAAATGTTTTTTTCTTTTTAGAATTATTTATTTATTTATTTATTTTAAATTTTGCTATGGGGGAGACCAGCAGTTAGCATAATGGCTATGTCACTGGACTCCCATGTAGTCGACCGCGGTTCAAGTCTCGGACCTGGTGGCTTAAACTCATGCCGGGCACGTGTGCATGTGTGCCCAAGATCCTGAGAGGAGAACGGAGGAGATGGGATTGCAGCATGGCCATCCCCCCGGGGGGTGATTTCTCGCTTTCTGTCTCTCTGTCTCTCTCTGTCTTTCTGGCAAGTGCACACACCCCACAGCAAAAACCTCTCCAGAAGAAAAAAAAAAAAATTGCTATAGGGCAAGTGTGCTCACCAGAGGGGGGAGGGAGAAAGAAACAGAGAGAAAGAGAGAGCTGCCACAACCAGGACTCGAACCAAGGTCAGTCATGTGGGAGTCTAGAGCCTTAATCACCACTCCACCTGCTGCCCCCATGCCTATGTTTTAAACTGTAAATATCCTAAGTGTTCTACTGGAATCATTACGTTCAGAAATGTCACTCCCAGACAACACCACTCAAATCTGGCAGACTGCTGACAGTTCATTTCTCTCTCCAGGGAAGTAAACAGAGGCACTATTGCTTCAGAAAGACAAGGAAGAAGACAAAGGTGAAAGGGAATACACTGGCACACTGTGCTAAAGTGGAGGTTGGTGCTTTGTTTTGGTTTTGGTTTAACCAGTCCAAACATTTAGATGTGTTATTATAATCCTGGAACTGGAAGATAATCCTTTGGAATAGATAAGAGGCAACAAAAGAAAAAGAAATGCTTAAAGAAAGTAAAAAAGGAATAAAACATAGATGAACAACAACACCAAGAAAAACCTCACTAACTACCCAGAAAATGTCTTCCTATTCAAATATCGCGCAGGCAGATAGATCTGTGCCTGCTTCCTGATCCCTCTGCCCGCGTGATTTGCCACCTTCCAGGACAGATGGCGCTCCCCGACCCCAGAGCCTGACAGTGCTGGTTCTCTCATTTCCAACTATTACAGGAGCACACGTAGTTGGAAATACTAGGTTTATCAGACAAAATATGAATTAAACTTTCTTTTTTAAAATAAGTTTTTTTATAGTGTGTGTGTGCTCATCAGAAAGACAGAGAGACAGAGAGCGAGAAATCACCTCACCAGGGGGTATGACCATACCACAATCTCTTCTCTCCCATTCTCGTCTCAGGATCTTGGGCACGCATGCACATGTGGCCAGCTTTTAGCCATCTAGTCCAGGACTTGAACAGCAGCCAACTACGTGGGAATCCAGTGATATAACCATTATATCATCTGCTGGCCCTTGAATAAAATTTTCAACACACCTCAGTAGTCCTAAAACTTGTAACTTTCATACTTTTTATTTTCCACTTGTAACTCTTTCCATCTTTAATCTGAAAGAAGTTAAGTGTTTTGAAGGAGTAGCAGATTTTATTTCAGATAACAGTTTTAAATTTACATTTAATCACTGTACATCTTTACAGCTTGCAACATGGTTTTTCCCAACAGACATGCAGTGCATGTCAATCAAGTCAAGGATATTATCATATATATCATCTCGAAGATTTTGGAGTAAGCAAATACTTCTTAAATAAGAACCCTAAAGCATAAGCAATAATCCCAAAAATAGACAAGTGGGACTACATCAGACTAAAAAGCTTCTGTACAACAAAGGAAACAATACCTACAGTGAAGAGACGACCCTCAGATGCTTCAGGTACAGCATCTGAGAGCCAGAATACATGGGGAACTCAAGCAGCTTACCTGCAAATATCCGAACAACGCTATTAAAAACTGGCCAATGAGTTGAACAGACAGCTCTCCAAGGAAGACATACCAATGGCCAAAGAACATATAAAAAATTCTCAACACTTTTATCATCATAAGGGAAATGCAAACCAAAACCACAATGAGATACCACTTAATCTCAGTCAGAATGGCTATGATTAAAAAATGAACAAGTGCTGGGAAGGCGATGGTGAAAAGGGAATCCTCCATCCACTCTGTCGGTGGGAACAAGCAGATTTTACAGAGCATTGCTAAGTTTTCTGTAATTCATGAGTCTTCATTACAGAAAGCAGCTAGAAAAAATTGATTTTATCCCCTACTGTATTAGAGGGCCAGTGCAGTAACAGTTCTTCAAACAAAAGTTCTAAAATTTCGAAAAATAACACATAGACTCATTCAAAGTCCTCTCTACCTCTCCCTCCCTCTTGCCACACTACCCCCTTTTCTTTCTCCCTCTTCTCTAGCAAACATTGTTTTCAATTCTTAGACAACTTCTTCCTGGAAAGAAGTCCATCTAACTGCGTGTAGCAAACTTTACTATGCTCTGAACGATCTCGTGAGTCTTACAGTCTTTATATAGCCCAATTCTATTGTTTTCCTGCCAATTTTTCTTCTTGATAGCTTTCCTTGGATGAAAGATTTGTATTCAAAGCTCCGTTTTTCTTACAGCATACCCATATACACATTAGGCGGTCATCTTATAGACAAAAACAAATTAAAGTCTAAATTTGTGTTGTTCAATATGGTAGCCACTAACTGAAACTGCCTACTTACATTAACTTCTAATGAAATGAAATGAAAAACTCAATTCCTCATTAATACCAGCCAGCAACCACAAAGGCTAGTGGCTTTCTGATTGGGTAGCGCAAAAGAACGGCGGCCATCAGGGCCCACAGGTCTATGGACAGGGCTTTACGGCACCTGAAGATTGCAGGGGAAATGCCGGCAAATAGCACTGCTTCCATGCCTTTATTTAACCAAATGGAAAAACTCTGTAGCCATGTTCATTAAGTGTCAATGTTAGATACAGTACAAAAGGCAGAGAAACAAAGCCTTGTAATGAAAACAAACAACCCTCAGGGAAGGTATGTCTGTAGAGTTTCTGCATAAATAGCAAGGCCAAAGTCAGGACTTTGAATGTTGAGTTCATGGGGCTGGTTTGGTAAGTCATCCATCTAATCACATTACAAATAAGTAAAGCCAGGATGGCTGGATTTAAGACATTTTTTTGCCTTCCCAATTTTACCATAATTTAATGGATTTTTTAAGAGGAAAGAAGAAAATCACTAAAACTGGTTAATATCCCATCCATACATTGACACCCAAAGTAGTATGTTATGGACTATTTTGAGGTTAATAGAAGACAATTCCTAAAATTATACTTATGAAACCCTTGAAACCTAAAAAATACTAAACAAACCAATATACAGTATGAGAGCCATTTTGATACTTCTAACTCAAAGCACTCTGAGCCTGTTCTTCAAAGCAATTCCCTTTTTTGTTAGAGGATGATGAGTTGCAGCATATTATTTCCTATCGCCAGTGTGATGAAGTGACCTTGACTGACCCTTAGAGTAGGAGGTGGGAAATGCGGCCTTCCCAGAGCAAATGTAAGCAGAAAAAAGCCAGCAAGTGGCACCGCTAACCAGCTCCAGGTTTGCACAAGTGAAAACTCTTAACTGAGGTGGGATGGCACTAGTCGAGCAGATGGCAACCTTGACGAAGCTTAATAACCGAAAGTAAAATTGAAGTCTAAATGCTCATTAACTTATTTAGTTAACAAACTGTGGCTTTCTTGAAGACAATTAAAATACAGTCAGTTTCCTTGTAGAATAAACTGGCAAACCTCTCCTGTCACAATCATGCAGAATTTTACAATTAAAAGACTTTATAATGATTAGTATTTAGCTTTTCTCACTTACTCCTGAAGGTGTGAAAGGGAATGCTTAAGCAATAAGACTCTAAAAAGCATAACTAATAAATAAAATTATAAACATCTAAAAAAACCCACAGATTTCTGGGGGTTTAAAAAAAGTAGAAAATTACATGACACTTACATTTGGTCTTTGATCAAACTAAAAAGTTTCTTTCTTTTTTCAAAAGAAAACTTTGCCAAGATTTTGACATGCACCCACCTCATGAGATATTATTCAGTAATTAAAAATAATGCTTCAGGCACCAGCAAGTGCCATGGTGGTTAAAGCATTGGATTATATCTGGCCAACTGCACAGTTCAAGACCCAGACCCAACAGTTTGAAAAACATACTGGGCATGTATGTGTGTGTCTCCAGAATCCCAAGAGAACAGAAGAGTAGGGATTGCAGCAGTGGCCATCCCCCATGGGGAGGGGGAGGGTGTATGATTTCTTATTGTCCCTCTCTCTCTGGTAAATATACATATCCTATGGCAAAAATTAAACAAAAATCTGGGGGAAAAAATGGATCTAGACTTCTAGTTTCTGGTCCAGTATGTTAGGAGTTCGGAAGTTGTCAGTCCCATCCTCAAAACAATAACAAAAAGGTAAAAATTTTAAAATCAATTTTCCGTAGATTTAGCAGAGAACTGAGTGAGGTCACAGGACAAACTACCACCCCCAAAACTAGAGTAGATATATAGCTTACCTGGAGCAAAAGCACCTCCAAAGCCAGCACCAGGTACTAATACTTAAATGGTAATTGACTGTTCCCTAGAGATAGCATGAACCACCTTGAGCAGTACCAAACAAAAATAACTCCTGGAGCTGGAGCCTGCGGGTGTGGGGCTGTTGTCATACTTTCTGGAGTTTAAACTCTAGGAGTCCTACAATAACCTTAAGATAAAAATCAAAGAAAAATCCCTTTCTGCGAGAGAAGGGAAAATTAATCTTTTTGTTGTAGTTAACAAAAGCCTGCCTTTCTTAGGAAACTTGTTTTGCTAGAGCCTAACCAACACCAGGCACTCTAACCCCATCTCCCCCCATCTCTGGAGGCTGCCATTTGGGGAGAGAAAAATACCCAACACCAGCCTTCTCCAGCTTCCTGTCTCACCTAACCGGAAAGGAAAAAACTGAAAAGCACTTATGAAATTCACAGCTCAGGGACTCATGCTTGTTAAAAGGCTGAAACCTAATCCCAGAACAAAAGAAGGCTTCCCACACTTTATGCCACATCAGTAGGACTCCCTTATAATACCAGGGGATCACAAAAGACCACATACCTAGTTCCTTTTCCCAGCATCTCAGGCATGGCTTTTGACAAAAAAATAAAATAAAATAAAATAAAATAAAATAAAATAAAATAAAATAAAATAAAATAAAATAAAACAAATGACAAGGCATACCAAAAGGTAAACTACAAAATTGAAAAGACAAACATTAGCTAGACTCAGGTAAGACAGGGATGCTGGTTTTACCACACTAGGATTTAAAATAACTATGGTTAAAATATGAAGGCATCTGATAAAAAGGAGATAACATGTAAGATTGACTGGGTAGTGCAGAGAGATGGAAATTATAAGAAATAATAAAAATAAATACTGGAGATAAAAAAACTATGGTAACAGAAATGAAGCATGTCTTTGATAAGGTGATTAGCAGACTGGACACAGCTAATAAAAGTATCTTTGATCCTGAAGATATGTCAATAAAAACTTCCAAAACTGAAAAGCAAAGGAAAAAAAGACAAAACAAAACAAACAGAATATCTAAGAACTGTGGGACAACTACAAATGGTATGATATACATGTAGTAATACCACGAGGTAAAGCAAGTTTGAACATTATAAATATTTGAAGCAACAATGACCAAACATTTCCCGAAATTAACATCAGACACAAAACCACAAATCTAGAAAGTTCAAAGAATACCAAACATGATGAATACTAGAAAGTGTATACCTAGGCATATATTCAAACTTCAGCATATCGAAGATAAAGAAAAAAATCTTAAAAGTTGAGGGAGACATTACCTTTAGAGAGGCAAGGATAAGCATTACATCAGACTTCACAGAAACAATGCAACCAAAGAGAGAGTGGAGTGAAACAAAGCATTGAGAGAAAGATCCCACCAACCTGGAATTCTATATGTGGACGGAAGTCTGACTGCTTTTTCCTATTTTTCCAATGTCCTTTCAAAAGAGCCTAGGAGGAGTCACATCCACAAACATTAACAGACTATTTTTTTCCCCCATTTAGCAGGATTCTTTCTTTTTTTTTTTTTTTTTTTTTTTTTTTTGAGAGGTTTTTCGCTATAGGGCCTGTGCACTCGCCAGACAGAGAGAGACAGAGAGATAGAAAGCGAGAAATCACCCCCCAGGGGGGATGGCCATGCCGCAATCCCTTCTCTGTTCTCCTCTCAGGATCTTGGGCACGCACGCACATGCGCCTGGCGTGAGTTTTAAGCCACCAGATCCAGGACGCGAACCGTGGTCGACTATGTGGGAGTCCAGCGACATAGCCATTACGCTAACTGCTGGTCCCAACAGGATTCTTTCTAAGTCCTGTCCCTGGCATAGTTAGTATCTTTGAGAAGTATATTCAACTGATTACAGTATATTATTTTGCTAACCTCTTTCCAAGGCACAGAACTTCGCTTTCCTTGAGATGTAGATTAAGCATTTCTTTGTAAATTTCTTCCCAGGACACAGATCTTTTCTTCCAATCACCAGCCTAGGAATTGTGGAACCCAACCCACCTATAACCTACAAGCCCCGCCCCCTCCACATGTTCCACCCTCTTGGGCCAGACCAATGGAAAAATCTTTTCCCAAATTTTGTCTGTCAATCTCAAAAACAAATAAAAGGAACCCCTGTACATGATCACCCCGAGAAAGGCATGTATGCCTCTTCTCTGGGCCTAGGTTTCTCATATTTGGCTTGGAAATAAACCACATTAATTATTAATTATTAATTTTTTCAGTTGGTTATTTTTCTGTCAACATATATCCAGCAAAATTATCTTTCAATGATAAAGAAGAAATACTTTCCTAGACAAACAAATCTGAGGGAATTTGTTGTTAGTAGATATACCTTGCAAAAAATGTTAAAAGAAATTCTTCAGAGAGAAGAAAAAAGATAGAGGTCAAAAACTCAAAACCAAATAAAGAAAGGAAGTTTTAAAGAAAAAGTAGTGATCATAAAATAATAAAAAGTTTAATTTTGGGGCCAACAAGTGGTGTAGAGGTTAAAGCAGTTGGATCCTACATGGCCGACTTTGCACTTCAAATCCCATACCTGGTGGTGTGAAAATCATCAGAGTGGGCACTTGTGCATGCTTGTCCAAAGTTCCAGGAGAAGGGAGGAGAGGAGAGAGGAGAGAGGAGGAGAGAGGAGAAGAGAGGAGAGAGGACTGTGGTCCAGTTGTCCCTCCTACAAGATGATTTTTCAATTTCCTTCTCTCTTTTCCTCTCTCATGAGTGCATTCCCCCTAGAGGATGCTCATCTCTCTCTCTACTGTCTCTCTACTCTTTTCCTCTCTCTCACTCTCATTCATATGGTTTGTCATGAATAAAGAGAAAAAATTTAAACAAATGACAGAAGGTAGAAAAAAGACTGGAAGACAAAAAGAAAAGAAAGAAAACCAGGGCAACAAACTAGAAGACAAACATGGTAGATATTAATCCACCTATACCAATAATCACTTAAAGTATTAATGATCTGAATATACCAATTTAAAAAAAAAGATTGTCATAATGGATCAAAAAGCATGACCTAACTACATATCATCTGTAACAAAGCCACATTAAAAATAAAGACACAGACTAAAAGTAAGGAGGTAGAAAAAGGTATGTAACACTAAGCCAAAGAAAGCTGGTGTGGGGCCAGCAGATGGAGTAGCAATTACCTTGTTGGACTCCCACATGGCTGTGAGTCCTGGACCCAGTGGCTTGAACATCATGCCAGGCATGTGTGCGTGCATGCCCAAGTTCCCAGAAGGAGAATAGAGGAGAAGGGATTGCAGCATGGCCATTGCCCCTGGGGTGATTTCTCACTTACTCTCTCACTGTCTCTGTTTCCCTCTCTTTGGTGAGTGCATACATTCTAAGACAAAAACCTCTAATTAAAAAAAAAAAAAGGAAAAAAAGTTGGCTTATTTATATTAATTTCAGACAAAGCAGACTTCAGAATGAGAAATGTATCAGGGATAAAGAAGGGTAAGAGGTCACGTTTCCAAAAAGACAATCAATCCTCAATATGTAGACTTTAGCAATAGAGCATCAGAATATGTGAGGCAGAACCAGCAGATAGAGTAATGGTTAAGTTGCTGGAGTCCACATGGGACATGGTCGACCACAGTTTGAGTCCCAGACCCGGCAGCTTGAAACTTGCGTGGGGGGTAGGAGGGATGGCGTGTGTGTGTGTGTGTGTGTGTGTGTGTGCATGCCCAAAACCCCAAGAGGAGAATGGAGAAAATGGATTGCAGTGTAGCCATCCCCCCTGGAGGAGGTGACTTCTTGCTTTCTGTTTCTCTGTCTCTCTCTGTCTCTCCGATGAACACATGCACCCTATAGCAAAAATCTCTCTAAAAAAAGTATGAGGCAAAACCTGCCACAATTACAAGGAGAAATGGAGAAATCTACTCTTACAGTTGGAGACTTCAACATTTCTCTATTAGTAATTGACATAGTTGAACTGAACAGCAGTATTAATCAATAGCATCTAATTGACATTTATAGAATACTTCATAAAAGAGCAAAATACTCTTTCTTCTTAAGCTCAAATAGAACATTCACCAACACAGACCACATCCTGGGTCATGAAACACATCTTTCACAAAACACACACACAAATGAACAGAAAAACCAGCAATTATACCATGCATGATGCTCTCTGACCACGATGAGATTCAACTGAAAATGAAAAACCCAGTGGTAGCTAGAAAATCCCCAGCACGTGGAGATCAAATGACACATTATAAAATAATGCATGAATCTTATGGTGACTCTCAAGGAAAATTAAGAAATATTTTTAAGTAAATGACAATGAAAATATACCTTACTGACATGTTGTGAGATGCAGTAAAGCTGTCCTTACGGGAAAATTAACAGCACTGAATGCATATACTAGCAGACAGTTTAAAATGAATTACCTAAGCTTACACCTTAAGAAATTAGAAAAAGAGCAAGTTAAATCCAAAATAATCAGAAAGAAGGAAATAATAATAAAATGAAGCAGACATCAATGAAATTAAAAATAGAAAATTAACAGGGAAATCAACAAAACAAAAAAGCTAGATATTTAAAAAGGTTAATAAGACTGATAAATCTCATGCAGGCAAATGAAGAAAAAAATAAAGACCAAAACTGCAAACACCAGAAATAAAAGTGAAAGCATTACCACTGACTCCATGGGCTTTAAAAGGAGTCAAAAAAAAAATTACAAATAAAAAAAAGCTTGTAAATTTGATGACCTAGATGAAATGGATGAATTATTTGGAAGATACAATCTGTCAAAAATGACACAAGAGGGACCAGCAGTTAGTGTAATGGCTATGTCGCTGGGCTCCCATGTAGTCGACTGCGGTTCGAGTCCCAGATCTGGTGCTTAAACTCACGCTGGGCACATGTGCGTGCATGCCCAAGATCCCGAGAGGAGAATGGAGGAGAAGGGATTGTGGTGTGGCCATCCTCCCTGGGGGGTGATTTCTAGCTTTCTGTCTCTCTGTCTCTCTCTGTCTTTCTGGTAAGCGCACGCACTCTATAGCAAAAACCTCTCCAAAAAATAAATAAATAAATAAATAGATAGATAGATAGATAGATAAAAAAATGGTACAAGAAAAAATAGACAATCTGTATGGGCCCTATATCTGTTAAGGAAACTTAATATATACTAATAACTTTCCAAAACAGAAAGCATCATGCCCAAATGGGATCACTAGTGAATTCTCCAAAACATTTCAGGCAGAAATTATACTAATTCTCTACAATGTCTTCTAAAGACAAAAGCAGGGGGAATAATTCCTAATTTATTATCATCAGAGGTTATGATTACTCTAATACTCAAAGCAAATACATTACAAGAAAATAAAATTACAGACCAACATCTCTCATGAACACAGATGTAAAACTCCCCTAAAAGGTTAGCAAAGTAAATTTGAAATTTATAAACAATTTAACATCAAAACTACACAAGAATTATTCTAGGTATATAAGGAATATTCAACATTTGAACATCAATAATAATCTATCACATCAACAGACAAAAGAGGAAAAAATCACATGAACATATTAAAAGACGCAGGAAGGACCAGCAGATGGTGTAATGGCTATGTAGTTGACTGCATTTCAAGTCCCAGACCGGGTGAGTTGAAACTCACTCTGGGTGCATGTGCGTGCATGCCCCACATCCTGAGAGGAGAATGTAGGAGAAGGGATTCCAGCACCCCAGGTTGTGATTTCTCACTTTCTGTCTCTCCAGCTAGCACATGTGCCCTATAGCACATATAAAGAAAAAAATATATATGTAAAGAAAACTTGCAGAGAAGTCACTTTACAAAAGTCTAAAACTAATTCATGATAAAAATATTTGGCAAACTAAAAATAAACGGGAACTTACTCAATCTGGTAAAGAACACCTACAACAAAAACCCTACAGCTAATATACTTAACTATACTTAAGAAACTAGGTGTTTTCCTGCTAAAATCAGGAACAAGGCAGGGATGTCCCCTCTTAGCACTCCCATTCAACCTTGTCTTAGATTCCTAACTGGTACAATAAGTGGAAATAAATGTTATACAATTTGGGAAGGAAGAAATAAAACCTTTTTTTTTTTTTTTTTTTTTTTTTTTGTGTGTGTGGATGACATGATTTTCTATTTAGAAAGTCCTAAAGAGTAGACAATGAATCCTTGCACTAAGAAGACATTACAGCAAGGTTGCAGAACAGAACGTTAATACAGAAAAGTCAATCACTTTTCTATATACCACAATGAAGTGAATTTAAAAATACACAGTGCCATTTACATTAGCACCAAAACAAAAACCTTGTCATAAAAATATGTACAAGATCTATGTGAAAACTATAAAACTCAGATGAAAGAAATCAAAGAGTTAAATAAATTAAGTATTCTGTTTACAGAAAGAAAACTAAATATTGCTGAGATGTCAATTTTTTCCAACTTGATCTGAAAATTCAATGCAATCTGAATAAAAATCACAGGAAGTTATTATGTGGATATTGACAAACTGAATTTATAGTTTATACGGAGAGCCAAAAGACCTAGAATAACCAACACAACTTTGAAGGAGAGCAGGGTTAGAGGAATAACACTATTTGACTTTAAGACTTAGAATACAGTGAAATCAATCAATACATGGTGGTCATAGTGCTAGAATAGACAAATAGACCAATGAAACAGAATAGGGAGAGGAGAAAAGAAACCCATATGGGTATGGTCAACTGATCTTTGACAGAAGCAAATCAAAGGAGAAGAAACACCCTTTTTAACAAATGGTGTTTGGGCATCCACCTGCAAACCAACCAACCAACCAACCAAAAACAAAGCAAATAAACCAAAACACACACGCACATATATACACACATGAAACTAAGCACAGATATTGAACCTTTGACAAAACACACACACAAAACCTCAAAATGAACTAAAGGCCTGGGAGATGCAAAATTATCAAACTCCTAGAAGATAACATAGAAGAAAATCTGGAGTACCTTGTGCTTAGCAAGAACTTTTTAGATTCCAAAGGTACATCTATTATTTTTTAATGATATGGTAGATTTCATTAAAACTAAAAACTTCTACTCTGCTAAAAATAGTTAAGAAAATGAAAATACATGTCACAAACAGAGAAAATATTTGTAAAACATCTATCTGGTAAAGGAATGGTATTCAAAATATACAAAGAACTCTTAAAACTCTATGGTAAGAAAATGAACAACCCATTTAGAAAGAGGGCCAAAAAACTGAATAGACACTTCACCTAAGACAATATTCAGATAAGCATATAAACAGATGCTCGATATCATGAGTCATTCAGGAACTGCAAGTTAGAACACCAATGAGACACCACTGCACACCTACTGGGATGCCCAAAATCCAGAACACTGACAACAAGAATGCTGGTGACACTGTGAAGCAAGACTCTCATTCATTTCCTGGTGGAAATGCAAAATAGGGCTGCCACTTCAGAAGACTCCTCACACTCAGTTGGTTTATTACATGGAATGGTCATAATATGTACAAAAACAGAAGCCTGTACATGAAATGTAATAGCAGATTTATTCACAATTGCCAAACCTTGGAAGTAATTAAGATGCCCTTTAGTGGTAAACAGATAAAATTCCAGGTAACGGAATTATTTAACACTAAAAGAAATCATGTTTATCAAGTCATAAAAGGACATGGAAGGGCCTTAAATGCATAGTGCTAAATGGAAGAAGTCAGTGGAAAAGGCTGTATGCTGTATGAGTCTAACTCTATTACATCGAAGAATAGGGAAAACTATGGAGAAAGTACAAAGATCAGTGGTTGCCAGGGTCTTGGGGGAAATGGGAGGGAAGGAGGGATGAACAGGTAGATGACAAGGGATTTTTAGGCCATCAGTCTATTCATATGATATTACAGAAATGGATTATGTCAAAACATTGTCAAAATACATAGATATTTTACATAGATATTAACACATAGTTTATGGGAGAAGAGATCTAGACGGGATATTTGAGAATTCTCTTTACTTTCTGCTCAAATTTGCTATGAACTTGAAATTACTCTAAAAATAGTCTTTAAAATATTTAAAAATGTTTCTAGGGCTGGTCCCATAACCTGGCGATTAAGGGATCTGGATCCCACAAACTGCAGTTTGCATTCTGGCCTTGGAGGCTTGAAAACCATGTCAGCTGTGTGTTTATCCCCCAAGTCCCAACGGGATGGAGAAATGGAGAAGGGACCGCGGCGTAACCATGGCCAGTGGAGAGTGTTTTCTTCCTTTCTCTGTCTTGCTGGTGAGTGCCTATAACCTCTAGCAACTAGTTTTTAAAAATATATAAGAAAATGCTTCTTGGGGCCAGCAGGTGGTGTGGTGGTTAAGGGCACTGGACTCCCGCATGTCTGACCACAGTTTGAGTCCTGGATCTGGCAGCTTGCTTTTTTACTTTCTCTCTCTCTCTCTCTCTCTCTCTCTCTCTCCCTCTCTCCTCTCTCCCTCTCCCTCTCCCTCTCCCTCTCCCTCTCCCTCTCCCTCTCCCTCTCCCTCTCCCTTTTTCTCTCTCCCTCTCCCTTTCTGGTCAAATTAAAATAGAAAATGCTTCCATATCACAAAAGATTATAATATTATTTGTTTAGACTTATTTTAATTTTATTTATTTATTTTAATTTGACCAGAGAGAGAGAAAGAAACTGAGAAAGCAAGTTGCCAAGTCTGGGACTCAAACTGCGGTCAGCCATGTGGGAATCTAGCACCTTAACCACCACCCCACCTGCTGGCCCCAGAGTATCACAATATTTTAAAAGGTAAAAATATTATATTGAGTGCAAGGCATTATGTTAAGTGGTGGGAAAAGAACGATGAAAGTGAAACAGGTACAGTACTTCACTCAAAGAGCTCAGAGTCCAGGGGGGAAGTTAATCACCTAGACAGAGTCCTACAGCAATGGTACTGCTGTGAAACACACAGTGCCTTCGAGACCTCTCACGGGAGCCCACCGGGGTATAACTGAGACAGAATGGGAAAAGGGTGGTAATAGGGCCTGCCACTGCGACTTGAAGAAGGGAGATTAATTACATAAGCCTGAAAAAGTGAAATAAAATTTGATGACTTTTGACTAAAATTATACTGATTTTATTCTACGCTTTGTCTTTCAGACTTAAAGATTTTTGTTTTCTTTTAGCCATGGATAGGTTCAGCAATTTGTTAAAAATTTTTTTAATTGAAACATAAACTTTTTCTCCCTTCCTGGCCTCTCTGGAATTGGAAAATATTTGTGAGCCTTCTCATTTTTGCAAATAAGTTAGTTTAAAAGGGAGAATGGAGAGATATTATTAAAAAAAGTTTCAGAAGAAAATTACAGTGCACATGTTACTAGATTTTAGCTTTGCCCGTATGTTTTTTGAGTTTTTAGTATTCACCTACTGTTTGAACAGAATCCTAACCTTTCTCCTGGCTTTAAATCTTAAGCAAATTTTTCTTAACAATTTTTTATTTTGATTTATTAAAGCTAAAACTGCTTTTCTTGAAATAAAAAAATTAAATACATAAAAAACAAACCAAAAGAAAAAGGACAACCTTCTTAATGACTGCAGTAAGCTTATATAGACTCAGCGAGGTGCCCCCTTAGAGTATGCACATTCTACTCTGCGAGCTTTATACCTAAAGTCAGACATGTGTTCATAGTATGTTTATATCAACTGTGCTTACTAGTGGAAATATTTAGTCTAATTAAGATCTTTTGTGAATTGATAAAATGTGAAAAAAAAAAACATGGAAAGCAACTGTGGATACCAGAGACAGTGTTGGGGAGGGGGGGGAATGGCAGAGGTGAGAGGCAGGGAATCAAGAGGAAATAAAGAGAAGTAAAAATTTAAGAAACAAGATATAGAAAATTATTTGTTGAAGATAACATGTATGGTAATATGTTTGACTAAGCCACTATACAGTGTATTCTGAATGGGAAAACTCATTTTGTATGCTGCAATGATATACAGTGAGTGAATGTGAAATAAATAAATTTTAAATTAAATAAATAAATAGAAAGAAAAAAAGAAGAAAAGGAAGGAACGGAGGGAGGGAGGGAGGGAGGGAGGGTCATTGAAGCAGGGCCTGGAATGAGGAGAAGGGACTGGCCCTGTGCCGAGGAGCTGGAGGGGTACGTGTGGGGATGCTGGCAGAAGGACAGCTCAGGTGCCCACCACAGGGAGACAAGACTACTGCATCAAGGGACCGTGACTACACCAAAACTGAGCAGGCGGATCTGCAACAGCAACGCCGTTGTGAAGGGAGAAGGAGCTGAATGAGACTCATTACACAACAGCATAATAAAACTGAACAGTGCATGCACTCACGAAGAACACTATATATGTTTCAGAGACAGACATATCTCAAAGCACAGACAGAGTTAAAGAGTGACTCCCTTTGTGGGAAAGGTGGGAGGGGGGGAGTAGATATGAGATATGAGAAAGAAAAATAAAATAAATGAATAAAGACTAAATAAGAGGATATGAAATAAACTCTGCAATGGACATGCCCAAAATAATAATTATAATAAAAAGAGGACATGGAGGGAATTATTCTAGCATCATGTCCCAAGGCACTGAAGCAAAAGTCTGGGCTTTCCAAGAAGCCAAAGCAAACAGAAGATCCGTGTGGCATGTGGGGCAAGGGCGCTGGGGAGGGGAGGCAGCGGCTGAAGACGACGAGGGAACAAGGGCCAGGTCAGCACGTCCTCAGGATCTCACTGGGGCTTCAGATGCTTTCCCGGATATGGAATCTTGAGAAATAAAACATTTTCTTGAAATTAGTTTCTAAATCTGTAAAAATTTTGTGTTTTAAAATGCTTCCATAATAAATGTGTACCACTTCAATAAGAAATGTGTACTACTTTTATAGGTAGAAAACTAAAGGCTAGCCTTGTAGTCTAGAGGTTAAACAAGCTGGATCCCACAGAGCTGACTGTGGTTCAAATCCCCACTCTGCAGTTTGAAGACATTCATGTGCCTAGGTGCCTAAGATCCCAACAGGGTGGAGAAATGGAAAGGGACTGAAACAGGACCATGGCTCATTGTGGGGAGCTTTCTCACTCTCTCTGGTGAGCACACACAATTAAAAGGTATTTTAAAAAGAAAACTGAGTTATACTTAAGATATGTTTTTCTAAAGTGTCCAAAATCAGTTCAGCTATCCCTCAGTATCCATGGGGCACTGGGTGCAGGACCCCTGCGGATACCACCATCTGTAGCTGCTCGGGTACTTACATAAAATGGCTAGTACTTGCACGGCCTATGCACATTCTCTCACGCCCTTTAAATCACCTCTAGGCTACTTTTAATACCTACTACAATGTCAGTGCAATATTAGTTGTTATACTGTACTGCTGTTTGCATTTTGATGTATTATTTTTCATTTGTATTATTTTACAGAGATGTTTGCTATAGGGCATGTGTGCTCACTGGAGAGACAGACAGACAGAAAGCAAGAAATCACTCCTTAGGGGGGATGGCCATGTCAACAGTCCCATCTCCTCTGTTCTCTTGGGATCTTGGGCATGCATGCACACATGCCTGGCGTGAGTTTTAAGCCACCAGTTCCAGGACTCAAACTGTAGTCAACAACATGGGAGTCCAGCAATGTAGCCATTACACTATCTGCTGGTCCCTTTATTTTATTTTTAATAGTTTTGACCAAAGTTGGTTAAATCCATGGGTGCAAAACCTGTAAATATAGAGGGTCAACTATATGAATACATGGAAAAGAACTATACTTTAGAAAATGTAGCAGCTTTTCCATTAATATCATAATATACTGTAGACACATTTAAGAAAACTACAATTTTCCTTTTTAAGATGTAGTGACTTGGGAACCAGCAGTTAGCATAATGGCTATGTCGCTGGACTCCCACGTAGTCGACCGCAGTTCGCGTCCCGGACCCGGTGGCTTAAAACTCAGGCCAGGCACGTGTGCGTGCGTGCCCAAGATCCCGAGAGGAGAATGGAGGAGAAGGGATTGTGGCGTGACCATCCCCCCTAGGGGGTGATTTCTTGCTTTCTGTCTCTATGTCTCTCTCTGTCTGTCTGGCGAGCGCACGCGCCCTATAGCGAAAACCTCTCCAAAAAGAAAAAAAAATGTAGTGACTTCATTTGTCACTTTAAAGTACTTACTACTTTTTTATATTTGTTATTAAAACACATACTTTCATTATTCTAATGCAAAAATCATCATAAAACTGAAAGAGTGAAATGAAAACCCAGGGTCTAACAAAATTACCTTGTAAAATTGAGACTGAATACATGGTAAAGAGCTATTATGTTTTCATTGAGAAATATAAAAGATATTAAGAAACAGAGGAAGAGAAAATGATCAGTGACCAGCCCTTAAGTGAACTGCAATGAGTGTGGTTTACCCTGAACTTGAGACAGAAACAGACCTGAGGTTACATTAGCCCTTCTGATCTGCTCCTGCATACAAAGCCCTCTCCTAAGAGCAAATGCCCATTAATGATGTGTTTCAGTTTCACAAGAGATAGAGGCACATAAAATTTAAGTCTAAAGCAGCACTTCTTAAAATATATACTACTAATTTATTTATGTATCTATAGGATGGATTGGTTCTGTCATGATACAATGCTAAGAAGGCCAACAGGCTTCATTGAAAAATTAAACAAAATAAAACACAGCAAAGACCTAGCGGTACTTTAGTTCGGTCCCCCTCCTTACAAATAAGGCTTTCCCTTAGCATTCAAATTAATTTTCAAAGATTTTCCAAGAAAGAGCTTTCCTTTATCTGAGGAAGACCTCATTTATGGAGAGTTTTAAGGAAACAATCCAGGAGAAGTCGGAGCATGGGTGAAGAACAATTCTTTACAGTGCTCTGATTACACACTGGAGCAAACACCTCTAGGGTACGGATTCTCTAAACCTGAAGGCCAACATTATCATTACTCAGACTTCAATACACAGGAATGGGATGCGTTTTGTGGGAATGTACTGGAATGGCCATGCGGGCTGTCATTTTCGTCTGTCTCTACTTGTTCTACCTGAGGGAGTCCTCACATTCAACCACGCTGTCCCTCTACCCGGCCTTATTTAATGTCTCTCCCATCTCCTCTTTCCTGCAGCCAGAGCACTCCCACTGCATCCACATGCCAGACTTTTGTTATTGTTACTTGTGAAATATTTGAAAGAAATGGCAAGATTGCTGAAGTTTCTGGTGGGAAGAAAAGGGAGAAGTTGCTGAGCTAGATGGTAGGGAGGTTCCAGGTCAAATTTGCTCTGAGAAAAGGAAAGTTCCAGGGTGAGAAGAGGAGAAAGTATCAGCAGTGGCAGGAAAAAGACAGCTCCAAGGGCTGGCAGGTGACAGGAATGGGCATGCTTACACCTGGTTCATGTAGAACGAATCATTAAAAGTGTCCTGCTGTTGGGACCAGTAGATGGCATAATGGTTACATCACTGGACTCCCATGTAGTTGACACAGTTCAAGATCTGAACCCAGAGGCTTAAAACTTATGCTGGGTGTGTGTGTGTGCATGCCCAAGTTCCTGAGGGGAGAATGGAGGAGAAGGGATTGTGATGAGGCCATCCCTCCTAGGGAGTGATTTCTTGCTTTCTGTCTCTGTCCCTCTGGCAAGCATACTCACCCTAGAGCAAAAATGTCTCTCTCAAAAAAGATTCCTGTTGCACAATAAGCACACTTTTTTGTCATCTGTGAAATGTGAAACTTGCCTTTAAGTTAGGCAATGTTTCATCCCATGGAAAGATGCAAAAAGTTAGTTTTATATATTTCTACAAGTGAATCTGCCTAAAAGCTGAGGAAAATGATTGGGAAGATACAAAATCAACCTTAAACGGGACCCTAAGAGATGAGCACCTTATGAACAGTCTGGATGGTTCTCTTCCCTCCCCCATATGATGTCATTCAATGCACAAGTCTGAAAGAAGTCCTCATTTAGGAGCTCTTATTCATTTTAAAACAGAAGTAAATACTACTACATTAAAAAAACTTAGTTCAAAAGAATGAGCTTAGTTTATTTAAAGTTAGTTCAAATGACCACAGGTGTTCTAGATATTCACATTCATTACAAATCTTAAAAACAAGCAGAATGGGACAGAAAATCAGAGGAGAGGCCTACAAATTTATCCATAAAGTCTATCAAAATTTGGCCAGCCCCAGGGCCTAATGATTAAGCAGCCGGATCCCACATGGCCATCTGTGGTTTCAATTCCAGTCCTAGTTGCTAGAACAACACTTTGGGCATATGTGCATGCATGCCCCAAATCCCAACATGATGGAGAAATGGAGAAGGGACTGTGGCATGGTCACATCCCATTGAGGGTGCTTTCTCCCTCTCCCTTTCTTGGTGTCTCTCTCTCTCTCTCATGAGCACATGTGTTCTCTGAAAATAAACAAATAAATAAATTCTAACAAAATCTAAAAAATAAGTAATACCAATTCTTCACTAACACAAAGAAGAGGAAAAAATATTTTATAACTCATTCTAGGAACTGGTATTAACCTGATACCAAAACCAGACAAAGACATCACCAGAATAAACTATAGACCAATTCTTTTTTTATAGCCATGGATATAAAAACTCTCAACAAAATGCTGCCAAACCAAATCCAGCAGCTACAAAAAGAATTATGCTACTTAAGTAGATGGGATTTATTTTAGTTATGTAAGCTTAGTTTAATGCCTGAACATATAACCATCTCAACAAACAGGGAAAAAATATTTGATGACACTTTTATGATAAAGACATTCAACAAACTATGTAACGGAACATCCATAACCTAAAAAAGGCCACCCTTGCAATATTACACTTGACGGTAAAAGACTGAATACTGAATACTGATATGGAACAAAGTGAGGATGTTCACTGTTACCACTTCTGATCAATTAATCAATGGCATACTGGAATCTGAGGTACTGCAGTCAATCAATGGGGCCAGCAGGTGGCATGGTGGTTAAGGCCCATATGGTCGACAACAGTTCGAGTCCCAGACCTGGCAGCTTGAAAATCACACTGGCATTTGGGCATGCGTGCCCCAAATCCCAGGATGATACTGGAGGAGAAGGGACTGTGGCCTGGCCATCACCCCTGAGGGGTAATTTCTCACTTTCCCTTTCACTGTCTTGCTCTGTCTCTCTCCTCTGTGTCGAGAGCACATGTCCTATAGCAAAAACCTTAAAAAGAAAGAAAGAAGAAAGGATGGATGGAAGGAGGGAAAGAAAAAGAAAAGAAGAGAAAAGAAAGAGAAGAAGAAAAAGAGACGAGAGGACAAAAGAGAAGAAGAGAAAGGAAAGAAAAAAGAAAAGGAAAGGAAAGGAGTGAAAGTATGTTTACAAACAACATGATTTTGTAATGTAGGAAATCCTAAGAAATCCATTAAAAAATTAAACAAGTTCAACAAGGTGACAGGATTCAACATCGAGATACAGCATATCAACTGTATACTTGCAATGAACAACCTGGAAATGAAATTAAGAATACAATTCCATTTAAAATAACGTCATGGAACTAAGCCTGGCATAAAGATCCTGCTGGGTGTGTCTGTCTCTTGTTTCTCTCTCTCTCTCTCTCTCATGGAAGAAATAAATAAACTTTAAAAAAAATGAAACAAATAGCATCAAAAAGAATAAAATATTTAGGAATAATATAAGAAAAGTATAAAAGATATGCACTGAAAACTATAAAAACATTGTTTAAAGAAATTAAGGAAGATCTAAATAATGAAAAACACAATGTTCCTGAATCACAAAAGTTAACTTGAATCTTTAATAACTTAATATTGTTAAAATAGCAAGGCTACTCAAATTGATCTACAGATTCAATGCAATCCCTACCAGAAAACCAGCTTTCTGTGTAGAAACAGATAAGCTGATCTCATATTCCTAGGAAATTGCAAGGCACCCAAAATAACCAAAATGATCTGATAAAAAAAGAGCAAAGCTGTAGACTCTAACTTTCTAATTACTACAAAACATTAATCAACACAAAATGGTACTGGCATAAGAATAAACACAAAGATAGGGACCAGCAGTTGACGTAATGGCTATGTCGCTGGACTCCCATGTAGTCGACCACGGTATGAGTCCCAGACCCGGTGGCTTAAACTCATGCCAGGCACATGTGCGTGCATGCCCAAGATCCCAAGAGGAGAATGGAGGAGAAGGGATTGCGGCGTGGCCATCCCCCCTGGGGGGTGATTTCTCGCTTTCTGTCTCTCTGTCTCTCTCTGTCTTTCTGGCGAGTGCACGTGCCCAATAGCAAAAAACTCTCAAAAAATAATAATAATAGGCCCATAACAAGCCAGGAAATTGAATCAGTAATAAGTAACCTCCCAACAAAGAAAAGCCCTGGCCCCGATGGATTCACCTCTGAATTCTACAAAACTTTCAAAGAAGAGTTAACTCCCATTCTGCTCAAATTATTTCTAAAGATCCAAAAGGGTGAATCTCTCCCTAATTCATTCTATGAAGCCTCTGTCACCCTCATCCTCAAAACAGATAAGGACAGGACAAGGAAGGAAAACTATAGACCAATATCTCTGATGAACATAGACTCAAAGATTCTCAACAAGATACTAGCAAATCGTATTCAACAACTTATACAGAAGATCATACACCATGATCAGGTAGGCTTTATTCCAGGAATGCAAGGTTGGTTCAACATACGCAAAACCATAAACATAATACACCATATTAATAGGAAGAAAGACAAAAACCATATGGTCATATCGATTGACGCAGAAAAAGCATTTGATAAGATACAACATCCCTTCATGATCAAGACTCTTAGCAAAATTGGCATAGAAGGGCCATTTCTCAATACAATAAAAGCCATCTATGAAAAACCCATAGCGAACATCATCCTGAATGGAGAAAAGCTGAAAGCTTTCCCACTAAACACAGGAACAAGACAAGGATGCCCACTTTCTCCTCTCCTTTTCAACATAGTTCTGGAAGTCCTCGCCAACGCAATCAGAAAAGAGGAAAAAATAAAGGGCATTCGAATAGGAAAAGAAGAGGTGAAACTCTCTCTATTTGCAGATGACATGATTGTATACATAGAAGACCCAATGGTCTCCATGGAAAAACTACTGGAAGTAATACATGAATTCAGTAAAGTTGCAGGATATAAAATCAATATACAGAAATCGATAGCATTTCTGTATACGAATAACAGGCAGACTGAGATAGAACTGAAAAAACTTATTCCGTTTACCATAGCCACTAAAAGTATAAGATATTTAGGAATAAATCTAACCAAAGAAGTTAAAGACCTCCACAAGGAAAACTATGAGAAGGTAAAAAAAGAAATTGAAAATGACACAAAAAAATGGAAGGACATCCCATGTTCATGGATCGGAAGAGTTAATATAATCAAAATGGCAATTCTACCCAAATTAATCTACCTATTTAATGCAATGCCAATCAAAGTACCAGACACATTCTTCACAGATCTAGAAAAGACAATCTTAAAATTTGTCTGGAATCATAAAAGACCCCGTATTGCCAAAGCACTTCTACACAAGAAGAATGGAGTGGGTGGCATCTCAATCCCCGATCCAAAAATGTATTACAAAGCTGTGGTAATAAAGACAGCATGGTATTGGCACAGAAACAGACATGTGGACCAATGGAACAGAATAGAGTCCCCAGAAATAAGTGCCCAAACATACAGTCAACTGATCTTTGACAAGGGGTACCAGTCAATCCAGTGGGAAAATGAAAGCCTCTTCAGCAAGTGGTGCTGGAGAAACTGGACTTCCACTTGCAGAAAGATGAATCTGAACCCCTACCTCTCTCCTTTGACAAGAATCAAGTCAAGGTGGATCAAGGATCTAAATCTAAGACCTCAAACTATAAAGCTGCTCCTGGAGAATGCTGGGGAAACTCTGGGAGACATTGGTGTAGGGAAAGACTTCCTAAAGAAGACACTCAAAGCAGAGTCCATCGTCCACAAAATAGACAAGTGGGATTACATCAGACTAAGAAGTTTCTGCATGGCCAAAGACACAGTGGTTAGTGTGAATCGACAGCCCTCAGAATGGGAAAATATTTTTGTAAATGTTGCATCAGATAAGGGACTGATAACCAGAATACACAAGGAACTAAAAAAGGTGTTTGGAAAAAAGATGATCAACCCTATTAAAAAATGGGAGAAGGAGATGAAGAAAACACTCTCTAAAGATGACATACGAATGGCCAAAAGGCATATGAAAAAATGTTCAACCTCCCTCATCGTAAGGGAAATGCAGATAAAAACAACAATGAGGTACCACCTAACCCCAGTCAGATTGTCTAATATTAAAAAAACAAAAAATGATAAGTGTTGGCGGGGGTGTGGTGAAAGGGGAACTCTTTTACACTGCTGGTGGGAATGTAGATTGGTCCAACCACTGTGGAGAATAATTTGGAGATTCCTCAAAAATCTACAGATAGATCTGCCATATGATCCAGAGATCCCACTCCTCGGTATCTACCCAAAGGACAGAAGAATTCTTCATTGGAAAAGTGCTTGCACATCGATGTTTATTGCGGCACTATTCACAATTGCTAAGTCATGGAACCAACCCAGATGCCCCCGTATGGAGGAATGGATTGAAAAACTGTGGCACATATACTCTATGGAATACTACTCAGCCATAAAAACCAACAGAGCCCTGGCTTTTGACAGAAAGTGGAAGAATATGGAAGATGTACTGCTGAGTGAGGCAAGCCAGACTATGAAGGAGAGACATTGTATGTCCCCACTTAACATATACCGTTTGTCTGCATTCTATGTCTGAAACTGATTGACTAACAGTTGAACAAACACAAGAGATGGGTGTGAATGTCAGATGAGGTGTATGTGGAGGAGTGGGGCCCAACGAAAGACATTTAGAGAAGGGATACAGAGGTAGAGCATTGACGGGATGGGGAGGTGTGGTGTTATCTGTTGAAGATATTTCGATCAACGGGTCTGGGGAGAAATGTTCACATATCGAAATGGTCTCATTGTAAGCCAAACAATATGATTGAAAGTATATACAAAAATAAATAAATAAATAAATAAAAAAAGAAAAAATAATAATAATAAACACAAAGATCAATGAAATAGAATTGAGACCACAGAAATAAACCCATAGGTCTCTGGTAAACTAATTGGTATACCAAAACCATTCTACTCAAAAAATAGTCTTTTGGGGCCAGCAGGTGGCATGGTAGTTAAGTTGGACGCGGCAACTTCAAACTCGGACTGGGGCGAATGCGCATGCATGCCCCAAATCCTGAGCGGAGAATGGATTGCAGTGTGGCCATCCTCCCTAGGGGGTGATTTCTCACTTTCACTCTCCCTCTGTCTCTCTCTGTCTCTCTAGTAGTCACATGTGCCACATAGCAAAAATCTCTCAAAAAAAAAAAAAGTCTTTCAACAAATGGTGTTGGGACAACTAGACAGTCACCCGTAAAGGAGTGAATTTTCCCCTGCGCTGGATCGTCACAGCTCACACTGCTTGCGAGTTTGCTGAGCTGAAGGAAAAGACTGAGCGCCCTTCTGGTAAAAAGCTGGAAGGTGGCCCTAAATGTTTGAAATCTGGTGATGCTGCCATTGTGGGTATGGTTCCTGGCAAGCCTGTGTGTGCTGAGAGCTTCTCTGACTACCCTCCTCTGGGTCGTTTCGCTGTTCGTGATATGAGACAGACAGTTGCTATGGGTGTCATCAAAGCTGTGGACAAGAAGGCTGCTGGGGCTGGTAAGGCCACCAAGTCTGCCCAGAAAGCTCCGAAGGCGAAATGAATATCCCTAATTCCTGCCACCCCAGTCTCAGTCAGTGGTGGAAGGACAGTCTCAGAACTGTTTGTCTCAATTGGCCATTTAAGTTTAATAGTAAAAGACTGGTTAAGGATAACAATGCATCGTAAAACCTTCAGAAGGAAAGGAAAATGTTTTGTGGACCATTTCGTTTTTTTGTGTGTGGCAGTTTTAAGTTATTAGTTTTTAAAATCAGTACTTTTTAATGGAAACAACTTGACCAAAAATCTGTCACAGAATTTTTGAGACCCATTAAAACAAAGTTCAATGAGAAAAATAAAATAAAAGAAATGAGCAAATTTGGATATTTATCTCACACCATGAATAAAAGTAAACTGAGACCAGATGAAAGACCTACATGGAGATGGCTATGCTGTTCAAATCCTATACCCAGCAGCTTGGCTGGCATGCCAGGCACATGTGCTCATGTGCTCAAAATCCAGAGGGGAGTGGGAGAGTAGGGACTACACCCGGGCCACACTCCCTGGGGGTTGCTTTCTCACTTTCTCTTTCTGTCTCTCTCTGTCTGACACACACACCCTACGGAAAATTTTTAAAAAGAAAGTAAGAAAAGAAAGAAATTAAAAAAATAAAAATATCTACATGAAAGTACTAAAACACACAACTCTTAGAAAACATAAGGTTAAACTGCATGATCTTGAAGTGGCAATGGATTCTTAGATATGACACCAAAAGCCTGAGTAAAAAGTGAAAAATACATAAAAGTAAAAACCTCCATGCTTCAAGGGACACACACTATCAAGAAAGTGAAAAGACAGCTTACACAATATGAAAAAAATATGTGTAAATCTTATATCTGATGTCTAGAATATATAAAGAACTCTTACAACTCAATAATTTTAAAAAGTTAAAACATGGGCAAAGATTTGAATAGATATTTCTCGAAGTATATACGAATGTCCAATAGGCATGTGAAAAAATGCATATGGGGCCAGCAAGTGGTGTGGTGGTTAAAGGCGTTGGCTGGTTAAAGGCATGGTCCCACATGGCTGACCATGGTTCGAGTCCCAGACCTGGAAGCTTCCTTTCTCACTTTCCCTTTCTCGCTCTTCTCTCTGGTTAAATTAAAGAAATAATAATAACAAATGGAATTAAGTAAATAAGTAATTATAAAAAAGAAAAAATGCATATCACCATCGATTACTAAGAATATGGAATTAAAACCACAAAGAGATACCACCTCACACATATGGTATGACTGGGACCAGAAAGTCAGGTAACGGCACGTGTCGGTAAGCACGTGAAGGAACTGAAGCGGTCCTATACTGCCGCTGCCCATGAAACATGGCACGGCCACTCCACAGCACTATGTGGCAACTCCTCAGAGCATCCAACAGAGTGACCACATGACCTAGCAATTCCACTCTGAAGAATATACCCAAAATAACTGAAAACGTGCCCACCAAAAACTTGTGTGTGAATAGTTACAGCAGCTTTTTTTAAATTTAAATTTATTTATTTACATTAATTCACTATACATCATTATAGCATACAAAATGAGATTTCCCATCCAGAATACACTGTATATTGGCTCAATCAAGCACATCAACATATGTGTTATCAACAAATAATTTTCCATTTCTTGTTTCCTGTATATTTTGCTTTCTTTTTTTTTTTTTGGCCATCCTTGATTCCCTATCCCTCACCCTCTGCCATGTCCCACGCTCCTCCCACATTGTCTCTGGTATCCATGGTTGCTTTCTATGCCTTTTCCCCCCATTTAATTGATTCGCTAATGAACTTAATTAGTCTAAATATTTCCAATAGCAAGCGCAGCTGATATATATATACATGAACACAAGTCTGACTTTAGGCATAAACCTCAGTGAGTAGAATGAACAGAATATAAAGTAGCACCTAGCTGGGGCTATATAGCGTACTGCAGTCATCAAATATGCATTTTTTTATTTCAATAAAAACAGTTTTTGTGTTTTTTTTTCTCCTGAAACATTTTTTTAATTAATTAATTTACATTCATCCCTTAAGCATCATCACAACATACCAAATGTGGTTTCCCATCTGGAATAAACTGCATAGTGCTTAATCAAGCATGTTATCATCAATAATTTTCCATTTCTAGTTTCATATATATATATATATATATATATATATATATATATATATAAATCCCATGTCTGACCCTCTGCCCTTTCCCACCCTCTTCTCACACTATCTCTGGTGTCTACAGGTGTCTTCCATTCCTTTCCCCCCCACATTTTGTTGATCACACAATTTCATAAGTAATCTTACTACTTTCAATAGGAAGTTCAGCTGGTAATTTCAAAAAAGGCAGTTTTGAACTGGTAAGGAAATTTCCTTGAAACTTAAAGCCTAGAAACAGATTATTATTCTGTTCAAATAGAAGGTACATGAACCTATTGACAGCTCAAGACAGGACAAAAATCCTTAAAATAGGACAACAAAGTCTAGAAGAAAAGCAGCAATATTTTAGTCAAGTCACAGAATGTTATTTCACCAGTTCAGTCTCATGTACTTAATTTGTCTTCTCTTGTGGTTCGATCTTCCCGACTGAATTCTGGGATATAATATTCAACTCCAGACTTATCCCTACAATTAAGTTGGCCATTTTCTTAGTTTTTGAACTCTTATTTCTGTGTGTCTGCATTTAATTTTCTTGATGTAACACTCCCTTAAGAACTTCTTGGAAATCTGGTCTGGTGCTGGCAAATTCTTTAAGGTTTTGTTTATCTGAGAATGTTCTTGTCTTTTCTTCCCAAATGAAGGATAATCTTGCTGGGTACATACTCTTGGTTGAAGTTGCTTTTCCCTTAACACTTTGAATATATTTTCCCATTCTTTCCTTACTTGTATTATTTCCAATGAAAGGTCTGCTGTTAGTCTGATGGGATATCCTTTGTAGGTAACTTGCTGTTTTTCTCTTGCTAATCTTAGTATCTTGTCTTTGTTTGTGGTTTTGGTCAATCTGGCTATAATGTGTCTTGTAGACAATCTTCTTGGATTGATTCTATTTGGGGTCCTTTGTATTTCTTGGGACTGGATCTTTGAGTGCCTCTCTAGGTTTGGAAAATTTTCTTGCAGGATTTCATGGAATAGATTATCAATGCCCTTATGAGTCTCTTTGCCTTCTGGGATGCCTATTACCCAGTTGTTTGGATGTTGATGGTATCTAGTATTTCTCGTATATTATTCTCAATTTTTTGGGCAATTTTCTCAGTCTTCGTGGTGGATTTTTCTAGGCCAGCAATTTTCTCTTCTACATCTGAGATTCTATTTTCAGTATGATCTAGTCTGCTTTGAATACTTTCAAGGGAGATTTTGACTTCCTGTATTATAGCCTTCATCTCTAACAGTTCCATCTGATTCTTTTGTAAAGTGTGTAATTTCTCTTTTAGATCTTGCATGAATTTTCTCACCCCCTGGAACTCGTCAACTCCTTTCTCCTTTCTCTTCTGCAGTTCATTGTCTCTCTTCTCTTCCATCCCTGTTAGCTTCACCATTATGAATGTTCTAAATTCTTTATCAGACATTTCCATGATTTCCATTGAACTGTCTGTGGATAAAGAGGAGTTATTCTTTTCCCTTGGAGGAGAGGTATTTTCATGCTTTCCCATATTTCCTGTGGCCCTGCAGTGATTTCTAGTTATCTGATGGATGGTGTGTTTCTTCCCAAACGTAAAGTTCAATCTGAGCATCAAGGAACATGCAGAAAAGAAAACAGAGAGAGAAACAAGAGCAACAAAAAAAAAAAGAAGAAAAAGAAAAAGAGAAGGAAAAATGAAGAGAAAAACTGAAAACAAACAAAACTAAAAAAAATTTAAAAATTTTTTTTTAAAAAAGCAAAAATTAGAAAACTGCACAGAGCACAAATAATTAGTTCTCAGGAGCCATGAAGGTGTCTTCAAGAATGCCTGCTCCCTTGCCTCTCCTGGGTTGGGAAGGGGAGAGGGGATTATTAACAAGATAAAGGGAAAGGAGGGGCCAGAAAGCCCAGAAAATATTTTGCCTTAAAAAACTTTAAAAAGGAAAAATTACCAAAAAATGATAAGACAGAGACAGAGACAGAAGTAGAGAGAGACAAAGACAGATACAGAGACAGGAGGCTTGAAAGTTTTCCTACCATGCGAGTTTGTGTGTTGGAGGCTGAATTATAAGTGGAAAATCTTCATTTTTCTGTTTCCCCTGAAATGGCTAGTTCTCAGGAACCATGAAGGTGTCTTCAAGAAGGCCTGTTCCCTTGTCTCTCCTCTAGTTATAGCAGCTTATTCATAATGGCCAAAAGGTGCAAACACTCAAATGTCCATCAAGTGAACAGTGAATAAACAAATGTGGTACATTCACACAATGGAATAGTATTTAGCCATAAAAAAGAATGTAGCTGATCCATACTACAACACCAATAAACCTTGCTAAGGTTTAAGGTTATGACTCCATTTATATGGGAAGTCCAGGCAAATCTATAGTCAGAGATGATTGTCGTGGTAGATAGGATGCAGAGACTGGCAACTGAGACCTGACGGGCATAAGGTTCCTCTCCTGGCGATGAAAATGCTCTCGACTTGATGATGGTGAGGGTCACACGATCAGCACCCTCTCAGTTTATTAGAAAACACTGCATTACGCACTCTAAGTGGATGAACTGAACAGTATGTAAATTAGATTCAATAAGGGCATTCTAAAAATGAAGACCGGAAATGCACACAGTCCGGCACATGTAGATTTTTGTTAACAACGTGGAAGCGTGAGCCAGACCACTCAAACAGCTTGAGGAATTCAGTCACACAGTCATGGAAGCAATTGCAATCAAGCCCCAAAAAATGGAAAAGTAATTGCAAAAGAAGCGGGTGAAGGAAGGGCACGAAGGTAAGACTTGGGGGTAAAAATTAATTCCAACTGGGCCCCACGCCTCAGAGTGTCCTGTTTTTAGAGTAACTACAAGAAAAGGCCTTCCATGGCTGCCTGCAGCATGGGTGGACCTTCTGAACAGCTGAACACAGTCCCTGTTTCCTGCACCCGACCCCAAGAAGCTGCTGAGCCAGTACCTAAGACTGCCTGGGAAGGCCGTGTGCCAAAGGCCAGCTAAATGTCAACACCAAGATTAAAACGGAATGGGAATAACGCAGTGTGTCGACCCTTTGTATCAGTCATTTTAAAGTTAAGTTCAGAACTATTCTATTACTTCTACTAGTATTATTACTTTTAGGATAATAGATATTAAATAATTTGATTACATTTTTGAACAGTGTTCGAAGGTTTAAGTGAACTCGATTTGCTATAAATTTACTTTATGAGATTAATAATAGTAAATAAGTGTTTGAGAAATTTAGATGATTTATGTTGTAAATGTTTCTTGTCAGGCATTTGAAATGCTTAAAAATGAATACATTAAATTATAACTGAACATAAACACTAAGGGAATTTAATTAAGCAAGTTTGGAAGTGAAACCACCTATTTAAGAATTCAGTCTGAATTAATCAACCATTAATAAAAGCAGCAGAAAGTTGCTTTTTTTAAAAAAACTTACTACATTTATCAATATTATACTGAGATCTGTAAATTGAGATTAGATTCTAATTTTTTAAGGGACACTGGGTTTAAAATTTGTAATGTTAATAAATTGATTAAAAATTTGCAACCTATGTCACATGTACTCTTCATATGCACAAAAGGAGCCACTTGGGGACAATGGTGGCAGTGGTGACACAGCTGGACCCACGTGAGGAAGTCCTGGAATCTCCTTGTGCACGCTAAGCACACGCAAGCCTGACCAAGAACAGGCTAGTGGAGGTTGGGGTGGGACGTGGTGTGAAGACCCTATGGGAGTGCTTCTCTCTCTTCCTGTCTTCCTGGAAGAAATAAATAAACAAAAAGCAGGCCCTAGCTGAAAATGATAGTCATTACTTACCTTTCTTTAAATAACCAAATGATGCTTTCAAATACAGAGAATAAGACCAGCAGAATTTATTCATGGTAGTAGACACTTCGGGGTGTCTAGACATGCCCCGCAGGGCTTTAAGTGCTAGGGAGACAACACCAACTGGAAGAAAGCAAGTCCCCACCCTTGCAGAGCGCACCCATTAGGAGGAGAGACAGGTAACAGCAAACACACGTTCACAATTAGACATATCTCTAAAAACACATTTCTATCACACACAGTGACTTAGGACACACTTTCTGAAGCCAGACACCCGAGTTCAGATTCTGGCTCCAACATGTAACAGCCGTGTGATGGCCACAAGTGACTGGACCTTCGGGCGCTGCGTTTTCTGCTGTAACCGAGCATAACATAATAACCGTACACCACAGGGTATTACAAAGAGAATGAATTAATACTTTACTTGGGATGAATGCCTGGCACGTGGAAAGTACTATGGGTCTTCAGTTATGGAAGATGAATACCAGGCAGCAAGTGCTGAGGAGGACACGAAGCCGAAGCCAGTAAGGGGGCCCGAGTGAGTCGTCCAGGAGGAGGAGCAAGCTGAAAGAGTATTGTCGGAACCACGTTCCCGAAGAGGGGCTTTGGATCCAGCTGGGTCAGACGCGAGGAAGGGCCTGGAAACAACCCGGGCGGGGCGTCCCCACTCACGAGCAGTGAGAAGGGCCTGGGGCTGGGGCTGGGGCAGGCCTGATGTATCTGAGGACCAGGACCAGGTCAGCGAGGAGAGCGAGCCCGAAGGCAGGCTGTAGCGTGGCTCTGGATGTGCTCAAGGTGTAAGGGGAAGTCACTAGAGTTTTGATTAGTAAAGTCATAGGATCTTGTTACATTATTTTAGCCAGACCTCTGGCTGCTGGGTGGAGATGGGACCACAGGAACAGGGGTGGCCACTAGAAGCCCAGGTAGGAGGTGATTACAGACAAAATGCTTTCTGGATCTATTTTCTCTTACAAATGAGAAATGGTGCAGACTTGGAGTAGACGCAGCTGACACGGTACTGAGAAGTATAATATTTAGATTTATGACACAATTTCGAAGGTGAATTTGCAGGTGGACAGAAATTTAAAGTAAGCCGGCTCCACACATTTTCCTGTTTCTCCTCCAGCCCTGACGGGCTTTGAGAGCAGGCAGGGTAGGTGCAGATTGTGCGTTAGCCAAGCTGGGGTTTGCCAGGTAGGTATGATGGGAGAAAAGGGTGGAAAGTTGTTGAGGATGTGTGCAAGGAGGAGCTTTACCACGATCCATGGACCTAACCCACAAAGGCCCATCGACTGCAGTTTCCCAGGGCAGTGAAAATATTTCAAGAATCCTAGGAAGTAACCAGAGAAATGAGGATGCTGGAGACGGAGCTTCTGACAGCCCAGAGCCTGATCACCCAGACTGTGGCCTGATATGCTCTGTATTCATGCTGGAAAACCATGTTGTATGTAAAAATGTATAGTGATTACATGTAAATTGCATATATGTATGTATGTAGAGGTACGTATACGTACACATGTAAAGGAATGCCGAATCCCCACAGCATGCTAACAGAACCCCCAGGAATGGTTGCAAAGCACCAGTCTGCAGGAGCACCACAGGGTGGGTGGCCGCGGCAGAGGACGAGGACACAAAAGCCGAGGACCGGAGTCCCGGTGATGGCGGTGCTGTCGATGTGGGTGTCGGAGCTCCAGCAGTTAATGTCTGCCTCGTGGTGGAGAGAAAGTCGGTAACCTTCCACCCCCGAGGCAGAGTGAGCAGGCGGCACGCAGGGAACTGCAAAGGGAAGCATCTAAAGCACATGCTGCCCACGCGTGGGGTCTCCTGAGGAGCAGGAGAGGGAGCCCAGAGCAAGGACAGCAGCAGCATCTCCTGCAAGGAGTGGAGCCCCACCTGAGGAAGCGCCTGGACGCGCGGCATCCCCCTCCCCGCAGCCAGTGTGGGTTACAGCACGGAACACTAACGCACTGTCCCACCCGCAGCTGCCACGGGCCAAATGCAGGGGGCAGGTCTTGCTTCTTTGGGCTCTCTTGATATTCAAACATGCTTCACAAATATCTGAATCTCTAAAGTTAAAATACTTGAAAAGCATGCAAAAGTTTGTTTAAACAATTTTCTTGTGGGTATGAGATAGTAATATATGCATGGAACTTCAAAGACACTGATAAAAGAATCTTTTTAAATAGTTAAAGATGACATAAAGTGTTTGCATAATGTTTATAAAAGATTGTATTTATATAACATTTTTAAAATATCAACTTATTGAATCCTCATAACACCCATCTGAAGCAGGTCCTGTTTCCCTCTGCTCTCTAGAGGAGTGAACAGAGACACAGGGAAGTCTAGGTTAGTCCCCTCAGGTCACACAGCTGCGGACAGTGGAGCCGGGGGCAAGGCCAGGCTGCCAGAATGACGCCCTTCAACACTGGCTGCCTCTCTTCTACTCCGTATAAAAGTTGCTTTGAAAAACAAAAGTATATATATTTTATTCATTTGCTACAGGGTGTTTGGCACTTTTCAAAGAAAGATAGAGTGGGAAAGTGAGAAAGTATCCCTCAGGGGAGGGCCACTCTCAGTCCCTTCCCCTTCACTCTCCTCTCAGGGTTGGGGCATGCATGCACACATACCCAGCGTGTTTTTCAAGCCCCCCAGTTCAGGACTTGAACTACAAACTAGGCCATGTAGGATCCATCCGCCTTAACCACCATATATCGACTGGCCCAAAACAAAACTTTGTTATCACTCAGAGATTCATTGGACCGTAAGAACCTTAAGCAAATTGTGTTTACTTTCGAGATAGACTTGACTTCATTCCAGACAGAAAATCAATCTCATTTTTAAAGTGCCTTAGGAAAACCAGTTCACTTCCCTTGATAACTGATTCCAGTGTCGGATACCTCCAACTCCAAGATGCTCTTCGTTAGCTTCCAGCTGCAACGTCGCCGCTGCGGCTATCTGCCCATCTTCCTCTTGCAGCCCTCTGAAACCAGCCTGCTGCACTTTGAAATTTTGAATCCACCTTATCTCCACAATTTTTCCCTTCCCCATCAATTTTTTTCTTTCACATCCTAGAAATTTTCTGTGCTAAATCATTATGTTTGTTAGACTAAATCCAAAATGCAGTAACTGCGATTCCCCTCCTAATGTCTTCTTATCTGAGAGGATTAGCAGCCAGGGACATCAAAAGGCACTGTGCTGCTCCTAGTCCATGTGACTTGAATGGAAAACACCTCCCTATGAGCCTTTGAGGACCAGCTTCGAGGAGTGCTGTTTTCGGCCTCAGCCTCAGTAAACACACCCAGATGTTCTGGCTGAATGTGTATGGAGAGCCAGACGGCAAAGCCGTTCTCCCAGGTCACCTTCGCCTGTGCCCTTCACCAGCAGTGACAGGAATCGGTGAAGCGATCCCACTGATTCAGTAAGAACGCAGCAGCTCCTGCGCTGAGATGCAAAATTCAGTGTCTCCAGGGTGAGAACCAATGTCGGACGGGGAACGTGGGCAGTGATCTCCCTGTGGATCCGGCCGATGGCAATGTCCTAGGCCTACAGTGTGGCAGGGTCATAAATGTACAGTGGAGTATCTTCTTGAATCCTGGAAACCCCTCTGGAGTTTTTCTAAGTCCACCTTGGCTATCAGAAGCGCAGTGAAGTCAGCGCAGACGGCAGTATGAACTCCCGTCTGCACCGCACAGCGGCCTGCTCAGAAGCACTGAGCGCCCGCCTTCCCCAGGGCCTTCGCCCACGCTTGGCTGGAGTCTGCACATACAGGCCACCTCAGGGGCACAGCGGTGACGTGCTGCTCGAGTGATGCTGAGTCCACTGGAAGGCTGCGGCTCGGGTCCCTGGCTTGTCGGGAAGGCGGGGCAATGTTGAACATGCTTCTCTCTCGCTCTCTCTTCTTTCTCTCTCCCCCTCACACATGTATACACATGTGAAAGAAGTATGTAAAATGTTAAAAACACAATGAACCAATGCAATAGCAACACAAAGTCCTACAGCCAGGCCAGCGAACGAGGTCAGCTAAGAGCGAGCAGCACACTGCGGCCTGTGGGTCGGTCAAGCCTGGGTCCGAGGCCCAGCCTCACCACCCACGTCCCGGCTACCTTGACGCTCTGAACCTCAGACGCTCCAACTGAAACGTTAGCATAACCAGTGTTTCTCAACCCTTTTCAGGCTCCCTAAGGAACCTTCTTAAACAGCTGTTTTCCTAATCCACCTCCACAACATTTTAACACCACAGGATACTATAGCTCTGATTTTGTGTTTTGTCTCTATTGATATGTTAACACCAGAGTAAAACATTTTGGCCATTTCTCAAGAACCAGTTTTCCCCTTTGGGATACCTCTCGGGGGCTGACGTCTGCTCGGCCCCCACGAGCACACGCGTGCATCCCCGAGAACGTGGGCGCTGTGACCCTGTGCTGCTCCACACCTCGGCATCAGGGCTACCTGGCTGTGCACAGTCCTGCGCGTCCACAAAGCCCAACCCTGCACTGCACACGTCCTGAGTGCGGGTGACAGCCTGCAGCCACCACAGGTGCCAGGCTCGGAAGTCTGCGCTGAGAGGAGTGAATGCTGACCTCTCCATTCTGCAGATGGGTAAGCCAGGTCTATTTAAGAAACAAATATTGTTGGGACCAGCAGTTAGCGTAATGGCTATGTCGCTGGACTCCCATGTAATAGATCGTGGTTCATGTCCCGGACCTGGTGCATGAACTCACGCTGGGCGCATGTGCGTGTGTGCCCAGGATCCCAAGAGGAGAATGGAGAAGGGATTGCGGTGTGGCCATCCCCCCTGGGGGGTGATTTCTCACTTTCTGTCTCTCGGTCTTTCTGGAGAGCGCACACACCCTATAGCAAAGACCTCTCCCAAAAAAAAGGTAAAAAAAAAAAAAAAAAAAAAAAAAAAAACCCAAATATTGTTAAGGCATGTACATTCGTCAGAGAGAAACAGAGAGAGAGCAAGAGAGAGAGAGAATGTGAGAAATCACCCCCCAGGGGGTAGCAACGTTGCAATCCCTTCACAATCATTTTCTTAGGATCTGGGGCATATACGCACATGTACCTGGTACTTTTAAGCCACAGGGTCTGGAACTTGAACTGCATAGTCGGCCGTGGATCCACAGTCAGGATGCTGCCACCTTACCTACCAGGTCACTTGGCTGACCCAGCCAGGTCTGTTTTTGATGAGCTTTTTGGTTTGTTTTTAACTTCAGGCCTCAGGGAGGAGGCCCTTAGTGGAGCTACAGCAGACGTAGGATATGGGTAGGCAATCTCCAGCTAGACTCTTTATAAAAATGTTATGTCCTTTTTAACGTATGAAACTTTCTTTTTCTTTTTTTGCTTTGTATTGTTTCTTTCAAGATTTATTTAATTGTATTTATTATTGTCTTTTTTTTTTTTTAATTTGCTATATAGGACACAAGCACTCACTAAAGAGAGACAGAGAGAGAGAAAGAAGTAAAGTGAGAAAGCAAGCTGCCAGGTCTAAGACTTGAACTGTGGTCAGCCGTGTGGGAGACTAGTGCCTTAACCACCATGCCACCTCTGGCCCAAATTGTGAAACTTTAGTGAAGGAAAGGCAAATCATAAAATTCATGATAACATATAATTCAGCATTAATTTTTGAGACTTCTTGTATGATAGTTAATGCAAAATAGATATACATTTAGAAATGTCTGGGAATCAGGGCCAGCAGGTGGCCTTGTGATTAAGGGTGCCAGACTCTCTCATGGTTCAAGTCCTGGACTTGGCGGTTTGCTCTCTCAGTTTCCCTCTCCCTCTGTCCCTCTCTGATCAAATTAACATAAGTAAAGTAAAATAAAATAATTCTTAAGAAACAGGTCTAGGAATCATGCCCTATTTGTCTTCACATTCTTTATGTCTGTACTTTTTAAAGAAGGTATAGAATTAACCTAAAAGACAAAAATTCACATAAAACCATAGACAATCATTTCATGGATTTAAGTAGGGGGAATGTTAGCATCTATTTTTACCTGTGAATCAAAGTCGAGGTTAATTCCCCCAAACGATGACAACGGTCACATCGTTTTCTAGTTGTTTTGGTAAAAGCAGTTTCCTCACTTTTACAGAGGCTGAGGAGGACACCAAAGCCTCAGTCAGAGTGTGGCAGGTCTTTGCGTTCCCATGGGAAATGAAGCACAACCAAACCCTGTGAGCCAACGGACAGAACGGAGTCACCAAAACAGCGCGGAGAGCGGGTGGCTCAGAGTGGGAAGGGTCAGAGGAGGCCACTGCTGCTGGGAAGTAGAGACCAGCCCTAAAACATGGCTCTTTGTGCTGCTAGGGGTATCACAAGCTGCACAGTAGGAAGGGATGGCAAATGCTGGGGTCAGTGACAGGGTCCTCGGGACTGACACTCACAGATCGGTTTTCCCAACTTTACATGAAGGAGGAGGGGGCACCTTTTCAGTTTACTGCAGGGTACATGTGCCAAAGGGAGAGAGAGAGAGAGAGTGAGAAAGTGAGAAAGAACATCCCGGATGAGTGGCCATGCCGCAATCCCTTCTCTCCCAGCCTCCTCCCAGGATTTGGGGCACACAATCTCATGTGCATGGCATGATTTTTCAAGCTGCAGGGACATGAACCATGTGGTTGGTGTGGGATCCACTATGCCATACTATGCCACTATGCCACTGACTGTTCCTCACCTCGCCTGTTTTTTTTTTTTTTTTTTTTCGGAGACATTTGCTATAGGGTGTGTGCACTTGCCAAAGAGACACAGACAGAGAGACAGAAAGTGAGAAATCACCCCCCAGGGGGATGGCCACACTGCAATCCATTCTCCTCCATTCTCCTCTTGGGATTTTGGGCATGCACGCACACGTACCCAGCATGATTTTTAAGCCGTCAGTCCTGGGACTCGAACCATGGTCAACTACGTGGGAGTCCAGTAACATAACCATTACACCATCTGTTGGTCTCTCACACTGCATCCTTCTTAACAAGGAAGCCCAAAAGCAGCATCCTCAAGCCTACTCTCCAACGCACTTCACTATTTCTCAGCTATTCACAGTGAGGGACAGTGTGTACAGTACTGGGTCAGCCCTCTGACATAGCTACAGACAAATCTGTAGGATGCAGGTAACCTGCCCATTCTCTCCAAGGACCTAGAACAGCACCTGGCATGGAGTGGCACTCAGTCTGCGGCTGAAGGATGGGTGCACGCAGGAATGCATGAGGAACAGACGTCCCTGGGGAGCTGGCGGCTGCTGGGGCCAACGCCAGCAGCCAGAGTTCCATAACCTCAGGCAGAGGGTAAGGAGACACGCTCGAGGTTAGACGTGAGGGTTTTAGAAGTTAAGAGGAGAGAAACATGATGCCTTTAAAATCTGTATTCCCACAGTCTTTCATGTAAATATTGACTTAAACTGCTCAAGACAAACATAAGGAACCTCATATTTGTATCGAGTAAAGTCTGGCGCTGTTACCCAAGGTATTGGCATGGCTTTTATTTCTTGTCCTGGTAAGACTTGAGAAAGGCAAGAAACTCAGGTTTAGCATACCAGTAAAGACAAGAATATTATTTTTATTTAAAAATATAATCAATTGGTCCAAGGACAGAATAGAGTTTTTCATGAGTTGGTAGAGGAGGACTTTGAGGTTCCGAGCATGGGCCGAATGAATGTGATTAATGAGACTGAAGAATTAAGCTAATAATTGAACGAGGTAACCTTGAACATCCCTTCCTTCCATAAATTTCCCAAACCTGTGACTATGACACAGTTCTGTGTACCCACTGTGGACTGCCGGGTGTAGCTCCTGCACAATTACGAATGTGGACCCCTCAGGACTGCCCTGGAACCAGGGCATGCTAGTTTCTGGCCACATTCCCCTAGTAACTGCCATGTAATGAGTCATCAGAAAAGTCATGATGCATTTTGATTTTGATCTATTAAAACTAAAACTGTTTTTTCTTTAAATTAAAAAATTCTTTAAAAATACCTATTAATACCTATTTAATGACTACAGTAAGCTATATAGCTCCAGCGAGGTGCTATTTTATAGTATATTCACTTTATGACTAAGGTTTGTTCCTAAAGTCAGACATATGTTCATAAGTATGTATATATCAGCTGTGCTTGCTATTGAGAGTTTTTAAATTAATTAATACCTTTAGTGAATCGATAAAATGTGGGGAAAAAAGGCATGGAAGACAACTGTATATAACCAGAGGCATTGTGGGAGAAGGGGAGAAATTGGCAGAGGGTGAGAGGTAGGGAGTCAATGGGAGAAAATACATATATTTTTTGAGAAAGGACCATTGCAATTTTATTCACCTTCCAATCTGTCTTAAGTACGAAAAATGTGTCCATCAAAAACAATAGGGAAGGAAGGGAACATTACTATTACCTAGCTTGAAAATTGCTGTGAAATAGTGTCTTTTCAGCCAGAGCAGGACCAGCCAAAATGAGCTCTGTCCAAAGGATGAAGAGGGATGAGTAAGTGGGAAGGTGGGAGCCACAACCCCACCATCAGGCAAACTTTCCCTTAAAGTTCTGAATCTGCTACAAGGCATGTTCTGTAAGTGTCTGCTTATGGGAGGTAAAAATGTCTTCACAGCCATGATATTGGCCCAGACATCTGGTATCAGCCAAACCACGGCTTCTCCTTTTATACTCTAAGGAATGAACATTATGGTTATAGAAAAGATGGCAGTGTTAGGGAACTAGCAACCAAACCTCAGAAGAGGTCTTACTAGATTCATAAAGGAAAATCAAACAAGTTATTTTAATCTCTTAATCTCTTACTGGTCAGCTCTCTCCATGTTAAGTAATACAGGCTCCACTTGGTAGAAGCTCGGAAACCACGACCATGGGGCAGAGGCAATCATGGTGTCCTTCTGCAATGCTTCATTACGTAAGAACAATAGAAGCTGTTTCACCCTCATAATTGCCTTGAGAAATAGCATGGAGCCACTGCTTTGCACTCGGTTCACATACTCCAGAAAGCAATTTTGCACGACTTTGTGTTACTTTCCTGGTCAAGGCGGAAGGGAGGGATTCAGGGAACAAAGAACACACTTAATAGACATAAAAATGAAAAGTTGTCTGTTTAAAAAAAAAAAAAAAAAACTGAAAGAATGTATTTACTGTTAACTGACAGAAAGTTCTGAAATAACCTGAAGGATACCTTGCAAAAGAAAACATTCTAGATAAAAATTCCTCCACATTATTAATGATAAAAAAAAAGGCACTGCACCAATGTTGAATGACTATGCTATAGACATTCTAGTCCCAAGTCTGTCTCACGACCTCTTCTCCACCACTCCCAGAGAGATTGCTTTAACCACCACGCCACCTGTGGACCTCTTGCTGACTCCGTGTTTGTGCTGGTGTTACCCAAGGTCAGTGTCAGTAAGACCTGGGAGACTAGATTCCTCAAGAGCTCAGAGAAACCCTTTCCTATCTTGCTGCACTACCTTCAGGTAGACAAGAGGAGGTAGTTTGTGTTTAACATATATAAAAAAAGAATTATGTAGGTCAGAACAGCTTAGGTTCCTGATTAAAATCAGTAGGACTCTTATGCCTACCATTACTGGAATGAATGTCAGTGTTTGATCATTGGTTACTACAGGTACTTTGTATTTACTCCTAAAAATGTGTTAGTGACAATGTGGGGGGGGGGGGGGGGGGGGGCGGGGAAGGGATTACCTCCTGATTGAAGCTGTGGCTGTGACAAACACAAAAACATTGTTTGACCCCAGAGTAAGTTTACAAAAATTCTTTGTAACGTATAATGTCACTTTGTGCTCGAGAAAGTGTGATAAACATGATGTATTTTAGATTAGGGACTGGCAAACATCTCATACAAGCCAAGATAATAAATATTTTAGGCTTTGGTGTCTGTCACATATTGTTTTTCTTCCCCAACAGTTTGAAAATGTAAAAGCTATTCTTAGTTCATGGGCTTTCCAAAAACAAGCAGGGCCAGATTTGCCCCATGGGCCCTAGTTTGTCAACCCCTTGCCTTGAGCTCATCACACTGAAAAGAGTATTTCAATTTTATCAGTTCTTACTGCTATTTGTCCCTACCAAAAATGATTAATAAGAAGCACAAAGACTAAACAAGATGAAACTTCTGATAAAAGTAACACAGGGCCCCAGCCATGGTGGCCAGGTGATAAGGCATTGCTGAGTGACACTGGAGCCATTGGGGTGCCTGGGTTAGGAATCAGGCTTGACCTGAACACGTGGGAACAGCCCAGCACATCCATGGCACTGGTTAGCTGGGAGGACCATGGCCTGAACATGCCTATCAAGACTTTACTCATGGCTTTTTATTCAGTTTCACCTTTTTAAAGTAAACATATTCTTGATAGGGAATGCTGCTGCTTCTCTTTCTCTAAAGAAATGAACTTTAAAAAAGTAAAACTAGATAAAGAGCCATAAAAAAAAAAATCTAATGTTCTTTCAAATAGACTATTTGCACCTGTTCAGTGATGTGGTCACTTTAGATAGATCTTTAGATATGCTTGTAGTAGAAAATTAAACCTAGTGGTTTAAAGGACTCTGGGCTCTATGCGTACCAGGATAGTACCAGCTATGGTTTTTACCATTAAAGGCACTTCCACTTGCACAGAGAGTGGAATACCATAGGCAGTGAAAGGACACCTTTCTGGGAGAGAAAGAATTCGTCTCCTAACCTAATTGGCTCAGGCACAGTTTGGGGCCGTCTCCTGTAGATTACTGACTATCGCAGCGTCCTGGTTCTCCCTCACATCTCACCAACCCACCTATCGTGGGACCTTCATTCCCCTTATCAACCCACCATCATCACCACGAACCTACTCGGAATACGTGCCCATCACGACGAATGCTGATGACCTTCGCAGAGCCGACAGGAGAAACCCAGATGACACGGCAGGAATCAAATCTCAGTATGATATTTCAAAATGGAGATCTTTAGACAGGAATAGAAAACCTGCCAAAGCAGCCTCTTACTTCACAATGACACCTCCAAATTCCTAAGACCCTATCTTTTTTTCTCAGAGAATTATTCATCTATTTAATTCTGTTTGCTATTATTATTGTTATTGTTATTATTTTAATTTGACCAGATAGAGGCAGTGAGAGAAAAGGAAAGGGAGAGAGCAAGTTGCCAGGTCTGAGACCTGGACCACGGTCGGCCATGTGGGACCCCAGCACCTTCAACCACTACACCACCATTTTAGAAAACAAAACAAGGTAACAAAAATGCCTTCCTAAGGAGTAGAAAGCAGAACAGGCATACTACCATAATGACTTTAGTAAATAAGACAATACTCACCCCGTTCCAAATGCAGAGCAAGCCAGAAATTCTAGGGGCCAGTTGCTATTAAATCAGATTAAAATCAGTGACCAAGCTGATCTTTCTGTACGGGATGTTTCATTTTGTCACATCGTACCCCCTGGGACAAATACATAAAAATACCCCAAATAAGGCCAAAGAGCAACTGTGGACGAGGCTCCACAGACGCCTAGCGCAGCCCTGGTTGTGCTGGAAACAGCATGACCTCTGCAGCCTCCATCAGGGGACATGCTAGGAACTGCTTCTTTAAAGCGAGAGGGTCATACAATTTAACTTTTCTCCATGCTCACTGACACAAAAGACATGTTCTGCTAATCCAACTGGATCTGAGTACTTTGTGCCTTTTATATTTATAAGCTGTGATTCTCACATGAGGTTTCATAAGAGGGTCTAAAAGCACAACATTAGATACCAAAAGCCAATAAAACCTTATTATAAAATCACATCTTCTTCTGTTAGTGTATTAAGTACAATTCAATGGACAAACAGTATGTTTTCTTTTTTCCCCTGACCCCTAACCTAGCCCTAACTCTAAAACAGTACATTTTGTAGAACACAGAAAATGTTTAGAAGATTAAATCATGAGAGGAGACCAGAAATCGAAGACAGTAGGCAGCAGTCCTTCAAACACCTTTGTCATCTGAGCCAGCAGTGATATCAAGAACGTCAAAGTCAACTGCCATCCCTGCGAGCTGCACTTCGATACTCTGTCACTGCACAAAGCTCCGCAGAACAGTCAGACAGAGGCCAGACAGCCTGCGGCCAGAGCGCCACCCAGCCCAAGTCACGGCAGGGGCTGTCACAAAATGCAGCAAGCTCGGGGCCAGCGGGTGACATAGCAGTTATGCTGGGCTCCCAGATGGCCAACAGCAGTTCGAGTCCTGGACCCAGTAGCTTCAAACTCACACCGGGCATGTGTGTGTGCTTGCCCAAGATCCCAGGAGGAGAATGGAGGAGAAGGGATTATGGCATGGCTGTTTCCCCAGGGGGTGATTTCTCGCTCTCTGTTTCCATGTCTTGCTCTGTCTCTCCACTGAACGCACGCGCCCTATATAAAAACCTCTATCATAAAAAGTAAGTAAATGAGGGACCGGCAGTTAGCGTAATGGCTATGTCACTGGACTCCCATGTAGTTGACCGCGGTTCGCGTCCCGGACCCGGTGGCTTAAACTCACGCCGGGTGCGTATGTGTGCGTGCCCGCCCAAGATCCCGAGAGGAGAATGGAGGAGAAAGGATTGCGGTGTGGCCATCCCCCCTGGGGGGTGATTTCTCGCTTTCTGTCTCTCTGTCTCTGTCTGTCTGGCAAGCGCACGTGCCCTGTAGCAAAAACCTCTAAAAAAAAAAGCAAATAAATGAAATAAAATATAATAGGCTCACATGACAGGGACAGAGGAGTGTGGTTCTTCTCAGTATCTAGCTACATCCCTAAGCAGGCGCAGACAGCACAGTTGTGTGCTCTCGGTCATGAGAGTGTGGATCACACAAAACAAATTACTGCCTCATCGGGAAACGGGGAGGAATAAAAAGAATCGTAAATATTCCTACTAAAAGCAAGTCAGGAACATCTTCACTCTAACAAAGAAAAAGATATTCTCTGGGCTTTACCTGTCATAGCTACCACAATCCTCAAAGCAATGCAAGAAAAGATATTGTTAAAGTAAGGTTTCAAAGCAATCTCCTGTATTCTTTCTTCTCTTTCCTGTTACTAGGAAAATAGAGACTTCAGGGTGGGAAAGAGCAACCAGAAGAAGCAGGTGAGGCACAGAACTTGACCAACGGCTGAGCTGTCTTCAGAGGTCTCCTAGCCTGCTGGGCACGTGTAGCTGGCTGACTTCCTATACAGCTTTGGGAGGCCAAGCAAGACTATTCAGAGAAAGCTAGTACACAGGGCTTCAACAGGCTCACACATCACCTGAGAGTCAAAATGTCAACAACCCACAGAAAACGTTCACAGATCATGCCTCTGAAAAAAGACTAGCAATCAGAATCTACACAGAAACTTTTAACATTTACTAAGACAAACCCAATTTATAAATGGGCTAACAATCTAAATAGACATCTTGCCAAAGAAGGTCATATGAAAAGTATTTACCATCATTAGTTGACTATGATAAATTACTGCTACAATAAGCTGCAACCTTACCCAAACTAGAATGACCATAAGACTATATCAGTAAATATATTAGGTTATCAGGAAAGTCATACAAAACACAGAAATACATGCATGACTGCCCTGATGACCTGATCTATGTAGACACACATACGAAGGTGCACACATACACATGACTGGCCGTGCCGTATATCCAGACCCAGACACATGTGGATGTGAAATAGTGTCTGTTTTTACGACTGACTATCCGTCAAGGGTATCATGAAAGTGGGACCCTACTGCATCACTGAGTGCTGACCAAAAGATAAAATGATACACTCTATGATGTCTACCTACGAGAAACGAAAGCACGTGTTCACCCGGAGGCTTGTGTGAACATGACACAAACACTCTACTCGTGGCAGCCTGAGCAGGTTCCTACTAGCATGGACTCCAGCCACTGAATGACCGAAACGTGCATAGCCTTCCAGCAGAGCTCTATTCCTCATGAGAAAGGAGCCAACTATGACACGCTGTGACACAACCATCCGGATCTAAAAAGCCAGACACAAACACGATATATATTATCCGATTCTATTTCCAGGTCTATGGAGACAGGCAGCCTGAGACGGGAGAAGGGAGCAGTGGCCGATAGCAGATGGATGACGAGACAGTTCCAGAACTGTGCTGTGCTGATGGCTGCGAAGCTCTAACAGCTACTGAACTGCATACTTCAGACCAGCGACACACCGTACATAGTTATACCTCAGTAAAGCTGTTTAAACAAAGACAGGGCCAGCAAGAGGCGTGGAGGTTACGGTGCCGGATCCCACATGGCCAACGGTGCTGCTGGAGTCTTTCACCCAGTGGCTTAGAAAAAAGGCCAGGCGTGTGTGCGTCCTGAGAGGAGAGTGAAGAAGAAGGGACTACTGCGTGGCCATTCCCCAGGTGGAGATTTCTCACTTTCCCTCTCTTTCTCTCTCTCTCTCTCTCTCTCTCTCTCTCTCTCGGGCGAGCACACGCATCCTGCAGCAAAAACAGAAACAAAAATAGAATCATGGTAATCCCTTTTATCTTTTTACTCATTAGCTAAAAACCATGGTGGACTTTTACATGAAGTTTTTCATTCCTGTATTTATTCACCAAACATTGACTGAACAATGATTGTGGTTCTGACCTCATACCATTCTACCCTGAGGCCCCGAATACCAGAACTGCTCAGTATTCTTAGAACTTGGGCAGTGATCAGGTTATTAGTACCTGGGACTTTGAATCAGGGAGAAAACATGCTGGAGTTGGCAGGTTGGGCGGATTGAAGCACTGACACTCCCCTGGGCAGGGCCTCAAAAACATCCACAGATCGGACACTGCCCCACCAGGAGCAAGCGGGGGAAGCACTTCACAGCTTCCTCCCTAGGACAGCCAAGCCGAGCAGACCTCTTGACAGATGGTAGATTTATTACCTAATACCAGCTGGGGAATGTAATACTAGAATGTACATTATTACCTACTTAATTCTAATAACATTAAAGAGTCCATTAATAGGGACGAGATTATGAAACAGTCACATAACAGGAGGCAGAAGAATCCAATCAGCAGAGGTTCAGAACCTGTATGTTTCACTGCATAGAAAGGCACCTTGTTTGGGTCTTGAATTTCTTTTTTTTAATACAATTTTGCATGAAGGAAACATTCAAAATAATGAGTATAAAATGTCAAAAGATACAGAAAGCAGTAAATCCTGCAGGCAGGTAGGAAACACCTGAGTGTTCCGCATTCATACCCTGTATCTGTCTAAGCAATGTATTAACGTCATTAAAGGCAAAGTGGCTTGAATGCCAGGACATTAACTCATAGACTTTCCATCTTTCTTTTATCTGGAGCAGCCATTCTGAAGCTAAAGGACCTAAATGCCACTCAGCGCTGCACGGACACACCCGGTCTCATGCACTATCTGGATGACTAGACATTCTCCAAAGCTGGAGGACACTGGGGCCCACCTGCCCCGAAACCTGGACATGGACGTGGCGGACGAGAAGGACGGCACTAGACCGACAATGACCTCGCCGAGACTGGACTCCTGAGCTGTTTGGCTTTTGGTTTATTCTACTGGAATATAATCACCACTTTCTTTCAACCTGGGCCCTTCAGACCAAGATCTCAAAGCCCCTAGCCAACAAATACTACTCCTAGTTGTTCTTCCAGGAGGTAGATCAAATCATATCTATGTAAGAATGAAGAAAAATGGAGCTCTTCCTTAATGAGTCCTTAATGGCTGATTTATCCGGCAAACACTGTGCTGAGCACTGGTGCACAGTGAACGCTCTCAAATGGCCGACGTTTACAACTGGAAAGGGCCCGTTTTAAAGCTGTGACTCACTTACGCGTCTGAAAAGGCTATATCCGAATGTATGAGTCAGAGCCTGGAAGCAGAGTTTACAAAGTATTACATTGCCATCAGCCACAGATTACAAATCCATTGATGAAATGCTCAGTTTACTTAACAACAACTGAAATTTCAAGGGGCAAAAATAATCTAATTATCTGGTAGACCATAATAGTCCAAGGTGGCAGCAGGATGTTTCCCCAGCACAGCAATGCAGGTTTTATGACCACTTTTATAACTACTGAAGAAGGCTGATCACAGTAACATATTTCACATGTAAGTAAATCATCAGGAAACAGGCATCTCTAATATGGTCAGGGCCTGAAAAGGAGTAGGCTTCTGAAAATATAAAATAAAATCACAGTTAGCAGAACAGGAAAACAAGCCAGCCCTCTCAAATAGAGCGTCCCAGTTTCACACTCTTCTGTGTTTAGTCTTCCACAGATAGTAAGAAAACATCAGTAAAACAACTGGAACATCCAGATGCCACGGTGACACTCCCTCCTTCCTTAAAAACTGGACGTGCCATATAAAAATGAAAACTTTTGGGTCATCAAAAAAGTCATGACACATTTTTGTATAGAAAAACACAGCAGGACTTTTCCAACAACCCAATACAATTCATTTGAAATGAGAAGCTTGACATAGGACACCAGGTCAGTTACGCACTCTAAATAGAGGTTATCACAAGTTGAAGCTGACGTTTCGGCATGCCCAAGTCAAAGCAAGTGATTCATTTACTAGATGTTAACAGTTTCCACCCTGTTTTTGGTTAATAACTCTTAGGGACAAAGGATTCATACTCACTAAATATGTACAAAATGGGGTCCATCTCCATAGGAAGCTGAACTCCAATAATACAGCCTCTGTGAACTGGTGCTAAGAGGAAGGAAACCTGTCTAGTGGACAACACAGGGTGTTGTCATCTGGCCATTTTCCCTTAGCAATTAATTCATAATACTGGTGTCAGAAGACATAGCCAATTCTTGTGTTAGAAGCAGCTATTTTATATAAAACTTACATTTATGTGTACTTTTATTATAATTTGACTATACTATTTCACATATAACAATAATGTCTGAACTGCATTTTAGAAATCATCTTCCTGTCAATAAAACAAAAAGTACAACAAAGTCTAACTAGATTACTCTAATGGAAGAGATAAAAGACATTTTTAAAACATTGAACAGCAGACTCCAAACAGAGTGAAATCGAGATCTCTCTTCCTCGGGTTGACTTTGACAATTTACAAATAAACACCAAGTTTATTTGTAAACTTAGTATATTTTCATCTGTTAGTTCTCAGCAATGGAGAGAATGGTTTTCAATCCCTCTATACTGCAGTTTGGATTATTAAAGCTATTCAAAACAAGTTCCATTGCTTATTTCTCCAGTTGTTTGCCTTTTTTTTTTTTTTTTTTTTGAGAGATGTTTGCTATAGGGTGCATGCACTTGCCAGAGAGACAAAAAGAAACAGAGACACAGAGAGGGAGAAATCACCGTCCAGAGGTGATGGCCATACTACAGTCCCTTCTCCTCCATTCTCCTCTTGGGATCTTGGGCACACACACATGCACGCCCGGCATGAGTTTTAAGCCACCCAGGCTCGAACCACGGTTGACTACATGGGGGACCAGTGACATAACCATTATGCCATCTGCTGGTCCCCAATTTTTCACTCTTAAAAAGACCAAATCATTCTTCAGTGGTTTCCAAAAGATTTTCTAAGTAATGCACACTAGTTAATACAAATTCAAACACCCTAAGAGATAAAAGAAGGGAACAAATAAGAACAGTAAGTTTATTTGGCCAAAAATGTCTTAACTAAATGAATCTTTTCCAGTAACAGAAACGACACGGCATTTCCGGGTTGTTACAGATCACCATGATGTTTGCTTTTCTCCCTCGTCCTCTCCATCTGCCAAGTGGCAGCCTCCCCAGTATTGCAAAACCTGGTAAAAATGGGAACGATTATATTGAACTTTTTTTCAAACTGTAGCAAGACAATCCCTTTCTATCACTGAAACCTTACGTCAGGTGCGTTTGTGGGAGGCCTGGTGGGGTAAACACACGTTTCCCTCCTTGGGCGTCATCGACGCACCCATGTGTGTGAGGTGCTCTGGGCCCCGGTGGGGGAGGGAGGAAGCCCAAACACTGTCCTCTGGGACGCTGAGTGGCACTCAGAATCCCGTCCAGCTGCTGGCCTTCCTCAGAAACCGCCCAGTCGAAACCCAGGCTCCGCCAACTGCCTATGCTATCATTTTCTTTTTTGTTTTTTGAGAGAGAGATTTTTGCTATAGGGCATGTGCACTCGCTAGAGAGACAGAAAGCAAGAAATCACTCCCAGAGGGGGATGGCCATGCTGCAATCCCCTCTCCTCATTCTCCTCTCAGGACCTTGGGCACGCACGCACATGCGCCCAGCCTGAGTTTAAATCACGGGTCGGGGACTGGAACTGCAGTTGAAAACGTGGGAGTCCAGCGACGTAACCATCATGCCATCTGCTGGTCCCTGCCTGTGCTACTTTTGCAAAGGTAGAGATGCTTCGAAATGTGCAAATCAGGTTGGTCGTTCTGACTCTCAGGACTCTAGGCTCTGACATCAGGTTTCTCCTGACATAAATGGTCCTGAAGCTTCTCCAAACACATCCTGATTAAATGCGGGGCCTGGGACCACGTGAATGGGAGGCCGCATCTCAGCACCAGGCCAGCCCTCGGGCTGCTGCAGAAGAGACGGCACTTCCTCAGCCTGGTGGTCACCTCAGCACAAGGCCAGGCAGGAACCAGAGGACGGATTTCTGTGATTGGGCAGCCTTTTACTAGCAAATGCAGACAACAGAAAGAATGTTAGAATCTTGCTACTCTGATTCTTCCTATCATTCATCAAAAAGAAAGAAAGAAAGGAAGGAAGAAAGAAAGGAAGGAAGGAAAGAAGGAAGGAAGGGAGAAAGAGAGAGAGAGAGAGAAAGAGAAAGAAAGAGAGAGAGAAAGAGAAAGAAAGAGAGAGAGAAAGAAAGAAACAGAGAAAGAAAGAAAGAAAGAAAGAAAGAAAGAGAGAAGAGAGAAAGGGAGAAAGAAAGAAAGAAAGAAAGAAAGAAAGAAAGAAAGAAAGAAAGAAAGAAAGAAAGAAAGAAAGAAAGAAGAAAGAAAGAAGAGAGAGAGAGAGAGAGAAGAAAAGAGAGAAGGAAAAGGAAGGAAGGAAGCAAGAGAATTAAGGCTTTTATGACCTGTGGGGATACAGATCAAGGTGCAGGTAATATGCCAGGAAAGAGAGGACCCCGACAAACAGGCGCCTCCTCTGGGATGCTCTCCCCATTAATGGAGAATGTCTTCCAGAAACTACTGAAAATGTTGCTTAATAGAAGGACCGGGACAGGCTTGCAAGACCGACTTCTCCAGGAAGCTGCCTGCCTCTTTCAAGCTGTCTCCTTTCAGGAATATTCTTAGACTTCTAATTAACTTCTAAGAGAATTCCTGTCAGGTGTGTCTTCCCTGCTAATATAGAAAGGATGCCTAGATGAACCAAAGAAGGAACTGGCGAGGTTCATTCCAAGGCAAATCCCAAACCCAGTCAGCAGGGTAGCTGTGTTGTAAACCTGGGTCCGCTGGTGGCACGGGTTAGGATGGCTGGATCCAGATGGTTCACTTGCACTGTTAGAGTTCCAGCCGCAGGGGTTTGAGAAACACACCAGGTACACGTGCATGTGTGCCTAAAATCCTGAGAAGACAACAGAGGAGAACGGGTGGAGCTGTGGCCAAGTGCTTTCTCACTTTCCCTCTTTCTCTCTTTGCCTGCCTTCAGCAAGTACATGTGCCCCAGAGCAAAAACTGAAGGGAGGAAGAAAAAGTCTTGCAAACTTCACAACAAAAAGAAACAATCCAAAGAAGGATAAGATGCTGGTATCAGTATATTCACCTTTGTATCTTACGAGGCACAATATGGAGATTTTAGTGCAGGAAAATGGGAAGTTTAACGAAAAAAACAAAAGTGCAATGTCTTCTAGTTATCACAGTGCTGGTTAATCATTTTTTTTCTGTTACACATTGGTATAATTACAAAATGCTACCTTTGGAAGAAGAGAGTTTACCAAATCATTGAGTTTTCAGATAAGATAACTCAGGGGAAAAAGAAGCGAGATGGTTGGCCCAAGGTCACTCTGCCCCTAAACTGCACAACTGGGGCCACATACTGTGTCTCAATCCGGTCCATCCTCTGTCCCTCCCTAGCAGGCTACAGAGGTGTTCCCCTCACTTGACGACTGGTATAGACCCTCATTCTTGCTATGAAACAACTTTCACTTGATCACCTCTTTATACAGACATGGAAATGGATGTCATCTAACTATCTAAGCCTTTTTTTCTTTTTTTTCATTTTTTTATTTTTTATCTTTTACATTCAATCACTGCAATCTTTACAACTTGCAAAATGAATTTTCCCAGCATGAATACACTGTACATTAGTCCAAAGATGTTACCATACACATTATCATCAACAGATAATCTTCCATTTTGGCTGATTTTAAAACACATACTGCAGGCTACTCAGACTTGACACAGCCTGCCGGAGGCCGTCTGTTCGGGAGGTAATGGGTTAGGACGGCTCAGGGGAGCTGTTTCTGTGAGAAAGTGGAAGATGGCACGTGAGCAATTCTGAAGCCATTTCTCCTGGCCTTTGGAAACCCTGCATGTATAACAGACGTATATAGTGTTGAAACTAAGCTTTCACTCTGTCATAATGTTATGCATGAGTTTAAGTTAAGGCTAATCTTTACAAATTAAATAGGTGAAGGCCAGGTAGCATGGTGTTTGGGGCGGCTGGATCCACATAGCTGACTGTGGGGTTCATATCCTAGACTCGGTAACTTGATAAACACCAGCTATGCACGTCTGTGTGTGTGTGTGTGTGTCTGTGTGTGCGTGCGTGCGTGCACCCAAGACTAGAATGGAAGAGAATGGACAGTTCCATGGTCATCCCCGGGAGATGCTTTCTCTTCCTCCGTCTCTGTCGAGTGCATGCACCCCTACAGCAAATTTTAAAAAGTAATAAAATATGGGAACCAGCAGTTAGCATAATGGATATGTCGCTGGACTCCCACGTAGTCAACCACGGTTTGCGTCCCGGACCCAGTGGCTTAAAACTCACGCCGGGCACGTGTGCGTGCGTGCCCAAGATCCCGAGAGGAGAATGGAGGAGAAGGGATTGTGGCGTGACCATCCCCCCTGGGGAGTGATTTCTCGCTTTCTGTCTCTCTGTCTCTGTCTGTCTGTCTGGCGAGCGCATGCACCCTATAGCAAAAACCTCTCCAAAAAAAAAAAAAAAAAGTAATAAAATATAGGTCAACTAAGGTTTTCCATATTCTTCAAACTTTGTAGGTACACCTGCTTCAGAAAAATAACACAAACCTCTAAATACCATGCAGGCTTGCTAGGAAACGAAGCAGCACCACACGTAGTCTACTTTTCTTTAAAAAGGAAACTTTAATCCTGTTCATGCCATATTTATACATAGAGAAGCTCAAAAAAAAAAAAAAAAAAGATATTAAAACCCAGCCTGGTAAAAACGGGATTTGACAAACACTGTTCTCAGTGCCTTTATTTAGTGCCCTTAAAATAACCCTAAGTCATTTAGAAATAAACAAAAGTAAAGCCATAGGACAAGGAGAGTAAGGAGACCGCAGTGAAGAAGCTGGTGGCCGGTGGTCGCTGACTTAGCTGACTCAGGAAAGCAGACTTCTACGCAGCGATGTCGATAAATCAAGAAACAGGCCCACAGGCACTGAGACCCGCAGCCCCTCCGCCAGGGCTCAGGCAGGGCGGCCGGGGCCTCTGCAGGCCGGGCAGTCACAGCGGTCCCCGAGGCCAGGCCCCTCTGCCGCTCTGTGCGAGGCTGACCCGGCCTGGCCAAGCCGGCGGGAGTCTGGACGTGACTGTCCCGAGGCGGAAGAACACGCTCTGTGGTCTGACTGCAGAGTCCAGACCCTGGAGACAGCAGGCGGCCACACCTGACCCAGGAAAGCGGGATGTTTCCACACGAACCAGGAAGGCCAGTCCTCCCCTGCCTTTGTCACCCGGCCTCTGCCTTGGTGGCAGGACAGTAAGAAAGCCTTCCCATGCACGGCTCAGATTGTCCGAGGAGGCAGAAATATGTAAAGATACTGAAACTGGTGTGCTGTGCTCCTCACCCAGGCGGCCCTGTGGTGAAGCCCAGGGGTGGCAAGTTCCAGACCTGTACGGAAAGACCCAACGGTCTCCTCGGCACCTCAGTCTTCCACCGGTGCCGGCAGCCAGATACCTACCCGCTAAATGAAATCTTCTAAAACAGAGAAGCCAAAACAAATGAAAAATGCATCTTTAGAAAGACAAATAAAAACAGAGGAAGAGAAAAAATTTCAAAAAAGTATCATTAACATCTCCAGAGAAATAAAACAAAGTATCTATGAAAGAAAAGCATGATGCTATTATGTTAAAAAAAAAAATTCAGGGATCAAAAATTATCTATTGGAATTTAACATATAGTACAGAATAAATAAAATCCCAATAAAAAGTTTAAAATATAAAATTAAGGTTTTCTTCCATACAGAGAACGGAGAAAGAAAACTTGAGAATATAAGAGGGCCATTATCTACCAACACGAATAGGAATAAAAATCAATAAATGCTTCCAAAAAAGTCTGAGAACTAAAGTACATAAATTCTAAGATTTAATAGGCCCACTGAATTCACAGTATCATGGAATTAAAACAGATCCACACCAAGACAGGCCCTTGTGCAATTTTAGAATACTAACCCTAAAAACTTTCAGAAAACACACTAAGAAAGGATAGAAAATCTGAATGGCATCATATTGCTGGACCCTAGATGCCAAAGACAAAAGGAGCCTTCACTATTCTGAAAGGAAGTGATTTCTAACCCAGTTTTATATGCAGCCGGATTACCAAGTAAGCACGAGGGAGGAATAAAGACTCCCAGTCTGCAAGCTCTCAGTAACCTCTCCTTTACACTGGCTGCCTTTTCTTGGATCTTCCAGCAAATGAACTGTGCCAAAATACAGGAGTAATTGAAGAAAGAGGGAGAACCAGGGGTCAAGAAAGAGGGTATTCCATACACAAAACAAGACTAAATAAATAAATAAAATCCCCAATATGCAGGAGAAGCAGGTTAGAATGTTCCAAATGTCACTCTTAAGCATGAAATTGGTAGGTTGCCTAATATTTTGGAACAAAGTGAAAGGGCACATATATAATACAGGAGACTTTGGAAAAAATTTAGCACACGGTAAGCACTCAAAAACTATGCAAAGCAAAAAGCAAGAAAACGAAGCAAATTAAAGATGAGTAAGTCCAGAGAAAACAAAAAAGATGTGCAGGAAAGAAAAACTGACTATGATATACTGTAACATTCAACTACAAATACAGTTTACATCTTCGTAACAATGTAAGCTTAGAATATACATTACTGGGTTTATGTAACCTATGAGGAGGACAGAGGATGGGAATCCTTTTTCAGGAGGGTGAAGTTGTAGCAGAAGTATGCGTAGTGTATATATATAAATATATATATATATATATATATATATATATATTTTATATATATAAAAGGGAGAGAAGGCTGAGACTCTGGCTTCCATAGTAGGAAGTCAACAGAGAGCTCTAAAAACAGAAGAGCCTAGAGATAGCAATGTAAGCAGTTTTATTTAGAAACATAAAAAGCAATTATCAAAGAAAAAATGGCTAAAAGAATTTCAAGCAATTATTTCTGGAAATCAGGAATGGGGTGGGGCTGGCTGTGGATTCGCCATTTCTTTGCAGCAACTGAAATACAATGTTTTCCTTCTTTAAACTATATGAACATATAACTGATTTTTAAAATCTAAATTTAAAAACCTAAGTAAATAAGCCTTGTTACTATGAAGACCAACATTAGATCATTCAGTTCTCCTAGGAACTTTTACATCATTTCTCTACTGCTAATTTTGACTTGACTTTTCTTAATCAAGGCCATAAGGGGGTATCCCCACCCTGTGATAATATAGATCTTCTTGTTTAGGTCATAAGGCTACTTTTGTTCCCTCATTGAATGACAAAGTTAACATTAGTGACGCTTTAACTGATCATGGTGGACTCAGCAGGCAGCTCCTGAAACCCGAGACTTGCGCCTAGTTCTAGACTAACACTGCTCATTAGGGAAGAAAACACACACTGCCTCTTTACTTATGTTCACAGTGCAATCAAACTATCAATGATATGTATATCCACAAGCTCCTTATCAGGTAATCATATGAACACCATCATAAATAGACACTAAAATCAATAAACCAGTTTAAGATATTGTCTAAAGTTCAGACATCTATCAGTGCTTTTCCCCTGGCTTTGTCTCCACCGTAATCAACACTTACGACCAATAGCAATCTCCAAACTTTGGCACATGATAAAGGCAACCCTCTCCTGAAAACTAATCAACTACAAAAGAAAAATACTATCATGAAGGCGTTTGCTCTATGCAAAAAAATGGTCAGAAAAGCTTTATCGGTCATTTCAAAGAAGGCTGTGAAAGAATCCACAATTTTCAAGAGTAAGACACTCTGCTTCTCCTCTAAACCGTGTTCTTTCGCCCACTCTCGAAGACACCATATGGCAAATTATGTTCTCAGGAAAAGAAACACACTTACCTTTCACAAGCTCGGACAGTCCATGCGGCAATTATCCATAAGGAGATACTAAAAACCAAGAGCACAGTTCCTGGGCATATAGTCATTAAGGTCTTCATAACAAAACGCGTATTGAAGTTTATCTTGTTAAGTGCTCCAATGCTTCTAGAGGAGGCATCAGTGAAAAGTTTGCTGTGTAAAAGCATGACCCTGGCGATCAGGTAGAGTCTTAAGAACATTGGTATAGATAAGATAATATCCACATCAGCCGTGGTTGTGGATGGGGTGTAGGAGAAGGCAAGCCGGGCCGTCCATGTGAACGTGTAGTTCCCAGGTATGGGGTGAATAGCACACACCAGTATTTCTAAGCAGATGAAGAAAATACGCTCGTAAGTCATGGCTATTCTCCAGTCATCTGCTCCATTGTCCACCATGAACAACTGGAAAAGAAAGCAGAGAATCAGCTTCAGTATGGCGTGAGTGGTCCACAGGTCAGTGCAGATTTGAAAGCACACACAGATGACTTTCGGCAATCTGGCAAGCTCCAGTTCTACTCCTCAATGCTAGCCGGGTACACTATTTTTAGAAAAGGGTACTGGTACACAAGGAGAGCTTCATTTTGTACAAATTAAAATGAAAAACTTGCTGTACAGGAGCTCGAACTGCTCCTGCAGCCCACGTTCCTGGACAGTCACGTAAGTGACGGCATTTCAAAATCAGGGGTTTGGGCTGACCAGTAATAAAACCCTTCCCAGACAAAATCGAAACAGATTTGCCTTATAACAAGTTGTTCTCCTCTTGTAAAGTATGTATTTAAAGCTTTACGATTCTAATCACATTCTCAGTGAAATTTAGGGTGATTCTGCAATCAGCTATGCCCTATAATGCAACAACACATGAGTGTTCTTACAGGAAATCTTATCCTTGACTTTGGAGACAATCACAAGAGACCACAGACAGGGGCCAGCAGTTAGCGTAATGGCTATGTCGCTGGACTCCCACATAGTCGACCGCAGTTCGCGTCCCGGACCCAGTGGCTTAAACTCACACCGGGCGCGTGTGCGTGCATGCCCAAGATCCCGAGAGGAGAATGGAGGAGAAGGGACTGCAGCGTGGCCATCCCCCCTGGGGGGTGGTTTCTCGCTTTCTATCTCTCTGTCTCTCTCTGTCTGTCTGGCGAGTGCATGCGCCCTATAGCAAAAGCCTCTCCAAAAAAAAAAAAAGAGACCACAGACAAACGTAGTAGTGACATTTCTTCCAGCTTCCCACCCCCCCCCCCACGTTTTCTGTCTTTCTTCTAATCTCTCATAGCCTTCCCATGGATTATTAATTTATGAGCAATCTTCTTTACTTCATTAAAGACTTTTTTCCTATTTTTGTCATTCCTCATACTACAAGCAAAAGAAACAAAAAAAAAAAGGAAGAGAGAAAGGGACAGGACAAAATGTCTTCTCCTGCCGTCTGGTTTACCAAAAGCAAGTCCACCAGGCCCTGTCCATGAACAACCAGAGGCATGTGGGATCTGCAGTGGCTTTTCTGCCTGTCTCAATGACTTAGGATGGCTCCTGCATTCAGGGCCAGGAGGCCGTGAGTGTCCATCGTGCCGCCATGCTGGGATCCCACAAACGAGGAGGACCCATGTGCCTGGAAGCCAGCGGGGCCCCTCACTGAGAAAGTGGCCCTCTGCCTTTTGCTAAGCAGCCCACTGCAGCGGAAAGGGCGAGAGGACTAGGACCCACCGGGAGCAGTGCACTCCCAGAGAGTCGCAGACAGGTGAGCAGAGATTTCCCCATGCTGGGCTCTGGGTACACCACTCTACAGCCAGAAGAGTGACACTCTCAGGTGGCTACAAATCCCCACTCTCGGTTAACCTGGCTGCGGTTCATGGCTATGTCCCACAATGTTATTCAAAGTGGTTGTTGCCCTCAGAGTTACTCTGCAAAAATAGAAATTTGAGGACAAAAACTGCCACTTCTTTCTGGTACCTTCAGGACATAGAGAACCAAATCTCTTATCAAGAACATACTAGAATTTTGGAACCAGCAGTTAGCATAATAGCTATGTCGCTGGACTCCCACATAGTCGACCGCGGTACGAGTCCCGGACCCGGCGGCTTAAACTCACGCCGGGCGCGTGTGCGTGCGTGCCCAAGATCCCGAGAGGAGAATGGAGGAGAAGGGATTGCGGCGTGGCCATCCCCCCTGGGGGGTGATTTCTCGCTTTCTATCTCTCTGTCTCTCTGTCTGTCTGGCAAGCGCATGTGCCCTATAGCAAAAACCTCTCCAAAAAACAAAAAAAAAAAAAGAAAGAAAAAAAAGGACATACTAGAATTTTGACAAATTATGACAACATAATGACTTTAACTATGCCTTTATCATAACCTTTCATCTAGGTTCCTTAAAATGTTGGACCCTAACAGACAACGAAATTACACTTTTCCCAGTTATAATTAAAAGAAGAGATCATAAGTAAAGCTGACCAAGCTGGTAATACTTTTTTTTCCCCTTTTTTGGAGAGGTTTTTGCTATAGGGCACGTGCGCTTGCCAGAAAGACAGAGAGACAGAGAGACAGAAAGTGAGAAATCACCCCCCAGGGAGGATGGCCACGCTGCAATCCCTTCTCCTCCATTCTCCTCTCGGGATCTTGGGCACGCACGCACACGCGCCCGGCATGAGTTTTAAGCCACCGGGTCCAGGACGCGAACCACGGTCGACTACATGGGAGTCTAGCAACATAGCCATTATGCTAACTGCTGGTCCCAATACTTTCTTTGCTTTCAACAATTTCAACATCACCTTCTGCTATGGTTTGGATGACGGTTTGTTACCCAAAGTTTCACGTTTCGTTACTTGGCGATGGGCAAGGGAGAGGCCTACTGGGCAGTGACTGGATCATGGAGATGGCATTATGGCGGCTACAGTCTCGTGAACAGATTAATGTTGTGTCCCGTGGGCTCTAGCTCTCATGGGGGGAGAGGGGCTAGCTCTCCCAAGATCCGGCTGCTAGAAACGAGTCAGAAGTTCCCTCTCTGCACATTCCTTTTGCTGTCAGTGCTTCCCGCAGCCGTGCTACAGGCCGAGACTGCCGGGCTTTCCAGCCGTCAGAGTTGTGAGTCTGTAACTAAGCCACTATCTTCTTTATAAATCACTCAGGCTCAGGTATTTCTGTTAGCCGTGTAAAAATGGACTCAAACACATCGGCATAAAGGATTTCAATAACGAAGACACACAAAGTGTTTTATAGATGTAATAGAAGTTTTCTAATCTTCCTATCACTGACTATGAATTGAGCACTATATTACTCTAAAGGAATGTGGTCCCCAAATCTCTTAAGACACTACATCCACCAGAATGTGTCCCTAAAGCTCAGGAACTTCATTTTGAGAAGCTACATACATTTATTCTAAAGATACTGTCATTGCTGTCTTTGCAAATTTCCATCAGGGCCTATTACAAGTCACATAAGAAAACAGTATTGTTATTTAACGCTACATTTCCACCTCTACCAAAATGGTATGACCCAGCTTGACTGTCTACTTTCCTCTCCACACTTGGCTATAAATTACTTAGCCTTTTGCAAAAATCAAATCCACCTATTAAAGAGCTAAAAATCAGCAAGACGCCAAACAGGCAACAGCAGTGAGGCAGATCCGAGCGCAATTTCGAGACAGGCATTCCCCACACCATTCCCAACTGCGTGCAAGTGCAGGGTAAGCACCCCCCCCCCCCCCCCGGGGAGTGGGCAAAGAAATGTCCTTTTAGAATGGAGAATGTTACTAAGTGACTCACAAGGATCTGGCACATCGCAGGACTGGCCCTCCTTCCCTCACTGGCCATGAGCGTGCTCCTCTGAACTCACCGCGCTCTTTTCTTCAAGCCCCTTAGCATGGCCCCTCCGCTCGCTCCCTAACTAGGCTGGGTCTCCGTAATCTCACTGCCATCCTCAGCAGCCACACCTCCTTCCGGTGGGTTTGCACCTGGCTTCCAACCAGGAACCTGATGTCCAGGCACCTTCAGGTGCACAGGAGCCACCACGTGCCTGTGCCTTCCAGCTCCGCTGAACAGCAGCATCAGCCTGGCACGGCTGCATTGCTCCCCGTAACATCTTCCTCAACGACCCTATGTTTCCCTCTCTCTCAGGCACTTTCCTCCCTGATGTCAGAGGATACAGCCTCTACTCATGCTTCAGCCACAATTTAACTATGGTTGCTCTTTTTCCTGTCCATTTTTTCTCTTCCTGTCTTTTCTAAAACAATGTTACAACAAAACCCAGTTCTGCATTGACAGCTACTTCCTGCCTCTTCCTGCTCAGCAAAGTCCAAGGTCAAACTTCTACCGTGTACTGAAAACAGCGACCAAAACAGAGGAGAACCACGGCTGGCCCCACGGCTGGCCCCACGGCTGGCCCCACGGCTGGCCCTACGCCTGCCCACGGCTGTGTCATCTTTGCATTTCTCCTCCATTCCCCGAGAGCTCCCAAGTGGGCTTTGCCTCCAGTCCACAGACACTGCTCTTGTGTGCAGCACTGAGACAACCAGTGAAACCCGGTCCTCCCGCCTCAGTTTGACCTCGCTTGGCCTGTCCTTCCTCTCCTCTCCTCCTGAAAAAGCATTCCCTTGGCTTCTGGGGCATGCTGCTTTTTTATCTGCTGCCACTTTCCAGGGTCTCGGTTGCCTTCCCCTTCTTTGTCACACCTCCACCTACTCCCCAGGCCCCTGCCTACTGGGGTCCCCGACTCCTCTCACTCCATGCCGTCAGGGGGAGGTATCCTTCACTCTCCATTACAGATGACTTCCGTTAAAGACCACCTCTCTCCTCTCACCACCGTTTCAACACATAAATGATATGACCCCTTCATGGCTGAGATCAAAACCATTCGAAGCCCCCCATGCCTGCTGGACGCAGTCCACGCACAGCGGGCATTCTGCAGTCTGGCTCTGCCTCCACTGAAGCCTCCCAGTCGAGCCCTCCTTCCACATTCCCACCGACCCTTCCTCCCAGCCGAGCCCTCCCTCCACATCCCCACCGACCCTTCCTCCCTGCAGAGCCCTCCCTCCACATCCCCACCGACCCTTCCTCCCTGCAGAGCCCTCCCTCCACATCCCCACCGACCCTTCCTCCCTGCCGAGCCCTCCCTCCACATCCCCACCGACCCTTCCTCCCTGCAGAGCCCTCCCTCCACATTCCCACCGACCCTTCCTCTCTGCCGAGCCCTCCCTCCACATCCCCACTGACCCTTCCTCCCTGCAGAGCCCTCCCTCCACATCCCCACCGACCCTTCCTCCCTGCCGAGCCCTCCCTCCACATTCCCCACTGACCCTTCCTCCCTGCCGAGCCCTCCCTCCACATTCTCAGAGACCCTTCCTCCCTGCAGAGCCCTCCCTCCACATTCCCTGCGATCACCCACTCACACTTCCGCCCTTTACACATCCGGTCCTGTGCAAGGCAGTCCCACTCCTTCATGACCACACTCTCTGTCACCGCCTTTAGGATACAATCCGTGCCCCATCCAAATCTGAAAACTCCCTCCTTTGTTCCACTATGATCCTTGTCATGCTACTTATTGATGCTGCCACAGAAAACAAGGAGGACTTCTTTTGAAAGCCATCACCTCTACCTGTCTGTGAGGCCCTTGAAGGTAGGAGGCACATCTCTACTTAGCAGAAGATAATAAATGTTTTTTTTTAATAAACTGCCTTGTTATTTCTTATTTAATAATAATCTTCCTAATAAGTAGGTCCTATATGCTTGTGAAAGATAAGAATATCAAAATTTAACCAAGTGCAATTCATGACAGTTTTTAAAGTTACCGAAAGAAGTCCAAGCCAAGGCCTAGATGGAGAGAAGAGCCAGCCACAAAACAGCCGGGAGGGCGTCCCAGCAGAGGAACAGCACACACACAGGTCCTGGGCTCAGGAAAGGAAGGAACGGCAGGGGGTTAGACTTAGTGACCACAGGGTGGGTGGAGGGGAGAGGACCAGGTGTTCAGGACCTTGCTGGGTGTAGTTTGAAGACTTTGAAATTCAGCCTGAGAATTCCCAGAGCACAGAAAATGCACAAGGTGAGAGAAGCCAGAGTGGACGGGGGATACAAGTCGTATGCTCCACTTCGTCTGGGCAGTTGTAGCATCCCTGTGACCAGGACAGGGGCTGTTATGGAAATGGAGACAGCAGTGCACTGCATATAACACCTGCAGGTCCTGCAGAACCTCCTGTAGGCTGAATGTGTGAGCACTAGAAGAAAGAGAAGACTCATAGATGGTGTGGAGGCCATACCCAGGACACACGGGGTGCTGTGGGGGTCCTACCCAGGACACACGGGGTGCTGTGGGGGTCCTACCCAGGACACACGGGGTGCTGTGGGGGTCCTACCCAGGACACACGGGGTGCTGTGGGGGTCCTACCCAGGACACACGGGGTGCTGTGGGGGTCCTACCCAGGACACACGGGGTGCTGTGGGGGTCCTACCCAGGACACACGGGGTGCTGTGGGGGTCCTACCCAGGACACACGGGGTGCTGTGGGGGTCCTACCCAGGACACACGGGGTGCTGTGGGGGTCCTACCCAGGACACACGGGGTGCTGTGGGGGTCCTACCCAGGACACACGGGGTGTGTGGGGGTCCTACCCAGGACACACGGGGCTGTGGGGGTCCTACCCAGGACACACGGGGTGCTGGGGGGTCCTACCCAGGACACACGGGGTGCTGTGGGGGTCCTACCTAGGAACCATGGGAATATAGGTGTCTTTTCCCTAGAACATTGGATATGAGAGGGGTAGGAGGAAACAGAAGGTTCTATCAGTATTTTGGCCACTGACATCAGACCGTAGAAGCAGGGAGGTCTCTCTGACTATGAGGTCCACTTCATCTGAATGAAAGCTCTCGTGGCAACACCTCTGCTGTGTGACAGTGAGCACAAATGGCTCTGTGCTGCCGTATTAAGGAAAGGCTAGAAATACCTGGATGACCTGCTAAGGAAATGGGCTAAACAAATTATGGGTGGCCACAAAATAGAAGAATATAACGCTGAAAAAAGATGAGGAAATATTTATGAACGATTGAAGACAGCAGTATAGTAAGTACTGAGTTAAAAAAAAAAAAAAGCAAAATGCACACTACTATGCACAGTCCTGTTAAAGGGAAAAATGTATACTTGTATTCATATGTATATTAAAGATTTCTAGAGGCATACTCTAGAAATTTATGGTAAGAATCCCTTGGAGGGGTGAGATGAGTGGCTGGGAATCAAAAATGGAAGGAAGATTTTTAATTATGTAATATTTAATACATTTTTATTTTAGAACCATTTGAATAAATAAGTAAACAATAAAAACTAGGGAAAATTACTGCTAAAAAAGAGAAAAAAGATGGAGCCAGCAGGTGGTGTGGTGGTTGAGGGTGCTGGACTCCCACATGGGTGACCACATTTAGAGTCCTGGACCTGGAAGCTTGGTTTCTCTCTTTCTCTCTCTCACTCTTGCTCTCACTCTCTCTCTGTCCCTCTGGTCAAATTAAAATAAATATTAAATAAAATAATTATTTATTTTTAAAAAGATGATAAAGAATGAGAACGAACGAGGCCATCAGACACCCAGCTAACTCCTAACGGTGCACGTGCAAAACTGCAGAACCAAAAGGTAACGGTGATGTTCCAAACACAGAGAATCCAACCTGCATGGAAAATATTCTGCTTCCTAAGGCAAAACCTTGAGTCATTACATTACATAGCTGTTTGCAATGGCATGAACAAATGTAAATAGTATTTCTTGGCTAACCTTTAAGTCAAATATTCAATAAAACCAGGCTCTTTTACTTTTTTTCATTCACTTACTGACTGCTTTCATGTGTAAAGTTCTGTGGATAAAAAGATTAAAAAACCTCTCAGTGTTTGATGAGAGAGAGCAACATAAGCAAATGACTTATATTTAGATTTACCTTTACATGTGTGTCTGAGGAAAGTGCAGTAACAGAGGAGTGAAGAAGATGCTGAGGAAAGACCACGATGTGTCAGAGGAGGCAGCCACATCACAGAGGAGCACCCGGTGCCCAGCCCACTCTTACACGGTAGCTGCAGGGACCCTTCAAAACTCCTCGCTACCAACTTCCAAATTCAGTTTTAAGACATCTGGAGGGTAATGGCCCCAAACACAAAATGCACAGAAATAGGTCCATCCAAAAAAGAGTCCCTTCCTTAAAAAGTAGCTTTTAAATAAAATAAAGTGAAAGAACCATCACAGACACACACCAAATAATGAGTTTCTTCCTTATTAAGCCATTGCCAGGACTCGGTCAGCAAGGAAGTTAGATCATCATGGCCCGGCATGCTAGTGACAGACTAAGTCAGAGGACAAACAGGAAGAGAAGACTTCCCAATGGTCTTACCGAGATCTTCTACAAGATCCCCATTCCAGACCCGAAATGAGGAAAACACAGAAAAGTTATGTTCAGAACACATGAACCAGTCCTGAGCAAAACATAAGAAGAAGCCACAAAGGCCAAGGTTGGTCATACCCTCTTCTCCCATCCGGCAGCCTTTGCTCTCTTCTGGAACACAAACTCCATTCAGGCAGCCCTGCATACTCAGGCTCCCCTGAAATTTTTCTGCATTCAAGGAAGAAGAGTTGAAAACTAATGTGGAACATTAATCATTAAATTGCCAACTGCTCCCTGGGAAAGGAGTATGGAGGGAAGACTTGCTGGAGGGCCATCCCCACAGCACGGTGGCTAAGTGCTGTGCATGGGGGCAGACCCCACATGGCTGACTACTTTCAGTCCTGTCTTTGGTGGCTCAAAATATGTGCCAGGCAGTTGTTGCATGCACGCCCTAAATCCTGATGGAATGGAGGAGAATAGAAAAATGGGTGGGAGCATGACTATAGCCCCACTGGGGGGTGCTTTCTCTTTCATTCTCACTCTCTCTCTGGCAAACACACGTCTTCTGGCAATTAAACACACACACACACACACACACACACACACACGCACACAAAGAAAAAAAAATTAAGAACACTGGTGGAATGCAGCAAACCAAGGCACAGATCCTAATATGCTTTACCCCTTGGCTGCTCAGCCTCCCACGCAGTGTCTAGACAGGTCCAAGTGAACAGGATCCAAACATCTGGACACTATGCATCAGAATATTCCTGTATTCCCACTGAATCTGATGCACAAAGCGTGAAAACAAAATGGAAGGGAGATTGCAGATCACCTCCTCCTGCACGCCTCTGAATGCTCAGATTGAACTACAAGAATTGGGAAGAAATGCACCATCCATCAGATGACTAGAAATCACCACAGGGTCACAAGAAATATGGGAAAGTAATAAAATACCTCTCCTCCAAGGTAAAGAATAGCTCCTCTCCATCCTCATACAATACAATGAAACTCATGGAAATGTCAGATAAAGAATTTAGAATACTCATAGTGACAAAGCTAGCAGAGATGGAAGAGAAGAGAGACAATGAACTGCAGAAGAGGCAGGAGAAAGGAGTTGATGAGTTCCAGGAGGTGAAGAAATTCTTGCAAGATCTAAAAGAGGAAATACATACTATTGAAAAAGAATCAAATGGACCTCTTAGAGATGAAGGCTATAATATAGGAAATCAAAACCTCCCTCGAAAGTATTAAAAGCAGACTAGATCATACAGAAAATTGAATCTCAGATGTAGGAGATAGAATTGCTGACCTAGAAAAATCCACATGAAGACTGAGAAAATTGCCCCCCCAAAAATGAGAATAATATACAAGAAATACTAGATACCATCAAACATCCAAACATCCAGATAATTGGTATCCCAGAAGGCAAAGAGACTAATAAGGGCATTGATAATCTATTCCATGAAATCCAAACCTAGAGAGGCATTCAAAGATCCAGTTCTAAGAAATGCAAAGGACCCCAAATAGAATCAACCCAAGATCTTCTCCAAGACACATTATAGCCAGACTGACCAAAACCACAGACAAAGACAAGATACTAAGATTGGCAAAAGAGAAACAGCAAGTTACCTATAAAGGATATCTCATCAGGCTAAGAGCAGACCTCTCATTGGAAACAATGCAAGCAAGGAATAAATGGGAAAATATATTCAAAGTGTTAAGGGAAAAGCAATTTCAACCAAAGATTCTGTACCTAGCAAGATTACCCTTCATATGGGAAGAAAATATATGAACATTCCTAGATACACAAAACCTGAAAGAATTTACCAACACCAGACCAGATCTCCAAGAAGTTCTCTAGGGAGTGCTATACCAGGAAAATTAAATACAGACACACAGAAAGAAGAGTTCAAAAACTAAGAAAATGGCTAACTTAATCATAAGGACAAGTCTGGAGTTGAATATTATATCCCAGAATTTAATCGGGGAGATTGAACCACAACAGAAGATAGATTAAGTACATGAGACTGAACCGGTGGAATAGAATTTTATGACTTTTGGCTAAAACATTGATTTTCTTCTAGGCTTTGTTTTCCGGTTTTAAGGATTTTTGTTCTGTCTTGAGCTGCCGATAGGTTCATGTACCTACTATGTGAACAGAATCTTAACCTGTTTCCTGGCTTTAAGTTTTAAGCAAAGTTCCTTGGCATTTTTTTGATTTATTAAAGCTAAAACTGATTTTTTTGAAATTAAAAAATACCTATTTAATGACCATAGTAAGCTATTTAGCATCAGCTAGGTGGTACCTTCTGGTACACTCATTCTACTCAGAGTTTCACACCTGAAAGTCAGATGTGTATATGCCAGCTGAACTTGCTATTGAAAGTAGTAAATTATTTAAGAATTTTGTGAATCAATAAAATGTGGGGGGGAGGGAACCAGCAGTTAGCGTAATGGCTATGTCGCTGGACTCCCACGTAGTTGACCGCGGTTCGAGTCCCGGACCCGGCGGCTTAAACTCACGCCGGGCGCGTGTGCGTGCGTGCCCAAGATCCCGAGAGGAGAATGGAGGAGAAGGGATTGCGGCGTGGCCATCCCCCCTGGGGGGGTGATTTCCTGCTTTCTGTCTCTCTGTCTCTCTCTGTCTGTCTGGCGAGTGCACGCGCCCTATAGCAAAAACCTCTCCAAAAAAAAAAAAAAAAAAGAAAAAACTGAAAATGTGGGGGGGAAGGAATTGAAAACAACTATAGATACCTGAGATATGTGGGAGGAAGGTAGAAAATGGCAGAGGGTGAGAAATAGGGGGAAAATATATGTATACATAAATAGATATGAAACTAGAAATGGAAAATTATTGATGATAACATGTATGATTAAGCCACTATGCGGTATATTCTGGATGGGAAATCACATTTTGTATGCTGTGATGATGCTTAGGGAATTAATGTAAATTAATTAATTAAAAATTTAAAATTAAAATTAAAAAAATGATGACATGAACACACATCGTGTTGTGAGCAGGGTGATGAAGCAGCTAACTCAATGTGGGGCCTCTTGCTGGCCCATCTCCACTACAGAAGTGCCTTCTTCCTAAGACTCCTTAGAAGCTGTGCACGCTACATAATGAAGTTCTGACCTGAAACCATAAGCCAAAGGTTGCTGGAAGGCTTAATAGAATGGCTTTGCTTTTTTATGCAAAAATGAGAAACATGGCCACCACAGTCCTCTGCCTTCCCTTCCTCAAGGGCCAAGTAGAGGTGATGCCTGGACCTGCGGCAGCTATCTAGTGACCATGACAAAAGGTCAAACGCATCACAGCCACACTGGCCTGACATCTCAGTTCACTGAGCCAGCAGCCACTACCCTGTTTGAGGCACTGTCACCTAGCTTTGTTACCTGACCAGCTGGGAGTATGCCTGCATTTAATCTAACATACCTTACGACGTTGTGAAAGATCTGTAAAAGGTAAAGAATACTTGCTAACTGAAACACTCTAGGGGAAGAGTGGCCAACAATTCCAAGAGAAGGCATGTCAAGTACTGGAATGACAGCACAGTAGCCATTCGTAAGGTTATTTCTGCTGGGCTTCTGCCTTTCAAACATTATCCACCTGTTCTGAGTACCTGGTGGTGTGGCTCACAGGAAGCACATACACATTTTGGATTAAATTTCAGGCTTGACCACTTACTACCTGAGTGATTTGGGGCAATATGCATAATCTCTTTATTTATTATTATTTTTTCATTTGACCAGAGATAGACTGAGAGGAAAAGTGAGAAAGCAAACCGCCAAGTTGGAGACTGTGGGAGTCCAGCGCCTCTACCACCATGTCATCTGCCGGCCTTGGGTAATCTCTCTAACTGTAGTTTACTGACCTAAAAAAAAAAAAGAAAGAAAGAAAAGAAAGAAAGAAGAAACAGAAGTAGTAGAAGTAGGAGGAGGAGTAAGAGTGAATGACTAAGAGTATTCCATGCATCTGTGAGAGAGGCAAGTGCACAAATTAAATGATAACTGGGGGGAGGGGCAGCAGATGGTGTAATGGTTACGTCACTAGACTCCCACGTCAACTATTGTTTGAGTCCTGGACACGGCGACTTAAAACTCACACTGGACACATGTGTGGGTCGACAAAATCCCAAGAGGAGACTGGAGGAGAAAGGACTACGGCATGGTCATCCCCCCAGAAGGTGATTTCTCGCTTCCTGTCTCTCTGGCAAGCGCACACGACCTACAGCAAAAATCTCTCTCTTAAAAAATAAATAAAAACAACCTGTGATATGAAAAGGAGCACACGAGCCATGAGAGAGGAAAGGAAGTTGGAAGGAGAGATGGTAGCAAGCCCATCTCCACCACTACAGCAGTGTTAAGAAAAGCTTTAGAAACTTCAACTCTATCTACTTTTTTTTTTTTTTTTTTTGGAGAGGTTTTCGCTATAGGGTGCGTGCACTCACCAGACAGACAGAGAGAGACATAGAGACAGAAAGTGAGAAATCACCCCCCAGGGGAGATGGTCACGCCGCAATCCCTTCTCCTCCATTGTCCTCTTGGGATCTTGGGCATGCACGCACACGCGCCCAGCGTGAGTTTTAAGCCACCGGGTCCGGGATGCGAACTGCGGTTGACTACATGGGAGTCCAGTGACATAGCCATTACGCTAACTGCTGGTTCCCAACTCTATCTACTTTTTAAAGTGGTTTATTTATTTTTCCATGAAAGAGCGACAGAGATGAAGATACGGTGTCCCCCACAGTGTCTGCACACAGCCTCAGAAATCCCAGATCACGTGCCTACATGCCCTGCAGACACGGGGGCAAGTGAACATGGGACCTTCACGCGTGAGGCCCGGATTCAGAGCCCCACTCTGTCACTACGCCACCGTACCTATTTTTTAAAGGATTCTTATCATTTGCTAAAACAGTAAGTTTCTCAAATTCTCCTCTTCTATCCCAAATAAAAGCTTTATTTAGAGACCAAAATCCAGAAACACCCACTGGGACCGAAGCAGACAAAGCTGTCACAAGTGCACTTCTGCCACTCTTGAGACCTAATTAGAATCTTTTTAAAATTTTATTTTTTTCTTTCATGAGAGAAAGAGCCAGAAGGCAGGACCATGGTACCCCTGAGGTGCCCTGGGTGTTGCACCCAGCCCAGGATCTTGGGCAGGCCCGTGGCATGCCTGGCATTTCAGGGTGATGTGGATTGGGAACCGGGCCTTCCCATACAGTTCCAGCGTCTTCCAGCCCGAGCCACTGTGGCTGGGCCAGCCCTAATGAGAACCTCAACCACTCTCACGTGGCTTCTTGCAAGGGCCCCACGCCACCTGTGACCCTGCTCAAGCATCTAGGTGTGTTGCTGTATTTACTACTGGGTGATTATGACCATACTGCTTTGGAATCTATACCAGTTATCACTAAAATTACTTTTGAACTTTTCTAGAAAGATGAAAAAATCACTTCCCCACTTTGGCTCTCCTAAAGAATGGATGTCACAGGCCTGGCCGTGACAACAGTGGCTGCTACTGCTCAACACGCTGAGACCACATGGGTGCCAGGGTTGAAGTCCAGACCCACCCTAAAGAGCCCAGTGCAGGCACCTGGAGCCCACCTGCTCAGCAGTCTGAGCAGGAGGGCTGCGGACAGTGTAGACAGCAATACCGTCAGAACCTCCGTTCTCCAAGAGTCAGCTTAGCAGCATGTGCATATGGTTCAGCTACTCAGGAGGCAGAGGCATAGGGAGACCCTGTTGAAAAGACTCCCTGCTCCTCTCACAAACACACCACAAAAAAAAAAAAAAAAAAAAAAAAAAAAAAAAAAAAAAAAAGGAGGAAAGGGAATTCACATCAGAGCAAGCACTGGGGCTATGGCTCATGGTTCTGCTCTGGAATCTAGACTCAAGTGCATCCAGGTTTGACTCACACACTTCTCGATGAGCCCTGTGACCTCGAGAAAATCATTTCAAGTTTCTGAGCCTCTGTTTCGACATTTGTGAAGGGTCTAGTAGCTCTGACAGGACTGAAGGGGGACTGGACGAGACAGCTCTCAGATGCTCGTTTTCAGGCTGGCTCATTTCCGTACAGTGTTAAAACCTGGTCTCCAATAAACGTAATCTTCACCAACTAGAGGAAGAGTAAGAGGGCCAGGGACACCACATCACTGAGTGTAGCTACTAAGGAGGATAAAAATCGAGATTAGACAAAATGAGAAATTAAAATTCCTCCATCCTGGGGCCAGAAGGTGCTGTGGTGGTTAAGGCAGCTGGACACCCACAAGGCTGACCACGGTTTGAGTCTCAGACCTGGCAGCTTGCTTTCTCATTTCCTTCTCTCTGGCTGTCTCTCTCCAGTCAACTTCATATGTATGTGTATATATATATATATATATATATATATATATATATATATATATAAAATGATGAAGAATAAAATAAATAAAAAAAAATTCTTTAAAAAAAATTCCTCCATCCCATTTTTTTAAGAGATTTATGCTACAGGGTGTATGTACTCGCCAGAGAGGCAGAGAGAGACAGAAAGCGAGTAATCACTTCCTAAGGGGGATGGCCACACCACAATCCCTTCTCCTCCATTCTCCTCTTGGAATTTTGGGCACACACACACATGCACCCAGCATGAGTGTCAAATCACAGGGTCTGGGACTTGAACTGCAGTTGGCCACATGGGAGTCCAGCATCCTAACCACTATGCCACCTACTGGCCCCCATACCTTATTTTTTAATTAATTTTTCATTGACATACTGATTTTAATTGCTTATAAATTTGGGTGAGCATTTTGAAGTCATTTTGAAAGTAGATGAGAAATAAATCATATATAAAATAAACATCGTAAGTCCTAAAGCCGTGAAATAATTAAATAAGAGCCAATGCATTTGATTCCAAACATTTAATCTGAAATTATAAAAATCCTACATTTCCATGTGAAGGTTTATGGAACTAATGCTACATAGCTAAAATGTATTATCATCACCTTAGTTATTTTAAGCACTTAAAAAGCTCACTGGAAGCTCATTCATATCTATTATCTCGTTTGTCCTTCTGAGAGTCCAGGGAAAGGCAGGCCGTGGCAGGACTTGGCTATGGTCGTGATGGGAGTCAGTGAAAAATCTCGGGATGAAGTTCAGGTCTTCCAGCACTCACATGATTTGATGGGAGCGTCAGGCTGTACCGAAACATTGTTGGCAAACCAAGTATTTATAAAGCAAGGAAATGCTTACCCACTGCTTTACGTTAGTTTTCTAAAATGTCACACCTTTACTCCTTGGTGATCTTAGATGTCCTCCTGCTCACGGGCAGAGGCAAATATTTAAATACACTTGCACGTAACATTCAAAGCCCTGAGGTTATGGAAGCAGACTTGGGCTTTCACCAAGCTGGATAGCCTTCATTCTGAAAACGTCATTACCTTCAGCTGCAGACTCTTCCATTCCACATAATATTTGAGATGAAACTTGAAAGCTCTTTTCAAGAGTGTTTAAGTCATCCAGGCACCACTCCATCCTGTTCCGTGCACGAACTCATACAAAACGCTGGTGTACTCAAGAACTGATGTACTGTCGCTATCCTGTCTTAGACATGGGAAGGCAGGCACAGCGGACGAGGAGCTGGCCAGGGTTTCATAGCCTGAAAACACGGGGCCGGGATGTGAACCCCGCAGTGCGGCGGCAGACCTGTGCCTGAGAAGCGTGCTGCCACTCACCGCACCCGCAGCTCTGGGAAGGACGCGGAGATGGGGCCAGTATGACATCAAACGAAGCCACCTGTTCTCGACTACCTGGTGACCTACTAGGTCGGGAAAGTCATGGTGCATGTTTGCACAGAAAAATATGTCATGACTTTCCTGATGACCCGACCGGACCCCAGCTTTTGGCAAAGGAGAAAGGGAGTGGCCCAGAGGGGAGGAAACAGCTACACACTGAGTAAGGCAGTTGTAGCAGAAGTACTGGTGGGGGGGGGGGGGGGGGCACAAACACACACGCCCAGACGCAAATTCGAGTTTTCACAAAACCCGATGGTCTTCACTCATGTCCCGAAAGAACAATCTTCTACACCTCAGCCACCAAAGGGGCATGGACGTAATTCTAATCATTTACATGACCATAGTGACTAATTCGAAAGAGGCTGAAAAGGCAATTGTACGTAAAATACTGCACATCAGTAATACAGATGGAAGGGAAAAGAGATCAGGAGGAAGACCTGAAGGAGCCATTACAGTTTACAGAAGAAGGATCGGATTTCTGATCAACGATAAAACTGTAAAATGCACGCATCTTTTAAATGTTCAAGAGTAACACTAAAAGGCCATATATAAATTTTATAACATCTAAACTCTAGAGAAAGAAAGAAAGATTTTAAAATTTTCACATCACCCAAATTAAGAAAAGAAAGAACACAGAAGCAGGTTTTAAAAGAAAAAGTCATGAGCTGAATGCTCAATGTCAGAAAATAGGTATAAAAACAACAGTTGCACAAAAAATGTAAATGAACAAAACTGCACATCCAAAGGACAATGTTGACTAACAAAAAGCAAGTTGTAAAATAATCAGTACAGCATAGCATAAAGAATACAGTCAGCAAGTTAAGGGGGCTGGATCCCACATGGCCAACTGCATGGTTCGAGTCCCACACCCAGAGGCTTGAAAGTCATCGCAGGTGTGTGTGTGTGCATGCCCAAAACCCCGAGAGGAGACTGGAGAAGGGACTGCAGTGTGGCCATCCTCCCAGGGAGTGATTTCTCACTTTTCCTTCTCTCTCTCTCTCTCTCTCTGTCTGTCTCTCTCCAGTCAGAATGCAAACATGATATATTGTTTATAAATACAGTTACATTTAGTGAACATATCAAAAGCAAGGACTGGAAGGATACAGACAAATCTCTGAATGGCAGTTGCTTCTACAGATGGAAGGAGGGTAATGAGACTTGGAAGAAAAAGAAGGAAATTTCGACTTTAGCTATAATGCTTTTTTTCTTCTATGAGTAAAATCTGAAAGGGAAAGAAACAGAACCCTCCCCTGCTAAAGGGCAAAAAGCGAGAAAGCCTCTGAGAACGAACACTCGTAACGTGTCAGGGGTCTCGCCTCGAATATCCCATGGCCACGGGCTGGGGGGTCCTTCTTTCTCTCAACAACGAAAAAGCTCTGTGGGGGCAGGAATGTGAAGAAGCTTGAAAGGAGAGAGTCACCAGATGATTTTTCAAACTCAGCTGATCTGAATCTTAGCACCTGGGAACACATCCGGAAGCGTGTGATACAAGAGCCTTAAAGTCTAAGGACAGAGCACAAGGAAGGTTTTTAGGTGACTCTGTGTGTGTGTGTGTGTGTGTGACTGTATGCGTGTGACTGTGTGTGTGCACGCGCGTGTGTGCATGTATATGTGTGACTGTGTGTGAGTGTATGTGTGTGTGCATGCATGTGTGTGTGACTGTGTGTGTGCACGCGTGTGTGTGCATGTATGTGTGTGTGACTGTGTGTGCACGCGTGTGTGTGCATGTATGTGTGTGACTGTGTGTGTGTGTGTGTGTGCGTGTGTGTTAGACTTTTCCCCCTAAGCTAAGCCCTCAAAGTTAGAACAGAACATTGTGGAACACATTAAACCTAGCTCAAGGACAACGAAGGTTAAACAAACGTGGGTTAAACTGTAGCTTGGAGCACAATTCTAAAACCTTCCTTTCTAAAACGGTCCCCTCGGTCACCTGCTGGCTGCCCCGTGCTGACATGTTAACAGTCACTTCCATAACTCTATAGCACCATGACGAAGCAGACATCAAGTGGCAAGTCCACCACGACTAGCCTGTGCCTCTGACCAAGCCCGGTGGGAAGGAAGGCCCGGGCAGAGCCGGGCGTGGTGATTTTTCTCACAGATGATCAGGTCGTACCCTGAAGAATGAAAACCAGACAAACATTCTCCCTCGGTGCTCTGCTGGAGGGGAGAGTCACGGTGAAGTCTGGCTTTCTCTGAAGCACACGTTAGGCCCCACTTGTCCACACCAGTGCAATGGAGAACTACGCATCTCCATGAAGTGCTCCATGATCGCCAACTGGCCTGACATGAAATGAAAGAACGACATCCCAAAGCCAGACCGGAGCGTGCCTCTCAGGGAAGGCCCTCTGTCACAAAGGAGAAGCTCCAATCTGATTGATCCGTCAGCAGTGAAAACAGAGCCCAGAGGGCAAAAGGACTCCGAGAGGCAGCCAAGGGGTCTGCTGCCAGGCTAGCCAAGTGCTTCTCCAACTCACACACAGCACGCCCCGTCCAGGGCCCACCACCGTTTATATTAGGGGCCCACAGATTTAAAACAAGAGAAATAAATGTTTGCCTAATCTTTCAGAGGATGGGAATATGAAAAGTTCATATTCCTTTGAACATATTGAATTTAAAACTAATGCCACTTCCAAAAAAGCAGGATTTAAGGACACATGGTTTTCATACTGGCAAACAATAACAAAAATCTGAGGAAAAATTAAAAGAAGGGAAACCAGTTTATTTATTTCTGTATTCTAAAGTTTAAAGAGATAATAGAAAAATTTAGCCATAGTCTATCATAAATAAGATTTCAATCAAATTTAATCTTAAGCCTCTAGCATAGGCTGACTTCTCTTGGAGACACTTCGGATGAATGAAATGGTCCATGACACCAAGACGTGTAAATGAGGAGAAAATCTATGTAAACCACCAGTCAAATTCCACCTGAAGAGCCAGTCCAAGGTAACTGGATCCCACGTGGTGACTCCATGGTCTGAGTCCCAAACCTGAGGGCTTAAAAATCATGCGGGGCTCATGTACATGCATGCCCCAAATCTTGAAAGGAGGGGGAGATGGAGAACTGTGGAGTGACCACTCCCCATGGGGGTACGTGCTCACCTGCTCTCTGTCTCTGTCTCTGTCTCTCTCTAGCAATCACACACATCCTCTGGCAGAATCAGAAACAAAAATATTCTAGGACAGCTAAATCTGTCCATACAAAAAAATAATAATTTAGACTATTTCTTTAGTGACTGTGTTTGAAGTTAAGAGAAGTCTTTACTTAGGGATTTGATTTATTTGCATAGAAAAGTAGACAAAATTATATATTTAAAATGGCAGAAAAGAGATGGTAAACATGTGTCACATAGGCTGTCACTTACTTCTCCCATCTAGAGTCACAGCAGATGCACCCACTGCAGGCCTTTGACGGCCTAAGAGGCATTCTCAACACCGGGCCCCAGGCTGCGCTCAACCCTGGGCCCCAGAACTGACTGTGAATTGGCAGAAATGATGTGTGAGAAGAAGTCTGCTGGTCATATGCATCTAGTATAATACAGCTAGTGGGCTTTTTAAAGCTTATTTATTTCTCCCATGAAAGAGGTGGAGAGACAGAGACAGACAGGCAGATAGATGCCTCCAGCAGAGTCCCGTGCCATGATCTACCCTGAGCCACAGCCAGTCCAGAGCATGGGCACACCACACACAACAGGGTGCACAGGGAGGCCTTGGAAAGTGAACCCTGGACCTCCTACACGGGTCCTGTATCGCTGAGCATGTGTCCAGCACAGCTCGTGTACTACAGGGTTATCGGCGGTCCTTCCCTGGATGGCCGTGCCCGTCCGTTTGGCTGGGTACGTGGCTACACAAGAGAAACAGGTCAGAGCAAAAGTCGGCAGCCTGAATTCGGTGGTGAAGGGGGAATCCCAGGTAGAGCGCTATGGCACAGACTCCAACAGCGTCAGAGTCGACTACAGCCACAGCCTCTCCCCTACCTCCTGCTTTGCTCTCACAAATAATTGAGCATTGGCCTCTAGCCCATCCCTGTGGCTCTTTCTGAACAACCCCTAGAGACAGATGAAAAAGACTAAATAAGACATATTTTATGGAACAATTAATTATGGATAAAGATTGTTCTACCACAGTCTCCTTGAATCAACGGTGGTGAACTGAAGGTAGTCTAATGTAAAATTCAGATGAAACTGTCTCCTTCATCTATATTAAAGTAAGCCAAATGTTTAAACATTATAAGTTTTCAGGACGTGGTTACTTTATGGTTGTTACTGATCTGGGAAATGGCACAGCTTTTCTCAGACTTTCCAGATAAAATCACACCGAACAGTAAAGGCCCTGCTGCAAAAACCAAACACCTTTCAGGCCCCAGGTCTGAATCGGGTTCTTGGATTGCTCCCACTAGCTGAGTATGAGTTCCAACTCGGATGAAAAGAGACGACGTGGGCAATAAACTCAGCATATCGCTTGCTCCAAAAGCACATGATGCACCTTGGCTATTTTACCTTCCCAAAAAGTAGCCATAAAGCATGAAGCTATACGTCTTGACCTCTGTTTTCCATGCACAACAACCTGCCACGTTAGTCGTGTTCACATTACTCCCTGTTCTTAGGTCGAATCCACTCAAAAGTATTAAGTACGGCCCATTAAGTCTTCCAATGTTTTTCCTTTGCTTCACCTTTCCTTTCCTTTTTTTTCTCTAATGTTTGGTGGTTCTTTTCTTTTTTAAAAGAATTATTTTATTTAGGGTATTTGTTATTCTTATTTTTTAATTTGATCACAGAGATAGAAAGTGAGAAAGCAAGCTAACAGGTCTGGGACTTGAACCGTGATGGAGCACGTGGGAGTCCAGCACCTCGACCACCATGCTGCCTACCAGCTCCCACCTTTTCTTCTAAAAGTTCATACTTCTCTTCAGGCAGCCAATCTTTTAGCATATCCCTAAGTAATATGACTGTCTCATCTTTATCTTTGTTGCCACTCTGATGTTTAAGAGAATCATCAAATACTATGCAAATGAGAGAGCAATGAGAAAATATAAAATCTACACAGACATGCCCGCTGTAGGCAGCAGGGCCCAATTCAGGACACATAGACCAGGAAAAACCCACCCAAATCCATCAAGTAACTGCACAAAACTCCACTGAACAGTCCTTACACTAAAGGTCAGAGTGGTTAAATTATCACAGCTTAACACTTGGACAAATCGGAAAACACTTCTAAGATACTCATTTCTTCTATTAACCTCAACTGCTACAGTCAAGAAGGTTCATTGATGAAAAGTTCACTCAAACACTTTTATAAACCAGGGACATGACATTAAACACCAAGAGCTGGAAGAAATTGTGAACATGAGCAAGCGCAGTCGCCCAGGTTTGATGGCAGCAAGCGGAGAACCCTGAGTGGACCATCTCCAGGGCGTGCAGCAGAGCTGTGGGCAGACAATGCCCACCCAGCTATTTTCTGGTACAAAGCTGCACTAGCAGGCCAGGAGAATAAACGTCTCTCATGTAACAAGAGAACTACTGAGTCCTGGGAGGAAGCAATGCAGTCCCACGTGGCCTTCTTCCATCAGCTTCCCTTTTCAGTCTAGCGTCCAGAGAAAGAACCTTCTATGTCAAGTACTTCAAAGCAGCGTGACTGGAGCCTCTCGAGCAATCACACGGGTACACAGAACTTAAACGCCAACACGCAAATAAACAGAAGACTGGAGATTGACCGTCTTCCCCAGAGGAGCAGTGATCTCAGATACTACACATCAAACAACGAACTCGGGCTCACCGAGACAAAAACGCACTTTTCTTAGTAATCCTCCCCACGGCTGTCTGTCATTGAAAGGATCAGAGGTGACAGTTGACTCGGGGGTCGGGGGTCATGGATGCAGACTATGTCATCCTCAAGACCAACTGAAGAGCTGGGAAACTCGTTCCAACAGCCATGGAAGTGAGGACCGACTGCAGCATAGTAAGAAAGGAACACAAAGGGAAAACATATGCCATACTCTTCTAAGTTCCCGCCCACTTGCAACCGTTTTCAAAGCCTATTTCTGAACCATGATTCAAATATAGGAAGCCTTACATACGGGAGAGAACATGAACCTCGCGCTCGCCCGTTAGCAGGATAATCACATGTCGCTGTCCTGCGAGTACGACTGTCCAGATGCGTGTCCATCACCACACTACCGCAGGATGAAAGGGCATGCGGGCCATCGGCAGAGAGGCGCCCCTCCCCACTGCGCGGCAATGCCTGGCACTTAGTGCAGGACTGCCGGGTGCTGAGCGCCTGCCCTGGCCCTCTCCTAGCTGCATTCCACAACAGCGCTGGTTGGCAGGACATGGCGGTGCAGCTTAGGCTCTGCCTGGGGCAGGGGCAAAGAGATGGCCCCAACCCATCAGGCCATCCTAACCAACATCCAGCAATGCCTGATCCCCATTTTCACATGGCAAACAAAGAATCGCAGTGGCTTGATAAGGAGAGTATTTATAATTGACTCACTCCTTTGCTACACCTATGTGGTCACCATGCACCCAGCACCACTGCAGCACGGCACGGCCCTCATGGCAGCCTCCGGGAGGCACCCGTTGCTCCCAGTTTTACTGAGCAACTGAACCTCTGAGCTGTTGGTAGGTGGTTGGAAGTCACTGATGATAGGTTGGAAGGATCTGGAAATAAATTCTGTTTCATTTTACTTTGGTGCTCTTTATTTCTGTTTTAAAATCGCAGGGGCAGCTAAAAGAAAAAGAAGGAAAAAGAAAAAGAAAGAAAAAGAAAGAAAGAAAGAAAGAAAGAAAGAAAGAAAGAAAGAAAGAAAGAAAGAAGAAAGAAAGAGAGAGAGAGAGAGGTGGGTAAACCATAGTGAAGAGGGGGGTCAGGAAGGGTTGGCTTCCTGGGAGAAATGACTCTTGACTTGAATTTTGATGTACCTGCAAATGCTGGGAAAATAAAGGGGACGTCATTCCAGGCACAGAGACGTGGAACAGCACGATGTCCTTTGGGAAGTGCAGTAATTCAGTATTTCTGGAGCAGAAGCGATATGTCCCAGAAGAAAAATGGGCGTAAAAGGGGCTGATAGCTGGACAGAGGTCAGATCGGGAGAAGCCCATGAGGAATCTGCATTAGGGACTGTTACCAGGAATCAAGAGAGAGCCCAGGAATCCCGTCTGAAACCTGTGACACACTGGGTGTCCACTGGGGCACACATCCGATAGCAGGGGTGAGGAGGGACAGCAGGATGGGGAGGTGCTGGAGGGGGAGACCACATTACTAAAGGTTAATGATGAGGCCAGCAGGTGGCATAACAGTAGAGGCACTGGACTCTCACGTGGCTAATGATGGTTCAAGTCCCGGACCTGGCAGCTTACTTTTTCGTTTCCCTCTTTCTCTCTCTATGTCTCTCTGTGGTGAGTGCACATACCCTATAGCAAATTTTAAAAATAATAATAACAGTAAATAAGATTAAATAAATAACTCTTTTAAAAATAAAAAATAAATAAAGGTTAATGATGACAAGGGCAACCACCAAGATAGAGATGCCCAACAGGAGCTCCCATGGTCCTGAGCTGAGTCTCGGTGTCATTCAGTTACAGCTTTGCTTTATTGTGCTTTACAAAGCATAGGCAATTGTGCTACGGCCCGTAATTTCATAGACGTTGTTATTTAAAGTGAGCCTGAAAAAGGCGAATTGGATTAAAGGAAAATACTAAGTCTGTCTACTAGAAAAATAAAATGACATTAGCACCAGAAGATGGTGTAACGGGTACGTCACTGAACTCCCACGTGGCTGACTGCATTTCAAGTCCCGGACCCTGCAACTTGAAACTCATGCTGGGCACGTGAGCATGCTTGCCCAAAATCCCAAGGGCAAATGGAGGAGAACGGACTGCAACATGACCATCCCCCCTGGAGGGTGATTTCTTGCTGTCTGTCTCTGTCTCTCCAGCAAGCACACACACCTTATAACAAAAGTCCGTCTTAAAAATAAATAAAATAGGGACTGGCAGGTGGTGTGGCGGTTAAGGATGCTGGCTGACCACAGTTCAAGTACTGGGCATGACGGCTTGTTTTCTCTCTCCCTCTCTCTCTCTCTGTCTCTCTCTCTACAGCTCTCACTCTGTCCCTCTCTGATCAAATTAAAAATAAATAAATAATTAATTAAGTTAAATAAAATAATTCTTTAGAAATAAATACATAAATAAAATGACATAAATAATAAAATATACAATAATAATACATACTGTAATACGATATAATGTGGGATTCTATATATTGTCATTATATAGTTTATATAAGTGTGTATTACATATTACATATTATGGATACTATATGTTATATCGCTCCAATGTAGTGACTATATGTTACAGAACGTATCATCTACATACTATGACTAGGAAATACTCGTTAAGCACAAATAACAGCAGAGAGTGCAGGAGGACTGGAGACAGCCGAAGCCGAGCCGGGACTCAGCCAAAGCATGGGGGCACACAGAGGCAGAGGCAATAGCTCGGACAAGGAGCAGGGCCTCTCAGGACCCTGTGACTCTCGGGCTGGGACGGGGCAGGGAGAGCACAGGAGAGGAGGGAAGGCAGAATCCAGGGAGCCCAGAAGAGTGCCCTCTCCCCTAAGAAGCAAAGGGAAGAGGCTGGGACATGCTGATTGAGCTGTGGGCCCTGCAGGAGGAGCTGCCATGTGGCGGCGGGGGGCCGACGAAGACCCTGTACATGACGACAACTTTGATCCCCAAGGACAGAAGTAAGTCGGGCCCCAAACAAGCATGCATTCTTTACTGCTTCCACCTTACTTGGCTTTTTTTTTTTTTTCATGATAAAAATGGATTTGCAGGACAGTCAACTATGAAATACTTTCTTCTGAATATAAAACAAATGAGCCTCACTTCCTGATCGAGAGAGCCACACCGAGCTTGTGACAGGAGTCGCCACCCCCCCCACCCGAAGCTCGCCTTTCCTGACTACGCCACGCAGTGCCGAGGGTAGAGAAAACCTTTCTGTCCTTGCTGACCTCCTGGAGTGACCAACCCGAGGCTGCAGAATTTTCCACTACACCATTCACTGCACACGTGATGTGAGAAACCTAACTCAAATATGCAATTTCATCTCCATCCCAGGAGCGCAGGCACCTCCCAGAAAACCTGGGAATCGGGGCCAGAGCAGAAGGCCTTGCCCTACCAAAGACAGCATTTCCCAGGAAGCGTCTCCCTGAATCCCTGCCACCACACACCTCAGTGAGAGGAGACCACGGCGAGAAAAAAGTAACCTGATGCAAGGACAGAAAACACACTTCAGAGTCTCCTGGCCTAGGTGGCCCCCTTCTGCTCACTCAGAGGGCAGTGGGCTCTGTGTTAGGATCAGAGCGCGGAGGTGCCGGCCACCCATCCCTTTCACAGCCACTCAGGTCTGCCTGTAGCTCAAAGCAGCAACGTGCGATACCTGAGCACATGGGCATGGCTGGGGCCCGTCGAGCTGTACTTAGAAAAACCTCTAGGCCAGATCTGTGTAGGGAGAAGGCCTGCTCATGGACTGGCCTTTGCCAACACCTGCTCTAACTATTCAAGGACTTGCCTTCTCCGTCCAATGTCCCTCTTACCAGATGTGGCTCAGCTGTCTTGAAACACAGGACAGTCATCCCTTGGCATCTGCAGGGGGTGAGTTCCAGGACCTCCCACAGACACCCACATCTGTGGGTATTCAAGTCTTTTAAATAAAATGGTTTAATATGTACATATAACCTTTGCACATGATCCCAGGTTTATTTTTTTAATTTTGTTATAGGACACATATGTTTGCCAGATAGAGAGAGAGAGAGAGAAGTACTCCCCCGGGAGTGGCTGCAGCTGCTTCTCCTCCAGTCTCCCCTCAGGGTTGGGCACGCATGCACACGTCCAGGCGTGGTTTTCAAGTCGCCAGGCCTGGGACTCGTAATGCGCAGTCGGCCCGTGCAGTCCGGCCATCTCAACCTCCGTGCCCCTGACTGGCCTCCCAAGTGTTTTAAACCACCTCTAAATTACCTATAGTACCTCATACAACGTAAGTAGTTGTTCCAGTGTTTCACTTTTTATTTGTTTTTATTGTTGTATTGGTTTTTTTTTTTTTTTTTTTTTGATCTGAGGTTGGTGGATCTGCAGACATGGAACCTACAGACATAGAGGGAGGGCCCCGCTATGTATTTTAACCACTCCTCTCCCTACCTGGAGACCCTCCTCGACCCGGTCCTGCCTTCCTTCAGGGCCACGGTACTCACTTATTGTGACAGAAGAAACAGCAGGGAAGTGACACCGATTGAGCATTACTGCGTGCCAGGATCAGAGCACGTCCCTCACAAACATCATACTGCATCCTGAAAAGGATCTGATAAGATAGAAGCATCATTTCCATTTTACAACTAAAGAAAATGCAGATGAGAAGGGGAAAATGCCCCCCTGGCCACACAGGGTGCAGCCAAGTTCCAACCCACACCTGTCTGGACCCAGAGCCAAAGCTCGGAACGCCGCCACCCGGACTGCTCTCCAGAAGCACACGTGGCTGTCGACATGGAGGTGTATGTCCGGCCTCTCCTCCTACACTGTCCTCTGGGGTCTGTACTTTCTGTCCCTACCACACCCTGCCAGACAGTGACAGGCCCAGACAGGTGGCATCTACCACCTCCTAGAGGGGTTGTCCTGCTTTCCACAGTTTTCGACATTCACCATAACAAACGCAGGACAAGTGACAGCACTGACGCCAGGACCAGAAAATGTTATCCTCACGCCTATTTTCCACCCGCAATGCCAGCGACACACCCAAAGGTACTGAAGGTCGTCAACGTCTCCTCCGCACGTCCCTCTGGATCCCAGTTACCGGGAATCCTGGCACCTCTGGGCACTGGGAGTCTCAAAGCACAGCCTGAGTTTCCCCAGAATCCTCCAGAGGAAAACAGGGCTGGGAAGGCTAAGAGCCGGTGGGTGGTGTAAACACAGCCAGCGGGCCTCAGGGAGCACGGCTCCTCCAAGGATCCCCGAGGAAGACTTACAGTGAACTCGGAGATGAATTTTAAAGCTGTTCTTATCTTCTTGGTAGAGGACAGGCTGTTGCACTTCAGTCATGGCTCACATTGTGTTTTTTAAAAGGGGCTGAAAATCAGCGACTGCTCGGACCCCCCTGTTGGCCTGAAGGTCATCATTTACCCGAGGAGAAGAGAGAGGAAGTGGGAGCGAATTAATACAAATTCACAGCCAGCCCAGGGACGCGGCTGGGGCACATCCCCAGGCTCTCTGAGCACACCGCTTCACCCCGGCTGCAAAGGCCCACGGTGCTCCCTTGGCCGAGCCTTGTTCCCAGAGGGCAGCGGTGAGAATCGCGTCTGCAAGGGCGCCTGCCTCTCAGCCTCGGAGACCCCTGGTGCTGGGTCAGTGCAGAGACCGTGCGCCCACCGAGCTCTGCTTGCTCCACGCACAGACATTCTGAGTGGGCTTCAGCCGATATCCCAAGGCATCCCTTCCCCGTGCGGCTGGATGTAGAACTGCAATGAGACACTCTGGTGGGTAAACTATTTCTCAGCAGCTGCCACGAGCAATCTGTGTCAGACTAAGCGAGACGGCCACCAGGAGAGCCAGTGTGCTGGAGCTCCTGCCCCCACTGTAAGGATGGCCAGGGGCACCTTGCAGCATGTGCGGCAGAACACGGCCAAAGCTGGACAACTGAAGAGCAGGCAAAGTTGTCAAAGGGAAAGAAAAGAATTCAGGAGGGTGAGCCTTTTTTTAAATGATATCAAAAGTCTGCGATGGGACCAGCAGTTAGCGTAATGGCTATGTTGCTGGACTCCCATGTAGTCAACCGCAGTTCAAGTCCTGGACCCGGTGGCTTAAACTCACACCGGGCGCATATGCATGCGTGCCCAAGATCCCGAGAGGAGAATGGAGGAGAAGGGATTGAAGCGCGGCCATCCCCCCCCCCCCCCCCCCCCCCCCCGCGGTGATTTCTCGCTTTCTTTCTCTCTGTCTCTCTGGAGAGCGCACGCACCCTATAGAAAAAACCTCTCCAAAAATAAAGTCTGCAAAAGTCTGCAAGAGCCCATGGATACCAAACCAGAGCAATTAAAAAACAAGTTTCATGCTGGGAACCAGTGTTCCCCTCCCCCACAGGAAACAAGCACATAGAGATTTCTCTTGATCTTGCTTCCGCTTAAATTTTCAAAGTCTGCTCAAACACATTTTGATTAAAGTATATTCTGACTAACAAAGACAAATAGTGAGGTTCTTGACTAAAATACTAATGGAAAAGTAAAATTCTAATTCAGAGTACTTTTCAACTACAGCATTAAAATGTGCAACACTGCCCCCAGGTTCGAACAGTGAGTGACAGCTTTAAATTAGTAACATGTACAACTAAGTAGGCATTTCTTCGACTATTCCTACCTCGAAAGACAGACCAATTACTGCTCTTTCATGTACGAAAGGGATGCTTTACCTACATGAAACTGGCCAATGACAAGTTCTGAAAGCCGAGAGTTTCGGTCTGAAAATGCCATGCTCAATCCACATATATGAAATCATTTTTAATCCATACCTCTGCTCAGGCCCATATCTAGAAGTCCTAGATACATCGTTGAAAAAAGATGGGATGACTATTATAAATCCAACAGCCACCACTTCTTTATCACATCATAAAACTTCAGTGAACATCCAACCTAATTATTTGTTTTCAACATCTTAAATAATTTATGACCAGAAAAATCAATCCAATACTAGGATATAATTTCCCTCAGCCACTCAGTGAAAATCAGGCCGTCTGAGGATGGCACCTGTGTTGTTTGCAGCCTCGTGACAGCAGACTGCATTCCAAGAAAAGTACCCCCAAGGCCAGGACCGGGGCACTCATTCCACAGCACGCCAGGCTTCTCCCGAAGGTGCAGGCTATGCCAAAGCTGACACAAACACCGTACAGGACCTCCTAGGAACAGGAAACTTTCTGAGAAGACTACTTCCTCAGCCGTCAAACTGCAGGCTGCATACCCAGGCTCAGCAGTGAAGTTACAAGGCAACAATCCCATCTTAACTTCAGGTAACCATTACAGGTAAACATAATAAGGTAAAAATGCTCAGGATATTAAAGAAAGCCAAAGAAAATTACTGATGTAGAATACTGGCTATTGGAAGTCATCCAATGACCCAGTTCAAAGTTCACTATGCTTAATCCATGTGTCTTATTTATTAAAAAGAGCATGATCCAGGCAGGCAGGTAGCGTGGTAGTTGAGGCCCAGGGTTCCCACACAGTGGACTATGGTTCAAGGCCTGGACCTAGTCGCTTCAAACTCATGCCAGGCACATGTGTATGCATACCCAAAATCCCAAGAGGAGAATGGAAAAGAAGGGATTGTGGCATGGCCATCCTCTCTGGGGGCTGATTTCTCACTTTCCCTCTCTCTGTCTCCCTCCAATGAGTTCATGTGCCCTATGGCAAAAACCTAAAAAACAAGCAAGGTCCAGCGGTTACCAACAATGACACCCTGCTCAGGTCGAGAGACTGCCATATGACGGACTCATGAGGAGAGGAAGGAAGCGCCCGATGAGAGTGAGCTAATCACTGCATCGAGGCTCTTCACGCTGTACACAGACATGCTTTCTGATTCTTTCAGACCACTGTAATGCAAGGACGGAGGACCAAGCTTGGCTGGGAGGGTGGCACACCAAACAAGACTCTCACCATAGGTAAACCCTGTCCAGAAAAAGAAAGAAAAAATAAAAACTTTTTCTTTAAATATCCTATAGGCCTCACAGAATACAGACAGAAGTGGGGCCAAAATGACACGCATTGCCTCAGGCTGTTTACTATCTCTCATCCATTCAGCAGGGGTTTAATACCAGAAGTTTCCATTATCCAAATTATTCCCTTTGCTTACTTTTCAGAGTGCTTCATTTAACTCTTTTAAGTCACCAGGGTCCTAATTAGTGACGAGGAGCCGAGGCGTGGAGTCGGAGTTGGCTGTGATGCTGAAAGGAGTTAAATGCAGCTCAGAAAGGGACGGCATGGTGGGAAGCCACGCCTATGGAAGGCTGAGGGGACACGGCATCTGGGCAGACGTGCTGGCTGTGTCACCACAGACCGTGATGCTCCTGTACAGATGACCCTAACAGCGAAATGATCGCTGCTCTCCTAAAATACCCACGGTATTCACAGGAGAACCTGAACGAATCTGAAAGAAGAAATATTGTCCTTAATAGATATCAAAAGCTTTCATTTAAAAATGTGTGTGCACATTCACACACACACTGACCAACACACTCACACATTCTAGACTGTATTAATGAACTAATAGACAACGTCTAAATGCCCATCATTTTTCTTCTATTCCCTCTCATAAATTTGTTAAGGAAAGAAAACAGCCCAAAGCCCAAAGAGTCTGAGCTCCAATTCCTCCCCTTCCACCCCAACAAACCCAAAATAGCAAACAATAACCAGCAGCTGACACATAAATAGCCCTCACCACATGCCAGATAGCAGTTTCTTTCCTTTCCTTCCTTCCTTCCTTCCTTCCTTTCTTTCTTTCTTTCTTTCTTTCTTTCTTTCTTTCTTTCTTTCTTTCTTTCTTTCTTTCTTGTGTGTGTGTGTGTGCGTGTGCATGTGCATGCTATAAGGTGCATGTACTCACTGGGGGAAGAGATAGAGAGAGAATGCGCCCCCACCACAGGGTCAGGATGTCCATACCACAATCCCTTCTCCTCCATTCTCCTCTCAGGGTTTTGAGCACTCATGAACATGTGCCTGGCATGTTTTTCAAATCGCTGGGACCAGGACTCGAACCATGGAGTCAGTTTTGTGGAATCTGGCAGCCTTAACCACCATGCCACGGACTTGCTCATGCTAGATACTGTTCTAAGTGCTTTATATACATTAACTCAATCTTTTTATTTTTTTTTTTTTAGAGGTTTTTGCTACAAGGTGCGTGCGCTCGCCGGAAAGACAGAGAGAGACAGAGAAGACAGAAAGTGAGAAATCACCCCCCAGGGGGGATGGCCATGCCGCAATCCCTTCTCCTCCATTCTCCTCTCGGGATCTTGGGCACACACGCACATGCGCCCGGTGTGACATTAACTCAGTCATCGCAACAACCTAACAAGTGACGTACTGTATATTCCCCATTTTACAGACGAGGAGAATAAAATTCAGAGAGATTAAGTAATCTGTCCAAGGTCACACAGCTTATTAGTGGCAGGAGTGAGCCCAGTCTGGCTCCAGAGGCAGTGCACAGCACACACGAAACAGTAAACCACCCGAAGAAGAGTATGATTGCTCTGCTCAGCAGGAAAGTCCATAAAAAAAATGTTTTAAATTATGATTTTCAGAGCTTCTTATAATTAAAAGGACTGGGAATATTTGAGGACAAAGTTATCTTCCAAGACTGTTTCCACATCGTATCTATTTTAAATTTCTATTATTAAACAAAGATACCCTTTTATAAACCTGGTTGGATGATAGTTGGAAACCAAGATCATGGCAAATAGGGAAGCTTAAGAAACTACAGAGAAGTAAATTTCTAGATTTACACAGCATTTTATCAAGACAGTAATACTGGACCTCGACACTCCAGAGAAAACCCACATCAGTTATTTGATGAAGTGATTTGTAAGCACTTAAAACATAACGAGAGTGGCACAGACAATCTTACAAGCTATCCAAACTGTCTCAACATCGTTTCGCTCAGTCATCTCTCGGCAGTTCATCTTCAGGAAGTGATCAGAAACACTCACGAAGGCCCATCTGCAGTGGAATTCATTACAGAAATTATTTTCATTATTTCTAACTGTCCTTCAGAGTCCAAAATAAGAAAAGGATTAGGTTGACTATATCATGATAGAAAGAAACTGCCACTGCCTGCAATGTCTGAGCATGGGAAAAGCAAGCGCGAGTTTGTGACAAGAACAGAAAATGTCTATGCACATGCACAGGAAGACTGAGTCCATCCCTCCATCTGAATATAGTATAATGTAAATGAGTCATTGTCTAATGGTGACATTAAACTAGTTTCTATTCTTATTCATATTCTCCTATGCTTTACAAATTTTCTAATATGAATAGTTCCTGATTTTATAATCTGGAGGAAATGAAACAAATTTTTTGAGAGAAAAAAACTTTAGGTCATGAGGCCTATATTATAATGCTTAAGATTATGAGCAAATCCATCTCGCTTCATTCTCGGATACCATGAGCGACTAGGAGAGTGTGACGCTGTGCTTTGCACAGAGCACGTGGACCTGACAAGGGGTCAGATAGTCTTTGTGACATTCGTGTGGACAAACTGAAGAATGTAGGCTGGCCAGCGGTCAGAGCTCAGGAGCTGCTACTGCCTGACAGGTGGACTAAATACCACGCAGAGGCCCGCCCACTCTGGGCTCAGACCTCAGCTTTCCCTGCGTGGGCCTGGGTGCCAAAGGCATGCTTTCAAACTTGCAGGTTAACACAGAGCTAGGAAAGAAGAGTTCACGTGTGTCAACAGCAGGGGCATAAGTTGGGTGAGAGTCCCAACATGGACCACGTTTCTAAAACAGAATCGAGTACCAATTCAAGATATGAAGTGTTGTCAAATCCACAGACTGTCCATACACAGGCTTTTCCAAACCCAAGTAAGCTTCTGACAAATACCAAACCATGATTCAAACAATTACGACAGCTGGAACACCAGTCTGAAACCAAGAGGCCGTTTCACAGGGCGAGTAAGTGCAAAGCCATGTACGTAGTTCACAGCCGTCTTGCAAGTGTTTTGGCAACTGTTTGTGCAAAGCCACGAACAAGTGAGAGGCCATGGCCACTTCATGGCCGCGTAACGTGGCATTTTTGATGAAGGGAGGTAAAGACCCTTCTGGAAGGGAGATCCTATCTGAAAGAACTGGGTGCATTTCTGATTTTCTCATTTAAGGAAAAGATTCAACAAAACGGGATAAATCCAGAAGAATGTGATCAGCAACATTCAAAGTCCATGCAGAAATATTCAGACACTGGGACTATTGAACTAGGAGGGCATTTAGAGGGCCTTAAGCAATGTTTAAATGTTTGCTCTGTCATCCTGTGCAAGGGGGGAATCAATTTATTCTGTTTTTCTGGAAATTACATTCTGTCTTCTGTTTCCACTCAGAGAGGTCAGCAATGACCTTCAACTTGCGAATCCACAAAGCCCTTCTCTACCCTGTAAGAGCAGACGCTGGCAGCATCCAACATGCAGTCCAGAGCACTCCTTCCAACACTCCTACGCTGGCCTGGGTCTCCTCGGGGAAGTCCGCTATGGTCTCTTTCTCCCCCGTTTCCCCTCACTCAGCTTCTAGATGTCAGAGAAGGCTCAGCCCTGGACCTACTCATCTTTCTATTCTTTGTGATTTTATCAGTTCCTGTGGTTTTGAACAGTCTCTATGGTGAGAACTCTCAAGTTTAAACTCTCAGTACAGACCTTCTGTGTGAACTCGAAGTCCTCAGACACAGCCAGCAGCAAAACACATGCCACACACCCAGACTGCTGACGCCATGTGGGTGCCGGGCCAGCCTTCCCTTCTCAGCACCACAGTCTGAAGCTCATTTCTCCTGGTCTCTGCTGCTGCTACCCAGGCCAAGCGAGCACCATCGCTATGACAGAGCCTCCAAAGAGCTCAGACCGGCCTCAGAAGGCCTGCTGGTACTTTGGGTTGGATCCTGACACTCCCCTGTTAAACTCTCCGATGATTTTCCCACTCCCCTTCGAGAAAAAAGCCCCAGATCCGTAAGCACGCCCTCGATAGGCTGCCAGTGCAGGCCCACCCCCACTGCACTCCCACCATCCTGCCCTGCCCGATGCTGCTCTGCCCCTTTGTTTAAGCACAGTGAGCTCCTTCCAGTCAGGAAGCTCCTGCAGCCTGTCCCCACAGGGCTGCACTTGCTACTCCCTCCAGGTCTCGGTTTAAGTCACTTCCTCCGAGCTGTCCCTGACCGTCCTATCTGATGTGTATAACACTGCCCCCATTTGTCTATTTCAGCCCTTTTTATTCCGTTCATGGCACGTACTACGACTTGCAAGAATTTTGTTTCTTGCTGTTTTACTCTCCTTAGCCCACTGCCTTGGGGTGTCAGCTGCACGTGAAAAGGCAGCTTAGGTCTTACTCTCTGTTGTATTTGCAGAGCTCAAACACTTTTAAAAGTTGAACGTGGAATGAATAAAACCAGTCTTCACCAGAACATAAAGACAATCTCCCTAAAAATAAGAGCTGTTGAGTAGTGGACCAGACACCCCTGGACACATGTGAGTCGCCATCTCGGTAAGGGGGTCACGCAGAAACTGGGCGATTGCTTTTTATCAAAGATGACATCAGTGGAGTTCCCAAGTAGGGTGGGATACTGAGCCAGATGATAATTAAGGTCCCCTTCAGGTAATTTCTAGTTTTATAAATGGAAGTCTTACAGAGTTCCAGGTTAAAAATAGGAAGCAAAAATCATGCTGTCTCCTAATGAGCAGAAATACCCTCTAAAACAATCCCACAAAACCACTCTACATCCTGTCCAAATGTAACTTCCGGAAGTCCAATCAGCGCAGCTCCCTCTGTCTGCCCTGGCAGCTGTGTTTGGGGGTAAAGACAGCCCCCAGGGCCCTGCTCCCTGAGTTACACAAAACTCAGCCCAGAAGCAGGTCAAAGGCTCAAACCAGCCCAGCACCTAAGGGACACCTGAAGTTCCACTCCTCATTCATTTGTGATGCTGCTCTGTAAACACACCAGGGTCACTTTATTTAGCATCACACCCATTAATAATGCAGAGCTCTTTACACAGGCAGGCGGGGGAAATTAGTCCTGAGTGATTTCATTACCAGTGTATGCACGCAGTCAGCGGGACCCAGTCCGTATGGACATACAGGTCGCGGGCGGTGTAGACATCAGTCAGGGCCCCGCAGTGCAGCACATCCGCAGGACCCCTCTCTGCCTTCTGGAGCCTTCCCCCTCACCTGTGGCTGTAATTCTCACCCGCCTCATAGGAGCTGCGGAGACCTAAAGACCAATTTCGGATCATTTCTTCTACTTTCTTAACTGCTTTTATCTTCCTCGAACTCCTCTAAATTTAAAAAAATTAAAATTGAAATATATGCTTCCGATCACATCTTTATGACAACCGCTCAGTCTGTCACAGATGAGACAATGGACTCCTAGATACCACAGAACAGGCACCCAGGCATCCAGGCACCCGGCGGCCTTGCACTCTGTCCTCACATAACTTCTCCAAAAACTTCTTTCCGGAATATAGTAAACATTTTAGACTTTAAAAGGTCAAAGATAAGGGACCAGCAGTTAGCGTAATGGCTATGTTACTGGACTCCCATGTAGTCGACCGTGGTTCGAGTCCCCGACCTGGTGGCTTAAAACTCGTGCGTGTGTGCCCAAGATCGCAAGAGGAGAATGGAGGAGAAGGGATTGCGGCGTGGCCATCTCCCCGGGGGGTGATTTCTCGCTTTCTGTCTCTGTCTCTCTCTGTCTTTCTGGTGAGCACATGCACCCTATAACAAAAACCTCTCCAAAAAGAATTCCTTAGAGTAAACTGAGAAATGCCCATGACTTAAAACTTTTTATAAAAGAATCCCTTAGACTTTACAGTTATACTTCTAGAAATGTTCTCTCTCTCCCTCTACAAACACACACATATACACAAACACACACTCTAACTACTATATTAAGTAAATATACAAAAACATTCACTTCAGTATTGCTTATCATAGCAAAAACCTAGAAAATTCCAAATTGCCCATCAGCTCTCCAAACAGAGCTGGTAAACTACACCACAGTATGACCACAAAATAGGATCATGTGCAAATATTCAAACATAAATCTCTAGGTGCTGATGAAGAAAACCCTCCAAGATGGATTAAAAAATAAAAGATAGGGGCCGGCTGATGGAGTGGTGGTTAAGGGCGCTGGACTCCCACATGGCTGACCATGGTTTGAGATCCAGATCTGGTGGCTTGCTTTCTCAATTTTCCTCTCTCTCTCTCTCTCTCTCTCTCTCTCTCTCTCTCTGTCCTTCTACAGTCAAATAAAAATAAATAAATAAATAGTTAAATAACTTTTTAAAAAATAAATAAATAAAGTATATAAATAGATCTATAGCTCTAGTTTTGAAATTCCGAAGGATATGTAAGTAACTGAGAGCACATCTTGAACTTCCGCCTTCTAGTTTCCACTCCTGTGCTGTCTGAGTTACCGTCACTGTGCATGTCTGTCACCTCACTAACACGGGTAACAGCGACAGTGCGGGATTTCTGCACAGCCTGCCAGCATCTGCGGCTCCCCGTAAGTGCAGGAAAGTGAGTGTTCTTTCCCCGCCTTCAGCCAGCATACCTCAGAACCGCCCACTCAGAGGCCGAGCAGCCACCCTCCCCACCCGGGCCAGGCCAGGGCATCAAGCTTCCTGGGGCCTCTTCCTTTATCAGTACCTCCTCATCTGTGCAGGCTTGGTGCTCCAATGAAGAGCAATTTTAACTTCTGTTCTTCCAGTTCTAGATCTATGTAGTCCATGTCTGAAAACTAACTTGAGAGAAGATCAGTAATTATTTAATTGCTAAAGATACCAAAGAAAAATCAAGAGTGTTTTTCCTAATGCCATCTGTTATGTAATTATTACCAAAACAAAAAATCAGACAATGACAATGTTTTCCCGTTCAAAGTATAGCACCTACCATTCTTCCATGTTTCATAAGAACCAGGAAGAGCAGAAGCCATCCAAGGGGCATTCTTTCCCAGGTTAGATCCTGCTTGCCTACTTCAAAATGCTAAACAACTCTTTGAACTGCAGTGGCTTCCATAAGAAAACTATGAGTACACTGAAGTTAAGAAGATGAAGTAGGGGGGGAGATGAAGTGAGCCCTAACTCAAATTTTCTGATGTTGAAGATCGTAAAGAGTACTTAAACTTTGCTTTGAGTTACTCCATCAGAGAAATACTTCATCCCACTGCAGAGGAGGGGCTAGAAATGTCAGCAGAAATCACGCTTCTGTTTTTCCTAAAATTTGACCTTGAGATTAGAAGTGAGGCTACTCATTTACTATCAAGTGACCTTTCCACATTGAATGACAAGAATTTCCATGTTACTTTTCCTGTGTCAGAGGTCATGATACATAGGCATTATTCAAGTTTATTTATTTATGTATTCATTCACTTCATGGCTTTCCCAATGCATACAGAAAGTAAGTTCAAATGTCTATTTGAATATGTCTGATATTTGCTTAGCTGAAAATTTGCTGCCACTACATATGACTTTATATAACATTCTGACCCAAAAAAAAGTGATTCCATGTTTAGCTGTAAGGTGTAGAAGTAATTAGTAAAATGAACAAGCTGTAGCCCGGTGCACTGAGCTGTCTGTGGTACTGAAAAATGCCACCAAAGCTGAAATTTGCAGAGCTGGGTTCTTCTAGAGCCCCCATCACATCACTTTAACTCAAGAACTTCTCTCCATGACTCACCTGACCCATCTGATTTTGCCAGAGTGTGCATAAACATTCATGAAAGGTCACACTGACTAGCTTTCCAAGGTTCTCCATGAAAATGTCAGGGCCTCCCTGAGCTTCATTTAGCAATTCATGCAGCAGAGCCAGAAAGCCAGTCGTAGTGCTTACTTTTCCTAAACGCAGTGAGAGACCATATCATGTACCAGAAACTCACACTAGCTCGCTTTCACTACCCACCCATGAGACCAATATGTGAAAAATAACAGGAAAACACTGGCATTCCAGGTTATAGGCTGCTTCCAAAGACTTAGAAGAGCTCATGACATAAAAATGTTTATGAGACAAATTTCCTATCAGTAAATTACAAGGAGTGAATGCACAATTTGTACTTTTCCACATCAGATGGTGCCCTTCCTTCCACTGTTTCCGACTCATGTGTTCAGGCCACACCATCAAATATAGTCTCTAGAAAAATGAGAGCCGTTCTACTTCTGTAAGGTTCTCAGCTTCTAGTCCAGAGTCTTCATGTTTATTTGTTTCTTTCCCTATTCTGTTTTATTATTTTTAAAAAGTATTTCTGATGAGAATTCAAAGCTTCAGCTTGTGGGACAAATCCCTCCAGATAAAAAACTGAGTATAAGAAGTACATCCAGAATAACAAAATGATATCTATGACCTAAGTATGCATTTTGAAATGATTTTTAAGTTTGGAAGGCTTAACAGAAAACTTATACCATATAAAATAAACCCAGTTGTAACATTCTCTGATGTTCATGTTGCACAACAGCAAAGTTCATTGTGCCTTCTCCCCCGAAGGGTCCCCTGTGTCCTCATCCCTCTCTCCCATGCTGCTCATGCTCTCATTGGCACATCCATGCATTTGGTGACAGAAGCAGTCCTCAAAAGTGGCCAATGGGTGTAATGCTTGGAAGCATGAAATGAAATCTACAAAAATAGGATTTCCTGTATTTCTGTTACTTTCTGAAAGTTTCGAGAACTCTAATGTGGTGTCAGTATTTTTAGGACACAATCGACATTTGTCACTCCTCTTAGACTCTTACAAGTTACTGGGTTGTTGGGAAAGTTATGATGCGTTTTTGCATAGAAAAACAGAAAAATACATTGTGACTTTCCCCATGACCTAATATTTCAAAAATATCTCCCAATAATTCTTATTAAGTCAGTATTTTCAAGGTAGTACTTTGCTCTTGGTGTTAATAGCAGCCGATGCTCTCTCCCATGACTGTTGTTTCGCAATGTGCTTTTCACAAGAAACAGGCAATAATGGGAAAGTCAATGTTTAATTTTTTAAAATCAGCAAGGTCTCTCATTCCAGAATGGATTACACAAAAAACACTCTGGCCTCCAAGCAAAAAAAAAAAATAAAAATAAAAAAATTCAGCTACTTGATTTTTTAAATATGTAAGAACATTTTAGAATAATTTTTAAGTTTAACCCTGCCATACATCAGACTTTTGGATTTACAGGGAAATACCCATGTTTGGGGGCTTCTGGTGAGCACAGGTCAGGCTGTGGACTGGGCGTTGCGCGCACAGGGCCAGCCCCGCTCTGCATTCTGGCAGTGTGTGATCTGGCAGGCTGCTCACCTCTTCTGAGTCCAGGCCCCATCTGCAAACTGAGGCAAGGGATCACTAGACTTGTTCTGTTCTTCCCTCTGTCTACTCTTAGAGTCAAAACGAAAAGATAAGCTCATATGTTTAAGTGACATGTCAGTACCGCTTTGAAATGTTTCGAAGACTCGCAAAAGCTCAACACCAGAGCACTGGATTAAAGGTGGATCCCTGCAAGTTATCAGAATCGAAATAGACTCAAATCTGTATTTGTCGTGCTTGGCCAGCACCATCGTAGTTCTTATCTCTGAATACTATCATTCTTTCTAATTCTTATGTTCTGGACTTAGTCCTTCAAAACACACTTAGCAAAGTGTTTACAAATAAAAAGGCAAGATGACGTGATCTCTCCCACCTCACTTGGGATCTGGTGTCTTCATTTTGTATGGGCACTCATTAAAATTAGTTTCTTCCATAATTAACTTGTGTTTGCTAATTACTAACCCAAAATCAATTGAAATTAATACTAAAATACCTAAATGGCAGGTCCTATCCCATGGTTTAGGTTCAAAGACAGACCAAATTTGAGGCTATCTCATGGAAGGTCACAGAAACCAGAAAATGTGTATCAGTCCACGTTTTAAACTGGAAAATCGCAGTGTGCTTTTTAAGAACTCGAGTTGTTTTGATTCTCAGATTTTAATATTCCTTTGACCATAAGCTACAGCTAAGTAAGAACTTTGACCTACACAATTGTAAAGAATATTATGATATCACCAGTAATAGTCAAATCTAACCACAGAGCGCCTGGCTGCATTTAAACAAAACGAACCTTTTCCTAAACCAACAACTTACGAGTACAGTGGCCTTAGGTGTTGAGTGACATTTAAACTATAACCTAATGATTGTAGCTAAGAATCATTGAACTACTAGATACACTGAATTTATACTGTAAACTTAGCACAGCTTTTTTATTTATATATTTATTTATATATCAGCTAGGAATCTCTCCTGTTTCCTTCCTGCGCTACCAGACAGGGCAGGGTATAGACAGACACCGGCAACCACAGGCTCTTGGTTAGCGTGTCTCCAACAAGAACATGAGCTGACACACAGATTAAGGCTTGGGAACAACTGGCTTTACAGAAAACAGGCGTGACTGATTTGGATTAGGGGCTCTACCTAAAAGAGATCTACCTAAAATCTTAAGGATGTAACAGACACATCCCGAACACTACAGCACACTGCGCGCTACACTGCCCTGAGCAGTCTCCAACTTCTTGAAAGAACAGGTCGGGTGCTCTCACAAGAACACAGCATGGTTTTCTGTAGCCTCAAGCAAGGACACGGCGGTTTGGAAAAAGCCTTCCTCTGCCTTGCGTTTCTCCCGGCTCCCGCACCGCCTTGGTCATGCAGGAAGGGCAGCAGCTAAGTTACCTGTATTTCCCTGGCGTGGTACACGATGATCAGACCGAGCAGGATGATCGTGGAGAGGCTGATAAGGCATTTCAGAGCTAAGGAGTACAGTGATGCCTGCAACACGGTGAGACAGAAGCACTCTTAGGAAAGAAGCCTTTAACCACCTCCCAGACCCCAGGGCTCAGTGCCTTGCCAGAGGACCTGAACTCAGAGGAAGAGGACCTGGGGTCTGGGACCCCTGTTTCGTCTCAAAGCGCAGCGAGAGGAGAGCAAAGAGCCGCAGAGACTCCAGGCTCGGCCGCGGGATCCGTGCCACCGCGGACCAAAGCGCTGCTCCGGGCTCTGGGAGCCAGAGAGAAGTTTGCTACTGAGTTTAAGCGCTCCAGGTTGCAAGGTGGCTCCTAAACTCGAGCGCCAGGGGAGAAGCACAGCGCGCGTTCTCAGAACTCCCAGGACCTCTTACTACCGTGCACTTACTGCCCTGAGAACTTCGGCTACTCTCTGAGCCGCCTGGCCGCGCCCGCGGTCCCGGGGAAACTCGGGGCCCATCCCGGCCACCGCCCCAAGCTCCGGAGCGGCGGGCAGGAGTGCCAGCCGGTACCTTGTCGTAGGCGCCCCAGGACAGCTCGGTCTCGATGACCATCACCACGATGCCGAACATGCCGAAGATGAGCGCGTAGTCGCTGAGCCGCTTGCGCTTCTCGAACAGCGCGCGCCGGTGCCCCAGCTTGTAGCCGATGTTCTGGTTCTTCTTCTTGCTGGACTTGGTGCCACCGCTGCTGCCGTGCCCGCTGCCGCCGCCGCCGGCTCCGTAAAGCGCCAGGTTGTTGGAGTTGTTGTGCTCCGGCTTAGACACCACGATCTCGGGGGCTGAGGACGAGGCGGCAGCGGCTGCAGACGGGGAGGACGCGCCGCCGCCGCCGCCGGACGCGGGGGGCTGCAAGGGCTGAGCCTCCGAGTCCATCTCTTGCAGGTTCCGGCGGGACGCGCTCAAGTTGCTGAGCGGCCGCATGACGCCCCCGTTGTACCTGCAGCTGCTCATGGCTATTTCGGTAAAGGGGTTGCTCTCGCGGCGCGCCTGGGGCTGGTGGTGCTGCTGGTGCGCCGGGTGCGGGTGGTGGTGGTGGTGCGAGAGCGGGGGCCCCGAGCCCAGGCTGCCGAGGCTGCCCGTGGGGCTGGCGGCGGGCTGCAGGCTGTGGCACTGGTGGTAGTGGGAGGCGGACGCGGGCTGCTGCGCGTACTGCTGCCGGAGCGCACTGGCATGGCTGGACGGCGTCAGCTCGCTCACATTGAGCTGGCTGCCCCGGCGCGACGAGCAGCAGCAGCAGCACGACGAGCCCGACAGCGGCGAGGAGGTGCGGGTCCGGAAGGCGCCGCCGGGCGAGGAGGTGCGGAGCAGCAGGGACAGGTTATCCCCCGCCCCCGCCCCCGCCGCCGGGGCCCCGGAGGAGGCGCAGCTGTTGCACCGGAGGCATGGGCTGCTGCCACCGCTGCCCGGCTGCTGGTGCGCGAGGTGCGGGTGGTGGTGCGGGTGCGGGAGGGGCGCGAAGGGCGGGCAAGGCTTGTCCTGGCTCTGCTGCTGCTGCTGGCAATGCAGGTGTGAGGAGCGCGGCGGCGGCGGCGGCTGCTCTGGGAAGAAGCCGCGCTGGAACTGCAATGGGGTTTCCATGTCAGGGCTGTTAAAGCTGCAGGGAGACCAGGCGGTGGTGCACCCTGCGCAATGCGTTATGGTCGGGAGCGGGGACTCCTGCTGCTGGTGCGAGGAAGGGCCCATGCCGGCTCCGGTAGAATCCAGGCGGCGAGTCCGATTGGTTGGGCGCACCAAAACAATGGGCATGACATCACCTGCGGGGACCGAGACTGAGTTTGCGGCGCGCGCGGCTTGGGGGAGCGCGTGTGTGAGAGCGGTGGGGAGGGGAATCCGCAGGACGAAAGCCCCGGGGGGCGCAGGCCAGGCGGGGAGAGCGCGCTCCAGGGCGGAGGTTCCACCTGCTGCTTAGGAGCGCCCCTGAGCACCGCAGGGGCCGGAGAGCCCCCACGTCGTGCAGCCAGGCTGCAGGACGAGGAGAAAAGAGAGGGGCGCCCCTCCCGGTCATGCCGCCGCCCCCCTGACTCGTGCTGGACGCGCACACCCGATCCCCGGGCGCTCGGCACTGCAGCACTCGGGCCCCCGCGCCCTGTGAGGCGCGGGACAGTGCGGAACCCCGACCGCACCGCGGCCCGCACGCCTCGCAGGGCTGCAGATCGGCCGTAGACTGGCCCCACGCGCGTCTCCCAGATCGTCCGGCCGAGAGTGGGCAGCCCCTGTCCGCCAGTAACTGCGGGGGCACTGCCGGCTTCGAGGGCGGAAAGTTAGCCTCTGGCTACGCCAGTGTGCCTGTGTTGGCGGAAACCCCGGGGCCTGAGCCGCGGCTTGGCGGCTGCGGGATCAGAGCCGGCCCCGCGCCCGGATTTCCCCCGCCGCCGGGCTCCTGGGTCCCAGCGTCGGGAAGGGCTGCGCCGAGCTCGGCCGCGTGCGCCGCGGCGCGGGGAGGGTTAACCGCTTGGGCTCCCGGGCCGGGGGAGGGTGGGGGCGGGGCCGGAGGAGGGGATCCCCGCAGTCCGCGGGAGGAGCCGCGCGGGCTTCCCGGGTCCCCCTGCGGGGGCGGAGGGCTTTCCCCGCCAGCGCCCGCTCACATTTGCGCCTCCTGCGGAACATGAGGGGCTGGCGCCCCCGGCCGCCAGGTTCCCGGCTCCGGCGCTCAGGCCTCCCGGCAGCCGGAGTGGGCAGGTCCGCCGGCTTCTCCCGCGGCCCTGGAGGAGCGGCCGGCTCGAGGGTCTGGGGGCTGCTGGGCCGCGGCCGGGCCGCCGGCTCCTCTTCTGCTCCTGGTCCTCCGGCTCACCTGCAAGCAGACAGCAGACGCGGGTCACCGCGGAGCCCAGCCCGGCGCCTCGGCCAGCGCTGACCCGGCGGACAGAGGGCCTGGCCCTGCGGGTTCGCCCGGCAGTCACAGTCTGCGAAATTATTAATAATAATAACTCGGTCCGAACAGCTGCCGGGGACCGTGCTGGGGTTAGGTATAATAACAACTTAGTGATATTACTCTCTCCTTAACCAGCAGGTGCGCTTTCTGTCTCTATTAGGCCACACACCAACAAAGCAGTAGGGGTCCTTTGGAGTGTTCTTTGTTACTGCTTCATCTTAGGGCTTCACATTTGTATTTCTTTGTGAACTCAAATTCCTGTCTCCCCCAAAAGAAGGTGAAGAAATTGGCCAGCTGAATACTTGTTTTTATTTTAAATTCAGATATTAAGCCATGATTTTTATAATAGAGATTATTATAATGAATTAGATAGACAAAGAAATTAGAGTGAAAGCAGATCACCCTCATTAGGTAATTGGAATTCTCATCTAGATCCAGTTTCTTGATACTCTGCTCGGCAGCTGCCCTAAAGTCACTTACCTGGTTTCTGCTTGTAAGAGAGAGAGGCCAGTATGTGATCCTGCGCGTGCGTGTTTCCATTGGCACTGAGTGAATAATTTAAGATATTCTTTGGACATGTATTAACAATGTTAATTTTTTTGTTTATGCAGGTGAACAAATTCAGGAGAAAAAAAGGGGCAGGGTGCTGCCTGACTAATGATTACAGTCAGGACTTGCATTTCTTAGTGATCTTGGTCAAAAAAATGGTCCACTAAAAATCAGAGTGAGCATTTTCTTTTTATCATCTATTAAGATTTTTGTTTTTATATCTCCAAATGGCAATTCAGTACAATACATTTAGAATCATGAAGCTCATTGGATTTGAGGCAGCTGAGTACACATTGCATGAGCTGTGTTAGCAGGGCTCTTCAAAACAACTCTAATGAATAATTTGAATTTAAAACTGAAGGTTCCCCGTCAAAAATTATTCACCTCAGGGGTCCGCAGGTGGCATGGTGGTTAAGGGTGCTGGACTCCCACATGGTCCACTGTGGTTCGAGTCCTGGGCCTGACGGCTTGCTTTCTCACTTTCCCTCTCTCTCTCATTCTTGTCCCTCTCTGGTCAAATTAAAATAAAGTTAATTCTTTTTTTTAAAATTATTCACCTTTGGTTTGAAAGGTGTTCAACTCAAAGACAAAATCCAGCAAATATTTTTAGTACACTTTTCAACAAATTATATGGCCTCTTGCAGTTCTATGTGGCTATTGAGTGAAAGTGTCAGATTCATGCTTATAAATCTGAATACTTCAAAGAAATGTCATGGTAAATTAATATTTTTACTAGCCATCCATAAATTTAGATCAAAGATTACATGGACCTGCCCTCCCCAAATTCCACAATAGTTGTTACCACTCTAAATTAGATGTAAATTCTGTAGTTACCAAAAGAAAAATGACTACATCCCCTTGAGGCAGACTTTCTCAGATAGCAGTTTCAAGACTTTGAACTGATATTCAAGAAATGAAATAATGAAAAAAAAAAGTCTGCCATTTGCTGTGAACAGCTCTGTGCCTCAGCCTGGGGTCACTGCAGGACCGTGACTCATGCAGAATCGTAGACTGCTTCCTGCCACGGGATCCCAGGGCTCTCGTGAGATTGGGGGCACAGGACCCACGGCACGAGGAACTGCCAGACACCAAAACTCAGATAAACAGTAACGCAGCCTACTCAGTATTTTGAAAATGCTCACAAAATTATTTAATAATATGGAAATACTGGAGAGAGAGGAGAGCAATTCAATCATATTTATTAATATCATCTTTCTGTTAAGGGAGCAGGGGTCTTTCCAACACACGTCTGTATTTGGAGAGCTTGGTAGAATTCTTTTTGTATAATGATAAAAACTAGGAGGTAAGCCCAACAGCTTTGCTTCATTTAGAGTCTGTACCATTATAATTTTGTTGTTTGGGGCATTTTACTCTTTGGTTATGGCAGGGACACGTTTAAGAACTTACTTTCATCATTTCTATTTTGAAAGTAAAATTAACAGATGGATTCTAAGCTCTTATGGACTTCTAAAATATGTACACCACAGCTTTGCCTTTTCCCTACATCGGATTGTAGTTACATACAGAATCGAGCAGTTCTCTTCCATGTGGACCGCGCTTTCCCACAGCGGGTAGGCACTGCTATGCGTGGAAGTGAGGAGGAAGAGGGAGAGGAGGTGAAGGAAGACGGAAAGAAGGGCTGATGCTGGAGTTCCCTAGGTTAACAGCAGAGGTCATGCTCATCCGCAGAACGCATTACAAACCTAATTGATTAAAACGTTTCTTCCAGCAGAATTTTTGTAAAAATGACCTAGTCTTCCTAGGCCCTACACAATCACTTTCCTGTATTTGCTGTATTTCAAGCTTATGAACACACACATTCCTACAATACCCCTACACACAAACACACTTTCATAGAAGAATGGCTTTGCTAGACCTCAGGGACTGGGGAAAAGGCTCCAGCCTGTTCCGATTCCTCACTTGATTCAGATTTACAGCTGCTGTTGTTTATAAATCTCCCTATTCTCTCTCTCCTTGCTTTGCCTTAAGAAGGACTCGTGAATTTGAGCAGTTGGTCTGTGTACAAAGGCAGCAGCTCAGGGTCCCTGGCATCCGATTCCCAGACTGAGTGGTCTGAAGGAAAATTTGGACCTACAAAGTAAAAGTTCAGAGGTTTGTTTTTGTTTGCAAGAATGAGTCAGTTATGTGATGGTCCCAGACACAGACGTTGGGATGAGACGCAGCCTCTCTGAACGTCTTTTCCTTAGTTGTAAATGCACATGGGGCATCAGGATATCGGAGTTGTCTTTTTAGCACAAAAACATTTCCATATATCCTAAAACCTAAGAATTTAAAAGCCCTAAAAACACCATTATTCTTTAGTCAGCATTTCAAATTACCATTATTTTTAAATATCCTAACGTCATAAGAAATAGATGTGAAGAAAACATGGTAATAATTACATGTGTTCTTTATACTTCTGAATTATGAATTAAAGCCTGAATGAGCCTATTGATGATAGTCTTCTTGATTTTTAGCAGTACATTTATTTTTAGGGGCTAAATGTCATATTAAATCATTATGAATTAAATTAATTTATTTTTTTGATTTTTTTCTACTCTTATCCTTGCTTCCCTTCATTTCTCAACTAATTAGCATATCCACAGAAGTCTTAGCAGTGCCAGTCAAAATAAAAGATAAAACCCATACTAATGTTGCTAGCAGAGTTGAACTTGTGGCACTTAATTAAATAGATGAACAGGTTGAAATTAATGAATATGGAAAAATATTTTTAAAATAGGCTGGATTTCAAGAACAAATATCTCTTGGTAGTGAGGGAGCTAAAAACACAAACCTAAAAAATCATTGTGAAAAACAGTGGACTCGGGGCTAGCCAGTGGCACGGTGATTAAGGGCCTGAGCCCACATGGGTGCCTGTGCTTCCAGTCTCAGACCAGCAGCTTGAAAAACGCCAGGGCGGGTGTGTAGGTGTTTGGAATCTTGAAAGGAGAAAAGAAGAGACTGCAGTGTGGGCCTCTGCCATCCTCCCCTAGGGGCACTTTCACTTTCTCGCTTCCTCTCTCTCTCAGGCATTCACCCTACTGCAAACTACTAATGATAAGAAAACAAAACAAAAATGCAAAAAGTACAGTGAAAATCAGTAAAAGAACTAAAATGTTATGTTATATTCACTTAATGCAGGGAAACAGTAAAGAGTACAGAAAACACATAGAATAAAAAGCAAAAAGTAAACTTACAAACATAAACCGACCATATAAATAATAACATTACATTTGAACGAGTTGGAAAATTTTAACAAAAAGCAGCGACACCCAGGCAGGATTTTTTTTTAAATCCAACTAAATGCTATCTTCAGGAAACATACTTTAAATACAAGGAAACAAACCAGTCAAAAGTTAAAGGAGAGGGGAAACCAGCAGTTAGCGTAATGGCTATGTCGCTGGACTCCCACGTAGTCCACCGCAGTTCGCGTCCCGGACCCAGTGGCTTAAAACTCACACCAGGCGTGTGTGTGTGCGTGCCCAAGATCCCGAGAGGAGAATGGAGGAGAAGGGATTGCGGCGTGGCCATCCCCCCTGGGGGGTGATTTCTCGCTTTCTGTCTCTATGCCTCTCTCTGTCTGGCGAGCGCACGTGCCCTATAGCTTAAAACCTCTCCAAAAAAAAAAAAAAAAAAGTTAAAGGAGAAGAAAAGATATACCATATGAACAATGACCGTGAAAGAGCTGAGCAGCTCCACTAGTATCACTCAAAACAGACTTGAAGAGAAAAAATTAATAGGAGATGGAAAAGGCAATTTTATAATGACAAAATGACAATCTGTCAGGAAATCATAACAATCTTGAATATGTAAGTGCATGACAACAGATTCCCAAATACATGTAGCAAAACTGACAGAATTAAAGGAACAATCAGATCATTCAAGAATAATAAAGATTTCTGTACCCCGTATGCTAATAGCTAGTACAACTATGTGGAAGGCCTTGTAACAAGGATAAAGAAGACTTTAAGAACATTGAAAACTAACTGGACCTAACACATTTATGGAACATTCTACCCAGTAACAGAAGAATATCACTTTAAGAAACTGAAAAAAGGGGACCAGCAGTTAGCGTAATGGCTATGTCGCTGAACTCCCATGTAGTCAACCGTGGTTCAAACCCTGGACCCAGTGGCTTAAATTCACGCTGGGTGCATGTGCATGCGTGCCCAAGATCCCAAGAGGAGAATGGAGGAGAAGGGATTGCAGCGTGGCCATCCCCCTGGGGGTGTGATTTCTTGCTTTCTGTCTGTCTTTCTGGCGAGAGCATACACCCTATAGCAAAAAAAAAAAAAGAAGAAAAAATAAAAAGAAAAATAAACTAAAAGCAGAAGGAACCAAAAAGGCTGGGCTAGAAATTAATAAAATAAAGATGAGAAAAACAACAGAGAAAATCACTGAAAACAAGCTAGTTCTTTAAAAAGGCTGACATTGACAAACCGTAGGCTAAACTGACCAGGAGAGAGAGAGTACTATTACTAGCCTTATAGTACTGAAAAAGAGTATAAAAGAATGACAAGAATAACAATAGACAAACATTAGGAAAATTGCCAGAAAAACAGAAGCCACCAAGACTGACAACATTAAATAGAAAATTTGAATAGACCCGATTAGATCAGCAATTTTAAAACATCCCGTGAAGAAATCAGTATACCCAGATGGCTTCAGTAGTGAAACTACAGTACATTTAAAGAATAATTAAAAGTAATTGCTTACAAACTCTTCTGAAAACTAGAAGAGGGAAAACACTTCCCAATTCATTTTACAAAGCCAGTATTACCCTGAAACCAAAACCAAAGTCATTACCAAAAAAAAAATAAATAACAGATTGACATCATTTATGAATGTAGCTGCAAAACTCTTCAACAAAATACCCTCATTCCAAATCCAGCATTATATAAAAATTGTTATAGGTCATAACCAAGTGGGATCTGTCATGAGAATGCAAGGTTAAGTTTAACATAAAAAAGAAATCAATTAGTACAGTACAACATACCAATGCAACAGAGGTCAAAAACTAATTATCTCATGAACCAGAGGAACATTTATTAAAAGGAATAGGACTTCCTCAATCTGCTAAAATGCTGCCATGGAAAACACTCTGCTGAAATTCTACTTACTGGTGAAAGACAACATGCTTTCCCCAAAAGAGGGGAAACAAAACAATATCTGCTCTTTCCTCTTCTATTGAATAATGCATTGAAAGTTCTAGCCAGAACAAATAGGCTAGAAAAAAGCAAAAGGCATCCAGATGGAAAGGAAGAAATCGCACTTTATTTATATATAATGGGATCATGAATATAGAGGAGACTAAGGAACTCACAAAAGTGCTGTTAGAACTAATAAGCAGTTTTAGCAAATTTCCAGATACAAGGTCAAAATACAGAAATCAATTTTCCATACACTAATAATGAACAATCTAAAAATGAAACAATTTCATATGTAATACCATCAAAAAGAAGAGGATGGTTAGAAATGTGCCAACGGAAGTGCAGAACTAATACTCTGAAACTAAAAGCTGGTGAAAGTAATTAAAGAAAACATAAATCGATGGAGAGACAAGCAATGCTTATAAAGCACAAGACTTTTTTTTCTTTCTTTTTTTTTTTTTTTTTTTTGGGAGAGGTTTTTGCTACAGGGCATGTGTGCTTGCCAGAAAGAGAGAGACAGAGAGACATCACCCCCCAGGGGGTATGGCCACGCTGCAATCCCTTCTCCTCCATTCTCCTCCCAGGATCTTGGGCATGCACACACGCGTGCCCAGTGTGAGTTTAAGCCACTGGGTCTGGGACTTGAACCATGGTCGACTACATGGGAGTCCGATGACATAGCCATTACGCTAACTGCTGGTCCCTAAAGCAGAAGATTTTTATAATTAAAATGGCAAACTGTCCAAATTGCTCAATAGACAGTCAAATCTCTATCCAAATCTTATGTGATTTGGGGGAGAAAGTGACAAACTCGTCCTACCACTCAGAAATGCACATATCACAAAACTGACAAAACAATCTTAAAAAGACAAAGTCGGAGGACTCATCCTTGCTGAATTGAAATGTACTATAAAGTTACAGTAATAAAGATAGTGCAGTACTGGCATGAGGGTAGCTGTGTAAATCAGTGGAGCAGAACTGAGGGCTAGTAATAAACCATCACAGTTTTGGCCATCTGACTTCCGATTGGAGTACCAAGTGGGGAATGGGAGAGTTTTTTCCACACATGGCGCTAGGAAAACTGGATATCAACACGTGAAAAATGAACTTGGACCTCTTCTTTACACCATACCCCCCAAAGGAAAAAAACCCTAGCTTAGAATGGTTGAAAGACTAAAACGTAAAAGCAAAACTATGACTCTTAGCAGGAAGCATGTGAGTCATGGTGGTCTTAGGTTCAGCTCTAATTCCTTCCTAGTTGCAACAGTAAAAGCATGAGCTAAGGAAAACAGACAAATTGGACTTTGTCAAAATTAAAAACACAATTAGGAAAGTGAAAGATATCTATAGGATGGAAGAAAATATTTGCAAGTCATAAATTTGAAAAAGAACTTGTATTCAGAATACATAAAGAACTCTTAGAACTCAATAATAAAAAGAATAAATAATCCAAGCCAGGTCTCTGAAGAAACATGTATCCACAAAAGATATAAAAATGCCTGGTAACACAAGAGAACTAGCGCACAGCATCACTGGCCACTGGGAAAGTGTAAAACAAAAGCATCATTAGACACCACGTCATACCTATGAGGAGCTTATCATTAAAATGGCATCGTAACAAATGTGGTCGAGGTTCCGGTGAAGCGTGAACCCTCATATACTGCTGTGGGCATGTGAAATGGTGCAGTTGTTTTGGAAAACCGTGTGGCACTTCCTCAAAATAGTAAATGTAAAGTTACTGGATTACTCAGCAGTTCTAGTTCTAGGTACTCAAAGAGAAATGGAAAATACATCTATGTAAGAACTTGTATTTTGGGACCAGCATTTGGCATAATGACTATGTCATTGGACTCTTATGTAGTCGACCGTAGTTCGAGTCCCAGACCTGGTGGCTTAAACTCACACTGGGCACATGTGTGTGCATGCCCAGGATCCCAAAAGGAGAATGGAGGAGAAGAGACTGCAGCATGGCCATGCCCCCGGGGGGGAGGGGGGGTGATTTCTCGCTTTCTGTCTCTCTGTCTCTCTCTCTGTGTTTCTGGCGAGTGCACGCGCCCCAGGTAAGGCCTGTCCATGGGAACCTGCTCCCACCTGCCTGAACCAGTTTGAACCCCAGCTTGAACCCCAGCCTGGCAGCTTAAAAAGCATATCTGGGGCATGTGTGTGACGAAGATCCCACCCCAGGGGATGGAGACTGGGGGGGTAGGGGAAGGACAGGGTTGCAGACCCAGTTCCACTAGGAGGTGTTTTTGGTTTTTGTCAGAGGACACGTGCACTCACCAAAGAGAGACAGAGAAAGAGGGAGAGGAGAAAACCGCATCCCAACATGAGGAAAGGTCACACTGCAGTCCCTTCTCCCCACCTCTCTGTGCCGGCACAAGCACACACGTGGACAGCGTCTCTCAAGCTGCCAGTCTGTGGCTCAAACCTTGTGGCCTGCAACCTGTGTTCTAGCCACCTTAACCCCATGTCACACTGGCCAGTTATTTTTAATTTAGATTCCAGATTTCTCTGAATGCCAGATAAGTAGTAGATCACAAGTTTACACTGAATTCTACAGTTAAAAATCATAGTCATTGGGACTAGCAGTTGACATAATGGCTATGTTGCTGGACTCCCACGTAGTCGACCATGGTTCACGTCCTGGACCCGGTGGCTTAAACTCACGCTGGGCGTGTGTGCGTGTGTGCCTAAGATCCCGAGAGAAGAATGGAGGAGAAGGGATTGCGGCGTGGCCATCCCCTCTGGTGGGTGATTTCTCGCTGTCTCTCTGTCTCTCTCTTTCTCGTGAGCGCATGTACCCTATAGCAAAAACCTCTCCAAAACAAACAAAACAAAACAAACAAAAAAATTGCAGTCGTCAACTGATGGCGTGAGGAGGCAGGGCTAAGGCACCCTGGCCACTTGTGCCTTTCGTTAATTTTCCTGGAATTTCTCGGCCTTGGCACCTTGGCAGCTGCGGAGAGCCTGAGGCCCAGCCTGTGGAGAGGTTCCCAGCGGCCTTCTGGAAGGAGCTGCTCTGAGTCCTGAGGTTTGGCAGCGCAGCGCTCCAGTCCCCAGCCTGCCGCGTGGGGTCCGCAGTTCGAAGCTCAGCCTCTGGAAGGCGCACAGGCAGGCTGTGCGGGCGACTCTGGGCTGCGCGGTGAGGACGAGCCAGGCGCTCAGCTGGCTGCTCGCTTCCAGGGAGAGCCTGGGAGTGAGGCCCCTGCGGAAAGCGGGGTGCACAGCTCTGCTGTCCCGGGATTGGCCACCTGAGCGACCCCGGCTGTGGGCGTAGTTTGGGGGCCTGCGTAATTCCTGAGCCTTTCTCGCTCTTGGATGAAAAACTAACCCAGGGAGGGTTTCTCTTCTTTTGTGCATGTTTTAGTGACGGCAAGGGCCATGTTCTTATTCCAATTTGTTACATGGTTTCGGAGTAAAATAAGTTTTTCCTCAGTGGCCCCACACACAATGGGAAAAGATGTAGAAAACAGAGCACTTTGTTCCCAAGGAGAAATTGCGTGATGTGTGTCAAACTCGACCATTTTAATAGATTAAATCAAGCTTTTTCTCTGTTATGCATTGTTCCAATCTAAAGGACTATGGTTCCAGCTCTAGATTTTAGTGTTTTGATTAACACAAGATCAGGGCTTAGAACACAGAGGGCGATCAGTTTTTGGTTTTGCTGTAGGGATCATGTGCTCACTAGAGAGAGAAACAGTGAAACATCACCCCCTCCTCTACTCTCCTCTCCGGATTTTGGAAGCGTAGGCCACACACCCGCCTCCAGCACAGTCCGCCCCGCGGGAATCCGGGCCCAGAACAAGCGCTGCTAAGCTCCGCATGGCCTGGTGCAGTCAGCACCGGCGTGGCCTGCTTGCCCAGGTCGGGGAAGGAGGGAGGGGAAGAGGAATTACACCATGAACATGCCCCTCGGAGATGTCTCTCCCTCTTTCTGTCTCTCTCTGGCTGGTGAGTGTATGTACCCTTTGGCAAACTAAAAACAGTATGTGTTTTATTGACAAGTGACAAAATCTGACAAAATACTGTAATGTTAAGTTTGATCATTTTGGTTAAGATGTTATGTTCCAGGTTCTTCTACTGGGAAGTTACTGGTTTTCCTCTGTGGAAGATTCCTTGAGACTGCACAACGTACTGCTCACCGGCATGATCTCACCCACCGATCCGGCATCGTCAGATTCTCGCCTGCAGCCCTTAGGTCATTGTGCTGTCTACCTGTTAATGACTTCATCTTACCACCATTATTTTGCACATTTAGTGACTTAGTTATACTCTGAAGAAGAGCTGTTCCTACTTCCCCATGTATTTATTTATTTAATTACTTACTTATAACAGCATGAACTAGTGGATATTTTATTCTGGGGAGGGTAACAATCCTCCATCATTATTTTGTTCTTAAATTACTCCAGGCTTGGCCATCAAGAACCCATTGCCTTGCCTCCTGGGTCTTTTTTACATACATTATTATTATTATTATTATTATTATTATTATTATTCTGGAGAGTTTTTTGCTATAGGGCGCATGTGCTTGCCAGAAAGACAGAAAGAGACAGATAGAAAGCGAGAAATCACCCCCCAGGGGGGTGGGCCACGCCGCAATCCCTTCTCCATTCTCCTCTCGGGATCTTGGGCACGTACGTACACGGGCCTGGCCTGAGTTTTAAGCCTCTGGGTCCAGGACTCAAACCACAGTCGACTACATGGGAGTCTAGCGACATAGCCATTATGCTAACTGCTGGCCCCCAGCCCCAATTAGTTTTGGAGTACTTCATTACTCCCTGGCATCAGAAGATGTTCGAGGTTGAACATGGTATTTTCTATGTCCCAACCTTGGAGTCAACTATTTCTCTGGTTCCTTTTTATCAGAGAATGGATTTAAAAACCAAGACATGGGTGCGAGGTGTGCTCATTAATACCAGCATGTCCTTGCTTACAGGCACTCTGCCCTCAGAGATGCCAGTATATTCGTGTACATTACCCTATGCAAAAATACAGTGATATTTAATTTCTAAATCTAGGCATCTAACTGTATACATACTAAAAATAAATTCATATTAAATTCTAATACAGCACCACAGAATTCAGTTCACCTTCGTCCCTTTTCAGTCTAGCTTGCTCCTTCTCCTTGTTACTCCTTTTCCGAACGGTGAGAAATCTAGCGCTCCTTTCTCATGCTAGGTTTATGTGCTTCATCTTAGTTACACGTAAAGTTGTATCACAATAGCTGCTCCATTCCCAAGAGAAAACACACTTAGTCCCTAGAGTATAGCGTTTGTGTACAGGTCTGTTTGTCTTTAGCTTACAGTAATAATTCATGTGTTCCAGTCATAATTAATGTCTTCCAAAGTCAGTTAGGTCAGTTCTTTTTTTCCCCAATCCATTGGTGTTTTTCTTTCTAACTGTTGAAAAGTTAGTCTCATTTTTTTGTTGTTTTTGTTTTTGTTTTCTCTATATCCTCGTTGATTTTAATTATTCATTGTCTTTTAGGGTTTGGGAAATATTACCGTAATTCTGAGTCGGTGCTTTGCAAAAAGGGTATGCTCGGGAAGCCTGGGCCCCAGCCCATGCCTGCACCCTGTCCCCGTCCCCTCCTTTCTGCCTTGTTCCCTACACGTTCCTCCCAGTCTCCAATCTCACTAGCTCCCATTTGCCCGTTTTGTATTTGTTTTGCAGTAGGAGGCTGATGCATGTATATTCTTTCACAAACAGTAGGTGCTATTTCCTTCTACATTTTTCGTTTTCACTCAGCAATATATTAGGAAAACACTTTTATATGAATCCAGAGGGGTTGCTCTGGCTCTTCTCGTAGCTGTGCAACACTTCATCATGTGGACATCCCATCGTTTACACAACCTTCTCCTACGCTGGGACAGCCGAGCTGTCTGTAAGTGGGGCAGGACTACGTGCTGGGGCGCTGCTCCACTCTGCGCGCGCCTCGAAGAAGCTGTTGGAGGTGACTGTGTCCTCTCTCTCAGACGAAGAAATAAATAAGCAAACTATTTAAATGCTACAGTGAGCAATTCATGCATACGCATTGTTCTACTAGGGGAGATGTGTCTTCGGGGGAGTTTTTAGAAGTGAGATTTTGAGGTCAAAGTGTAAGTGTGTATGTGTCACCTCCTTGATGAGCTCTGCCTAAATAACTAGTGACTGATCTAACTGGCAATCCTGGCTTTTCCATCCTCTGTTAATCAAATCTCCTTATTCTGTGGAAATTTATAATCCCAATTCTCAAGTACAGAAAGAATTTGTCCTTTTCCAAAGAAAGGTCTGGTCTTTGTCCCAGGTTTCTGGGGGGAATGTCTAGGTCCTTAGAATCTCCCAAGTAATAGGAATATCTTTGTTATTCCTAAGGGACCCTCAGACCACACCTGGCGGTTTAGGCTGAAGAGATGACTCCTGGCCACCCACTCGGGGCACACAGCAGCTGACCTCTAGGGAGGGAGCAGCTGGAGACCGAGTCCTGCCACAGTGGCAGTCACCCAGTCAAGCAGTCGTGTCTGTGCAAGGAAGCCCCAGTAGACTCTGGGTGCTGACGCCCCGGCAGACTCTGGGTGCTGACGCCCCAGCAGACTCTGGGTGCTGATGCCCCGGCAGACTCTGGGTGCTGACGCCCCGGCAGACTCTGGGTGCTGACGCCCCAGCAGACTCTGGGTGCTGATGCCCCGGCAGACTCTGGGTGCTGACGCTCCGATGCAGTCCCGGTTGGTGGTAGTCCATCGTACTGTCACATTGTCACACAGATGCTGGGAAGGGTCACCATCCTGAGGGCCCGGGAGCTTGGCATTTGCAGCCCTCACTGACCTTGCCCGGCCGACCTTGCCCTCGCTGACCTTGCCTGGCTGACCTTGCCTGGCTGACCTTGCCCTCTCTGACCTTCCCTCACTGACCTTGCCCTCGCTGACCTTGCCCGGCCGACCTTGACTGGCTGACCTTGCCCTCGCTGACCTTCCCTCGCTGACCTTGCCTGGCCGACCTTGCCTGGCCAACCTTGCCCAGCCGACCTTGCCCGGCCGACCTTGCCTGGCTCTGCCTCCTTCCCATCTGCATCCGTGTCTGTGAGCACACGGCTTGTAGTGCGCTCCGTCAAGTCCTTCTAACAAATTGCTAACCCCAAGGATGGTTTTGGGAACCCCTTGAATTTGCAGTTGGTGTGGGAATAAGGACATTTTTGGTGGTTGGGCCCCTGATTTTGTATAAACTCTAACTCCTTGCAGTCAGCGTCAGGGTGTTGGGACGGCGTGGCTGAGGGGAGGACCTTGCCCTCAGCATTACACACTAGCTAACTCTATGTTTTCAGCACTCGTGTAGGCGAAACTCTTGAGATCTCTGAGCAGAGAAGGAATTGGAAGACAGTGGTAGCTTTAGTCCGAGGGGGTGGTTGAAGAATGGGGTGTAAGTGAGAATTCTCCACTAAAGGGTGAGGAGGAATTTGCACTTTCTCAGGGGTCTCCAGGTGTAGGTGAGTTGTATTTTTCTTTTTTACCAAGCAGCCCATCTTTCTAGACTTTAGCCAAACCACATCCCTTAGGAGACAAAATCTGTGTCTAGAAGCTTGGCTTGGTTATTCATAAGCCAGCTTTCAGACTTTCAGTAACCCTGATTGAGTTCCTAACCTCCACACATTAAAATCTTCAAACTAGACTAGAAGAAAGATATATTGAATCGGAGAAATTAGTAGTAGCTGGAAATGGAGATGTGACAACTGATTGCTGGAGAAACGAACAGTGAATTTATAAGCAAAACTTGATAAACACTTAGATTCACATAACATGCAAACTCAAAAAACACAATCAGAGGTAAGTGGTCTTTCCTACTTGAACTATCCCTGTGCCATCCTTGATTTGAAGATGAAGCTAATATATATTTTGACGGCAATCCTGAGGAACCAAGTATCTTTACGTATACCATAGTTTATTTAGTACGGTGGGGACATGTATGATGAGATTTAAAAATAATTAGCTCCAAAATGATTAAAACAGAAAGACAGGGGCCATGGCCTTTCTCTTAGAATACAGATTTTCAACTCCAGGTTTTTAAGAATGTACTGTAGCTGAGTTTCTTAAGGCTTTACTGTGAAGCATCTCTTTTCAGGTCCTATATGCTCGTCACCTAAAATCTATGTAGAAATCTTTCTGGAAGGAATCTTTCCTCTACATCCCTTCTATCTTTGACACACATACCACATGGCTGGTATGAAATTATTCAATTTATTTCTGTAATCCTTGACACCCTGTGTGTCTGCATCAATTCACTGATGCCTTTAAAATGGAAGCTCTAGACTCTACTGCAAATGGTATACGCTGCTAAGCTGCTGCTAAGCCTAGGCTGAGACCACATGGGAGGCCCAGGTCTGGTTCCCAGCCCAAACTAAACAAGCCTATTGCAGTGGTGAGCTCCTAGCTGACTGGAAGGCTGAGCCAAGAGGATCCTGAAATGGTGAGACCCTGTCAAAAATCAGTATCTCTCTCTGTCTGTCTGTCTCTCTCTCTCACACACACACACACTCAAACTTTTAAAAATGTAAATTCTAAGAAAACATATTGATTTTACTGACTTTTTATGTGTTCACAGCACCTTATCTAAACAGGCATCTTAATATGCTATTTGATAGAATGAAGAAGATTGGGGCCACAGCCGGTGTGGTGGTTTAGGTGGCTGGATCCCATATGGCTGACTGAACCGTCCAAGTCCTGGACTGAGTGGCTTGAAAAACATGCTGGGTGTGTGTATGTGCATGCCCAAAATCCTGAGAGAAGATTGTAAGGGAAGGGACTGCAGTGTGGACATTCCCCCTGGGGGAAGTGGAGAGGTGCTTTCTCACTTTCTCTCTCTCTCTCTCTCTCTCTCTCTCTCTCTCTCTCTCTCTCTCTCCCTCCCTCCCCCTCTCTCTGTTGAATGCACATGCCCTACAGGAAAAAAATTAAATAATAAAAAAAAAAGAGTAGCAAAATACAATTTAGGGAATAGTTTTGTTTTTTTTTTTTTTTTTTTTCTTTTTTTGGAGAGGTTTTTGCTATAGGGTGCGTGCACTTGCCAGAAAGACAGAGAGAGACAGAAAGTGAGAAATCACCCCCCAGAGGGGATGGCCACACCACAATCCCTTCTCCTCCATTCTCCGCTCGGGATCTTGGGCACGCACGCACACACGCCCGGTGTGAGTTTAAGCCACCGGGTCCAGGACTCGAACCACGGTCAACTACATGGGAGTCCAGTGACAGCTATTATGCTAACTGCTAGTCCCAGGGAATAGTTTTTTAAAAATGTTATTAAAACATTTTAATTTCTGTTTTATACCTTATCCCACAACAGATTTGTGTCATTATCAAATAAAATTGAGAAAACTAGAGGTTCTTAAAAATTCTTTAATTTGGTCATAAAACCAAAGCAAGGAATAAAAAATGCTATACATTTATTTATTTATTTATTTATAAATGCATTTATTTTATTTTTCATACTATTTTATTTTATAGTCCATAATATTTTCTTTCCTAATTACTCTGGCTTCAGAGATAATAGGATTGTATCTTGGAATTGTTTGTTTGGAAGTGAATGTCTTTTTAAATCATAAAAGATGTCAACATAAATTACAGTAACATCAAAGCAGGAGTTCAGGAAGAACTGGCTGTGATATGCTAAGCAAGTTGTCCAAGACCTGAAAACCACAAACTTCTTTTCTCCTAATTCGACTTACAGTCCCATTTCCAACACTCACCCCATTCATCTTCATTCTATTTTTAGCTCCTGCCAACTTTCTAGGCCATCCTTTTTAGAGCCCCACCTCTACTTGCAGAGTCAAGCATTCAACCACATCCACATTCCCGCATGCATTTAGTACCCATGTACCAATTTCTGTGTCTGACAGTACACTTCACAACTTTTAGATTCATGTGAATGATACCTCAAATGCTGAGTATTTGCAGTTAGCTCACTTTGATTATAAAACATATAATAGCAATCTTTTTTAAGAGAGATTTTTGCTATAGGGCATATACACTTGCCAGAGACACAGAGACAGAAAGTGAGAAATCACACACACACACACACACACACCCGTGGCCATGCTACAGTCTCTTCTTCTCCTTTCTCCTCTTGGGATTTTGGGCATGCACGCACATGTATCTAGTGTGAGTTTGAAGCTGCTGGGTCTGGTACTTGAACTGCGGTTAACTACGTGGGAGTCCAGCAACATAACCATTACGCCTTCTGCTGGTCCCATTAGTAATCTCTCTTGTTTTTCTAAAGAATTATTTTATTTAAATATTTATTTATGTATTTTTAAATTTGACCGGAGAGGGACAAAGTGAGAAACAGAGAGTAAGAGAGAGATGGAAAGTGAGAAAGCAAGCCACTAGATCTGGGACTCGAACCACAGTTGACCACGCAGGAGTCAAGAGCCCTTAACCACCATGCCACCTGCTGGCCCCAGCAATCTCTTTTTAATTGTAAAGATTTTTTTAGCTTTGGGACCAGCAGTTAGCGTAATGGCTATGTCGCTTAACTCCCATGTAGCCAACTGTGGTTCAAGTCCGGACCCAGTGACTGAAACTCACACTGGGCACGTGTGCATGCGTGCCCAAGATCCTGAGAGGAGAAGGGATTGCGGCGTGGCCATCCCCCCTGGGGGGTGATTTCTCACTTTCTGTCTCTCTGTCTCTCTCTGTCTTTCTGGCGAGTGCACGCACCCTATAGCAAAAACCTCTAAAAAAAAAAAAAAAAAAGATGTTTTAGCTTTACTGAGGCGTTATTCACAATAACCAAGATATGTAAAGAACCTAAGTGCCTGTTGATGGATGAATGGATAAAGAAAATGTAGAATATACAATGAAATATTATTCAGCCTTTAAAAAGAAAAAAACAAATCCTTCCATTGCCTTTAGGCCGGAACCACCATCTTCCAGTAATTAACCAAGATGATGAACAGAAAGGGAAAGAGGAGAGGCCCCGATATATGTTCTCTAGGCCTTTTAGAAAACATGGAGTGGTTCCTTTGGCGACATATATGTGAATCTACAAGAAAGGTGATATCGTAGACATCAAGGGAATGGGTACTGTTCTAAAAGGAATGCCCCACTAATGTTACCATGGCAAAACTGGAAGAGTCTACAATGTCACCCAGCATGCTGTTGGCATTGTTGTGAACAAACAAGTTAAGGGCAAGATTCCTGCCAAGAGAATCGATGTGCGTATTGAGTATATTAAACATTCTAAGAGCAGAGACAGCTTCCTAAAACTGTGAAGGAAAATGGCCAGAAACAGGAGGAAGCCAAGGAGAAAGGGACCTGCGTTCCACTGAAGGGCCAGCCTGCTCCACCCAGAGAAGCCACTGTGTGAGAACCAACGGAAAGGAGCCTGAGCTGCTGGAACCTATTCCCTATGAATTCATGGCATGGTGGGTGTTAAAAATAAACTAATCTGTGGTCTATAAAAAAAAAAATCCTTCCATTTTTGACAATGTACATGAACCTGGAGGACTTATACTAAATGAAGTAAACCAACACAGAAAAAAAAAAAAGTTCATAGAAAAGGTATTGTGAAAAATATATGCATGGATTTCAATTTCTTGTTGCACAAAAATGAACTTGTACTTTAATTCTATTTTCCACAGACTTTTTGAAGAAGTCCTCTCATCTGTAAAATCTTAAAAAATGTTGAACTCGGGGCCGGCAGGTGGCATGGTGGTTAAAGGAGTTGTACTCCCACATGGCTGACAATGGTTCAAGTCCTGGACTTGGGGCTTGTTTTCTCACTTTCTCTCTCCCTCCTCCCTCTCTGCTTCACTCTCTCTCTATCCCTCTCTGGTCAAATTTTTAAAAATAAATCAATAAAGTTAAATAAAATAGTTCTCAAAATAAATTAATTAATTTTTTTTTTTTTTTGAGAGGTTTTTCGCTATAGGGCGCGTGCGCTCGCCAGACAGACAGAGAGAGACATAGAGACAGAAAGCGAGAAATCACCCCCCAGGGGGGATGGTCACGCCGCAATCCCTTCTCCTCCATTCTCCTCTAGGGATCTTGGGTACGCACGCACACGCGCCCGGCGTGAGTTGTAAGCCACCGGGTCCGAGACGCGAACCGCGGTCGACTACGTGGGAGTCCAGCGACATAGCCATTACGCTAACTGCTGGTTCCCATTAATTTTTTAAAAGATGTTGAACTTTTTTTTTTTTTTTGTAGAGGTTTTTGCTATACAGCACTCGCCAGAAAAACTGAAAGAGACAGAAAGAAATCACCCCCTCCCCCCCAGGGGGATGGCCACGCCGCAATAGCTTCTCCTCCATTTTCCTCTAGGGATCTTGGGCACGCACGCACATGTGCCCAGCGTGAGTTTAAGCCACTGGGTCCGGGACTCGAACCTCGGTCGACTACATGGGAGTACAGTGGCATAGACATTATGCCAACTGCTGGTCCTAAAATTGTTGAACTCTTACAAGCAGAGAGCAGAATGGTGATTTCCAGGGACTGGAGGAAAGGAAGGTGGGGAGATGTTGGTCAGTTCAGCAATGCAGGATGAGTAAATTCTGAGGTCTGGCATACAGTGTGATGACTGCACAGGTATTATATTGATTACATTATAGTTAATAATACTCTAGTGTAGACTTGAAATTTACTAAGAGAGTAGATCTTAAGTGTTTTCATCACACACACACACACACATACACACACACGTCTTAAGTATGTAAAGTGATGGGGCTGTTAACTAGCTGCATTGTGGCCCTCATTTCCCAATGTATGCATGTATCAAACATCATATAACATATGCAATTTTTATTTCTAGAAACATATGTTATACTCTGCGTATTGATCATTTCAATAGAAGGCAGTTTCTTGGGAAAGCACGTTAACTGTGAGAAACTGTGTGTCTGTGTCTAGTTGTGTGTGTGTAAACATAAACATATACATGTACATATACAGATAGATGTGCATGTATAACATGTAACTTGTGTACATATATGTGTATATATGTATAACATGTAATACATATACACATGTGTATTTTGTAACAACAATTTGCAGATCTCAGCCATTTGGCACATAATCAATTGGCTATGAATTATGAAAATATTTGTACAATACTGTGTAACTTGGCTGTCAAGTGAAAGGCTGGGGCAGCTGAACTAGAACACAATTAAGCAATGACAATCTGCTCACTCTTCTGGCAAGTGAACACTGGAATTTTTCTTTTCATAGGTAAAAAAATATTGGGGGATGTAATTAAAATCTTTTTGGGAAAAATATTGACTTTCATTGTGCATTGTAATGCTGTTTCTCATTATGTAATAGAAATTATTTGGACTTTGGAGACAGAAAGTCCAAATTTAAATCTGACCTTGAGTCACATATCCACACTCAAGTTCTTCTTTTCTAGGCTCAGGTTCTTCTGCTATATGGGGCAGGATGAGCAAAAACTAACATTCATGTTGTCTTCCCTCTTCTCTCATCCTGTCTTAGAGGAATCTAGGACTTCGTAGCTCCAGCTGGCACTCCTCATTCAGCAAGAGGTGCCTAATAAACTGGACCTTGTGGTCTGGATGTCTGGTAGCTGGTGCAGACGTGGGTACCTAAGGGGCCAGGCGTGAAATGAATGAGCAAAGCCGTCCCGTAAAGACAGGAAGGACTGCAGACTGGGTCGTGGTGATGTGGGAGTGCCTGAAGCAGCTAAAGGGCGGGGATCCAGTTCAGCTCCATCTGACCATGGTCATGGAGGTCTGGGAGCTCCAGAGTGCTTCTATGCTCCATGCTTCTAAAGTGAAGCATGGAATTAAAATGTTATGTCACCTCTCCCAATTTCTAAATATTTGTAGCTCTTTTTTCTCTTTCTTCCTTTCTTCCTTTCTTTCTTTTTCTTTGTTTGCAAGAGGAAGTGGCTGAGGTATGTCTGCTACTCAGAGGTAGTGTAATATCATCAGTTTTCATGTCTGGCCAGCATCATGAGGAATAATACTGTATCATCGAACAAAAGTGGAGCTAACCAGGTATGAATCTGGGAAGAGAATCTGGGATTTCTGAGCAGACGAGACATCTACAAACACAGCATTCGGCCGTGGCAAGACCTCAGCCGGAGCTGGCTCTCCAGGGGACCTCAGGAAATCGCACCCAGGGAGCAGCTGTGGTCACCGCCCTTACCTGGGTTTGGCAGAGAAGGAAAAGAGCCAGCAGTAGAGTCGCCCACCTTTAATAAGCCCATGGGCTTAGGCACAGCCCAACAGCAAAGGCTGCCTCCGAGGACTGACTGCATAAATCCCAGAGCTCCTGAGAACTCTGTGGTCCAAGGCCACAAAGACCATTCTTGTTTCCTGGAGTTCACATTTTTCTCTTTCTGGACTTCTACCTAATTTTTCCAGACCACCCCCTTCAGTAACTTCTAAGAAAGGGTGTGCTGAAAACCAACAGGTCAGCATCCGACCTCATTAGCCATCCCATCATTAGCCTCAATAGAGGAGCTGTCCCAGGGAGCTGGAGTCACCTACAGGGACAGGGCACAGGCCACAGGGCAATGCAAGCTCCCATTCCCACAGGGAAACCCTAGGTCCAAGAATAATGCTGAGTTTCCCAAAGCTATAACTGTAGAACTATTTTTTATCCTTCTTATGGTTTTGTGGGCTGATTCTGATACCTCACTTCCCCATGTGGTACTGTGGAGTAACAGAAAAAGCTACAGACGGTGAAAGGCCTCGAGATAAATCCTGCTCCATCCATTTCTTGGCAGTTTGCCTAATCTCTCTAAGTTTTGCTGTTTTTCTTTCTTTTTTTTTTTTTTTTTTTTTGGAGAGGTTTTCACTATAGGGCGCGTGCGCTCGCTAGACAGACAGAGAGAGACAGAGAGACAGAAAGTGAGAAATCATCCCCCAGGGGGATGGCCACACCGCAATCCCTTCTCCTTCATTCTCCTCTCGGGATCTTGGGCACGCATGCACACGCGCCTGGTGTGAGTTTTAAGCCACCAGGTCCGGGACGCGAACCGCGGTCGACTACATGGGAGTCCAGCGACATAGCCATTACGCTAACTGCTGGTCCCACTGTTTTCATCTGTAGAGTGAAAACAGTGCCTACCTTTCTGGAATGTCATAAAAATGACCCATATTTGGTACATATTAAAGGATACCAAAAAGACATTTGAAACCCATTAGACATGACCTGAAATAGTCAAAGTTTTGCATGTGCAACAGGAGTGTTATGTTTCCTTGTCTCTAGCTATGTGGGCATATTTAGAAAAGATCAGTGGCAGCTTACATCCACTTGATCATCCCCTCCTTGTGCTTATCACTAATTCATGAAAGTCCTTTTAGCTCCAGTTTTCAGTCCAAAGATTTCGGATGGAAGCAGCATTTGAATAATTTGTGTTCACCTTCCAAATTGTGCATGAAAAATAAAAAGGAAAGCACAACTTTAAAAAAAAAGATGTGAAAGTTACAATGTTGGTGTAATGGACCTTAAAAAAAAAAAAAGAAAACTACCATAAAAAGTCCTGCAAAAGGTACTCAAAGTGCATAGCTGGCTGCTTTTCTTCAAGGAAATAGTCTTAAAGCTGTTGAGAAAAATGGAAACATACCAGCTTCTCTAGCTGAGACAAGTTCAATGCATTTAATCTTTCATTCCTAGTAACTAGCATTATCAAAACTACAAGTCAGACATGTAACCTTAATTTCTCTGTTTAATAACTTAAAAGCAAGCTGAAGGTTAAAAAACACTTTTTAAAATGTGAGTTCATTTGTCTCACGAAGAAAAATACAGTTGCACTGTAGTTATGAATTTACGCCAGGCTCTACATGTTAAAATTCAACACAGATCATGTGTGGAAATTCTTTTCCTTGGGTGAAAACCTTGTCGACTGTGGTCATTCACCAAGAGCAATTTGAAGCTGTCAAAAATCAACTAGCCATGGGGCCAGCAGGTGGTGTGGTGGTTGATGGCACTGGATTTCCACATGGCCGACCACAGTTCAAGTCTTGGACCTGGTGGCTTACTTTCTCACTTCTCTCTCTCTCTCTATTTCTCTTTGATCAAATTAAAATAAATAAATGAATAAAGAAAGAAAGTACAATAAAATAGTTCTTAAAAAACATCAGCTAGCCGGGTGGTAATAAAGAGCTGTGGCTAAATGCTCCAACTTCGCATATTCATCCAAAGGGACCACTAGCTAAGCGTCAGCAGAGCACACAAATGACCAACTTCGCCTGATTAAGTCCAGAAAAGGTCAGCTCTGCTGACTCGACATTTAAATAGGTCGGGCCAGTTTTCCGCACGTCAACAGGTGGTTCTAGAAATAACTGTAAGTCCCTTCATAACTATGTAAACGGCCTTTGCTTCGACTATGTAGGACACAGTGCTTCTATCTGGTTTCACCACCTGAATGTCTGCCAGGCACCTTGAGCTCAGTGAGTTCAAATACTAACTCAGTTGCTCATCCCCCGCCTCACCCTCGCTTAGATCTGCTCCGCCTCTTGAGCGGCCCGTCCCTGCTCTGACACTCAGCTGCCTGTAGACAAAGCTCCTCCCTCACTCGTAGTGTCTAGTATTTCAGAGATCCGGCCCGCATTGTCTCCGATATCCATGTCAGATTTCTTCGTCTTTGTGCCGCTGGCCATCCTTTCTTCCTAATTAGTTTTCTTGCCTCCACTCTTAGCCTTCTTTAATATATTCACCACACCAAAGGCAAAGTTTTTTGTTTTAAATACCAAAGATCAGATCATGTAACTATATTGTGTAAAATCTTCCCATGGCTTCTTATTATACTTAGAATAATTCCAAAGTTCTGACTGTGGTCCACAAAGTCCTCCATGGTCTGGGCCCGGAGTCCCTTCTTGTGCCTCTTTTGACTAGCTCTGCACATTGTCACTTAAAGACTTCAACATCTAGGGCCTGTAGGCAGCATAGGGATTGAGGTGCTGAGCTTCCGCGTGGCCAACTACAGTTCGTGTCCCAGACCCAGCAGCTTGAAACTCACGCTGGGCATGTGGGCACGCATGCTCAAAATCCGGAGGGGAGAATAGAAAAGGAATTGTGATGTGGCCATCTCCCTGGGGAGGGGGAGAGAGTGATTTCTCGCTGTCTGTCTCTCCAGAAAGCACATGTGTCCTATAGCAAAAATCTAAAATAAATAAATGAATAAATAAATAGGACCAGCAGATGAAGTAATGGTTACGTCGTAGACTCCCACGTAGTCCACTGCAGTTAAAAGTCCTGGACCCTGTGGCTTAAAACTCACACTGGGCGCATGTGCATGATGATTTCTCACTTTCTGTCTCTGCCTCTCTCTGTCTCTCCAGTGAGTGAAGGTGTCCTGTAGCAAAAATCTCTCCAACAACAACCAAAACCACTCCATCGTCATCTGAGCATCAGGTCATTAGACAAGCTGTTTCCTTTTCATGGAAAGGACTTCCTATGAACTCTTCTAAAGGCTGCCACATCCTCATCACTTAGGCCTCAGTTCTAATATTATATTTTCAAAGAGGCGTTCTTGAAGGTCTCCCTCTCCAACACCCCATTCAGGTACCCTTCATTGCTCTCCTTATTTGGCTTCTTCATCACAACTAATAGATTGTAATTATTTTATTCGTGTGTGTGTTTACTTTTTTCTACCTGTCTCACCCACTAGCACGCAAGGTTTGGAAGTGTTGATAAAGCATCTTGTGCAATGATTTACCCCCAGCACCCAGGGCAGTGGGTGCACATGAACTTTGGAATGGACAAATGAACGAACAAATATTGAGAACTGATGACATGATTGACATTATTTGAGCACTCTATGTTTGAGAAATTCTAGTTGGCATTTCAAACACATTATTTAATTCCTTTGTAAGAATCCATAATAGGACTTTCTAGAGGACTCTAGGTCATTTCACTTTCCTGCTTTTCTGAAGAGATCGCACACATTTATAATGGCCTCCTATGCTCTGCTTAGAGACCACTAGAGTACCAGATTAGAGAGGAGCTTTTCTCATTTCTGTTAGATGGCATCGCTGTATGCGCTGCTTTGTCTGCTTCCCTTGGGCATTTTGTAAAGCACAGTAAACAACTAATCATTTGTATTCATATACTTAAAGGCAATTAGAGCCATCCACTCCATCAGTTGAGTTACTTAGGAATGTCTTCAAAGGGTCAAGGTTCTATCATTTTCCTCATTTAGTTTTTAAGGGAGTAGTGTGGCAGTAATATCGCAAACAAGACTTAAATCTAAGCCGGGACTCAACTAGGATCCCTCCAGTCAATTTCAAAGACTTTCTCATTCCCATCTTAGTAGCCCCTTTGGTTCTTAAGACCTATCCATTATCCTCCATTTTTAAAGTTTTAGATTTATGTTTGTACCCTCAATGGGTGCATGCGTTCACCAGAAAGCAAAGAAAAGAGAAAGAAGCCCCTAGTGGAGCATGGACACACTGCAATTCTTTTTCTTCCATCCTCATCAGGATTTGAAGCTTTCAGGGCTGGGATTTGAACTGCGGTCGACCCTGTGAGATCTACCTTTCTAAGAACAGCTCCTAAGCTCTGCATTCCAAGGCCAGCCCTATCCTCCATTTTTTGAAGCTCTTCCACTCCTGACTCTCAGGGCTATATGTGATCCTGGCCCTCCTCTCACATTTCTAACCCTTTATTAATATTTCTCTCGTTCGTCTTCTCTGAACCCCAAACCTTGGCGACACTTAAGGCTCTGCCATTTGTTCTGCTTATTTCCACATGCCCTCATTCCCTCAGATGAAGGCTCCAACCACGTTTTACGAAGACCACCCCACTCTCTCTCTAGATTTGCCGGTAGCAGAACTGGATTCTTGAGATTGCTGAGTCAGATTATGGTATGTGGAATATGCACAGCTCAATGGATGACATTAGTATTCTCAGAAATGGAGTCTAACCAGACAGAAAAAGTATACAGAAGTAAGGAAAGAATAAAGAATTCAGAAAGTGTGTGTAAGGATTTGTGAGGCAGTTAGCAGTCACCATGCAAGGCATGCAGGTCTCTCTCTACAAAGGAATGAGAACATTAAATAGCCTTTAAGTGTCCTGAGAGCTAAAGACAGGCAGAATCCAGTCTAGCAGTCAAGGCCATTTGCTACAATCCTGGTAAGAATGCAGATGTACACGGTGAATTAGAATGCAGGAGACCAAACGTACCTGAAGGGGAGGGTAATAAAAAGTACACAGTGTGGGCCAGCAAGTGGCGTGGAGGTTAAGGTTCTGGATCCCACATGACTAGACACATGGTTCAAGTCCCAGACCAGGCAGCTTGAAAATCATTCCAGGCACATGTGCATGCATACCCAAAATCCTGAGAGGAAAAGGGATTGTGGCATGGCAATCCCCCTGAAGGTGATTTCTCTCTCTCTCTCTCACACATCTGTCTCTCCCTGGGGAACGCATGAACCCTACAGCAAAAATTAAAAGAAATAAAAAAGTACACAGTGTGCTCATGTGTGGCACGAGTGGAATGACCCTGGAAACACGTGTACTTCAGGGCATCCGTCCTGTTCAAACATCTCTGGTTACTAATCAGACTTATGTCATACAGTTGGGTTGAATTTTCCTCTTAATAGGTGGTCTTAACCCATGAGAAAGTTTAGAATTAAATATCAAAATGAAATAAATTAAAGGCATAGTATTGGTACGTTGGTGTGAAGGTCAGAATAATTTCTATATTTGATTTTTTCAATGCTTATAATGTGTGAAAAATTTAACAATATTAGGAAATCTGACATATTAACCATGAAATCCATTTTAAAATAAAATGATTTGAGATTTTCTGATTTTAAGTAGAAAGTCATGACAAAAACTTTTTTCATGAAGACTACTGACATGTAACGAATGGCTTAAAGTTACACACACACACACACTCACACACACACGCGAGAGGAGATTCCATGTAGTGTATTGAAGCTGTCCGGGAAGTCTCTACACGCAGACCTTCCTACCTCAAAGAAGGAAATGAGGGAGTGGTTAATTTCCCACCACTGATGATGGGAAGACTGAAACAGAATCAGCAGATTGCTTCCTAATGAAGGTGTGAAGTGGTAAGAACATGAAATATAGCAGGAATTTTATGCTAATGCTGGTCCCAAAATTATATTGAATTTATTAAGCTACAAATTTTAAATTATAGTTTTTCTTGACATTTTAAATTAAATATTATTTTATAATTTTTAATGATATAAAATAAGAACAATTCTTTCCTTTTTTTCTCTTTTTTAAGGTTTTTGCCATAGGGTGCATGCACTCAGTGGACAAGGACAGAGAGAGGGAAAGTGAGAAATCACTCTCCTGAAGGATGACTACACCACGATTCATTCTCATCCATTCTCCTCCTGGGATTTTGGGCACATACACAAACATGTCCGGCATGGTTTTCAAGCCACCAGGTCTGGGACTCAAACCATGGTCAACCATGTGGGAGCCCAGCATCTAAATCACTACGCCACCTGCTGGTCCCAGTACAATTCTTTTCAGGTGATCTTTTGAATAATTTTTAGTAAATTAAAGTTTTGGGTTTTTTTTTGGAGAGGTTTTTGCTATAGGGCGCGTGCGCTTGCCAGACAGAGAGGGACATAGAGACAGAAAGTGAGAAATCACCCCCCAGGGGGGATGGTCACACCGCAATCCCTTCTCCTCCATTCTCCTCTCGGGATCTTGGGCACACACGCACACATGCCCGGCATGAGTTTTAAGCCACCGGGTCCGGGACGCGAACCGCGGTCGACTACGTGGGAGTCCAGCGATATAGCCATTACGCTAACTGCTGGTTCCCAGTAAATTAAAGTTTTTTTACTAAAACATCCCAACAGCAATAGTAAATGTCATTTGCAGAAATACAAAACTAGTTTATCATAAAGTCACCCCCAGGGAAATACTGGAAGGCAGCACCTCTGACAGGCAGAGAATCCCAGGACCAGTCACAGACATGCCGTTATGTAGTAAACGAGGAAGGAAGCCTGTGTTTGTAACTTTAAAAAGAAACTTTACTTTTAAAAGAAAATACAAGTTGATGACCACCTTGAACAAAAACACGAGCGAGGACATGTCGGCATGGCACCAGACCCTAACTCAGCCACGAACGGGAGAAAGAATGAGGAAGCTCACCCGGGTTTCTATCGGTCTTCATACCTCTTTTATCTGTTCTTATTTCTTGTTTTCATTTGGTGGCAGCTTTGTCTTATTTCCCTCCATGCTCCATCCTCACACCTATTCCTTTTTTCTCCTCTCCCTGCTCAGTTTAAAATGAAAAGTTATTCTACTTCTTCTGTAAGGTGCTCTTTTTATTCACCTCAGCAGTTCTTCTTCCAGATTGTAAATTTTTAAAGGCAAAACTCACCACATACTGCCAAATAAACATGATTTTTATGATTAAAAAAGTAGCCATTAAGGATAACAAGGACCACATTATTGTAAGGCAAGACCAAGTATTGTATAAATCCAGGCAGAGAGAAATGAAATTTCCCGAAGGAGGAGGTAAGTGAGTCTGACATTGAGAGGACTCCTTCCCAATTCATATTTGGGCTTGAATACCAGTGAAAGAAAGAAAGAAAGAAAGAAAGAAAGAAAGAAAGAAAGAAAGAAAGAAAGAAAGAAAGAAAGGAAGAAGTAACATCTGAACATGCAGAGGGGAAGAAATGAGAGGCTCGTTGTACTCTGTGAATATCTAATCCAAGGCTGCCCCTTCCTGGTTTTCTGCTCAGGTAGCAGTGTGGGAGATGAACGACTTTTGTTCCTGGCTTCTGGTTACACAGAGTTCTGTAACTGTGGGGGTGTTGGGCAGAAGCCCAGGACCACCTCACGATCTTATATTCCTCAGACTTGGTTGAATGACAGCCCTGACTGGGCTACATAGGGACAGCTAGGCCATTTCCTAATCAGTTGTCAGCTTTGTGTGGAATCTCCCTTCTATGCATTACCCTGTCATTTAGACTTATTGGCTACTACGTTTTTCCAGAATCTTCTATGCTATTTTCTTTCACTTGGTTCTTACTCCTTGCAGGGATTACGGTTAGTAGAGGGGACTTTTTTATCTAATAAACGCCCATCTATCTCTCAGGACACTATGAGGAGACTAGCGAACCCAAGCAGGCTGAGTCGCCCACTGCCTGTGCTAGTGAAGCATCGGTCTGTCTCTGGCACACTCCTTCACTCTTCTACTCAGCCCTGCTCCTGAGTGGAAATTCCTTAAAGGCAAACAGTGTTTTATACTTTTAATCTACATGGAAATCAAATGCTAGAATTAAAAGAATAAACAAATGAAAGAATTAATGAAACCTTTGCCCCCTCTCAACTCCCCAATAACTTACATGTACCTCTCCCTTGTGGAACTTGTTTTTCACCTTTCTATTACAAATTTTGTTACATACATTGAAACTCCCAACTAAACTCTTGGCACTTTAGAGAATGCCTGAGCTTGGTTTGCTTGCAGTCCAAGCTGGAGGCTCAAATCTGGGAATGAAGTAGGTGCTTAATAGATATTAACATATGAGCAGACTGGATCTACCGATAGACATGATCTGAGTAGAAGAATCATTCCACATTCAAGGAAAAAAGTGGACTTTTTTTAAAGACATTTAGTTCTGTTACATTTATAATTTAAAATAAGTTAACCAACTTTATGCTGATAGAGGTTTATAGAGAACATACTTGGTCATTTGTTGAAAAAGAAAATTAATCATTGTTTTTATGTAATCAGTGCTTTGAAAGTACTTGAGGATACTTGAAAGCAATTGATTTTTTAAAGTAGATTAATTACACTATAAATTTGCCTAATAAATTCTTCATTGAGTATAAAACTACATTTTATCACAGCCCCTTAACACCACAGACTCTATATTAGTAGAACGCAAGTTAAAGAGACGTCTTTGTTTCCTAGTTTATTAATATTAATAAAACACAGCACGTCCCCGTGGCTTGGCTGTGGCTGACTCATTGCCATGCAAGCCTCATACCACACCACACCGCCTCCTCCCCCACACCCACCCGGCGCGGAACGGAACTGTCACTGCACCGCGCAGTCACCACCACTCAGCACCCTTTTACCTGGCCCCCGAGTCTTCCACCTCCAGCTCCTCTACCACTGTCTCTTCCTATGTCTCCAAACTGTGAGCTTTTGTGACTCTTTTAACCTCTTGAACTTCTTCATTATTTTTCATTTTCTTCCTTCCAAGTCTACCACTGGCTGTTTTCCATGACTCAAGACTCTTCCGTTTGTGATGTGCCCACACTCAGACACTGGGCTGCTCGTTCCAGCACTGCAGCATAGCCATCGAGCTTCCTGCTGGCTCTGCAGCAGTCCAGCTGGTGACAGACCGAGGTACCCACAAGAGCATCAGAGCATTTAGTGGGGAGTTGCTTCAGGATGATACGGTGGGTCTGCTTTGTCAATAAGGACGTGCATGTAGCCATTCTTGTCACACTTTGCCGTCCATTCAATAAACACTGAACGCCTGCTTATTTTCTCTGCCTTCAATTGAGATACAAAACTGAGTAAGTCAGGGTCATCTCATCTGGCAGGGAATTATGGTTTAATGAGAAAGCTTCTGCTCCTGGGTAATTTCCACACAAGTAACAAGTCCTCCAATGCAGTATACGTCCACGGGAACCAGAGGGGGAAGTGACTACAGCTGTCAAGGAATGCTAGGCAAAGAAGTGTCTTTTCAGCTGCACCTTGATAGTGAGTAGGAATTTGTCAAATAGACAGATCGAGGCCAGGGAAGGATCAACCCTTGCTGAGGCTTGGAGGTGTGAGGAGCATACTGTGCTGAGAAGGCACCTATTAGACTATTACCTAGAGTGTAGAGTGTTCACGGGCTGTAAGAAAAGAGGCAGAACGCATTTTCACAGGATCATAGGAGCCATTCTAAGAGCTCTCAATGTCTTGTTGTACATAATGGAAAGTCTCTAAAATAGAAAGGACATACAATCCAACCTTCATAAACGTAATGAAATGTCTAATGCCCAAATGTCAAATTCCTGCGCATTGCTGGGAGTTCAAAAATGGTCTGGAGCATCAATGGAAAGTAAGTGGTGCATTCCAGGAAAAGTGTATGAAAGAGAGAGAGAGAGAGAGGAAGGCTGGTGATGAGTGTATGAGAGAGAGAGAGAGAGAGAGAGAGAGAGAGAGAGAGAGAGAGGAAGGCTGGTGATGAGTGTATGAGAGAGAGAGAGAGAGAGAGGGAGGAAGGCTGGTGATGAGTGTATGAGAGAGAGAGAGAGGGAGGAAGGCTGGTGATGAGTGTATGAGAGAGAGAGAGAGGAAGGCTGGTGATGAGTATGAGAGAGAGAGAGAGGGAGGAAGGCTGGTGATGAGTGTATGAGAGAGAGAGAGAGAGGGAGGAAGGCTGGTGATGAGTGTATGAGAGAGAGAGAGAGAGAGGGAGGAAGGCTGGTGATGAGTGTATGAGAGAGAGAGAGAGAGGGAGGAAGGCTGGTGATGAGTATGAGAGAGAGAGAGAGGGAGGAAGGCTGGTGATGAGTGTATGAGAGAGAGAGAGAGGGAAGAAGGCTGGTGATGAGTGTATGAGAGAGAGAGAGAGAGGGAGGAAGGCTGGTGATGAGTATGAGAGAGAGAGAGAGGGAGGGAGGAAGGCTGGTGATGTGTGTATGAGAGAGAGAGGGAGGAAGGCTGGTGATGAGTATGAGAGAGAGAGAGAGGGAGGAAGGCTGGTGATGAGTGTATGAGAGAGAGAGAGAGGGAGGGAGGAAGGCTGGTGATGTGTGTATGAGAGAGAGAGAGAGAGAGGGAGGGAGGAAGGCTGGTGATGTGTGTATGAGAGAGAGAGAGAGGGAGGAAGGCTGGTGATGAGTGTATGAGAGAGAGAGAGAGAGGGAGGAAGGCTGGTGATGAGTGTATGAGAGAGAGAGAGGGAGGGAGGAAGGCTGGTGATGTGTGTATGAGAGAGAGAGAGAGGGAGGGAGGAAGGCTGGTGATGTGTGTATGAGAGAGAGAGAGAGGGAAGGAGGAAGGCTGGTGATGTGTGTATGAGAGAGAGAGAGAGGGAGGAAGGCTGGTGATGTGTGTATGAGAGAGAGAGAGAGAGGGAGGAAGGCTGGTGATGAGTGTATGAGAGAGAGAGAGGGAGGGAGGAAGGCTGGTGATGAGTGTATGAGAGAGAGAGAGAGGGAGGAAGGCTGGTGATGTGTGTATGAGAGAGAGAGAGAGAGGGAGGAAGGCTGGTGATGAGTATGAGAGAGAGAGAGAGGGAGGAAGGCTGGTGATGAGTATGAGAGAGAGAGAGGGAGGAAGGCTGGTGATGAGTATGAGAGAGAGAGAGAGGGAGGAAGGCTGGTGATGAGGAGGACCTTAGGACAGAGCTCCTCCTGTGAGCTGCCTGAGCTAAGTATAGTCATCTGGACACCATGGCCAGCCCGTGGTTAGCAAGGAATCCGAGGAGGCACCAGCATTGCAGCTCACACTAGAATACATTTCTACTCCAGGCACCTAGATAAAGGCGAAGGCCCTGATAGGAAGAACAGCATAAAGTAATTAAGTAGGCAGCTCCAGAACACCACAGTATAGTGGGCCCTGGCATCCAACGAAAAGGGGCCCAAAGAGGAGGGAGAGAGTTCCTTCTTCTCTGTTGATAACCTCGAAAGAAGATGTTGCTCACATGGGGCTCAGGGTTTTGGCCTTGGAAACTGTGCCCAGCAGAGCAGCAGGAGAAATGATCGCACCCTGAGAGTTGCCCAGCAGAGAAACGGTAGTAGACAGAGGCTTCAGTCTTTTCTACTCAACCCTAATCCTGACTGCAAACTCCTTGAGGATAGAGAATACTTTCAAGCTACATGGTCTCTGAGATTAAATTCTGGAATTAAAACCATAAACAAAAGAAACAAATGAATGAATGTAGTCTACTCTCCTCAGAACTCCCCAGTTTTCCACACATATATATACTTCTGAAATTTCTAGAACTTCTGGGGAGTCCAAATTCTCTGGGAGCTGGACTTGGAAGGGAGCTGGGAGTTGTGCATCAGCAGACAAGCATAATGTGCCGAGGGTTTCAAGGACGAGTGTCGTTTGTGTCCATGAAGAATTCAGATGGGAAATTTAGACCCCAAAAGAGCAGTGACCTGGTCATAGAGGAGACAGACACAGAATGGAGCAGGCTGTTGGGCATTCTAGGTAAGGAACGATGAGGGGCGAGCTGAGAACAGGGCTGTGGGAGCGTGGTTAAAAACTGTATAACTGAAAATGCACATTTTGCTTTCCAGCCAAAGAGATCATTGATGAATGTCTCTTAGCATATGCTCTCCTGCAGCTGGCAGTGAGAAAGCAACCATCAAACCTCTGACTCCGGCCCCGGAGGTTGCCGACACAATCATCCAAGTGGGGCAAGTTGGTGAAGGGGTTTGCCCGATAGGAAGGGCAGCTCGAAGATCAGGTTGCCATGCGGACAGTGGCCTTTCCACTGCAGAAGGAGGCTCGCTCTAGTTTCCCATGGCCCCAAGGTGACTAGCATTGGAATGTCTCAGGTCTCTTGGTGCAGGTAAAATCAACGCAGAGAGAATTTGATTTTGAGGAGAGACTTGTGACTTGTGTCTGTGCTTTAAGGCAAAGCGATTACAGCATCAGTGTTAACAGATCCATAGGCACTGCACCAGAAGTGCTCACCCACCCCAGAGTGCTGAAGGGCATTCCAGAGGGCAGCCTGGCTCCGGGCAGCTGTGGCACGCACCTTTGCATAGGCAATCGGAGTAAAGCACACCCATAAACAACATTCCAAGTGAGGAAGAAGAGCAAATTGAAACCACAGTGATTTATTACTCAGCAACACTCTGTTTCAATCGGCTGTTCACAATTTGTCTTGCAGAATAAATTCTGGGATCATTTGCCTACTGGTAAGAGTCGTTTTTATTTGAGCTCAGGGAAAATATGACATATTTTTAATAGGAAAATATGTTTTTAATTTTTTCCAACTTTCATCCCACCTAACTTCTCGTGTGTGTGTGTGTGTGTGAGAGAGAGAGAGAGAGAGAGAGTGAGTGAGTGATTTCCTCCTGACTCTTAATCTGTCTGCTTTTTGCACAATATTTCATCAGAGGGGCTTGGTGCAAGGAGAGTACCTCAAGTCTGTCTTTTCCTTTAGCATTTGAACAGCATCTTCTCTCTCTGTCCCAAGTCAGAATGTCCACTGTCCACTGTCACTACCAGCACAGAATTAGAAAAGTCATGACACATTTTTGCATAGAAAAACAACACGTCATGACTTTTCAGACAACCCAGTATATCCCAGGGAGAGAAGACTGCTGTAGTCTATTTCCATATACTAGTGGAAGACGAGAGCAGGACTCAAACCCTGGAATACACAACAGAATTGAAACAAGCATACACAAACCTGTCATTTCTTTTAAAATGGAACCTCCTTCTTCATAAAAATCCTTCAGTGGAATGTCTAATACGGCCAAAAGCCTATGGAACTAAACAGAGGTACAGACAGAACTCAGCTTGCACCAGGCTCCGTAAAGGGAATTCTAACCTGTGCGGCAGGGTTCAGTCCCATGTGGGCTTCCAGAGAAAGCGTGGAGAGGCATCCTTTGCTAGATGCACCTTTAGCACCAGCCGGCAGACAGGCCCGGCCAGGCCTTCCCTCTCTGGCCGCCTCTGAGGGTGCCCTTTCATACAGAATGAAGCCCACCCTCTGCCTTCCTAATCTCCTCTTACACCCTCCTGGCCTGACCACCCACGGTCCAGCAGCCCCCTCCTTCTCTCTGCCCTCAGGCTGCAGCTTCCACATTCCGTGTTCAGCTTCCTGAACCTGGAAGGTGTCCTTTCTCCTGTGACCTTTCTTTTGAAATATACCTATTCTTTTGGGTCCAAGTCAGAGCCACCTGGACAGGACTAATCTGTCTCTCCAAAGTACTCCAAGCCGCTTCTCTAGTCTGTCTCGCTGTTCTTTCCCTCACCCTTTCTCCCCACAGCCTTTCTGCTCATATTCTTCGGTCATCTATTAATTAGTCTGTTAATGTAGATTCTGTTGATAGGAAGACGGGGTTTGTAATACAAACATTTTGTAAGACCTTATATTGGGTTGTCTGAAAAGTCACGACTTTTTTTTTTTCTATGTAAAAATACGTCATGACTTCCCACAACCCAACAGAACATCACGTGCTTTCAGATCTCACCATTTAACGGACTAACCCTTCTGCTACGTTTATAGCATGATACTGATTCTCTGTGCTCAACATGTTTTCTTGTCATATTTTCCAGACAAAAGAAATCAATTGGGACCAGCAGGTGGTATGGTGGTTAAGGTGCTGGACACTCCTGCATGGCCGACCACAGTTCAAGTCCCAGACCTGGTGGCTTGCTTTCTCACTTTCCCTCTCTCTCTCTATGTCTCTCTCTGGTCAAATTAAAAGTAAATTAATGAATAAATAAAATTAAATAAAATAATTCTTAAAAAAAAAGAAAAAAAAACCAATCACACTGCATCTTAACAGTGAATGTGAAATTAAGGTTTATCAAATTCATGTAATTTGTATTATAAATAACAAAATAAGAATTTCTCTGATCAAGTTAACTTTTGGTTTCATTATCTTTTTTCTTTTTTGAGAGGTTTTTGCTATAGAGTGAGTGTGCTCACCAGAAAGACAGAGAGAGACAGAGAGACAGAAAGCGAGAAATCACCCCCCCCCCCCCACGGGGGATGGCCACGCCACAGTCCCTTCTTCTCCATTTTCCTCTCGGGATCTTGGGCACGCATGCACATGCGCCCTGTGTGAATTTAAGCCACCGGGTCTGGAACTCAAACCGCGGTCAACTACATGGGAGTCCAGCGACATAGCCATTACGCTAACTGCTGGTCCCTGGTTTCATTATCTTTAAAGATTTAAGCATAAATGGTTGAACTTCAATGCCAGCTCAGGACAACTGCAGGTTTTGGCTCATAAAAGCCAAATGATGGTGCTAAAATGAAATGGATATTCTCATTATTTCTTCTTTTTTTAATATTTTATTTAACTTTATTTAAATTTTCTAAATTATAGATGAGAAAACTCTGGTACACAGACTTCAAGCCACGTGTCGAAGTTTTGTAATTGGTTAGTAACAAAGGCAGGTTGGAGCCCAGAGACCTGATTCTCAGCCGTGTGCTTTGGCGCTTCCTAACGAGGAACCCGGCTGACTGCGGCTTTATGATTAGACCCTCATGTGAGCTGGGCTCCTCATCGCACAGGCTGAGTGAGAGCTCAAGTAAAAGAAGCATAGGATGTATTGTTTATATGTAAGCACACTGCTGTCAAAATCAAATTACGCTCATTCTCACAAAGAAGTAGCAGAGGAGGAACTGCACAAGTTGCGAAGGTTCTCTGACGACCGTCTCTCCCACTTTCAAAATCTCCCACAGGCGTAGTGCAGAATTTATCAAAATATTCTGTTGTCTTGAGACCTAATTTGTGTATCTGTGTGTGTGTTCATGTGTATGCTTGCAATGTAGTCCCAAATTCAATGAAAAGAACACTAGGAATCAAAATATTTGGTTTATAATCTTTGAACTCTAAGTAGCTAGTATCTTCACTTATAAAGTAAACGGATATAAATACATGAGATTTATTAATAGGTTCCTCTCAGGTTTTGAAAATCCAGCTTCAAAATAGAATAAATAGAATACATTAAAAAAAAAACACATAAACACAGAATATTTATTTAATTTTATTTATTATTATTGTTTAATTTGCTATAGAGTAGGTGTGCTCACCAGAGAGAGGCGGGAGAGGAAGCTGGGGGAGGCCATGTGGGGGTCCAGCGCCCCAACCACCATGTCATCTGCTAGCCCCCTAGAATGCTTTTTTTTTTTTTGAGAGGGATTTTTGCTATAGGGTGTATGCTGTCACTGGCGACACAGAGAGAGACAGAGAGACAGTAAGTGAGAAACCACCCCCTGTGGGGATGGTCACACTGTGGTTGACCATGTGAAAGGCCAGTGCCTTAACCACTATGTCACCTGCTAGACCCTAGAACACATTTTTTAAAGTCCTAGCTTTCTGCTGAAAGACCAGTAAAAACAACTCTAAGTTTTACATTTCTTTTTCAACATACTAACAAATTAATTGTCTTCAGTTAAGCTACTTACCGTCTCTGAATTTTAACTAGGTAAAGTAAATGAAGGATTGATCTATGAATTTTTTAAGGTGCCTTCAAGCTCCAACAATCTGCCATTCTCTGGTTAAGGAACTCTTACTACAGTGGATTCTACAAATAATTAGTCAAGAAATGGGAAATGGTAAGTTGTTAAGTTTCCATGTTTTTTATAATTTAATCGCAGTTTTTATTGTAACAGTATATCAAATAAGAATTCCAGTTGTCTTAGATTGCTATTTAAAATTTCTAAGCTCAGGAAATTGGGTGAAAAATTCTACTATATTCTGCAGAGTAAAGCAAAATACATCTCTACAGGCCTCTGAAATGTCCAGTGATCATTACACTTAAGTGCTGATATTTTTTAAAAAGGGAAGAGAGGAACCAGCAGATGTTGTAATAGTTATGTTGCTGAATTCCCATGTAGTCACCCATGGTTCAAGTCCCAGAACCGTGGCTAAAACTTAAGCTGGGTATGCGTGCATGCCCAACATCCCAAGAAGAGAATGAGGAGAAGGGATTGCAGCATAGCCGTCCCCCCCAGGGGTAATTTCTTGCCTTCCATCTCTCTGTCTCTCTGTGTGTCTCCAGTGTGCACACGTGCCCTATAGCAAAAAATCTCTCTCTTAAAAAAGAAAAAAAGGCAAGAGATTCATTGTACAGTGTGAACCTCATGAGGGATCTTTCGTCATCAAGAACAATGTGAAATTTACCCCTCATTCTCTTTGCTTGCAATTCCTGGCCACCAAGTCCAGTGAGGGTCCAAGAGAGCCACTCACCGTCAGAGGTGCCTTCCAGGGGAGGAGACGTATCTCTCTTTCAAGCCCAGCCTGCACCGTGGCTCCTGAGCTGTAGACCTGCCCCGCGCTGCTACCAGAGAAGAGCACTAACAGAGCTTAGGTGCCCCAGAGTCTGACAGCACAGACAAAATACTCCTCATCTGGAGAAAACGAAAGTGGGAGAATAATTAGAATAAATTCTAGACATAGATGTGGAGAGAAGACAGCGATGGAGATAAATTGTACTTCTATAGAGTTTCCAGTACTTAGCCCAGTGCCAATAGGGTAGCGAGGTTCAGGTGCACTGGAAAGACCTCTCCTTGCAGAGTTGTTCACACTGAGGGAGGACCCCTATGGGGTCCGCTGGAGCCTGTCTCACCCTATTAGGAACTTGAGGGGACTCTGGACATGGTGTCCCCTTTAGTGATCCTCATGGAAAAGCTCACATTTCAGTGCTTTCCATGACTGAGGGTACTGGGAGAAACAGCAAAAGCAGAAAAAAAAAACAAAAAAAAAGAGTTCCTTTATTTATCACAGTTGGACCTTATGCCCTGTCTTGAATGAGAAAGGGAGATGTAGGAGACCCATCAAGAATACAGGGGACAGACCAGACCCCACCCTACTGCTCCTAGCTGTGGAATCACCGGCTGGGCCAGATACAGTGGGGAGGGAGGAGCATGGCATTGGGTGAATGCCGTGTAATTTCCTATTTAAATAGGACCGAGTGGGTTTTTGTTGTTGTTGTTTATTATTTTTGGAGAGGTTTTCGCTATAGGGCGCGTGCACTCAACAGACAGACAGAGAGAGACAGAGAGACAGAAAGCGAGAAATCACCCTCCAGGGGGGATGGCCACGCCGCAATCCCTTCTCCTCCATTCTCCTCCCGGGATCTTGGGCACTCATGCACACGCACCTGGTGTGAGTTTAAGCCACCGGGTCCGGGACGCGAACTGCGGTCGACTACGTGGGAGTCCAGCAACATAGCCATTACACTAACTGCTGGTCCCACACCTGGTGTGTTTTTCAAGCCACTGGGGATAGGATTTGAACTGTCCAGTCAGCCATTTGGAATCTGGCTGCTTTAATCACCAGGTCATGGGGCTGGTCCTAAATTTCTTTTAATAAAAGAAAAAAATGACATTTTGGTATGATGATGGAACATTGATCAAAGAATAATTGTGTTAAACAACATTCTGCTCAACTTGGATGCAACAAGTCAGACTTTTGCCTGAATGTATAAAGATTTATTTATAATGAACAAGAATATAAAACCATGGCAAAAGAGGAGAGATTATTATAAAACAATGACTTTCTACCTAGCAACTCATTTTAGATTTAAATATATTTATGGGTATAAAACCATTCCTTTTGTCTCTCTAGACTGCAGGCTGTATTCTACACTAGCGATGAAGTTCCACTGTGCTAAGGCAGGCACCCAAGGGTGGGCGTGAGCTCTGCCGGCTGAGCCTGAGCTGGGGGAAGAGGTGCCTGTGTAGCTTCTGCTCAGTTCCCTTCACGGGCTCTTCAGGGAAATGCTTCATCTGCTTAAGAAGTACCCCCACCAGGGGGTCAGAATGGATACAGCCAGGGCCAATGCTAAAGTCCCCAGGCCATGAGAAGAACCCCGGGTGGGAGGCTGACTGGGAGGGGTGGGTCATTCTGGCTGCTTTCCTGCCCAGTACGGTCTGCTCACCAAGGCCCCTTCATCTTCTTTATCCTCCCTACTCTTGGCAAGACGCCCAGTCTCTGGGTGGGGAGAGGTCATTCTGATTACATCCCCTTGACTTCGGTTTTTCACTTCAAGAACTAGATATGTTGGGAGCACGTAGAAAAGAAAGCCAGAATGAGAATAATGTAGAATGGCATGGCCGATGTCTCACTGCGTCTCCTTGGGCCTCAGTTTATACCACAGTTCAGTCGCCCTTCTCCAATGTCTTTTTCAGCTCTATCACTTAAATTGTCCAAGGAGAATGTTTAAAAAGAACACAACCAAAACAAGTAAGATAACATATGCTTTCCAAGGAGTGAAATTCAGGGATTATTGAAGAGGGTTTACGAAGAAAGAATATTTAAACTGCAACTATGACTTATAACCATGGAGTATAAACTTAACCAATAATCTCTGAGTAAATTTAGATTTCAGAAATAATATAATTACAGTGTCTGTCAGCCCATGAACAATGATATGCTATTAATAAGTTATATAGAATAATTTATATATATGAATTATCACATACAATTATGCATTCTAATATAATAGAATATTATGCTATGGCATTATAATTGCTATTATAAGTATGTAATTACACACAGTGATTTGACAATATCATATAATACAGCTATAGATTATGTATTATTAGAAATTTCAACTCTTTCAGATCTAGGGTTATAAATACATACATTATACAAAATATACACCCTATTAAACCTATCTAAGTGGTCATCATTCAGCTTTTATTAGGAAATAAAAGAAGTTGCACGAAGATGTTAAACAAAAAATAACAAATGCTGATACAGATCTGACAATGGTCTTCAAATACTCCAAAATGAATTATAGGCAAATCTGAAGACAGGGCACTTAAAGAACCTGTCTTTAAATTGTATTCTTTTTCCTTCAAAACACAGATGTGTTATGCACATCCTGCATAACCAAAAAGAAGGCAAGCTAATAAGCATTTCCAGAGGTAGAAATATAATCAGCCCAACTGAGAGGCGAAGAGGTCTTGAGCAGGACATGGGCAGGGAAGTGCCGACGGGGCACCAGGGCAGTGCTGAGGGAGCTGTGTGTGATAGCTAAGGTGTAAACACTTTTGTATCTATTGGTATTTCTCCGATTTGCTCTGAATCCTCACCTCACTTCTCCTCTGAGGTTGGGTCTATTTCCTGCCGCCTCCCATTACTTCGGCTCTGTACCACTAACACCACCAGGAGCCCCTGACTCTATATGGCACTTTATCTTCCCGTCACTATTTATCATTTGAAAAATGGGATCGGCTGAAGAAAATCTTCAAACTTCAGGCTCACTCTAAGATTGGCTGTTGCAGGAAATCGTGGAGGGGCAGGTCTCTTCAGAATGGTCAACAGCAGCTAGGGTAGCTAAAGCCTAATACCGGAAGGGATGGTGTAAGAAAATTCCAAGAAGAATCACAGACAGAAACAAAAAAGTTCAAGATCATTGACTAGAACAATTGACTATAATTTCTGCTCCCAACAATTATAGTCAATAAGAAAATGGATCTGCAGGTCAGATGATCAAGCTTTGTAAAAAGTGTATTTCTTCAAGTTAGGTTTGAGACATTACATAACTGGTTTCCTGAAGAAAATCAGATCAATAAGTTTCCAAATTTCTACAATCCAGACAGACCTCTATTTTATTTTTATTTCTCCAAGATCTCAAGGGGTGCTAATGCAAAACCAGGAAGGTATCCAGTATGTCCTAGAAAGGGAAAGTACTGAGGACCGTGCGCGGGAGGGAGGCTGTGGGAAAAGCTGAAAGGAGGCCATCTGCCGAAAAGACCCTGAGAAGGGATCTTCGGCTTTCAAAGAGCTTTAGTATAAGCCCAGAATTTGGAAAGTTTTCCATAAACAATTGGTAACTGACTGCAATTGTTTAGTGTTCCTAACTATTTCTTTCCTTGCTTCCTTCTGAAGCGTGTGTGTTATGGAATCAGGTGTGACTACCTACATTCACGTGTGAATATGACACTTACATAGGACTTCAGACACACACGCCCACATACACTGTCTTAGTATGACATCAACTTTATAATGCTATATCTTAAATGACGATTGAACTAGATAGTGACACATGTTAAATATTTAGACACACGCTTTTTTGTTTAGATGACTAGAGGTGTTACGGCTTCCATATGGATTTATTTATGGGCCCATGCTAAAAGCTTACTATAGACCACTCTTCCTGAGGACACTGGGTTCTGAACCCAGAATAACATTGGATCAAGGGGAACCTACCATTCAGCCATTCCTGCCGTTGGACAGTGGTCAGCCGTGCACCTGCAGGTCTACATCACTGTCTGCTGGGTGACCTCGAGTCGGATACCTGACCTCCCTGAGCCTGCACTTTGGTGTCTGTACATCAGAAGGATTAGGCCAGTCTAGCGGTTTCCAAATCTTGTTTTCTGAAGTCCTCAGTTTCTCCAAAGGCGTCATTAGGTGCTCCCTTGGTGACAGGAGGTGGCTCAGGTGACCTCTATTCCAAGGCAGCAGCTCTGCTTCTATCTGTCTGAAAGTTGGGACTCTGTATGTCATGGGAGGCAAAGACGTTTACTACTGAAAAGCACTTATAACAAGCCAGGTTCATAAATTCTGTAAGAAGGTGCCTTCCAGAAGTCAGACAAGCTCCTGGCCATTTCCATTCAGAGGCTCTTGATAAGTGAAGAAACGCTAAAACAGAACCCCAGAATGACAAGCTGTGTAAGGCAGAGGAGGAACGCGGTCGGTGCTGTCAGTGTTTCTTACTTCTGTGTGAGTAGTCTTTGAAAGCTCTCAATTTGAGGTCTTTAGTAAACGCAAGGCCCAGGCCAAATGGGTTTCTTGTCTCCCTCCAATGCCCATTCTTGGGGGGAACACCCAGTTTTGCCCGTTTCTCTGGTCTATGTACCTGTGTGTCTTAGATCACACCTGCTTCCAGGATGTGAGTGATCCAGTAAAGTCATCCCACAGAAAGGCTTCTCTAACGAGAGTCCAGAGGACCCCTAAGGTTTATCTGTTTTCATTACATCTTCCTAGACACAGCCTTTAAAAGTGTGTTGGCAGGTTACTTTATTTCAATGAACTCATCATTCTAACAGTCAACATATTTGATTAACCCAAATTCAACTAGCTCTCTGAACTTGCAGTAATGGGAGTTGATAACTGTTGCAGCCTATATTTAATAAATATTGCTTATTTCATGAAAGGTAAAAATGTAATAAGAGATTTCATGTCAAAACCACCTATGAGCTAAACGAAGCAATATACACTAATAAGAATCATGAATTATGAAAACAGTTCCCTTCTTAAACACTGAAGTGAGATATAAAATAAAAATATCTCTACCTTCCATGGGTAGTACAGTATAAAGATGCTTATGTTAGTAGTGTTCTAAGATAGGCATTAAACTTTCCATTTTGATAGCTTGGTTAAGATAAGTATTAGCCCTGCATTTGACCAGATATCCAAAAAAGTCAAATTATTGGCTGACTGTAACTATGAGAGTGTTGCGTGCGTTACGTGAACTTGCAGGCAGAGTAGTTTACGAGGAATGTGGCCAATAACATCACGCACAAGTTAATAGAGAACGAGAAGGTGGAAGGTCTTAAGTATTGTTGGCGCGAGGGTTGAGAACAGTTAAGCATTATTGAGAGGATTCTGATTCTTCCTTGCCTCCATTTTAAGATACCCTGGCGGAGGTCGCCATTCCCATCTCATCCATCGATTCAGTGGCCTGCGGACCGAACTGAGGTGGGATGAGGAGGACGCGTTCACACTTGCACATCTTGCTGGAGAAACTAGCCTCAGAGGTGCACTTAAGCATGCTCGCTTCAGTTCCTGTTCAGCGTTTATGGCCTCAACTCACATGGCTTTGAGGACCCTCGAGAAGGTCCATGCTGGGTAGTCTGGAAAAATGTATCACTTTGCAAAGGAATATATTTGAATCTTATGCTTCAAAGTGTAATATGCAAAAGGCAGTCAGTCACAAGTGAGTGGGTGGGCCTAGGCTCTCTCTAACTGCCTACATTTCAGGCTGGCTATTATTGTTCTACACTTTTGCTGCCTTTATAATAACTTTCTGGTGGTAAAATTAGTATTCTTCTTGAAAAGAAAATTTTCTCCTAGTTCAGTGATGAAAATAAAGGGAAAAACATAAGCTAGAGGCATACTTCTTTTTTCTTTTGAATTATTTTATTTAACTTTATTTATTTTATCTATTTATTTTTAATTTGACCAGAGAAGGACAGAGCAAGAGAGAGAGAGAGAAGGAATGTGAGAAAGCAAGCTGCCAGGTCCAGGACTCGAACCGTGGTCAACCATGTTGGAGTTCAGTGCCCTTAACCACCACGCCACCTGCTGGCCCCAGAGGCACCCTTCTTAGCCAGAAAGTAACAATGTCCTATGAGTCAACATTTTATTAGAGATGGCAAAATTAGTGGGGCTGATAGTGGCACGATGGTAATGCCAGACCCACACAGGAAGGTCCCAGGTCCAGGTCTGGAGGCCTCCCTGAGCATGCTGGGTGCATGTGTGCCTGTGACCCAGACCAGCTAAGGAGTGGGGGGTGATCACAGCATCTCCATGACAATGACCCTGCTGGGATTTTCTGTCTCTCTCTCTCTGAAGAAAATAAACAAATGAGTTTGAAGAAAATAAACAAATGAGTTTAAAGAAATAAATGACTAAAGTATAGAGAGGGTGAAAAAAGCAGTGGTTACTGGGCATTCAAAGAAAGGGAGCAAAAGGGGGGAGGGGAAGCAAGGACACTTTCAGGGCAGACTCTCCTATAACACGCTGCAATGGCAGGTGCTTACCATTATGCATCTGGGAAAAGTCATAGAACTATACAACACAAAGGGCACTCTACTGGGAATTGTGGGCCTTCGACAGTTACCACTAATGTTTCAATATCAGTTCATCGATTGTAACTAATAAGCCATCCCAAATGAAGACGTTACAGGGGAACTGAGCAGAAGAAATGGGTCCCTAGGCACTCTGTACTCCTGCTCAATTGTCACATAACCTAAAAGGACACAAAAATTAAAGCCTACTAATTAAAAAGTAGTTTATATTAGGAGGCACCACCTACCCTACCACCTCATACAACAAGCACAGTTCCACAAACCCTGTAGAAGCAGGAAAAGCGAAACCATCTCAGAAGTGCTACCCCCTGTGCAAAAGCCATTCATCGTTGGAGAGAGAAAATGTGCAGTAAGGTTGGATAAGTCACTGGTTATGTAGAAAACCATAATGAAACATCTACCTACGAGTGACTTCAGAAGAGCCCAAACGCTGGTACAGACATTCCAATGAAGCAACCATGACGTGAGATGGGGCACTGTCCTGTCCGTGAGTAATTGTGGGCACTGTCCTGTCCGTGAGTAACTGTGGGCACTGTCCTGTCCGTGAGTAACTGCAGGGACCGCTCCGTGCTGTGAAGTGGGCAGGAGGCCCTTCAGCTGCAAAAACATGTCTTGAGAGCTGAGGCGAGGGGAACGGACAGCTGCTAAAGGAAATGACACCGCCACCTTTTTCCAAGAAGGGAAAAGAAGACTACTCAGGGTCTAAAGAGGCTGAGGTCAGACTAGCTCCTCTGATGATACAGATCGGCCCAGATCTCAGGGTCACTTTTCCAAGTTGCTGTGACCAAGTTTGTGCTTCTGTGTGGTATATTTTATCTCCATCTTTGTCCACACGTCAGCATATTCTATTGCTGTTGTAACACAGTTTTGCTGATTTAGGTTACTCACAAAAGAATATGATGTAATATAGGATTGAACTTATTTTAGTGACTGGCTTTATATTCATAGCTATACACATACAAATGACAAGCTCATATGCCTAGAATTAAGAATTCAGTTAAAAGAGTTCAGTTAAAATTTTCAGCTATCGTTAACGCTTTTATGGAGAAGGAAATGAAGTGTTCCTTGAAACTAATCAACTGAGGATTCTTGAAGGCCTTACTAGGAAGGTCCTGCTGTGAATGGGAAGGTCTACTTTAACTTGAAGGAGGTGACAATACTCAGCGTCTCAGCAGAAGGAACACAGAAATACTATTATTTTTCTTAGAATAGATGTTTGCATGATAAAGCTGAATGTGCAGGACAGAAGTAGAGACCAAAGGAACAAAAGCAAAGGGAAAATTTAACAGTAACCCAGGCTAATGTCTCGTTTTCTCCGGAGATCAAAACAAGATTCCAGAGAGGCAGGGTAGCTTATAAATATAATAGCAGTACAGCAAATGAGAAAAACATGTTTCTAGCTAAAAATGTAATTAACCAGGCACTGTGCAATTACTGACAATTGTGTTTTCCAGTCCTATCATAGATCTTCCTAGCGCTGCACGTGTTACTGAGAAGCTGGCTGTGTTATACAGCAATGATATTAAAGGCATCACTTGGAAAAGCACCTCATAACGTAAACACTGCCTTGAAAACTGGGAGGTTGCTAGGAAATTATGTCAAGTGCAATCCTCTCTAGCTATATATGATTTTTCCATTTTATATCTTCCTCAATCACTAGGGCTTAACCCCCACTAGGCTTTACACAAAGATAGCTTACATACCTCAGTCTGCATAAATTTTCCAGGGGTTCCACTGGGTCCTTAGAAGGCCTGGGCGGTAGTGCTAAGGATTTTGGGCAGGGTGAGCCGTTCTGGAAAAGGGCAGTGCTTGGGCTCCTGACCATGTGGGGCTTCTGCAGAACAGGAGAGGATGCAAGGAGGCTGGGTCCACGTGGACACTTTTGTTTTCTCTTCTATCGCTACAGGATGAATCAAGGGAGAGAAGGCTTAGGGGCAAGCCACATCAAGTGATTTGAGTTATTTTAAGAAGAAGCAATTCATTGCACAAGTTGCCAAGCTGAAAATGCCTGGACAGCCTGTACAAAGAGCCAGCAACAGGAAGAAGAGAGACTGTGCCAGGAACTCAGGCTGGGAAGCACAGCGAGGGCTGGGGCAGCTCCCCTCGGGCGAATTAGCATTTCAATGGTCCTGCTTCCCTGGGGGCTGAGAAAGCAGGAGGTTTCTCTCAGGGTCAGTTCCTAAGTGGTTTCTTTCCATTTGTTCTCCCCACCCACTAAGGAGAGTCTCCGATTCACTGATGGGAGAGTACCAACACCGAGAGATGATTCATGGTGATCCTTTCTCAGTGCCTGACACGACCGCGTACACCGCACTTTACAGAGTCAGCGCATTACTGCATTCCTTCTATCGAACCCCAGAGCACACTGTAACTGTCCGATGTTTCCCACTTATAAATGAGGAACTGAGGCTCAGAAAAATAGCAACTGGCCCAGTGGATCAAACACGGGAAGTGGCAGAGCAAGAATTTGAGCTCCAAGTCAAGCGTATCGAAAGTGAGACCAGGTGCACCTCTAAGCCCAGACAGACTTTGGCAGCGGTAATGGATTCAGCACCTCGGAACTGGCGCTGAGCTAGGCATTCTGCAGAGCAGTCTTGGTAAAACAAAACAAAGCCAAAGGAAAAAGTCTTCAAATCAATGCAAGGCAGGAAGTGACAAGATGACTTGAGAACCATTTTCCAAAAGAGAAAGAACCTGCCAAAAACAATGAAAATAAGCTTCGTTAAAAGGAAAATTTTAATTTCATTCCACTGTAAACGGCAAAGACTGCCAAGGGGCAGCGCCAAGTGCAGCCTCTCACTGGAGAGGCTCCAGGTTCGTGGCCGTGGCTATCGACTGCTGAGATTCCGATTTTATAAACCGTTCATTGCCAGCAGAATTGCCTTAATTCTGGAATCCAAACAGTATGTCCACAAAGGAGATGGTAAGTGAAAGCCCATTTTATTTATGCTTTACCTCCTACTTTAGGTACCAAAAATATTCTTGACAAGTCATCTCAATTGAATGACATTATCTTCTTAGGAGGAAATTTACCAATGTCTAACATGAAATAAAAAAGGAAAAAAATAACATGCTTGATTCGGAGAGACGCAAAGTCACTGTAAATAAAGTCCATTTATCTTAATGTTAACATGAGCTTCTTTCAGCCAGTCACTGCCCAAATGTGCAGAAAAGCACTCCCCTGGGAACATTTCCCGGCTCTAAGCTGTGTGCCACAGGAACCTGTCCAGGGTCAGCTGGAGCACAGACGACTGGCGGATCGACTCAGATCTCATGATCTTTGGTAGCCTAGGTGGAGCGGTGCCTCCTTTCCTGGTGCACACTCACCTTCAAGAAAGGGAAATTAATTTCATTTTAAAAACAGAACATTTTACTAGACCCAGGCAGCAGAATTGAACGTGGGGTCCCATCTGGCGTATCCCCTCGCCCCAGCCCTGGGCTTCCAGTTCCACATAACAGGCAGGTGGCTCTTGTGCCTGTGCCTTCCCACTAGTGTCGCATCTTTGAAAGTGAGGACAGAAGTCTGATTGCTTTCTTCCCGTTTTCCAAAATCCTCTCCAAAGGGCCTGCAGGGAGTCACGCTCACAAACATTAGCAGACCATTTTGACTCACCGATAACAGGATTCTTTCTACATCCTGTCCTGGCACAGTATCTTTGTGGTGTATGTTAAGCCTCCTGGTCTCTGTTTAAGTACCTTCTTTTTTTTCTTTGGAGAGGTTTTCGCTATAGGGCGCGTGCGCTCGCCAGACAGACAGAGAGAGACATAGAGACAGAAAGCGAGAAATCACCCTCCAGGGGGGATGGTCACGCCGCAATCCCTTCTCCTCCATTCTCCTCTCGGGATGTTGGGCACGCACGCACACGTGCCCGGCGTGAGTTTTAAGCCACCGGGTCCGGGACGCGAACTGCGGTCGACTACATGGGAGTCCAGCGACATAGTCATTACGCTAACTGCTGGTTCCCTAAGTACCTTCTTTTCTGACCTCAGCAACCTTTCTTTTACAGTCACCAGCCTAAAAACTGTAAAACTCACCTATAATCCACAAGCCCTCCCACCCACACCCTGCTTCCATATGTCCTGTCTTTTTTGGCCAGACCAATGGAAAAACTCTTCGCTAAATTTCAAACTTTGACTCTCACTCTCAAAATCAAATAAAAGGAACCCCTGTACCTGATCACCCAGAGAAACGCATGCCTTGCCTCCTCTCTGGGCCTAGGTCACTCATATTCTGCCTAGAAATGAATTGAATTAATTATTGTTTTTGCAGAGTTGGTTGTTTCTGTCAACAAAACCTTATCATTTATGACGGCCATGCCTGGCAGTTGCTTTGGCCTCTTTGTTCATAATCTCACAATTTTCTCTGAATGTACTTTAATAAACGGTCATTTAAACAAATTTAACCTTAGCAACAGTTTAGTTCCTGCAAGTCCCCCGGGAACAGTTCCTAAGAGACACATTCAAATGCTGAGCTGTCTTAGGTTTGTTAAGGTAATATCAATACATGCTTTTAGCTGTTTATCTGGTCCTCACTTTAATGTGCTCCATAGGAAAAGGAAAACTAAGCCTAGCACTTAGCGTTTCTGCACTGCCGAACTGCTCAGAGGCATCTTTGCGAGGGAGCCTTGCCTTCTTGCAGTTTGCCCCATTTATTATTCGGCTTCCCCCTCCCCACCTTGTGTTTAGTGTTCAAGTGCACCATACAAGGGCACTTTGCCAACTGTAGAGAAGAGGATTTCACTAGTGGGAAACAAAAAACAAAAACAAAAACAAAAACAAAACTCTTATAAGATGCATAGAATAAGAATTTGCAAACGGAGACCTCTACACAATCTAGCTGTGACCCTCATTACCTTCCTCATTCCACACATTGATTTTATTGATCTGGTGGACCTGGCTAAAAACTGGTGCACGGCAAACGAGTCAGACATAAATCAGCTTTGAAGCTGCCCTCACTCCCGGGGACAATATGACTTGCATGCCCAAATAACCTAAGACTGTACGTTAATAGTGCTGGGGAGGAGATAAAACCTTTTAGGAGGAGGTGGTTCCTGCAAATCGAGAGGAGTCAGGAAAGTCCTTGTGGAAGGAGCTTCATTTAGGTTGGGCCTTCAAGGATTCCTTCTCTCCTTTGAGATTCAACTCACTCGTGTTTTCATCCTTCAAAATCCAATCCCTTCATGGTGCAGTTTGGACTTGAGTCTTTCTGTAAGCCACTCCCCGGGGTCACACCAGCACGTGTTCACGTTTTTTCCCCATTTTTGGAATCGAGTCACTTGCATTTCTTTATGGCGTCTCCCCTCTCTTCACTTGTATGATACTTGGCAGTGTAGTCTGTGGTGACTCTGCTTGACAGTCTTCCCAGCTGTCCGCCTCCCTGTCAGCACCTGGACTGGCACGTAGCTCAGTAGGCCTCTGAGGAACAAATGAATGACTGCCTCTGCCCTTTGCCTACTATGCCCACTGGCCCGCAGGGTCACGCGCCTGCCCTCCCGCAGAGGAATCATCCATCTGTCTCCTCGTCTCTGCTAACACTGGGGGAAATACATTAAGATACTTTAAGAAGCTCCACCTCGTACACATTAAAGCTGGACTCAGAGCATGGGCCTGTACTTTGCAGGTCGATTTCTTACAAGGATTATTCAAGGGACCACAATGTTTACAGACAACGCATATTATCGGATCGGCCCTGTAGCTCGTGGTAAAGGAGCCAGATCCCACATGGCCAACCACAGTTTCAATCCTGGTCCTGGCAGCTTGAAAAACACACCAGGCATGTGTGTGTACCCCCAGTCCCAACAAGACAGAGAAACGGAGGAGAAGGGGCCGTGGCGTGCTCGTGGGGAGGGGGGTGCGTTCTCCCACTCTCTCTCGGTCTCCCTCTGGTGAGAGTGTGTACCCTTTGGCAATTTAGGAAAAAGAAAATGCATATTATGAAAAAGCTATGTAAAGATTCAAAAAAATTGGGGGGATCAAAATAAACTCATACTTTAATTCCACAATTCCATGAATTTTAAAGCCGCCTTATATGTGACTCAGAAAGAGTATCTAGTCTATTACTCTTGATCTCATGCTATTGCACTGACTCCCATGTACAGTAAAACTGAAAGCTGGACTTAGCTTTGATAACTGAGTCTAGTTATGTTATGTTAGGGACCTTGATTTTAACTTTAAATTTTTTAAAGAAATTTATTTTAACTTTATTTACCCATTTATTTACTTTAATTTGACCAGAGAGAGAGAGAAAGCAAGAAAGTAAGCCACCAGGTCCAGGACTTGAACCGTGGCTGGCCATGTGGGAGTGTGCAGCACCTTAACCAGCATGCCACCTGCTGGTCCTCAACTATAAATGGTTTTTTATCTCGGAAACGTACTATCTCAATTTTATATGCCTTGTGGAAGACTGTTGGCCCATATGAAGGCCTTTAAAGTTAAAATGCAGGCTTTCTCATGGACATAAGTGAGGATAATTGCTGTCATCCCCAGATTAAGTATGTTCACAGCTACTTCACTAATGGTAAGAATATGAATCAGACAATAAGATTAATTTAATTTTCAACTTCTTCAGGCCTGAATCAAATGTGGAATTAAATATTCTAATTTTGTTTTTCTCTTAACAAGTTTGAGTCCTAGAGTAAGTAAAGCTGTACAATAACCACTTCCTTTGACAGATAGTTGTTAGAATATGAAAACAAGTTTTCTGTAACCTATAATTATTATTAAAATTTGACTCCCCTCAAAAAGGGAGTAATGTCAAGCTCATTTTTATTTTTGTTTTTGTTTTCTGTTTGGGAGAGGGAAAGAGAGAGAGAGAGGAAGAGAAACAGAGGCAGAGGTAGGTATTTTTGACAGTCTCGCTGTCACTGCCCTCCTGCCCATCCTTCCCACTGGCCAGAATCACAAGCACATGCAACCGTATCGCGGCATGTTCAGAACCAAGTCCAGGCCTCCTCCATGGCCTCTAGTCTCCCACGTGGTGGTGCTACCTGTGCACCACTGTGGCTGGGGCAGGATTCAGTTCTGTAAATCACGACTTGAAGCAGAGAAACAGGAATTAACTTATTTTTCATTTAGTCTTAATCTATCCAGCCCTCCTTTCCTCTACCCAGCCATGGGTCCGTTGATCCATTCATCTCTCTCTTTTTTTTTTTAAGAATTATTTAATTTTATTCATCATTATTATTTTTTCTTTTAATTTGAGCAGAGTGAGACAAAGAGAGAAAAGGGGAAAGTGAGAAAGCAAGCTGTCAGGTCTGAGACTTGAACCATGGTCAGCCATGTGGGAGTCCAGCGCCTTAACCACCAGGCCTTCTGCTGGCCCTGATTCATCCATCTTCATATGAGTCATTTGCTGTGTGTGCCCTTAGCACTTTGGACAACTATTGTGCAACAATTCACTTCCTCTAGGTTCCTACTCTTCCACAGCAATTATCATTACTGCCTTTCCACCCTGGCTTCGGCCACCCTCACTTCACACATGCTGTGACAGTGCCTCGCCTGGCATGGCGCACTCGGACTTCCTGTCCTGGAGATTCTCTGATACTACAGTGTGGGGCGTTCACAGGACCACGCTTGGCACACATCTGTAACCTAGCAGCTCAGAGGAACTGATGGTCATGCGGATACTCTCCGCAAGCAGCCAGCAGTCATCTCCGTGTGGCCAACTTGGTAATGCAATGGTGTCTAGTCTCCTCGCCCCCTGGTTTACTTCCCACCCCGTCACTCCCATCCTGTAGGATCACCTCCCAAATAAACCACTTGCATATAATAGTCAATTGTCCTTATAAGGGTGGGGGATTATCTTTTACCCAGTGCACACTCACCAGTAAGCTGGCGTTCAGGAGGACCAAGAATAAATGGTCGGTACCAGGATTGTCTGCAGAAAGATGCTGTGATGGGATGTCAGAGCTGGGCCACCAAGTACCAAACCGCAATAAAGACTACATTGTTGGTGGTAGGTGGCTGGTGGCAGTCCCTCACATGCAATGGCATGAAAATTATTCTCATCTGTGATGGCTTAGGATGGGATAGAAGAAAGCCTCAGTGAAGCCTTGGGAAGAAGTACAGTTCTTTCTCTGAAAGGAAATACTTGCACAATGAAGGAATTAGCATGCATACATGTATTTGGAAAAACAGGCGGGATGTATGTGGGAGTTACTCAAGAAGAGTTTGGACTGGGGTCGGGGAACAAACAGAGCTGTGTAGGGAATATGAGGCTGAAGGAAGCTGATGGTCAGTGTCCTGGCAGGCACCGTGGATCGAGTGCCAGTAGTCTGCTGGGTGGCTCCTTGAAGCCTGGCCTCGGTAATGGCCAACAGGCAGTGAGAGGGAGATGCTGAGACTGTCTTGGCAGAGTGCTGAGATTAGTGTGAGAAGGTGGAAATGTTAGAATGGGTTGATGACACACCGCCAGAGGACTCAGCCCCTGAGTATTTTCTCAAAGCTGGAGAACAGTCCTTTCCTAAGGCAACCAGGAATGCATCAGTGAACTGTGGTGGCTGTTTTTGGTAGGGCATAAATTACTGTCAGAGATGCTACCACGGAGCTGTGCACCACAGCATGGAGGATGACACGATCCTAGGACGGCAGAGTACGGAGAGCTGTGAACGCAGTAGTCACACAGGACAACCAGAGTGGCCATCTGACCTGCAGAACCAAGTATGATTAGGAGCAATGTGTATGTAAGCAGTAACTCATGTGTTACTTTTTAAAAAAATCGTGAACTGTCAAGCAGAATTTGATGTCAGTTGTAATAATGGAATAAATCAGGCTTCCTCGTGCAGTCTCCAGGTCTAGTCAGTTTATAGATCCAGACCCACTGACTGATGAGGAGGCTCAGAAAACTTGAGAGGTGATCCGGCAGTGACACCATAAATGTGTATAATAAAGAGCCTCATTGTCGTTCCTCAAGGGCACCTGAAGCCATTTACTGGTAAGTGTGCACTGGGGCAAACATAATGCCCAAACCTTATCAGGACTATCACGGAGTCTAACACAAATACCAAGGGGACCAAGCCATGGCAGCCCCTTTATTAACACATAGACTGATGGGAGGAGGGTGGGAAATGCATTTCTGCCTCTGTATTTCCATCAGGTCTCCAGGCCACGACTCCGGTTGTTTTCCTGGTCCCTACATCTATGACAGGCTTTGTAAGATGAGCAGCTGGCAGGGTCTTACTGTAGCTCTCTGAGCAGTGATGTAGTAAACCAGTTTTGTACCAAGGGTTAAGTGTAAGCCTCATAACCGTGTTCCCTCCTTAAAATAGTAAATGAGAAACTGCACCTCGGAAGGAGCCACAGAGGTTCATACCACTATAAAGAATGAAAGATGCTCTGCTTCCACTTGACCTATCTGTGTTACTGCTGCAAAACCAGGCGGGGCACGATTCACGAACAGGAGACCACACTGTTAGCCAGGAAGCGCCCTCCCCACAGCTGCTGTGGGAACACGGCATCTTCACGCTGACGTGGCCACGTGGCGCAGGGCCGTGCATCTGCTGAACGTATCTCAGACCCCATTGGTTAAATAGATCTTTTACTTGGAGATATCAGTTCACACTCATGTCTTGTTCTGGGGCTAGGACAACTCCACCTCTCTGTCACAAATTCAATCTATAGAGACCTCGGTCACCTTGACATGCCAAAGAATATGCTGTTTCACTACTTCATGTTACTAGGCCCGATGATCAGAAAACAATGATCAGAAAACAAGAAACATGCATGCCACGGGGTAGGCCTGAATCCCTCTTCCATTTGTAAATGTATCGCCTCGGCTTGGGATTGCTCTTCATAAGCGTATTTTGTGTAACGCACTGGAAGCGTTTAAGATCTCCATTGCAATGAGCACAATCTTAATCTTTGTCAATAGAGGGCACTGGAGGGACATTGCAAAAGAACGGGGCTTTTCTTCCAGACTTACTACTACGCTGTTTGTTTTTTCTTACTCATACTGCACAACTAGCAGAAGTGTATGTGTGTGTGTGCATGTGTGTTGTGCATGTGTGTGTGTGAACATACAGCAGCGCTGGTCATAGTTGTGACCTCGGAACACACAATCCCTTGCGGAGGGTGCAGCCCCAGCCTCGGCCCGGGGCAAGCTCACGGAGGCTCTCACTGTCTGAACACAAGGACATAGGGCCTTAGTAATCTTTGGTGAATGAGTTTCTGAGGCCCGGCTCCATTTTCAGCCCACCTGTCAGTTTTGATCCACCTGCAGCCTGCAGGGTGTCTCCATGGCCCTCCCCACACAGGCACCCCCGGCTCCCTGTCCTGGTGCTGAGCAGGCTCTTCACCTGGACTCCCTCCATGAGCCCACGCACGAGCCTGGCTTGCATGTATTCCAGTAAGGTATTCTCTGTTTGCTCAGAGACTGTAGCCTATCCTTCGCCAGAGAGACCAGGCGCATTTCTCTGAGCTGTGAATACTCCTTTTCCCAGAATTAAATTCCAGCTTTGGTGAGTGGTCCATCCCTCACCCCTGACCAGGAGGTTGGTTTGTTCCTAGCATACTCTCTCAACCACCAGGCTTTCTTCAAGTTCTCTTCAGTCCTTTACTGTTATTTTCCTGTTAAAGTTAGGAATTCCTGATATTGAACTTTCCCGGTTTAAATTGTTGTGTAATTTCTATCTTGTGATTAAACCCTGACTGACACAATCTCACAAAACAAACAGGAGTATTCCAGTGAATACATTAGGGACCTACAAGGCTAATGCTTCTGGGACATCCTAAGGTAACAGACAAAGTGTTGCACCTCAAAACCCTTACCACTGAAAAACAAGCACAGAGCTGGGTAGGTCTCTGGGAATCCGAAGGTAGAATATACAGGACTTGGGATTACTTCTCTGACCTCTTCTCCCGGTAATGACAGTGAGTGGACAAGCGGAGCAGCCAGAGCCTAATGATGACAAGGCAACCAAACAAGAGTGTCGATGCCTTGGAGACAGAGGTCTAGGTACCTCACCATGAGCAGCCTAGATGAGCCACAGCAACGGCCTAGACGGGCAGGGGTGACGACGGTTGTCAGTTACAGCCCCGGGATCACTCGCAGCCTTACCAGCCCGAGGTTGTCGCAGGCACTGAGGCTGGCTATCACCGTAAGTATGACCCTGTGACAGATCTTAGGAGGAACTTAATGAAGGACATGAGAGGATCGTAGTGGAGGAAAGGGTGAACTGTCCTGAATGGTTCTCATGCACCATTTCACATTCTTTCATCCTCGGCCCTTTCTTCACAAACATGGAGACGGGTTCCACACAGACTTTGGAAGCTTTGCAGAGGTGTTCTTCGACAATGCCTCTTACCTCTTACCTGTGTCGTCTCCTGTCTTTCTCCGGGGCTTCTCTGTGGCCGAGGAGTAGAATCCAATCGATATTCAGACATATACAGAATTGAGGTGTGGAGGAGTTTACACTCATAAGACCAAGTTTGACCCATGGGAGTTTTATAAACTGAGAAGGAAGGTCTGGGGTCAGCATTTGGTATGGTGGCTAAGGCACTGAACTCCCACATGGCCTACTACAGTTCAAGTTCTGGACTTGAAGGTTTGAAAATCACCCCAGGCACATGTGTGTGCATGCCTAAAATCCCAAGAGGATAATGGAGGAGGAGGGAATGTGGCATAACCATCCCCCCAGGGGGAATTTGTCTTTCCCTCTCTGTCTCTGTCTCTCTCTGGCAAGTGCACATGCCCTATGTCAAACAAACAAAAAACAAAACCACACACCTTTAAAAAATGAGGACAAGAAGGTCCTCAGCAGGATTCAGCAGTGGGAGCCAACGTCGTCATGTGTCTGCACATGCTTCCCTGCCTTTTGTTCCTAGCATTATGTTCTAACTCATTTACTACGTACTACTTTAGTCTCAGCTCTGCTTTCAGGGTAAATCTGGCTAAGGCATTTGGCTTCCTTATTTCCCATCCCAAACTTTCTTAATACGGCAACACACCTGACAGCTTCCATCTTCTCAAACGAAGTTATGTCGCATGTCCAAGGTCACGCACTCCACTTATTCCTTCAATCCCACTACCTCTCAGCACCCTGAAGAACTTGCTCTACCAAGCACCCTCTGTCTCCTATTTTCGGTTTCTTCTTCCCATATGATTCTGCTTGGTAAATTGCATGTTCAGGTCTCTCCTGTGCTTTCCTTTGACTCTAGATCGCTATCCTTTCCTTCATTTCCGTTTACAAACAACCTTCTGGAAAGACAGGCTGACACTGGTTCTCGCTCCTTCCTCACACGCACTCATTTACTCCTCCCTATTGTGTGGCTGCATAGCTTTCATCCATGAAAGTGTTACATGATTCCCATTCTTAGCATCCTCAAACTCGAAAACCTTGGCTTTAATGATCAGCCACTTTCTCCTTGTCATTGTCCTCTGAGAATCAACACTCTCCTCTGTGTCTCCTCTTCTCTGACCACCTCTTCTTCCTCTAGGTATCCTTTTCATTGATCTGAATGTACATGCCCAAACATTCAGTCCTGAGTCCAACTCTATTTTCTTCTTTCTTTCTTTTTTAATTTGCTAGCGGCCATGCACACTTGCTGGAGAGAGGTAGGCAAGAGAGTGAGAGGGGAAGAGAAGCAGCACTCCCCACGGGGCATGGCCGTACCACAGTCCTTCTCCATTCTCTTTTTGGGATTTTAGGCATGCATCCACACATGCTCTACATGCTTTTCAAGTTGCCTGGTTCGGGACTCAAACTGCTTAGTCAGCCATGTGTGATCCAGCCGCTTTTACCACCATGTCACCAGCTGACCCAGTCCAATGGTTACCTTCCTTTTCATGTAAATGTATCTGAAATCATATCTCAGTCAAAACATTTTTCAAGAAGTCACAAATTTCCATTTTTCAGAAAGACTCGTTGGGGACCAGCAGACTGTGTAATGGTATGTCACTGGACTCCACATGGCTGACCGTGGTTCATTCCGAACCGGTGGCCTAAATTTCATGTCGGGTACATGTGCGTGCGAGGAGAATGGAGGAGAAGGGACTGTGGCGTGGCAGTCCCACCTGGGGGGTGATTTCTTACTTTCTGTCTTTCTGTCTCTCTGGCAAGCACACATGCCTTATAGCAAAAATCTCTCTTTCTAAAAAAAAGAAAACAGAGGACGTGTCTGCTATGTACACAATTGATCACACACATTCTAAATATCAGAAATATAACTCATCATCCTTTCTTCGTAATGTTTCTAAACTTTCTCATTAGGAATACTTTCATCATAATCCGGTTTCATTTTCAGTGCCTTACACCCCCAACCCCCAGTTTCTTTCACTTTGTCCGTCTACTGCTCTTAAATCCACTTTATTCTACTGATTTGCATTGGAGTTCAGGTTAGACTTTTATGGCGTCTGGCCCTATCGCAATAGGCTTTGGCGTGTTCTCCCCGATCCTGTGTGCGTGATTAGAGGATTAGTTTCCAAAAAGAAGGTATTCTCACTCTGTTTCTCAAGTTCCACCTCCCTAGTTAAACATTCAAACTCTGACCTTTGCCAGCCTTTTTAAACTGGTTTCTACCAATTTTCCTTCATAAATTCTGCTTTAACACAAACTCAGCCTGTGAATTGAAGTGGAAGCCAGGGCGTTAAGGCCAAGGAAATCTGTGTTCCAATCACAGCTCTTCAGCTCAGTGCCTGTGAAATCCTGGGCCCAGCTCTTACCCTCTGACTGTGACGTTCAGTTTTTCTCATCAGAAAAAATAGTACAAATAATACCTCCCATAAAGCCGTGCTATGAAGATGAACTAAGACCACGTATACAGGGCACCAGAGTATCTAATACCTACTAGAAGAGCAATAAATACTGTTTTTCTCATCTCTTTTCCTTTTATACATGCCTAAGATTCCCAGAAGCAGGCCAACTCACCAAAAGCCAACTTGCTCACTGGCCAAGATGCCGAATTGCATTGCTTTCTGGCAAACTGGTTTCAGTACATTGACACGCGTCCAAGTTACTCTCTGTGCTTCGCTAAGCTGTTCTGTCTGCCTGCACATCCTTTCCATGCAGAGGTCTTTCCTCTCGATTTCAACTTTGACATTGTCCTGTCTGTGTTAGAGCTCACCTCCTGGGTGCAACCAGTGCGCTCCCTGAGGGGCAGAGGAATACACGCTGGGTAACTTAGTCTTCTCATGGCAGTTGTACCCTTGCGATACCTCAGAGACACCTAATTTTAAATCCCGGCTTGGCTGAAGCGTGTCTGCAATGACCTCATGCCAGAATGCACCAAACGCTCTGCTCTGGTCTAATAGCCTCAGACCTCTCAGGAGACTGGATCACAAGACCTCGAAACAGCTTCCTTCATTTCCCTTTCTCTCAGACGTAGAGAAAGAACAATAAATAAAATGAAATTCTATTCATGTCTCATCATTTATTTTGTCTTTATTTTGCTAAGTATTCATTTCCATTTTTCTGATTACTTCCAAAACATTCGTTCTTTTATTATTTTATAATCTTTTATTATTTTATTTTATAACTGTTATTATAATTGTCTTAGCTCCTCCACCTGATGAAGAATTTGCCTGTGATTGTAGACCTCACGTTTTATACTAATATTTTGTCTGCAGCAGCATTTATCTAATATAATACTCGAATGTAGTAGATTCTAAACATAGGGAGTATTCTTGAAATGAGTAAATGTGGATTATATCATGCTAGATGTGCTATGGTGTGTAGACAAATCTACGTGAGATCTCAACCCCCAGGGAGCCTAGCTCCTAGATGGAGACGTACTATGTACTAATGAACTTTTAATAGGTGTGCAAGGTAAGGCATAGTTACAATGTCAACACTATAGAAAGGAGGTAGTGTGGGAAAGAGCAGCCACAGACTGAGAGCGCTGTCAATCAGCAGCGTGCCCTCTACCTAAAGCAGTTCCAAAGGAAACTTTTTGATGTTAGAAAGGAAGAATGACATGGTAGAAATGGAATTTTTTTTTTTTCTTTTTTTTGGAGAGGTTTTTGCTATAGGGCGCGTGCGCTCGCCAGACAGACAGAGAGAGACAGAGAGATAGAAAGCAGGAAATCACCCCCCAGGGGGGATGGCCACGCCGCAATCCCTTCTCCTCCATTCTCCTCTCGGGATCCTGGGCACGCACGCACACGCGCCCGGCGTGAGTTTAAGCCGCCGGGTCTGGGACTCAAACCGCGGTGGACTACGTGGGAGTCCAGCGACATAGCCATTACGCTAACTGCTGGTCCCAGAAATGGAATATTTTTAAAAGTTTGACAGCTATGGATTAGTATTCCCGGGTACCATTCAATGCTGAGCATCAGTATTTGTAAAGCTAAAATAGGAAAAGTTCAGAAAGATTATTAGAAGGGCATATTAGAGATAATGCATGTGCAGTGTCTTATGTTTATGAGTCACTTAAATGAAACTTATTTGTTACATTGATTCAGTCAAATAAGCCTACTTGGTATAATCCCAGCAAGAAAACGTTCTTACGGTGGGCTTGACTCTGCCCAGTGCTAAGACGAGCTCTGCTGCCTTGGGCCAGTTTCTATGGAATGACTGAGCGAACAGGCTAACCAGGACTCAGACTCGTGGCAGGCAGGGTGCTGCTGGAGTCAATGCCAGGTGTGTCAGTGTGGCTCCCACCCTGGCAAGCCCAGTGGGCCCCAGTGCAGATGTGTAGGTAGCCAGAAGCAGTCCCCACCTCTTAAAATGGGTGACTGCCACAAGGACCGGAGGAAAGCCCACGTACGGACACCAAGCAGGTGCGTCACAGTGCCAACACTGGGGCAGAGAATGCTCTTCATAAGGGACACAAAGCCCAAGGAACTTGGCCTCACCAGCACAGGATGGGGGAATGGCAACATGAGTGTCTCTTAGCTACGAAATCGATCATCATGAAAGTAGCTACTTTTACATAATGTTCTCATTCAGTCTTCACAGAAAACAGTGAGCCAAAGCTCATCGTTCCCATTGTACAGAACAGGAGACGGAAGCAGAGGTCAAATAAATACCCAGAGTTACGAGCGAATAAACAGGTATGCTGCATTTCACACTCCAGAAGTCACCAGAAACAGGTCCTGAAAGAAAAGACTTACTGGAGACCTTATTCACACAGTAACATAAGGACTGCTAGGCACAGGCTGCAGCAGATCCATTTGGAAACGAATGACAAAACAAAACAAAGGAATAAATTAAAAAAATAGAAACACAATGATTTAAGAAACTAAAGTTTACTTTTTGTAAACATTTTTTACTGTAAATCATCACTAAAATTTCCAGGCCAGTTGGTGGCCTAGTAGTTAAGGCATCTGGATCCCACATGGCTGACTGCACAGTGTGAGTCCTGGTCTGGAGGCTTGAGAAACACACAGGGCATGTGCACGTGCATGCTCCAAATCCGGAAAAGAAGAGGATGAGGAGGAGATACTGGGGTGGAAAATTCCCCATGGGTGATACTTTCTCACTTTCCCTCTCTCTCTCTGTCTCCCTCTAGCCTGAGCCCTCTGGCAAAATAAAAAAGAAAAAAATTAAAAATGAAAGAAAAAAAATTTTCACTGTATTTTTTTAGAGGTTTTTGCTATAGGACGTGTGCACTCACCAGACAGTCAGAGAGAGATATTGAGACAGAAAGCGAGAAATCACCCCCCCAGAGGGGATGGCCACGGCACAATCCTTTCTCCTCCATTCTCCTCTCGGGATCTTGGGCACGCACACACATGCACCCGGCGTGAGTTTTAAGCCACCAGGTCCGGGACTTGAACCACGGTCGGCTACATGGGAGTCTAGTCACATAGCCATTATGCTAACTGCTGGTCCCCCCAAAATTTTTCATTGTATTTTTTTAAAAAATTTATGTTATCATCTAAAGAGAATGAAAAGAAGAGAAAAACAAACTCTATGATCCTCTTTGAGTGGCACCGGTGCAATCGAGTGTAGCATATGAACAGTGCTGAGTAATAAAGGAGGCTTGAAATGTAGGAGGGTTGACTGAGTTTAGAAAGGCAAATTAATACCTTGGAAATACTTTCTGAAGCTGATCAGAACTACGTCAAGTACCCTCTTGAAGGAAATGATATTTATAACCAACGTATATTACGAATATGTGGTTCCTCTCCTGCAAGAGCCTTGCTAAAGGAGTAGCTTCATGAGAGAAAGGCAGACCACCAAGGATAACACATTTTTTCTTTTCCTTTTCCTTTTTGTTTTTAATAAAACTTATTCCTCAAGAAAATTAGCTCAAGAATGTCCACGGGTAGAATCTGAATTTCCCTTGCTAGCCCTTAACTTCTTTTTTCTTTGACCTCCTAAAGTGCTTAACACAGGCATCATTGCTTAACTTATTAGGGTAGCAGGACAGCGTCTTGAAATACTTCCCAATGTAATAACTTTAACTCTGTATTTCACCCTAAAGCTTTTAGCAATCAAAACTAGGCTTAGAGACTGAGGGTATGGCTCCAGGAAAGGAAAGACCTGAAATGAACAGAATGAGAATAGAGTTCATTTCCAGGCTTTCTCACTCCAAAGTAGACTTTGAGAAACACAGTAGAGATGATGATCTTAAAAGTCACTTTATGCAAGAACCAGAATCAAGACAGTGAAAAGGTGTTGGGAATTTTCAAAAACCTTGGGGCCTAAGTCTGAAGGAAGAGGTCATAAAGTTTGTCCAAAAATAAAATATTAGAAAGAGAATTTATGGTAATATAAGAAAGGGAAGAAATGTTTAACTATAAAGATAACAGAGTACCCAGGAGGGTGGACAAAAAAACAAAACTCCCAAAACAAACAAAAAAAGTTTTTGAATGAACTTCTGCCAGGTAACCAAAGTCTCACAGTGGAGACTACTCCCAAGAAGGCTCTGGAATAGAGAAAAGACTGAGGGTGGGAGACGGTCGGTAGGTGGGACTGTAGACGATGTCGCAAAGCCCCACACGACCTACTCGGATGACCGTGGCCTCCTCCAAGGGCACAGAAGTGGCTGCGCATGAACTAGAAGCTCCAGAGCGCTGAGGTTGGAACAGTACAGAGACCTCATGACCAGAAGCGCCGGTGAGACCAGCGACAGTGGGGTTGCCAGGGCACAGCGATGGGACCAGGGGGGACAGCCTGAGTCTTGGCAGAGGGCAATGTGGGCAGGAGACACACAAGGACGTGCTTTCCAGAGGACAGTGGGACATGTTAGTACTCGTGTTCACAGAATTCACACTGAATCCCGAGGAAGAGTAGCAGGAGGAAAAGGGAAAAGGAGGGGAGAAAAATCTAACAGTTTGTTCTAAACTTTCCCTTTTTTTAAACATTTTTTAGACATTTAGAAATAGCGGCTTGTTAAGCACATTTTGACTGCATTCTGAATCAAACAGGATAATCCCACTGCCTTTAGTTCCGTAATTGATTCAGGAACAATCTTGAAACTCAGGCTTGAGCCAATCAGTGCATGGCACCCTCAGAGCCAACGTGATTGGTTCAGAAACACCCAGGTGACCGACATCGCTCCAGTGAGGACCCTGAATAGCTTGGACAGGAGGCCGTGGTCCTGCTGCTGACAGACAGCAAATACACGGGAAGCAGCCGAGGAAAGCACTCGCGAAGCAGCGATAACGGACAAGGAAGCAGACGAAGGAAGGAGGGCCAGGAAAGAGGAGAGGAAGGGGGAGAGGAAGGGGCAGAGGAAGGGGCAGAGAAGGGCGATTCTTAGTGATGCTCTGATTGAATTAGCCTTCACCTGGAGGCAGCCTCACCTCCAAATTAATTATTAATAAAGTCTATTCGTAATTCCGATTTAATTAGGCATTTCTCACACTTTTTCTTTTCATAATTTCTAATATACATATAGTAGTTGTACATGCTTGTAGGGTAAAGTATGGTTTTCCAAAACATATATCCATTGCATATTGGTATGATCAGGACAACAAGCACCGGTCATCTCCAGTAGCTATCATTATTTCGTATTGCGAACATTCGAAACCTCTCTTTTCTAGCTATTTTGAAATATACATGGAGTTACCACAGTTACTTTGCTGTGAGACCATCGCACTCACCGACTTGGTCACCTGCTAACCACTCCTCCCCGCCCCGCTCAGCCTCTGCCCCCCACTGTCTCGCTCTCCACTCCTGTGCAGCCAAACCTTTTAACTTCCGCTGAGTAAAACACAGCGCGGTCTCTCAGCGCCTGGCTCCTTCCCTTCGCATTACTCCCCCGAGTTTGTCCACTCTGCCACAAACGACAGGACTTCCCGCTGTCCGTGGCTGGATAATACCCCAGTGTGCACGCCTACCGCATTCTCTTTACCTTCACCAGCTGCTGGGCACTTAGGTCGATTCCACATTCAGCTTGTGAAAGTGCTATAATATGCACTAATGCCCCGCAGTGCGATTACTGGGTCAGAAAACACAAGGAAAGAAATTGAAGAAGACATGAAGAAATGGAAAGATCTTTTATGTTCATGGATTGGAGGAATCAATATTGTTGAAATTTCAATACTACCTAAAACAATCTATAAATTCAATGCAATCACTATCAAAAACCAATACTATTTTTCACAGAAATAGAAAAAAAATAATAAATTTTGTACAAAATCACAAAATACCTAAAGTAGTCAAAGAAATCCTGAGCAAGAAGAACAAAGTTGGGGGCATTACACCATCTGACTTCAAAATGTACTGCCAAGCCATACTAACCGAACAGTATGGTATTGTCATAGAAATAGCAGACAGGGACCAGTGGAACAAAAGAGAATTAGAAATAAGTTCACGAGGGACCAGCAGTTAGCATAATGGCTATGTTGCTGGACTCCCATGTAGTCAACCGCAGTTCGAGTCCCAGACCCGGTGGCTTAAATTCACGCCAGGCACGTGTGTATGCATGCCCAAGATCCCGAGAGGAGAATGGAGGAGAAGGGATTGCGGTGTGGCCATCCCCCCATGGGGTGATTTCTCGCTTTCTATCTCTCTGTCTCTCTCTGTCTTTCTGGTGAGCACATGCACCCTATAGCAAAAACCTCTCCAAAAAAGGAAAAAAAAAAAAAAAAGAAAGAAAGAAATAAGTTCACAAGCACAGCCAATCAATTTTTCACAAAGCTCCTAAGATAATTTACTTAGAAAATTCACTCTTTTCAATAATGGTACCAGGAAAATTGGATATCCACACATAGAAGAAAACAACTAGGTCCCCATCTCTTTTACATGTAAATGTTACTAATACTTTCATTTTAATTTTAATCATTTTAATTTTAAGATTTAAATTATTTAATTTAATTCGTACTGATGCTAACTGCACTTGGCTCAGCTGCATCTCACCAGCCCATTGAGAAGCTACCTGTGGAAGCGCTGCACACCCGGAGTGGGAGAGTCAGCCAGGACACATCGCGCACGATGCAGGACAGCGTCTCAGCAATGCTCCTTTCTGCTTTACACCTCAGCCTATGGAACAGTGCTCAAATGACAGAATTCCGGAAGGAGCTGGAATTACAGTCTTGCCACTCCTGAGCACCTTTCGATCTCTTCATCTGAGTACTGGTTTCTACTCAGGATGATTGCTATAGCATATTTGGGATTTGGATTCTAGCTTTTTCACCTGACATATAATTGCAGGACTAAACCTCACAACCCTGAACCCTGGAAAACTGACCCTAATTCAGCTTTGGATCTCCTGATGATCACTCAGGAGTGTGCTGGGATTGCTTCCAAGGTTTGCACTTGGTGAACCGGCAGGCATTGGCCTGGGGACACGGACTGCTGAGCCACCGAGCTTCCACGCTGTCCTGCGGCCCCAGTGGAGTCTGCCTTCGTGGGGGTGACGGCACGGGAGCCTGCTGCTCTGTGGGAGCTCGCCTGTGCTGAGGGCTTCAGGCACAGTGGTGCCATACAGGCAGGGAGAACAGCGCTAGCTGTGTGGAGCACTTGCCCCACCCAGGTATGGTTTAAGCAATGGACAGATACTAACTTCTCACTTTGTTTTTTAAATAATTCTTTTATTTAACCTTATTTATTTATGTATTTATTTAAATTTGACCAGAGAGGGACAGCGAGAGAGCAAGAGGGGGAAAGTAAGACAGCAAACCACCAGGTCAGGACTTAAACCGCAGTTGGCCATGTGGGAGTCCAGTGCCCTTAATCACCACTGGGCCACCTGCCAGCCCAACAAACACTAACTCCTAATTTCACAGTAATTATACAAAGTAGGTACTGCCACTTTACAGTTCTCTTATTCCCATTTTACACACAAGGAAACCAGGGCAAAGAGAAGAAAGCTGAGGCAAAGAGAGGTTACATAACTTGCCCAAGTACATAGCTAAGAGCTCATGCTTTTACTGCGTTACACACATCACTTTTTGTATACTAAGTAAGTCATTGATATTTTCCATATTATTATAAGTTCTCAATACATATCATTTTAATGGCCAAATAAATATTAACAACTTTTATATAACCAAATCTCTATTTTGTAATACTTAGATTCTCCCACTCTTTAATTTTCTAAATAGTGCTATGGTGAATATATTTGCACAAAAAGTTTTTTCTTTATTTAGAATTTTTATTTTTGGGACCAGCAGTTGGCATAATGGCTATGTTGCTGGATTTCCATATAGTCAACTGTGGTTTGAGTCCCAGACCCGGCGGCTTAAACTCACACCAAGCGCATGTGCGTGCATGCCCAAAATCCCGAGAGGAGAATGGAGGAGAAGGAGAAGGGATTGCTGCATCGCCATTCCACCCAGGGAGTGATTTCTCGCTTTCTGTCTCTCTGTCTTTCTGGTGGGCACACATGCCCTATAGCAAAAAACTCTCCAAAAAAATAAAAATAAAAATAATTTTTATTTTCAAAAACCACTCTCAGAAGTAGTAGTATGAAGTCCAGTGGGTATGTCACACTTTTAAAAAAAATTATTTTATTTTAGCTTTATTTATTCATATATATTTTAACTTGATCAGAAGGGGACAGAGTGAGAGAGAGAGGGAAACTGAGAAAGCAAACTGCTGGTCCAGGACTAGAACCATAGGCGGCCACGTGGGAGTCCAGAGCTCCTAACCACCATGCCACCTGCCGGCCCTATATCACACTTTTAAAACTCTTGAGATATATTGCTTACTTCCTGAAAGTCTTTTGCAAATTCATCACCAACAGAAAAGTAGGAGAGATTCCTCTTTCACCAAACTTTCACTGTAGTAGATCTTACAGTATTCTGTCCATCTGTGACAAATACTAAAGAACAATGTTCTATAATTCTTTTTCCAATTTGCTTTCTATAAATAAATAATATTGCTTAACAATTAAGAGCTTAGATAGAACAAATTATTTGAATAATAAAGTTAATACCTGAAAATTAAATCTTATATTTGAAACACTATTTTGAATTACTGTAGTAATGAATAGTTATACTTTAAAAAGACTCTAAATACCTCCCAACTATACAAATACTAATTCTTTCATTAGTATAACATAAGCTAACTAAGGAAGGAATATTATTCGCAGGGAACCACCAAAATAAAATGACCAGCCAAGGCTATATCCAAAATGTTTCATTGAAAAAAAGAAATAATGAAGGTTATATACATGGAGAAAAGGAACGGTGTGTGTGTATGTGTGTGTGTGTGTATATAAAAAATGTACATGATAACGTCAAATATAAATTCTCAGAAATTAAAAGCAAGCAGTATTCACTTATTCTCCTCATTGGTCCTGATGCTTAGCTTAACTTTTAAATGCCCTTCCCAGCTGATGAGCTAACTGGAGCCTTGAGAAACTATAAATAGTCCTCCAGTCTGCACCACGCTCCTGCCTCTCCCCCTCAGTACATTATGACCTCCCTTAGGAACGAGCTTGGCCATCTGGCCTTCAGCCCAATTTCCTGTAAATATTCATTTTTAATGATAATAATTAAAAATATTAATTTTCTCTTACCCAAGGCCATTTCTACAGAGACCTTTTGGTGCTTCACAAATACTAATTAAGCCTTAGAAATAAGACATTCTTTCCTAGTCTTACTAAATGCCTAAGGGTTTTTCCTCTGAGCTGTTTTCTCGGTGTAAGCAATGACATCATAGCAGAGGAAGTAGCAGCAGCAGTAGCATCTTTCCATTAGGCTGGTCTTCAGGACACCAGGATAAACTCACATTGGCAGTAGTTTGGGCCCCAAATGCCACCAGGAACTACCAGTAAGTTCTTTTTTCCAGATTGGTGATAGCTTGTGATACGGTACTTGAGGTTGCCCATTCTTCTACCATTAACTTCAGAAAAATGATTTATTCCATGGCTTAGAGTATTATTTTTCAAAGTGAAAGGCAAACCCATTAAGAAGATTCTCAGTACAGGGTTCTGAGGTCTCCAGAGAACCTACGGGTAGAATGTAGGAGTTTATGGGACCAGCAGTTAGCGTAATGGCTATGTCGCTGGACTCCCACGTAGTCGACCGCGGTTCGAGTCCCGGACCCGGCGGCTTAAACTCACGCCGGGCGCGTGTGCGTGCGTGCCCAAGATCCCGAGAGGAGAATGGAGGAGAAGGGATTGCGGCGTGGCCATCCCCCCTGGGGGGTGATTTCCTGCTTTCTATCTCTCTGTCTCTCTCTGTCTGTCTGGCAAGCGCACGCGCCCTATAGCAAAAACCTCTCCAAAAAAAAAAAAAAAAAAAAAAAAAAAAAAAAAAAAAAAAAAAAGAATGTAGGAGTTTATGAGCTTAGGTGGGAGAAATTTGGCATCTTTATTTTCAATGACTTTTAGCTAAAACTGATTTCTTTTTTAAAAAATAATTAATTTTATTTATTCATTCATTTATTTTAATTTGACCAGAGAGAGATGCAGAGAGATAGGGAAAGTGAGAAAGCAAGTCACCAGGTTCAGGACTCGAACCATGATTGCCCATGTGGGAGTGTCCAGCACCTTAACCACCACGCCACCTGCTGGCCCCTAAAACTTATTTCTTTTAACTAGTCAACAGTAGTAGTAGTAGTACTTATAACTGTGACCAGTAAAAAGTATAGATATTTTCATAGCATCTTAGCTTGGACAGATATCTTGAGATTTTCTTTATGTGCATTACTACTTACTTCTTCAGGATTATGATAACTTAAATCAGGTTTTATTTTAAAAACACACATATTTCTGGGACCAGCAGTTAGCATAATGGCTATGTTGCTGGACTCCCATGTAGCCGACCGCAGTTCAAGTCCTGGACCCAGTGACTTAAACTCACGCCGGGCACGTGTGCATGCATGCCCAAGATCCCGAGAGGAGAATGAAGGAGAAGGGATTGCAGCATGGCCATCCCCCTTGGGCGGTGATTTCTTGCTTTCTATCTCTCCGTCTTTCTGGCAAGTGCATGCTCCCTATAACAAAAAATAACCTCTCCAAAAAAAAAAGAAAAAAATTCCCATATATTTCTATAGTGCACATTTTCAAATATTTTAGCAATATATCAATATAATAGTTTTCCTTTGTAATCTCACGTACTATATTTTAAACATTAAAAACATAATTCTAGGGCTTGCCCCATAGCCTAGAAGTTAAGAGAGCTGGATCCCACATGTCAAATTATGACTCAAATCACACTCTAGAGGCATGTTGTGCATGTGTATGCGTGCCCCACATCCTGACAGGATGGAGAAATAAAGCAGAAAGAATTGCCTCATGACACATCTCTCTCTATGTCTTCTTCTCTCTCTTGGGTGCATGCACCATAGGGAAAACAAACAAAAAACAAAAATATAATTCTATCCGAATATATATTCTTCTCAAACACACATTAAACATTCTACAGGACATAATATATGTCAGGCAGTAAAATAAGTTTTAATAAATTTAACAGTATTGCAACCATAAAAGTATCTTCTCCAACTATAATGAAATAGTGCTAGAAGTCAATAACAGAAGAAAAGCCAGAAAATGCACAAATGTGGGACTTAAACTACGTGTTCTTAAATGAAATAGTCAGTAGGTAGAGGAGAAACCACATGGAAAATTAAAAGACATTTAGAAGCAAATGAAAATAAAAACACAACATTTACAAAACTTATGAGACGTAACAAAAGCAGTGCTCAGGGGCAAATTTATAGCTGTAAATGCCTACATTCACAAAGACAAATATCATGTATCGATAACCTAAACTTAAAACTTAAGGAACTAGAAAAAGAAGGACAAACTAAAACAAAAGCTAGCAATAAGAAAGAAATACAGACTAGAGATAAACAAAATAGTAATTAGAAAAATAGTTGAGAAGTAATGAAAACAAAACTTGATGCTTTAAAAAAATCAATGATAAATCTTTAGTTAGATGAACAAAAAAAAGAGAAACTGCAAATAGCTAAGATTAGAAATGAAAATGAGGTCCATTATTACTGATTTTACAGAAATAAGAATCGAGAGAATACTATAAAAAACTGTACACCTACAAATTTATAAGCTAAGTTGAAATTCCTAAAAATACACAAATTACTAAAACTGATTCAAGAAGAAATAGAAAATTTGAACATGCCTATCACAAACGAAGAGATTTAATCATTAATTGAACTCCTCACAATGGAAAATGCAGCATCAGACCTCACTAATGAATTCCACCAAATGTAAAAAAAAAAAAAAACCTTTAAAATAATTTTCTAAACTACTCCAAACTAATGGAATAGGAAGAACTACTACCTCATTCTGCGAGACTAGTATTGCCCTAACACCAAAGCCAGACAAAGATACTACAAAAAAAGAAAACTACAAGTTAATATCCCTTAAGAATAATAAACATATTCAGAAACATGTCAGAGTATAAGGTCAACACACAATACAGTTGTATTTTCTATTCCATCAATTAATATTCCCAAAAGAAAATTAAGAAACTAATTCCATTGACAATAACATCCAAAAAGATAAAACATTTAGGAATAAATTTAACCAAGAAAATAAAAGATAATTAAAACTATAGTCTTTACTTAAGAAAATTTAAAAAGAACTAAGTAAATGGACAATTCCATGTTTATGAACTAAAGACCTAATTTTGTTAAAATGATAATTCTACTCAAAGTGATTTACAGATTCAATGTAATCCTATCACAATTCTATCCGTCTTTTTCTCAGAAATAAAAATACTGACTCTAAAATTTATTTGTATTTGAAAGCCAAACACTCCTAAAACTAGTCAAATGGTCAAAATAATTTTGAAAAAGAACAAAGTTGGATCCTCCACTCTTGACTTCAAAACATATCACAAAACTACAGTATAATCAAAACAATATGGTACTGGGATAGCCTCGTAAGTTAATGATTAAGAGAGCTGGATTCCACATGATCAACCATACAGTTCAAATCCTAGCCTTGAAAAACATGCCAGGTGTATATGTATACATGCCCCCAAATCTCAAGGATAAACAAATAAGGAGAAGGAATTGAGGTATGACCACACTTTATTTGGGGGTACTTTCTCCTCTTCCTGTCTTTCTATATCTCTGACAAAATTTTTTAAAAAAGAAAAAAAATCAGTATGATACTGGCATATAAACAGACATATAGCCAGTTAAATAAAATTAAGAGTCCAGCAATAAATCCCTATCTTTTACGGGATTTTCAGCAAGGGAGCCAAAGCCACTCAATGGGGTAGAGATTAATTTTTTCAACAAATGGTGCTTGGTCAGCTATATATCCACAAGCACAAAAGAATATAGTTGTATCCCTTCCTTACACTATATAGAAAGATAACCCAAAATGTATTAATGACCTAAGTAAGGAGATAAAATCATAAAACCCTCAGAGAAATATATAAAGGTCAATATTTGTGATGTTGAATTTGGCAATAAATTCTTAGATATGAAACCAAAACCACAAGCAACAAAAGAAAAAAAATAGAGAAATTGGACTTTATCAGACTGAAAGAACTGTGCATCAAAGGACATTATTAAAAAAATGAAAAGACCACCTACAGAATGTGTGAAATGTTTGCAAACCATATATCTAATAGTTTGCTTCCAGACCATTACTACTCAATAAAGAGGCAACCCAACTAAAAAATTAACGAAGAACTTGAAAAGACTTTTATTCAAGGAAAACATACAAATGGCCAATAAGTACATAAAAAGATGCTCTATATTGTCTGTCGTTAGGAAAATGCAATTAAAACCACAGTGAGGTACCTTTTTGTTTACACTCACAGGGAGGGAGAAAGAAGAAGAAAAGGAGGAGAAGGAGAAGAAAGAAGAAAAAGAGAAGAAAAAAAAAGAAGAAGAAGAAGAAGTAGTTTTTAAAAATTGGAATCCTCGGGACCAGCAGTTAGCGTAATGTCACTGGACTCCCACGTAGTCGACCGCGGTTTGAGTCCCGGACCCGGTGGCTTAAACTCACGCCGGGCGCGTGTGCGTGCGTGCCCAGGATCCCGAGAGGAGAATGGAAGAGAAGGGATTGCAGCGTGGCCATCCCCCCTGCAGGGTGATTTCTTGCTTTCTGTCTCTCTGTCTGGCGAGCGCACGTGTCCTGTAGCAAAAAAAAAAAACCTCTCCAAAAAAAGAAAAAAAAAAAATTGGAATCCTCATATGTTACTGATAGGAATGTAAAATGATGAAAACAGCTCAGTGAATCATCAAAAAATTAAATATAGACTTACCATACGATGTAACAATTCCCCCCCCTTTTTTTCTTTTCAAGAGAGGTTTTGCTATAGGATGCATGTGCTCGTGGGAGACAGAGAGAAACAGAGCTAGAAATCACCGCCCCTCCCCTTCTTCCCACCCCAGCCACCAGAGGAGATGGCCATGCTGCAACTCCTTCTCCTCCGTTCTCCTCTTGGGATTTTTGACACACAAGCACATGCGCCTGGCATGAGTTTTAAGCCACCAGGTCCAAGACTCAAATCTAGGTTGACTATGTGGGAGTCCAGCAACGTAACCATCACACCATCTGTTGGTCACAACTCCATTCTTAAGAGTATACCCAAGGGGACCAGTGGGTGGCGTGGTGGTTAAGGCGCTGGAAACTCCCACATGGCCGACCAAAGTTCGAGTCCTGGACCTGGTGGCTTGCTTTCTCACTTTCTCTTTCTCTCTCTCTGTCTCTCTCTGATCAAATTACAATAAAAAAATGAATAAATAAGATTAAATAAATCATTAAAAAAGAGAAAAAAAAAGAGTATACCCAAAATAATTTAAAATAGGTATTTAAACAAATACATATACACATATGTTCATAGCAGTGCTATTTGAAATAGTCGAAAGGTGGCAACATCCCAAATATTCATCAAGGAATGAATAGATAAACAAATTGTGGTATATACACAGAATGGCGTATTACTCAGCCATAGCAGGAATGAAGTACTGATATATGCTATGACTTAGATAAAACTTGAAAACATTATGCAAAGTAAAAGAAGTTAGACTCAAAAGGGTGCATAATTGTATTCAGTCAGAAATCTATAGAGACAGGAAGCAAACTGGTGGTTGCCAGGGAATGGGAGAAGAGGGAAACAAAGAACAATTGCTTTCGGGCTGTCTTTTCCTCCCTTGGTCTCATCTTAGAATTATGCAGGGTGCTATCCATGGGCATCTTTTTCTATATAGTCCTAATAACTGTCTCCACTCTTGAGGCTTAGAATACCCCTGATTCGCTCATGATGATACTGGCATCCACAGAATCACCAGTAATTATTTAATTCTAGACAAGTAATATAACATTCTGGAAGATTTTTTCTTTACATTGGAAATTGAAGACAAAGATAATATCTTTTTTTTTTTGAAGAGGTTTTTCCTATAGGGTATGTATATTCTCAAGAAAGACAGAGAGAGACAGAAAGCAAGAAATCACGCCCCAGGGTGGATGGCCACATTGCAATCCCTTCTCCTCCATTCTCCTCTTGGGATCTTAGGCATGCACACACACATGCCTGGCGTGAGTTTAAGCCAACGGGTCTGGGACTCAAACTATGGTCAACCACATGGCAGTCCAGTGACATAGCCATTATGCCATCTGCTGGTCTCAATAATATCTTCTTAAAAATCAGCAGTTTCTGAATCTATCTCCAACTATTTAATAGACATTTATATCATGATATTCTGGAGGCAAGTTAAATTAACCATTCCTTCTTAAATCTGTTTTCCTTTCTGACTCCCTATATCACTAAATGACAATTTTATCTACTCACTATTTTTTTTAAAGATTTTTTTCCCCACAGAGCATATGCACTCACCAGAGAAAGAGAAAAGCACAGAGAGAAATTGAAAAATAACCCTCCCAACTTGGAGAGGGGATGGTTACTTCACAATCCCTTCTCCTCCATTCTCCTTTAAGGATTTTGGGCACACACACACATGTGCTGGGCACAGTTTTCAAGCTTCTGGGCCTGGGACTTGAACTGAGTTTGGCCATGTGAGAGTCCAGTGCCTTAACCACCATGCCAAATGCTGGCCCCTCTAATCACTATTTTTTTTTTTAGAATTATGTTTTATTTAATTTTATTTATTTATTCATTTATTTTAATTTGACCAGAGACACAGAGAGAGAAGAAGAGGGAAAGTGAGAAAGCAAGCCACCGGGTTTGGGACTAAAACTGTGGTAAGCCATGTGGGAGTGTCCAGCACCTTAGTCACCTTGCCACCTGCTGGTCTCCCCTCTAATAACTTTTTAATCCAAGTAATTGTATTCAAGTGATAGAAATTAATTTTATCTATACACTAGAAACTCACTGTCAACTCTATTTCTCGTTTTTCTTTCATCCCTCTGTAGTTGACTGTTCTCACAGTCTTGGTCAACTAAAATCTCAGAAACACTTCTCATTTTCCTTTGCCACTGCTGTGGTTTATGCATTTATAGTCTATTATCTAGACCACTGAACTAGCATGTTAAATGTTCTTGCATTGAATTTCTGCCTACGACATACTGTTAGTTTTCTTCAGACTTTCAAACTAATTTTTTTCCCTTTATCAATCTTCTTATCTTTTCTGCATTAATTATTTTTCTTAGTTTCAACTTCTACGTGTTCATTGATGACTTCTAAATTAACATGCTTATTCTTGAAATTCAGAGTTCAGAAATGTCAGACTAATATAGGAGCACTCTTTAAAGCCTCTCTGTTTCTCTGACCTCCACAAGAGATGTCCAAACCTAAGTCCATAATCTTCCTTCATAATCCTTCCTTTTCCTTGAGATTACCAGCTGGGTGGGTAGAACAAGGTCTATCCTGTCATTCAAGCTTAAAACCTGCCAATGGAGGAAGATGTATCATAAAACTAAAGTAAGTGGGAGATGAACAAGTCTTTAATTTTATAATTTTGCATCATTTTTCTTAAAGAGTTGCCCTCCAATGTATGTGCCGTGGGACCTTAAATTTCGGTACCCACCTCTGTCTATGATTAATCCCTCACATCTCTCTTTCTCTTAAAACTCACGTCCAGGAGAACAGTGAGTGGTTATTTTACTTGTACAAGCATTTTTAAATCTACTTCAGCCCTTCCTATCTTTACCTCCACAGTAGAAGTTTATGCCTTCATCATTTGTCATCCTAAAGGCTGAAACAGCTTCCTAATGATTTCCCCATCCTGTTTATATTCACATCAACTTCATAATTCACACACTCTGTAATTATTGAATAGAAATAATTTTTGCAATCTCTACCCAAATATTACTGTGTGAATTTCTCCTTACGTCTCATCTGTTGACTTTCGGAAGAAATTCAGGTTCTTTGCTACGACATGTACAGACTTCCAAGAGATAACTTCAACCACAGTGTTTACTATTATTTTTCTTTACCATCATTCTTCTTCACTTATCATGGTCCTGATTTTTATGTTTTGGCAATATACATTTATTTACAGACCACATGCAGATTTTCTACTCTAATGAAAATTGCCTGTACGTTTTTTGCCAACTGTTAGTCTACCTGGGCTGCCATAACAAAGTCTCACAGACTGGATGGCTTAAGCAACAAAATTTACTTTCTTACAGTTCTGGAGGCCAGAAGTCCCAGACTGAGGCACTGGTCAACTGGGTTCCTGGCAAGGGCATATACTTGGCTTATAGACAACTTTCTCCCTGTAAGTCCAAGGCCTCTTTTTGGTGAATGCATTTGGAGCACAGAGGAGAGAGTGTGGTTCTCTTATGTCTCTCTCTCTCTCTCTCTCTCTCTCTTTTTTTTCTAATGTCTCTTTTTATAAGGCCCTCATATGGGTAGGGCTCTAATCCTGTAGAATAAAGGTAATATTTGGGTAGGGATTTCAAAATCCTACTGGATTAGGACCCTACTCATATGATCTCATTTAATCTTAATTATTTTATTAAAAGTCTTAACGACAAATACAGTCACTCTGGGGTAAGGTTTCAATGTATAAATTTGGGAACACATCATCCAGTACATAACATCAAGCCTCCCCCGAATCCTGCATGCCACCTCCTTCTGAGTAATTTGTATCTGTCAATATTCAATTCAGAGTGCACTCAGCTGTCATCCGGAGCCTGCAAGTGGCCTTCTCTGCCGGTAACCCTGAGGGTCCCTCGTGCCCTCCCTCAGCACATTTCTAGGAACGTAGTCATTTCACGGCATTATGGTGTTCTGGTTTTGAATTTACCACTGGAAGTCTAATACAGTCTCTAGCATGTAGTAGGCTCTAATTAAATGTTTATTTATCTTTTTCTTTTTTCTTTTTTTTTTTTAGAGTTTTTTTCCTGTAGGATGCGTGCTTTTGCCAGAAAGACAGAGAGAGACAGAAATCACCCCCCAGAGCAGGGTGGCCATGCCGCAATCCCTTCTCCTCCATTCTCGTCTTGGGATCTTGGGCACACACGCACACACGCCCGGCATGAGTTTAAGCCACCAGGTCCGGGACTCGAACTGCGATCGACTATATGGCAGTCCAGTCACATAGCCGTTACGCTAACTGCTGGTCCATGTTTACTGATTTTTAAAAAAATAACTGTTTTATTTATCATTATTATTATTTAATTTGTTACAGAGCACATGTGCTTGAGAAGGAGAGAAAGAGGAAAGAAAAAGAAAAAGAGAAAGAAGGAAAGTGAGAAAGCAAGCTGCTAGGTCTGGGACTCAAACCATAGCTGGCCATATGGGTGTTCAGAGCCTTAGCCACCATACCATCTGCTGGCCCCCCCGTTTACTGACTTTTTTAAAAATTAAAAATAAGCAAGTAACCCAAGGTGTTATATTTTGATACTGAGTTGTTTTGTTATAAAGACTTGAGGGAAACTGTTGACATGAGTAAAAGAATTAAATTCATGTTTGCCTAAGGTAGGCAGCCTCAGCCAGACAGCTACTACTGTGAACCCCACGGCCACACCCACTCACCTGTGGCAGCTTTCCCGTTTCTCATGCACAGCGCAGGCAGGACAGACGGCTCTGCTGCTGTGGGAGCTCTGTTCCCACCTCCACTTACCCAGTGTGTCTTCCTCAAGCTGCTGGATGTGCACAAAGGGGAGGGGGGAATCTAGTGGAGAGGCCAAGGTCATAGCCAATAGCCTTAGATAGCTTTCCCCAAAACATGCAGGCACAGAGTAGGGGCTGTGCAGCGCCTCCCCTTGGGAATCCACCTGACTTGGGGTGGCTGAGAAGGCCACAGGCACAGGACAACTGGGACCAGGCAGTCCCACCGAAAGGGCACACAGAGCAGATAGTCCCGTGGTGGAAGGCCTACAGCCATGCCCAATAGCCTGGGATAGCTTTCCCAAGCTGCCAGTGCAGAGTAAGTGGATGCTACACTGTGGCTATATGAGCCTTGTTATCATGGCCACTTACCCAGAGCAGCTTCTAAGTGCTGCCAAACTTCAGAGCTGACCAACCAGTTATTCACACTCTGATAGGTTCTCACAGGTCTTCCTCTCAGCCAGTGTGAACTCTGCATCCCTTGTGTGACCCAGTCAAGGTTGAGCACCCTAGCAACAACCCCACATACCAGTCGCAACCACTGCTATGGGGGTTCTACACGTCTCCCGGCAGGTACCTTGCAGGCTGCACTTGCTCCACAAGGGCCTCAAAACACTGGCACAGGTGTCCCTATGGCCAGGACTGCTGACTCTGCCCCTGGAGCAGAAGACACCCTACATTCTGTGCATATGTGAGACAGGGCCTGAGAACATCAGCTGGGTGCTACAACTTCTGCTGATAGTCACCTCACCTTCTCAACTCCTGGGACCCCGATGCCACAGGGATACTTCAACCAGAGCCTGAGCTAACCAGTACCCCCTTATCTGACACCTGTCATAGCCTCTGCTCCAGAGATACCTCCTTAATCAATAGGACCCCCCGAAACTATGTATACTCCATCCAGAGTCACAGGGATGAGATCCAAACCCTTTGTGGTCTCTGTTCCCAACAGAGCTTCATCGCCGCATCTACAGACACTTGCAATCCTTGGCCCAGAGGCACTCACAGACACAGCTGTCATACACTTCAGCTGCAGAAAGTAACTCAAGCCTACACTACAGAACTCAACCAGGACCGAAGCTGATGCACACTACCCAGCTAATAGTAAAGCCGCATCTCCAGGAAAAGGAACTTCCCTACAAAATCTACTCTGAAAAACAGAAACAGGGTATTGCTATGCCAGATGCCCAGACATCAATGCAAGGAAACAAGAAAAAACAAGAAAGCATCTCCCTCCAAAGGAACACTATAGTTCTTCAGTAACAGACAAAAAGGGAAAAGAAATTCAAGAAATGGCACAAACAAAATTATGAATAAGGATTTTAAGGAAACTTAATGAGATGCAAATAATATAGACAAACAATTCAATGAGCTCAGGAAAACAATCCACAATATGAATAGGAAAATCAACAAAGAGATAAATGTCTTTAAAAAGAACCAAACAGCAAACCTAGAGGGGAAGAATTTAATACAGGAAATTTAAAATCTCCATCAAAAGTATCCATAACACGCTCAATCCAGCAGAAGAAAGGATCTTTGAACTTGGAGAAGTTTTGAAATAGCTCAGTCATAGAAAAATAAAGAAAAAAAATTTAATGAAGAAAACATATGCAACCTATATAACACCATTAAGCAAAATATTGTGTAAATGGGAATTCTAGAAGAAGAAGAGATGAGAAAAGGGCATAGAAAATCTGTTTCATTAAATGTTAACTGAAAACTTCTTAAGCCTAGGGAGAGATACGGATATCCAGATTCAGCAAATACAAAAGATGCCAATTAGAATCAATATAAAAAGATCTCTCCAAGGCACAGAGACAAAAAAATCCTAAAAAAAGCAAGAGAAAGTGTCTAATCACATATAAAATAACCACCATCATACTAAAAAATAGACTTTTCAGCAAGAACTTTATAAGCAAGGATAATGGGATGACATAATCAAAATGTTGGAAAAAGAAATCTTCCAGCCAAGAATACTGTACCCAGTAAAGCTATTCCTCAGAATAGAAGAAATAAAATCTTCCCTAGACAAACAAAAACTGAGAGAATTCACCAATACTAAACTGGCTCTTCAAGAAATAGTTAAGGGAGTTCTATATCTCTGATAAATCTTCATGATAAATTTCATCATGAAGATATATGAAGGTATAAAATTCACCAGTAGAATGGTCAAATAATACAGAGAAACCTTACCATCACAGAAAACTACCAAACAGTAAAGATAAAAAATAATACAGGAAGAAAGAACCAACAACAAAATGACAGAAGTAAGTTAATTCCCCCCAATCATAGTGTTCAATGTAAATGTGCCCCAGTCAAAAGATCTAAACTGGCTGAATAGATAAACAAACAAGACCCCTCTATATGTTGCCAACAAGAAACTCACCTCATCTATAAAAACATTCATAGATTGAAAGGGAAGGGATGGAGAAAAATAATTTAAGCAAATGGAAACCAAAGACAAGCGGGAGTAGTTACTTCAGATAAAATAGATCCAAAACAAAAAAATGTAAAAAGAAACAAAGAAAATTATTATTTGGTGTTAAATGGATCAAGTCAGCAAAAGGGTATAACAATTGTAGATATGTATGTACTCAATATTGGAGTATCCAAATGTATAAGATAAATAGTACATAAGGTGGAAAATAGATTCTAATGCATTAAGAGTTGGAGGTATCAACACTCTACTCTTAGCCATAGACAGGTTGTCTAGACAGAAACTAAACAAAGAAATTTTGGAGTTAAATGGCACCATAAAGCAAATAGATCTGGCACACACTTATGAAACATTCCATACAATAGCCATAGAATATATATATATATATATATATATATATATATATATACACATATACACATATATATATATATATGTATATATTCATATCTTCCACACATGGAGCATTCCCTAGGATAAATTATATAATAAAACATAAAACAAGCCTGAATAAATTTGAAAAACTAGAAATCATATCAAATATTTTTTCCCATCACAATGGAATAAAACTAGATCAACAACAAGAACTGCAAAGAACATGTAGATACATGGAAACTAAACAATATGCTCCTGAATAATCCCAAGTCAATGAAGAAATTAAGAAAAAAAATTAAAATTTTCGGGCCAGCAGGTGATGTGGTTAAGCACTGGATCCCATATGGTCAACTGTGTGGTTCAAGTCCTAGGTCCAAAAACTTAAAAATTATGCCAGGTTGTGTGTATGTGCATTCCCAAAATTCCGAGAGAAGACTGGAAGACTGTTACATGGTCATCCTTCTTGGGAGGGGTCCTTTCTCAGTTTCTCTCTACCTTTCTCTCTCTGGAAAGTGCAAAAACTAAACAAAAACAAAAACAAACCAGAATTTTTAAAAAACAATTGAAAGCAAAAAAATATACCAAAACCTATGAGATATAGTGAAAGCAATACTTAGACAGGAGTTGGTGGCAATATATACTCACATCAAAAGAAAAAAAAAAACAGCAAATAAGCAACTTGATAATGTATTTCAAGGAGCTCAAAAATTAAGAACACACTAAACTCAAATGTAGAACACAGGTAGGAAATGAAGATCTGAACAGAAAAAAATGAAATAGAAACCAAATTAAAAAAAAAAAAACAAGCAAAATGAAAAGATGGTAGTTTAGAAATTGACAATTCATTAGCTACACTAAGAAAAGAAAGAGCCAAATAAATAGAATCAGGAAATAGTAAAAGGACATTACAGCAGATACCACAGAAATATTAAAGATCATTAGAAATTACTATGAACGGAAGATTCCTCATGGCTCCTGGAACTACATATTTCAGGGGACAGGAGAAATGAAGATTTTCTACTCATAATTTAGCCTCCAGCAAGCAAAGCTAACGTGGCAGGAGAGTTGAGCCCTTCCTTCACAAGATTCCTCATGGCTCCTGGGAACTAGATATTTCAGGGGACAGGAGAAATGAAGATTTTCTACTCATAATTTAGCCTCCAGCAAGCAAAGCTAACGTGGTAGGGAGCCCCTCTGGCCTTCTGTCTCTGTCTCAGTGTCTCTGAGGTCTCTGTCTCTGTCTGCTCCTGTCTCCTCATTTTTTTTTTTTTTTTGGTAATGTTTACTTTTTACGATTTTTTTAAAGGTAAAGTTTTTCTCTGGCTCTCAGTTCCACCTTTTGTTTTGTTAACAATCCCTTCTGTTCCTTCCTCCCAAGCAGGAGAGTTGAGCCCCTCCTTCACAAGATTCCTCATGGCTCCTGGGAACTAGATATTTTGCGCGGCGCACTAGCGCGCCACGCGGTTTTCTATTTTGTGATTTTTTTTTTTTAGAAAAAGAACAGTAATTATAATTTTTTATATTTTTTTGTCTTTTTTTCTCTTTTTGTTGTTGTTTCTCTCTCTCTTCTTCATTTTCCTTTTTCTTGTCTCTCCACCCAATATCTATTGAATCTTCTGCACCAGCGATCACAACAGAACGGCAAACAGATTCTAGAACACCTCTGTCTGCTTGCTCCTGAACATTGAGGCTTAACTTCAAGAATTTGAAAGAAACACACCATCCATCAGATGACAAGAAATCACCGCCGGATCACGAGAAATATGGGAAAACGAGAAAATACCTCTCCTCCAAGGGAAAAAAGTAACTCTCCTTCATCCACAAGTAGTTCGGTGAAAGTCATGGAAATGTCTGATAAGGAATTTAGAGCATTCATAATGTCGAAGCTAACAGAGATGGAAGAAAAGAGAGATAATGAACTGCTAAAGAGAAAGGAGAAAGAAGTTGACGAGTTCCAGGAGATGAGGAAATTCTTGCAAGATCTAAAAGAGGAATTACACACTTTACGAAAGACTCAAACGGAACTGCTAGAGATGAAGTCTATAATACAAGAAGTCAAAATCTCCCTTGAAAGTATTAAAAGCAGACTAGATCATTCAGAAAATAGAATCTCAGATGTAGAAGAGAAAATGGCTGGCTTAGAAAAATCCACCACGAAGACTGAGAAAATGTCCCAAAAATTTGAGAATGATATGCGAGAAGTACTGGATACCATCAGTCGTCCAAATATTCGTATAATTGGCATTCCAGAAGGTGAAGAGACCCATAAGGGCATTGATAATCTACTCCATGCAATCCTGCAAGAAAACTTTCCAAACCTAGAGAGGCATTCGAAGATCTAGTCCCAGGAAATACAAAGGACCCCAAATAGAATCAACCCAAGAAGATCTTCTCCAAGACACATTATAGCCAGGTTGACCAAAACCGCAGACAAAGACAAGATACTAAGACTGGCAAGAGAAAAACATCAAGTTACCTACAAAGGACATCCCATCAGGCTAACAGCAGATCTCTCATCGGAAACAATGCAAGCGAGGAGAGAATGGGAAAATATATTCAAAGTGTTATGAGAGAAGCAATTTCAGCCAAGAATACTGTACCCGGCAAGATTATCTTTCAGGTGGGAAGAAAAGACAAGAACATTCTCAGATAAACAAAACCTGAAAAAATTTACCAGCACCAGACCAGATCTCCAAGAAGTTCTCAAGGGTGTGCTGTATCAAGAAAATTAAACACAGACGCATGGAAAAAAGAGTCCAAAAACTATGAAAGTGGTCAACTTAATCATAGGGACAAGTCTGGAGTTGAATATTATATCCCAGAATTTAATCAGGAAAATTGAACCAGAACAGAAGATAAAAGTACATGAGACTGATAGGTTCATGCACCTACCATTTGAACAGAATCCTAACCTGTTTCCTGGCTTTAAGCAAAGTTCCTTGGCACTTCTTTGAGTTAAGTTAAAACTGGTTTTCTTAGTAGTAATGAGTGAACTCACCATTGAAAGTAGTTAGATTATGTAGGAAATTGTGTGATCAATGCAATGTGGGTGGGAAGGGAATGAAGGACAATTGTAGACACCGGAGGTGGTGTGCGAGGAGGGTGGGAAGGGACAGAGGGTCAGAAAGAGGGGTAAAAGTAATTCTAGGAACTAGTAATGGAAAATTTTTTGTAATGTGCATGATTGAGTCACTATACAGTGTGTACTGGATGGGAGATTGCATTTTGTATGCTGTGATGAAGCTTAGGGAAGGAATGTAAATTGAGTTACAAAAAAAAAGTTTCAGGAAAAAAAATATATATCTATTCAATGACTGCAGTAGGATATGTAGCCACAGCTAGGTGCTACTTTATAGGATGCGTAAAGTAAGACTTGTGTTCATGGAAATGTGTGTATCACCTGTGTTTGCTATGAGGGTATTTGGATTGATTGGGGTCTTTGGTGATACAATAAAATGTGAGGAGAAAACAGTATAGAAAGCAAACATAGATACCAGAGACAGTGTGGGAGGAGAGTGGGAGATGGCAGAGGGTAAGAGATAGGGAATCAAGGATGGGGGGAAAAAAAACAAAACATACAGAAGACAAGAAATGGAAGATCATTTGCTGACAATAACATGGTTGTTGATGTGCTTGATTGAGACAATATATAGTGTACTCTGGATGGAAAATCTCATTTTGTATGCTGTAATGATGTTCAGTGAATGAATGCGAACAAATAAATTGAAGGAAAAAAAAAAAGAAATTACTATGAACAACTATATGCCAATAGGCTAGAAAACCTAGTGGAGATGAATAAGTCCCTAGATACAATCTGTCAAGATTGTACCTAAAAGAAATTTTATGACGGACCAGCAGTTAGCGTAATGGCTATGTCGCTGGATTCCCATGTAGTCGACCGCGGTTTGAGTCCCAGACCCGGTGGCTTAAACTCACGCCCGGAGCGTGTGTGTGCGTGCCCAAGATCCCGAGAGGAGAATGGAGGAGAAGGGATTGTGGTGTGGCCAACCCCCCTGGGGGGGTGATTTCCTGCTTTCTGTCTCTCTGTCTCTCTGTCTGTCTGGCGAGCACATGCGCCCTATAGCAAAAACCTCTCCAAAAAAAAGAAAAAAAAAAAAAGAAATTTTATGAGTCTTCAAAAAATTACATTAAAATGCATGTTATGAAAAAAATATGCATAAGCTTCAATTTTTTTGCTCCAAAATAAATGGAATACTTTAATTCCATTTTTCCACAAACTTTTTGAAGAACCCTATAGAAAGCCTGAAAAAGAAAATAATGAGATTAAATCAGTAATAGTCTCCCAACAAATAAACATAAACACAAAAATCCTCATTTTATTAGCAAATTAATTCAACAACACAGCAAAAAGTTTATAAATCAGAGTCAAATTACATCCAGAGATGCAAGGATGGTTCAAGATTTATAAAAATGTGATACATATTAACAGAAGAAAAGTGAAAAACACACAAATACAACAGAAAAGAGATTTGAGAAAATATGGCATTCTTTCATGATTAATATCCCCACAAATTAGGTGTAAAGGCACATATCTCATCATAATAAAGCCCAAATCTATAGCTCACATTAGACTGAATAAAGAGATATTAAAAGCTTTTTCTCTAAGAACTGGAACAAGACAAGATATATACTTTCTCCACTTCTATCCAACAGAGTACTGGAAGTTCTAGCCGAATCAGTTAGGCAAGATAAATAATTAAGAGGCATCCGAATTAAAAAGGAGGAGTTTACATTGTCCCTATGTGCAGGTAACATGATCACATCTACTGAAAAACCTAAAGAATGTACCAAAAAAATCTTAGAAGTGATAAATTAACTTAGTAAAGTTGCAGAATACAAAATCAACATACAAGTCTGTAGCATTCTTGTATGTCAATAACAATAACAAACTTGCTGAGAAAGTAATTTAAAAAGCAATCTCATTTAGAAGAGCCACAAAAATACATAAATTACCTAGGAAAAATTTAACCAAGAAGGTGATAGATCTCTACAATAAAAACTATAAAACATGGGCCTGCCAGTGATGTGATGGTTAACATGGCTGGATTCCACATGGCTGACTACATGGTTTGAGTCCTGGACCCAGTAGCTTGAGCAACATGCTGAACGCATGTGTGTCCATGCTCAAAAGCCTGGAAGAAGAGCAAAACAGAGCAGAGCAGACTGCAGCAGGACTACTCCCAATGGAGCGTGCTAACAGCCCCCTCACTGTCTCTGATGAGTGTACATCCCTTCTGGCAATACAACAAAAACAACTAAACAAAACAAAAACCAAACCTGTAAAAAACTGATGAAAGAAATGTAAGACAACCAAAAACCTGAAAGACATTACGTTCATGGATTAGGAGGGTCAATTGTGAAAATGTTGATGCTACCCAGAGTGATTTGCGAATTCAATGCAATGACATACAAATGTTGATGACATTCTTCAGAGCAATAAAAAGAAATGATAAAATTTGTTTGGAATAACAGAGGAACCTGAATAGTAAGGCAATCTGTGCAAAAAGAACACATTTAAAGACATCCCTTTATCTGACCTCAAATGGTCATAGTAACCGAAACTGCATGATACTGAAGCGAATATAGACAACATTAACCAATGCACCAGAATAGAGAACCCAGAAATAGATTTACAAACCTACAGTCAACTAATATTTGACAAATACTAGAAACATCCAGTAGGGAAAAGATGATTTCTTCATTAAATGATGCTAGGAAAACTGTATGTTCATATGTGGAAAAATAAAACTAGACCCCTATCTTCACAGTGTAGAAAAATTAACTTACAATGGATTAAAGACTTAAAATGGGAAACCTGAATCCAGGAACTTACTAGGAGAAAACACAGGGTAAACAATTCAGGATACTGGTCTAGGCAAAGATTTTCCAGTAAGACCTCCAAAGCATGGTCACTGACACCAAGAATTGACAAATAAGATGACAAAACCAAAGCCTTCTGCATAAGAAAACAATAGAGTGAAGACAATCCACAAAATGAAGAAAAGCTTTGTGAATAATACATCTGATAAGGCATCAATAACCAGATTATATAAAAAATTCAAATATCTCAGCAGCAAAAACAAACAAACAAACAAACAAAAACCCCACCAATTAATCGTATTTAAAAGAGAGTAATCTGGTTGAATAGACAGTTCTCAAAAGAGGATATACAAATGGTTTTTCTAGGCCCAGCATCACTGCTGTGAACCCCCAGCCAGCACCTCTCTTCTTCCAGACCCCAGAAACGAGAAAAGGACAAGATATTCACAGGTATCTCCATCTCAGTCATGCGCTCCCCTTTTCTGGGCCCAGTATCACCGCTGTGAAGCTCCCAACCAGTGCTCCCTTCTTCCAGACCCCAGAAGCTGGAAAAGGACAATGTACTCATAGGAATCTTCATCTCAGGTGTGTGCTGCCATTTTCTGGGCCCAGCATCACTGCTGTGAAGCCCCCCTACCAATGCCCTTCTTCTTCCAGATGCTTGAAGCTAAAAAAGGTCTAGGTGCATAGTAGCCAAACGTTTGAATTCTGTGACGCTCAGACATCTTCACTGCCCCTCCCCCCATTGAACCTGTTGCAAAAAGAGAGAAACTCTTCTCCATAAATTTGAACTCAAAAATCCTCCTGTGGTTACCATCTTGGAAAACATAATAGAAGGGAGAAATTAGCACTGAATTATTTCACAGTTAAGGGAAACACACGAGCTCACAATTATAAAAACCTTCTCCAACAAATTAGCCAAAAGTTATCCTTCAGAATTCACCAATTCCAATGAGCTCTTCGAGAAGTTCTGAAGGGAGTGTTATACCAAGAAAACTAAACACAGACAGACAGAAATAAGAGAACAAAAAACAGCCAAGGATATGGCCAAGTAGGAACAAGTCTGGAAACATTGATAACAATGCTGAATGGTAATGGTTTAAATTCTCCAATCAAGAGACAGACTCGCTGAATGTACTAAAAAACAAAAACCCTCCATCCGATGACTACAAGACACCCACTTCATGGAAAAAGATATACATAGACTAAGTGAAGGGCTGGCAAAAGCTATTCCATGCAAAAGGAAACCAAAAAAAGGCAGGAGTCATGATACTGATTTCAGACAAAATAGGCTTTAAGAAATAACTGTAAAAAGAGACAAAGAAGGGCATTATATAATAGAAAAAGGAGTAATTCATCAAGAAGGTATAACACATAAATATCTAGGCACCCAATTCAGGAGCACCCAAATATGTGAAGTAAAGATTGCTAGATCTAAAAGGAGAGATGGACTGCAATGCTTTAATTGTTGGGGATCTCAGCACCCCTTTATCTCCTTTCAACAGATCAACAAGACAAAAAATAAGCAAAGAAATTTAGGACCTAAACAATACCATAAATCAGATGAACTCAACAGACATCTATAGAATTTTCTACTCCAAACCCACAAAATATATTTTTTCCACACCTCTACATTGTGCCTTCTTGAAGACTGGCCATGTGATAGGGTACAAAATCAGACTTCAGAGATTCAAAGGCACAGAAAATATAGCTAGCATCTTCTCCAACCATGATGGGGTTAAACTTGATATTAGTTTTCAGGAGAAACCCTTGAAAACACAAATACCTGGAAACTAAATAACCTATTACTGAATGACTTCACAACTACTGAAGAGATTAAGACTGAAATCAAAAGATTTATGGAAACAAATGACAGTGAGTTCACAAGTTTCATAATTTACGGGACACAGTAAAAGCAGTCATCAGAGGGAAGTTCATAGCAATAAGTGCATATAAGAAAAAGATGGAAAGATGGCAAACGAACAACCTAACATCATGCCTCAGGGAATTGAGGAAAAAATCCAAAAAAATGCCAGGAGAAAACAAATAATAAAGATTCCAACAGAAATAAATGAAATAGAAAATAAACAAACTTCACAGAAAATAAATGAAATCAAAGGCTGATTCTTCAAAAAAGATAAACAAGATTGACACACCATTAGCTAGACCAATTAAGAAGAAGAAGGAAAGGAACCAGATAAATCAAATTTGCAATGAAACAAGCACTATTACAACAGATACAATGGAAATACAAAACATTATTAGAGGATACTATGAGCGACTATATGCCGACAAACAAGAGAACCTGGATGAGATGGACAACTTCCTAGACACATATAATCTACCAAGATTGAATCAGGAGAGCATAGAAAGCCTGAATAGACTCATAACAAGCAATGAGATTAAATTAGTGAAAAATAACCTTCCAACTAAGAAAAGCCAGGTCCTGATGGCTTCACTTCTGAATTCTACAAACTTTTAAAGATGAAGTAACCCCCATTCTACTCCAATTCTTTCTTTTTTTTTTTTCTTTTTCTTATATTTAGAGATATTTTTGCTATAGGGCACATGTGCTCACTGGACAGAGAGAAAGACAGAAAGTGAGATATCACTCCCCCCCCCCGCCCAGGGAGGATGATCACACTGCCATCTTTTCTCCTCCAGTATTTTGGGCACACATGCACACGCACCAGGTCTGGGACTCGAACTGCGGTCAACTACATGAGAGTCCAGTGATGTAACCATTAAGCCATTTTCTGGGCCCTACTCAATTTCTAAAGAGTCAAAAGGAAGGAACCCTCCCAGACTCATTTGATGAAGTATCCATCACCCTAATTCCCAAAATGGATAAGGATACAACAAAAAGGAAAACTACAGACCAATAGCTCTGATGAATATAGATGCAAAAATTTCCAACAAGACACTTGCAAATCATACCCAACAGCATATAAAAAAAAGTTATTAATCATGACCAGGTAAGCTTTACTCCAGGGATGCAAGGGTGGTTTGACATACACAAAACCAAAAATGTAATACACCATATAAATAGACAGAAAGATTAAAACCACATGATCATTTCAATCAATGCAGAAAAAGCATTTGACAAAATAGAACATCCTTTCATGATTAAGACTTTCCACAAAATCAGCATAGATGTATCATTTCTAGGTATAATGAAAGCCATTTATGGAAAACCTATAGCTAACTTCATACTGAATGGGGAAAAGCTTAAAGCTTTTCCACTAAAAACTGGTACAAGACAAGGCTGCCCACTCCACTCCTTTTGAATATAGTGCTGGAAGTCCTAAGCAATGCAATCAGACAAGAGAATAAAATTAAAGGCATTCCATAAAGAAAGAAGAGTTGAAATTACCTCTGTTTGCAGATGACATTATATACATAGACAACTCAAAGGTATCCACAAAAAACTTCTCGAAGCAATAAATGAATACAGTAAAGTCAGTATACAAAATCAACTTACAAAAATCTATAGCATTTCTTTTTACAAACAACAAGCAGACAGAGGCAGAACTGAAGAAAGCAATTCTGTTTACCATAGCCACAAATAGTGTAAGATACCTAGAAATAAATCTAACCAAGGAAATCATAGATCTCGACAAGGAAAACTATGAAAATATTTTTTAAAAGAATTCTTTTATTTTTATTTATTTATTTATTTATTTGACCAGAAAGGAACAAAGAGAGAGAGAAGTGAGAAAGCAGGCTGCCAGGTCCAGGACTCGAACCACCGTCAGCCATGTGGAAGTCCAGTGCCCTTAACCACCATGCCACCTTCCAGCCCCAACTATGAAAATCTAAAAATAAGAAATTGAAAAATAACACAAGAAAGTGGAAGGACAGCCCATGTTCCTGGATTGGGAGAATTTATATCATCAAAATGGCAACTCTACCCAAATTAATCTACATATTTAATGCAATCTCTATAAAATTACAAGAGACAGTCCACAGATCTAGAAAACACATAGAATTTGTCTGGAATCACAAAAGACCCCGTATTGCCAAAGTAATCCTACATAAGAAGAGTGGAGTGGGCGGCATCTCACTCCCTAACCCCAAAGTAAATTACAAAGCTGTGATAATCAAAACAGCATGGCATTGGCACAAAAACAGACATGTGGACCAATGGAATAGAATAGAGACCCCAGAAATAAACCCCAAAACATACAGCCAGTTGATCTTTGGTAAAGGGTACCAGTCAATCCAGTGGGAAAAGGAAAATCTCTTTTGCAAATGGTGCTGGAAAAACTGGGTATCCACCTGCAGAAAGATGAATCTGAATCCCTAACTTTCACTATTAACAAAAATTTACTCAAAATGGATCAAGGATCTAAACTTAAGGCCTCAAACTATAAAACTACTGGAGGAAAACAATGGAGGAACTCTGGGAGACATTGGGGTAGGCAAAGACTTCTTAAATCAGACCCCCAAAGCACAAGCATTAATTCCCAAAATATACAGGTGGGATTACAACAGATTAATAAATTTCTGCACAGCAAAGAACACTGTAATTAGTGTGAATCTACAACCCTCAGAATGGGAGAATATTTTTGTAAACTACCCCAGATAAGGGACTGACAATCAGAATACACAGGGAACTCAAGCGGCTTACTCGTAAATAAATGATTAACTCAGTGAAAAGATGGGAAAAGGAGTTGAATAAACAACTCTCCAAGGAACACATGAACAACCAAAAAGCATATGAAAAAATGCTCAACGTCCATCTTCATAAGGGAGATGCAGATCAAAACCATGATGATCGGGAACCAGCAGTTAGTGTAGTGGCTATGTCCCTGGACTCCCACATAGTCGACCGCGGTTCGCGTCCCGGACCCAGTGGCTTAAAACTCATGCCGGGCGCGTGTGCGTGCGTGCCCAAGATCCCGAGAGGAGAATGGAGGAGAAGGGATTGCAGCGTGACCATCCCCCCTGGGGGTGATTTCTCGTTTTCTGTCTCTATGTCTCTCTGTGTCTGTCCGGCGAGTGCATGCGCCCTATAGCGAAAACCTCTAAAAAAAAAAAAACCATGATGAGATACCACCTAACCCCAGTCAGACTGGCAAAGATTAAAAAAAAAAAAATGATAAGTGCTGGTGGGAAAGTAGTGAAAGGGGAATTCTTCTACACTGTTGGTGGAAATATAAATTGATCCAGCAACTGTGGAGGTTCCCCAAAGACCTACAAATACAACTATCATATATAATTCCACTCGTCGGTATCTACTCAAAGGACAGGAAAATGCTCAGTAGGAATAGTGTTTGCACACCTATGTTTATTGCAGCCTTATTCACGATTGCTAAGACATGGAACCAATCCAAATGTACACTAAAAGATGAATGGATTATAAGAGGAGAATGGAGGAGAAGGGATTGGGGCGTGGCCATCCCTCCTGGGGGGTGATTTCCCACTTTCTCTCTCTCTGTCTCTCTCTGTCTTTCTGGTGAGTGCACACGCCCTATAGCAAAAAAATCTCTTTTAAAAAGAAAAGAAAAGAAAAGAAAAGAAAAGAAAAGAAAAGAAAAAAAAGAAAAGAAAAGAAAAGAAAAGAAAAAAAAGTGTAGCACATATACTCTATGGAATACTATACAGCCTATGGTAGAGACTGAAAGATTGGAGGACATAAAATCATTAAAAATAGTTATGGACACTGGAGACAGTGTAGAAGTAAGGCAGGAGAGGGGAAGAGCATAAGGAAGGTAAGTAAGGAGAAAAAATAGAGAGGTAAGACATTTGTGGGACACAAAAATGGTTTATTACCTGTTGATGATAATGTGTATAGTATTCTCAACTGGGCTACTCTGAAGTAAATTTCCTATGTTTGGTAAATTTTCTACACATGCTAAATGATGTATAGTGACTGAATGTATAAAAACAAAACCACAAAAACACCATAAAGAACATTTTAAAAAGAAGACATACAAATGGGGCCGGCAGGTGGTGTGGCAGTTAAGGTGCTGAATTCCTACATGGCAGACTGTGGTTCAAGTCCCAGACCTAGTGGATTTAAAATCAGCTAGGCATCTGTGTGTGTGCATGTTCAAATTCTGAGAGGGGAACCAAGAGAAGAGCTTGCAGAGTGGCCACCCCCTGGGGAATGATTTTTCACTTTCCCTCTCTCTATCTCTGGTGAGCACATGCTCCTTATGGCAAAAACCTAAGAAGAAAATAAAGAAGACATACAAATGGCCCAGTAAGCACATGAAAAATGCTGAACATCAACTTTCATCTAAGTGAAAATTAAAACCACAATGGGGTTATCACCTCATCAAGTTAGACTGCAAAATATTGAAAAGCAAAGAATAACAAGGACTGGTGAAGCTGTGGAGAAAGGGGAACTTTCATGCATTGTTAGTGGAAATGTAAATTAGTACAGTTATTATGTAAAAGAATATGGGAGGTTGTCAAAATCTGAAAGTAGAAATACCGTTTTATTCAGCAATCCCACTACCAAGCATATACCCCCAAAAAACGAAATCCATATGTCAAAGAGAGAACTTTGCCCCCTGTTTATTAGGGTGTTATTTATAACAGTTAAGGTATGGAATCCACCTAAGTGTCCAATAACTGATGAATGGATACCGAAAATGTGATATTTATATACAATGGAATCCTATTCAGTCATAAGAGGGAAGAGTTCATGTACTTTGAGGCAAAATGGATGAATCCTGAGGAAATGATGCTAAGTGAAACAAGCCATGCATGGAAGACAAATACCGTATGTTCCCTCACTAGCGGAAGCTAAGAGACTCAGTTACACAGAGGTAGAGCGTGTAATGGTGACTACCAGAAGCTAGAAAGGGCAGGAGAAGGGAGAGATGGGGAAAAGTGATTGGCAGATATGAGACTACATCTAAATAAATGGAATGGGTTATAGAATACTATAACACAGTAAAGATAGCTGGTAATAATTAAATGTATATTTAATTGTTATATGTAACTATACATAATATAGAAATCTATATACATTTATATATTATATGTATTCATAAAATATATCATCTATGTTATACATTAACTTTAATATATAATGATATGTATTTATTATATTAGATCATCAGGAAAGTCATGATGTATTATTCTATGCAAAAATGAATCATTACTTTCCCAGTGATCCAATATATTAATTTATGATATAGAATATATATCAAAAAAATTCCTGAGTTATACATATGATAAAGACTAATAACCAGATGATATACAAAAATCAAAGTTCTCAGCAGCAAATAAACAAAACAAATAAAAAATAATAAACAAATAATCCTATTAAAATCAGGTATAGTGAATTACATCGATCCTTTTTCAACTATTAAACTACTTACATTTCCAAAAATACATATATTGTATTTTTGAAACATATATATATTTCAGAATAACCAGAAGATTTTGAATATGCACAACACAAAGTAATGATAAATGTTGGAGATGGTGAATAGGTTTATTACCTGGATTTGATCCTAACACAACATATATGTCTTGAAACCCATCCTGCAATTCACAAATAGGTACAACTATTATATGTAAACTTGAAATTACAATTAAATAAAGTATTTGATGCTAAAAATATTTTTTAATGGTTAGCTTAAAGTGTTTAGTTGATGGTGTACCACATTGACTCTGAAAAATTTTCACCGTGTATCCCCTCAACTGAAATAATAGTGAAAAGACTTTGCCGCAATGATAGGTTACCAGTGACTAAAGTTTCTGAGTGACTGGTAAGAAAAACTGGTTTTCCAAACTCATGTCAATTACCTTTATTTTACAAACGATATTATCCCTCACGTTTATTTTTGGCTAATTAAAAATAAAGATGTATTTTCCTCTATGCGAAGTTGATTTTATTTCCCTCTATGCAAAGTTGATTTTTGCATATGTGTTTGAGTGGACTTGACTTGATAAGAATGTATTTTGGAAGCTTAATGAAGTAAATAATGATGAATTGTAAAAAATAAAAAGCAACACCTCCATGGATACTTTCAACCCCTGAGGCTAGAGAACCAATCCTGGGTGTCTGAGGAGCATTTTTGATGTAGCATGTGAGTCAGGGATGTTTTTTGCCTAAATACAATGAAAGAAATAGTGTCCATCTCCCTTTACTTAGAACTTCTTTGATTTCTTTCATTACTGTTACATAGTTTTCACCATGTAATTCTTGTGAATATTTTGTGAGATTTATACCTAGGTATGTATTATATGGCGCTGGCGTAAATGGTGCTACATTTATTTTCATTTCTAATTTTCTTTTTTTTTTCTTTTTTTGGAGAGGTCTTCGCTATAGGGTGTGTGTGCTTGTCAGAAAGACAGAGAGAGACAGAAAGCAAGAAATCACCCCCGGGGGGATGGCCATGCTGTAATCCCTTCTCCTCCATTCTCCTCTCGGGATCTTGGGCACGCACACACATGCGTCCGGCATGAGTTTAAGCCACTGGATCCAGGACTTGAACTGCAGTCGACTACATGGGAGTCCAGCGACATAGCCATTACGCTGTTGGTCCCACCATTTCTAATTTCCTCTAACCAATATATAGAAATAAAATTGCTTTTCTTTAATTAAATTTATATTCTGTAGCTTTGCTAAATTCACTTTTGACTGGGTACCTTTATTCTAGATTGGATTTTTTCCCCATAATCATGTCATCTGCAGAGTGATCATTGTGTTTCTTCTTTCCCAACCTGAATCTATTTTGTTTTTCTTTCTTATGAGAGGTAGCACTGGCTGAAATTTCCAATACAATGCTGAGTAGAAGGAGAAATAGCCAGTATTTTGTCTATTCAAGATCTATGGAGGAGCATTCAGTCCTTCACCATTAAGTGAATATAGTGTTGTCTGTTGGGTTTTGTAGATGCCTAATATCAAGTTGAGGAAGTTTCCCTCTTGTTTCTTGTTTAATGATAGTTTTTATTTTATTTTATATTTTATTTTATTTTATTATTACCTTTTAGCTAAAAGGTACATGGACTCACTGGAGAGAGACAGAGGTGGGGGACTGAGAAATCACACCCCAGTGGATATGGCCACACCATAATCCCTTCTTCATTCTCCTCTGGGGATTTTGGGCACTCATGCATACATGCCCAGCATGTTTTTCAAGCCTCCAGGTTAGGGACTCTAATCCCACAATGGGCATACCTCTATCATGCCACCTGCCAGCCCGTGTGATGAAAGTTTTGCCCATGAATGATGTTGAATTTTGTAAAAATATTTTTCTGTGTTTATTAAGAGATTTGTAAGTTTTTTTTCTTTTAGTTTACTGATGCAGTGAATTACATTGATCTGTTTTTTAATATTAAACTGCTTGCATTTCTAAAATAAATTGTAATTGGTCAGAATGTATGTCTTTTTAGCATTGTTGAATTTATTTTTGAAAAATATATATTGAGGATTTCAGCATCTCTGTTCAAGGGGATAACTGGTCTGTAGTTTTCCTTCCTTACAAGTCCTTGTGTGGCTTCGGTATCTAGATAATACCAGTCTCATAAGATTGGTTGGAAAGTGCTCCCTTCTCCTCTGTATTTCAAAGAATCAGTGTGGTATTGATTATTTGATAACATTTGCAAGGAAGACATATAGGCCTGGAGTTTTATCTGCTGAATGAGTATGAACTAAAACTTCTGTTTTCAGTATAGATAGCAGGCTTGTCTCTGCCTAAACTCTGGTAGGTGCTTTCCCCAGGAATTGACCCATTTCATCTCAGTTGTCAAGTATATAAAGTTTTATTAATTTTTAATTTTTCTATCATTTTTGTCTTCTAAATTTCATTGGTTTTTGCTATATTTTTATTATTTCAGTCCTTCAGTTTTAATTCTACTTACTTCAGATTTAATTTGATCTCTTTTTACCTTACAGTGGAAATAATATCTCACTTATGAGGTTTTTTTTCTAATGCAATTTTTTTATGGTGTAGAGTTGATTTTTTAAAAGCATTCAGTCTATCTTTAATGACTTGTTTAGAGTATATTTAATTTTATTTAATAGCTAATATGGCTCAAAAAGCTCTCATCAATGTTTTCTATTTGTTCCATATGTTGTCTTTTCCTCTTCTGTGCATTCTCATGGATTATTATGATTCTATTATATTCATAATTCAATTATATCTCCATAATAGACAGATATTTATACTTATTCTAGTATTTTTTACTTGTTGACCTTGAATTTAAAATATTCATATATAAAGTCTAAATGCAAAGAACATTGTATGCCTTATGGGTAGAATATGGTCCTTATCTAGCCACAATTCTTTCCTGTACGCTTATTTAATGCATAATACATTGTACCATTTTTGCTTTAGGCGGCCAGTTAACTTTTAGGGCAGGGACCAGCAAACTGTGTTCCAATGGCCAAATGTGACCCTTCCACATTTTGTGAATAAAGTTGTACTCGAATTTTATTTATTTATTTATTTAATTTGACCAAAGAGGGGCAGAGAGAGAGAGAAAGTGAGAAAGCAAGCCGCCAGGTCCAGGACTTGAACCGCGGTCAGCCATGTGGAAGTCCAGCGCCTTAACCACTACGCCACCTGCTGGCCCCTGAATGAAATTTTTAGAAATGGTACAGAACCAAATGAATGTAGAATATTCTATAAAGAGGTCAATGTGTAGAAAAAGGACCCAGAGACAGAGGGTGCACAGCTTGTTTGAGGAACAAGAAGGTCATTTTGGCAAGAATGAGAAGAGAATGAAGACAAGCAAGAATTTTAGGATCTGAGGCTGGAGAGGTAGTCAGTATTTGGATCACGCAGAACCTTGTGGAATTTGCATTTTATTTTAAAAATAATCATAGCTTCCTGGTGAGCTTAAACCATGGAAGTGAGATTTGATTTATATCTTGAGAGGCTCACTTGATTTAAGGGCAATAAATGTTATGGAAGAAGGGTAATGATAGACAAAATCATTACTTGGCTAGTGCATGGCCAGAGAAAAAGTTCTGGTGGCTTGATCTAGGGAGTAGTCACAGAGACTGCGAAATCACGGAAGCCAGTATATATTTTGAAGGTGTGTCAAACCAGAACTGCTGATAGATTGAATGTAATTTATGAAGGAGGGAGGGAAAGAAACCCAAGATGATCCTTAGGTATTAGCAAAGAAACGAGCATTTAAACAAATACCGGCATTATTATTAGGCTGTCAGAAAAGCTATGACGTATTTTTCTGCTTTTCTATACAAATATGCATCATAACTTTTTGTTTCAATATTAAAGTCAGATACATGACAAGAATGGCAGCATTTATAAATATTCAGAAAGCAGGAAACCACCTCCGCCCCCCCACCCCCTGGGGGGGGATGGCCACGCTGCAATCCCTTCTCCTCTGTTCTCCTCTCAAGATTTTGAACACACAGGTAAATCTTATGTTGCCAGGTCCGAAGGGACTTGAACTGCAGTCGATTACATGGGAGTCCAGCACTGTAACCATTATGACATCTACTGGTACTTTTCTATGAACTTTTTAAAGCACCATCATGTAGTGAGGTTTGAGCCAATGGAATAAAATAAGAAAGGAAAAGAGAATTATAAATATTGGAAAGAATGACACAAGTATTTTTTTGTACTTTATATGATATCTAGCAAGAAAATCCAAAATTAAGAAAACTAATTGGAAAATTCAACCAAATATAAGACAGGAATGCTGATATTGAGAGCTTTTCTTTATACCAGCAGTAAAATTTAAAAATATGTGTAAGTATAGGAAAAATATGCAAAATCTTCGTGAAGAAAATATCTACTTGTATTTACATGGAGAAGCATCCAGTTAAAAAAGTTGAAATTTATGGAATAGAACATTTAGTATGATCCTTTTAAAATGATAGAACATTTAGTACAATCCTTTTAATATTACCCACACAAATTACGTAGCAACACTTTTTTTTTTTTTTTTTTTGAAGAGGTTTTTGCTATGGGGCGCGTGCACTCACCAGACAGACAGAGAGAGACAGAGAGATAGAAAGCGAGAAATCACCCCCAGGGAGGATGGCCACGCCGCAATGCCTTCTCCTCCATTCTCTCTCGGGATCTTGGACACGCATGCACACGCGCCCAGCATGAGTTTAAGCCACCGGGTCCGGGACTCGAACTGCGGTCGACTACATGGGAGTCCAGTGACATAGCCATTACGCTAACTGCTGGTACCCACAACACTTTTGACACTGTAAACTGCAAGTGGAGGGCGAGAGGAAGCTACTCTTCAGGAGAAGGTGTTTTCTTTTTCTACTTTGCATAGTATTATTTCTAATAAGCATTATAAAACATCAGAAAAAAAGAAAAATTTTTTATTCAAAAGCATGGCCAATATTCCCAATAATAGCTGGCATGACAGCTAACAATTATTAAATACCGATACTGCATGAAGAACTTTATATGCCTTAATTCACACAATCTCCGTTATCATGATAATTCCTCCCAATGACATTAGCGTTACTGTCTCCATTTTACAGGTGAGAAAGTTGAGATAAAGAAGAAATGAAACTTGCCCAAGTTCACACCGCATGGGAACAGTAAAATCAGGCTTGGGATGGGAGTAGCCAGACTCAGAGGACCAAGTTCCTTGCCACTGTGCTGTACTGACCGTGACACACAGATAGTCTGTACATCACGTATGCACTACAGAAGGTAGCCCATACAGAGTAGGCAAAGAAGAATATGGGAGTTCGGAAACAGACAAACCAAAATAACAAAAACAAAAAACAAAACAATCAAAAAACCGCCATGTTGCACTGAAAAGAAGAAAGAGTAACATGACATTACTGAGGATGAAAAGTTCCTGCTAGCTGGGAGCCAGATGGCAATGCAGCAGTGCAAGACCGGCCTGCACAGCAAGGTCCCAGGTTCCCAGCGACGTCTCTGAACTTGCCAGACATGCGTGCGCCCACAATCTGGGGCCGCCAAAGCTGGGGCTGGATTGTGGCAGAAGTACTGTTGAGAATGCCTGTTTCTTTCTCTGTTTCTCTCACTCTCATTCACTCATGGGAGAAAGAGAAAGAAAGAAGAAAGAGATGAACCTTTAAAGAATTTCCACTGTCATGACAGAGGTTAAACTTCCCTACAGAGAGAAGTCTCTCTTACATCCGCTAGGGATAAGCTTACACATTCTTAGTATTTTTTTTCATTTTCCTGTATTTCTCAAGTTTTTATACTTTGTATGCCACTTATTCAGCAGTAAAACTGTTAAAAAGTGTTCTGAGTGACAGATTTATCAGGTCTATCAAACATAAATTACCAACTTTCAAATAAGAGGAGTAAAATATGACACATCTAAATAAACAATTTATGATAATAATCTAACTCTTAATGATTCCCACTGTGTTTCAGCTATCAATTTTTTAATATATTAATGATTTCAAAAGTATTAATAAAGAAAAAGAAAATCCTGAAAAGATGCCAGATAGATCAGTTTTCCAGTATTTTTGCCCATTCTTGTCCTGAAGACTGAAATTTGATGTAAATATCAGGGTTATTGTCCTTATTTACAATATGTTACGTAGCTAAAGCAAACTGCTGTGTGCTGGCTAATTTGCTTTGGAGTTATTAGACAGTAAAAGGGCCTTCCAATTTGAGTAGGAGCTCATATGATTATTTATTATGACCCTTCACATAGTCAGCAATTACTATAAACTTTCTGTCTATCTCGATAGAAATAGAAAGTAGGTTGGAGGATCAAACTGCCAGGATCAGACACTTTTTTTTTGGAGAGCTTTATGTTATAGGGCATGTGCATTCGCCAGAAAGATAGAGAGAGACAGAGAGACAGAGAGACAGAAAGCAAGACATCTCCCCCAGGGGAGATGGCCACACTGCTATCCCTTCTTCTGCATTCTCCTCTCAGGATCTTGGGCACGCACGCACACGCACCCAGCATGAGTTTAAGCCACTGGATCCGGGACTCAAACTGCAGTTGACTACATGGGAGTCCAGCACGCCAACTGCTGGTTCCGAGATCAGACACTTTTTAAACCAATGAAACTCTCTAAATCTATACCAAGGACGTGCCACCTCACCTAACCTACCTTAGTAGGTTAGCACCTTCTTTTGAACAGCTTATATTATTTACCCAGGGAAGAAAGTGCACTGTAATGACTCAGAAAAACCACTGGCACATGCTATTCTGAAACAGCGGAAGGATTACCCTCTATTAATATCACTCAGCCACAAAAAGCAACAGGGCCCTGGCATTTGATAGAAAGTGGTCGGATATGGAGGATCTATTGCTGACTATCTGCATTTTATTATATACCGACTAGCCGCACTCTATGGTAGAAATATATTGGAGAGCATAAAACAATGAAAATAGTTAGCGATAAGACAGTGTGGAACGGGGTGGGAGAAGAGAAGAGTATGGACAAGGATAGCAAGAGAACAAATAGAGAGGCATGACATTGGTGGGATTCAGATACGGTTTATTACCTGTTGATGATGACGTGTATAGAATTCTCAACCAGACAGGACTGAGAAGTATTTCATGTTGGGTAAAGTCTTTTTATAAGCAAAATGATAAATAGTGATTGAATGTTTAAAAAATAATTGGAATTATAATAACAGTAATCTGGAAAAAAAAGAAAATCTATTGGATGATGATAGGGATTTTAATGTCTTTGTATTGACTAATATGAATGGTATTCTTTCTGGAAAAATAAATGTGATACACTGTACAGTTATATGTGATTCAATGTAACATAAACAAGATCATGATAATAATAAAAAATTTAAATAAGTAAATAAATGGAATTTTAAAGATTAAAAAGAAGGATTAGCATCCATTTTATATTTTTCTTTTCTTGATTATATGTAGATATTTTTCTGATTCCTGAATCCAAATGATCAAATTAAAAAATACTACATTCACTATTACCATAATAAGACCTTAAACAATTAAATTATCTTCTACTATAAACTTTATTTCTTTTTATTTTAGTATCTAATTTTCATTTTTATTAGGGGGTAAAACTTTCTCTTTTTCTTTAATTGTCTGAGGGTGTGTGCACTCACCATAGAGAGACGCAGAGAGTGGAAGAGAAAGCATCCCCCAATGTGCGTAGCCACGCCTCCACCTCTCCCCCATCCCCACCCTCTAGGATAAGCATGTGTGACTCGGTTGCATGCTTACACAATACAGTTTCTAATTACTTAGAGAAACGGAGCTTTAATAATGATAAGAAGAGACATTTTAAAGAGAGGGTACTCTGTGAAGTTGTATCGCATAAAAATAGCATAAAAGATGAACCTGTAAGGTTTTCAAGACTTTACAGATGAGCTCAAGAGTTGAGGGCAGACCCTGTCAGTCAGACGGTTCATGTACTTTCTAGTGTCTCAGGATACCCGGAGAACCCTCGACAGATGGCTGGGAGACCTGAGAGAGTGGTCTGATTTGTTTTGCACCTGCCGCTCTGCCAACTGGAACACCCTTCCAGGGGCTACTCACTTACATTTGTGAGTTCTAAGGACAGTAAAAGCAAATAAACCAGTGTTTTTTAGGTAGGCAGCTCCATCAGCAAGAGCCGTCTCACAGGCAGAGGTCAACTCCCACTTGAGCAGAAAATGGCCCTGAGAGTGGCACCTAACCTCCTGTGCATTTTGGAGAGTTCTTGTCTTTTAAGCGCCTTCCCAGCAGGCACCTCCCATAGCGATCTGCTTCCTCCCTCTTTTGGATCAGGGGTCAGCAGCGCACAGCATGACCCCTCTCTGGAAAAGTGGAAGGAGCCAGTTTTGTGCTTGCACAAAGGAGACCTCATATTAACACTGCCAATGTGATGTGCAAGTGAGATACCTCACTTTGTAGGCAGGCAGGAATTACCACGATTACCTTTGTAGCTCCGCAGGCTGGATTTCTTGCTTTTATAGCAAATGCTGTATAATCTTAGGAATGGAGACTTTGAATCCAGTTCTAAAACTTCAGTGTTGAGAGGATAATAATCATAAAGATATATATTAATAACAAAGGCTGATGACAGAAATCAGAAAAATGAAGGTGGAAAGGCAAGCTAATGCATGATAAATGAGTTGGTGCATTGGACTGGACACTTTTCTCTATTCATCAGCTTTTAGTGTGTTCCTCTAATTTCCTTTAGATGGTTTGCCAAGATGCATGAGCTCTGGTGAGATGCAAGCACGCAACTTAGGCAGCAAACGGGGGGATTGAGCAAGCATTGGGTAGGAAGTCCTGGGGTGGGACCAGCACAAAGAGGCATTTAGGATAATTTGGCACAAATGGGGAGACACCCTGCAAAAGATTTAGCACTATCCCAAAGAGACGGTGGTCATGAAAGCTCTGAAGGGGGAAACAACAAACAAGCAGTGGTTTTCCATATCAAGAAAAATAATTTAAGTGTGACTTAAAACTTCTACATCTAGATCCAAGTGTCCAAATTTCCTACAACTTGCATAAATGGATTAAGGTTGATTTTATTGTAAATTTTTTAAAAGTTTTTTTCCTTTTATTCATGATAGAACACGTGCACACACATGTGAGAGTGAGAGGGGCAAAAAAGAGAGGAGGGAGCGCCCATCACAGAGGCTGGCCACACCACAATGCCCTTCCTCCAGCCCTCCAGCCCCCTGGCTCTTGGGTGCTCTCACACATGCCAAGTACGTTTCAAGCCCACTGGGCTGTGGATTTGAACACAGTGGCCATGTGGGATCTACCTTCTCTTGGGAGTGCATTATTGCTGCACCACGGAGTCAGCCCCATTTTATTTTAGTATTTACACAATATGACACCCTTTTTCATCTTCAAAGGAAAAATCCTTTAATCACTGTTTAGCGAATATTATTTCCTCAGGAAGAGTATAATTTTTATCTAAGAGGACAAAGGAAATTCAAAAAAAGACAAGACTGCATTATTACGCCAAAATATGGTCTAAGAAAAACGCCACCATAGAACAGTAAGACTAGAGTCTAAATATATCCTATCTCGAAATTCAGGGGTCAATCAGTGCCATTCTTGGGCTCTGGTCTCCTGAGAGTTGAGGTGAGCTTTCCCCTAACATATAACATCAGTGACATTATTCACCCTCAAAATGATAAGGGTTGAGCATCCCTATTCCAAAAGTCAGAAATCTGAAATACTCCAAAATCCAAAACTTTTTAGGCATTGACAGTAACATCACAAGTGAAAAAGTCCACATATAACTTGACGCTAGAGATCGCAGAAAAATTGCTTAGTGCAAAAATATTGAATATGATCACTTCCAGACCATGTATATAAAATATATACAAGAGGGCCAGCAGGTTACATGGTGGTTAAGGGCACTGGACTCCCACATGGCCAACCACAGTTTGAGTCCTGTACCTGGTAACTTGCTTTCTCACTTTCTCTCTGTTTCTGTCTCTCTTTCTCATTCTGTCCCTCTCTGGTCAAATAGAAATAAATAAATAAATGGATAATTAAAGTTAAAATAATTATTTAAAAAATAAAAAGTAAATAAAACATATATAAGACATAAATGGGTTTCATTTTTTAAATTTTTTTATTTCTTTTTATTTCAATTTCTTTTATATATTCAATCACATGTTACTTAGCTTACAAAGTGAATATTCCAACATGTGGGTTTCATGTTTTGATTTGGGTCCTATCCCAGAGATATCTCATATGCATATGGAAATACTCCAGAATTTGAAAAACTCCTAAGTCCGAAGGTCCCAAGTCCTTCAAGGAGAGATATTTAACTCGTATTCCAAAAATACCCCCTCCGTGACCTGGAGGGCCTTGCCGTGACCTGGCATTCTCAGGCTATTAGCAATGGGTCGGCAGCCCGCAGGCCCAGAGACCACACCTCGGAAGGCCCGCAGAGAGCTCTCCAGGAAGAACGAGGGAAGACAGCTCACGAAGCCCCTGAGCGTCAGGAACCCAGACGGGGCAGGGAGTGAGGTCATTCTCACATCAGCTCAGACATCCAGCGTGGGGACAGAGAAGCATCTCAGAAAAGCTGTGGAGGTTTACTGGAAACAGCCTGCAGGTGGGGACTGCAAGCCAGTGGGTCCCCGCAAGTTCTGTACGCTCGAGGGGAAGCAGCAAACCTCGCGGTGCTAGGCTGAGCTCGCCTCAGTCAGCTCGCAGCACGGGGAACTCCTGTGAGTGTGCTTTGGTTCAGTCTTCCGCACACTGGGCTTCACTCTCCTGGTCCCGGGGCCTCTGCACGGAGCGAAGAGCAGTATGTGGCTTCGGAGGGAAGTGACAGGAATCATGCAGCAAGAATAACCAGGAGGACCGCCTCAGAGCAAGCCGTCCTGGCGCAGGAGGAGCAAATACCCCGGAACAACGTGGCTCTGACAGTTCACGATGAATCCCGGCCGATCACCCGGGCCTAACTTTCCCAGGCAGCCCGTCCCGACAGATGTCACAGTCCTGCCTCGTGTCCCATCAGATCCTCCGATGGGTACTCCTTCTCGACCCTCAGTTACTTGGTTCTAAGGCCCACAACAGCATGCACAAAAGACATGTAGAACAGAGCGTTCTACCGCAGACCTGGGGCTGCAGGGCCCAGGACTCAGCCACTACTGAGGTGTGGCCTGAGCGCCCGCCACGCGGCGCAACTGAATCCAAATGTGCTCCGTGGCTGTACACTGGGCAACGGCAGAGTGCAACATAAAAAGGAATGTAAAACATCTTATTCATCATTTTTAGGTTCATAATAATATTTAGAAATACTGGTTAAAGAAAATACACCATTAAAGTGTACTTTTTTCATGTGTCTACTAGAAAATCTAAAATTACACATGTGGTTGGTTGGCATTTGTGGCTTGCCCTCTGTTTCTAAAGGGCAGCACTGCTTTAGAGGCACCACAGAAACTTTCCTTTTTAGGACAAGATCATCCCTGTCTTGTGCAGCTCCTCCAGGGAAAAGTGTAGTGTGCTCTGTGTACATGCTTTCCAGGGCCCCCGGGGCCTGAGCGCAGCGCCAGCGGTCCACAAACGTTGGGGCTGGCTGCTGTGCATATGTGTGGTGGTTAGTTTCACTGAGCCATGGGGTACCCAGACTTTTTAACAAACACTATTCTGGGTGTCAGTGATGGTATTTTTGGATGAGGTTAGCATCTGAGTTGGTAGGATTGAGTGAAGCAGATTAAGGAGATGACATGGGCAATCAAAAATCTGAAGAAAACACAGATTAGGAGTGAAGTCCTCTGCCTGACTGCTGAGCCAGGACAATGGTCATTCTCAGCTTTTGGAATCAGTTTAAAACACTGACTCATCTTGGTCTGGAACCTGAGTTTTCAGACTGAAACTTAACACCATTGGCTCTCATGGGTCTGCAGCTAGCTGACTACAGATCTTAGGACTTCTCAGTCTCCACTATCACAAGTCAAATTTCTTATAATAAATACTCTTCACACATGCTTACACACACACACAGACACATATACATGCATATCTTCTATTGGCAGTTGTTTCTTTGGAAAACTTGTAATACGACATATACATAATTGGCTAATTCTATAATAGAATCTTCCACAATTTTAAAAGTTAGTGAATAAGAAGTCAGTTTTCCAAAAATTTTACAAATGGCTTTATGACTGGATAGTTTAGGGATATTGAAAAGTTACTCACTCTAAACATCAATTTTCTCATTGTAAAAATAGTGCTTCCCTGGCCAACCCCAAAGCACAATGTGCCATGCATGGAAAGACAAAGACCATGAGAGTGACTGCACTTCAAATTCCAGCCCCAGTGGCTTGAAAACCATGCCTGGTGCATGTGTGAACATGCCCCAAATCCTGAATGGATGGAAAATGGAGGAAAAGAGATTGCAGAGAGACCACACCCAATTAGGGACTACTTTCTCTCTCTCTCATTGTTTCTCTCTGGTGAGCACGTGTGCCTTCTGGAAATTAAAAAAGAAGAGAAGAGAAGAGAAGAAGAAGAAGAAGAAGAAGAAGAAGAAGAAGAAGAAGAAGAAGAAGAAGAAGGAGAAGAAAAGAAAGAAAGGAAGAAAGAAAACAACAACACAGAAAACAGTACTTCCCTCACAAGTAAAGAGTTAAAGGGGATGATGCCTAAGTACTTGGTCCCTGTCGAGCTCTCTACAATTTCTATTTAAATAAAGTCATTTAGTCCTGTCTTATTTCTCTTCCAAAAAAAGCTGACGACCAAATGGTGGATACAATTAAATGAGATTCTCATTAAAGAACTCAAATGCTGGGCTCGGTTTTCTGGAAAGGTAGAATTCATCTCCCTGAGGGCATGTGAGCCCTCCTCATTTCCAGGAAGTTGTCTCCCTGTTCATTTTCCTATTCAACAGTTTGGAGTTTCCTAACAAAACCACTCTGTCTTTTAAATTTATATTTCATAGAGTTCTGCTTTATATAAACAGGTGAGTTGATTTCATAGTATCCCGGATGTTTCCCTCGCATACCCACTGAGCACTATGGAAAGCGTGAGAGTCGTGGATTATGAAATGACGATAATGAAGAGCACAGGTTCCAATTCACAGAGAAAGGTCAGAGTGAGACTGTGCATGACCACGTCTCAAGTACGAATAAAGCACGTAGAGTTAGAGAAATGATGAAAAGAATGAGAAACTGGAAGCTCTTGAGGAAAAGATGAATTGCTCCGACTATAAAGATAGAGTTGATCATTAAGACATCTTTCGTTAGGAGCTTAAAATAATCACCTAATTGGAGGGATGTTTTCTAGTCCATAAATCAGTCCGCAGCCACTTCCTCATTAGCCTGCTCTCTGCAGCTGTGTGGAAAGGCGCCTTCTGGACGCCCTTGAGAGGGTAGAAGCTCCGAGAGCCCTGCTCGCCTTTGGCTGGGGACAGGATGGGTGAGGGGCTCCCAGATGTAGTGGCCCCCTTTTGCCGGGGACTCCCTGAAGATTCTGTCTCCCTGGTCAGAGACAGCGGAAAATGGGCCAAGTGTAAGGCGCTGGTCGCTGGTTGTGTTGGTTGTTTTATTATCCGATCACTATTTTAGCAAATGGAATTAATTGCTCATCAGAAAGGGCAGGTTTTTCCATTTGAGATAAAGCTTGAAGAAGGAATTCTCTGTTTTTTATAAACAGTCGTGATGCATTTTTGCATAGAACATATAAAAGTATGTCATGACTTTCTTGATGACCTAGTAGTTAAACAGTCTTGTGTGAAGAGGAAGAAGCTTGGGAAGGGGTCAAAGAAGACCTCAGGCAGAAGAGGCAACCCCTCTTCTGAGGGCAAGGACAGCAAGCACTTTGTCCCATGGTGAATACATCTGTCCAAAGTGTTACCTATTTTAAAATAAACTGGAATATAAAGAACAACTTTCTTAGTCCCAATCCCATGAGTTCAGGAGATGCGATCTGTTTTCTTTTTCGTTTTGGAGAGGTTTTTTGCTGTAGGGCGCGTGCACGCACCAGAAAGAGAGAGACAGAGAGACAGAAAGTGAAAAATCACCCCTCAGAGGGGATGACCATGCTGCAATCCCTTCTCCTCCATTCTCCTCTGGGGATCTTGGGCACGCACGCATGTGTACTCGGCGTGAGTTTAAGCTACCGGGTCCAGGACTCGAACCATGGTCGACTATGTGGGAGTCCAGCAACGTAGCCATTATGTCATCTGCTGGTCCCAGATAGGATCTGTTTTCAATGAGACCACTAGGCTGACTTCATATCATTGTTTTGGACAGTGAATTACTCTGTTTCTTGAGACTTAAGTGGGTGCCTACATGGACTTCCAACACACATGCCCATTAAACTCATCTATTAACTGTCTAGCTTCAATCAAAGACTTTTTTCCTTTCTCATCTTCCTACCAACATTCCTACTCTTACTATTTTTTTAAAAAAATAGGTTTTGCTATAGGGCATGTGCACTCGCCAGAGAGAGAGAAAGACAGAGAGAGAAAGTGAGAAATCCCCCAAGGGGGGATGGCCACCCCACAATACCTTCCTCTCCAGGATCTGGGGCACACATGCACACACACCTGGCATGATTTCCAAGTCACCAGGTCCAGCAGTTGAACCGCACTGTTAGCCACGAGGAATCCAGTCTCCTGACCACCATGCCACCTGCTGACACAATGTTCTCATCTAAGCATTTTCTTTAGGGCAGGCAGTGGCTCAGTAGCAACACACTCTCTGCAGCACTGAGGGCTCCCTGCGCCCCGGCAGAGGAGCACGTGCGCATGACCCGGGCTGGCTGAGGCTCCTGGCGTGGGATGCCTGTCTCTGTGTCTGTCATGGAAGAAAGACATTAATATAAAAACTATTTTCTTTATTCTAGATTGGGGAATGATATCACAGGCTCATAAAGTATTGTAGGGAAATGGAAATGACCTAGTCTGAGCCCTCTTCCTGTGTATAAAGGACTGAAGCCAAGAACAGCGAATGCCTTGTTCTAGGTTATGAAGTTGGTAGTTCAACAAGAAGATCCAAGTATTTTTTCCATTTCAAGTTTCCTATCAAATGGACTACAATGACCTTGAAAACAAGTAAGTTTTAAAAACATAAGTTTCATTTAGTATCCTAAACCCTTCTCAGGCCCTACAAAATTTACTTTTAAATCAGCGCCAGGAAGCAGTTACTATTATTACTGTAACCTCACAGATAGGAAAACTACAGCATGGCTGAGAAAATTTCCCAGGGCCTTCAGCTAGCTAATACCAGAGCCTGGGTTCACTTCCAGGGAGTCTGGTCCAGGAACCAGTCTTCTTTCCACTCTGCCTAATTGACAGTTGAGAAATACAGGTGAGTCCTATATAAACTTTGGAGATCAAATAGTATTATGATATTTGATTCTGTGATTTGCTTTAGTAAACCAACACATTAATTTGCTAAATAGCCAGTCTTAAGATATAATTCCTATTCAGATTCTGAGGCTACTGAAAACTTGCTGATCCTTTTTCAGGATCGGCCATTAAAAAAAACAAGTTCAGCCATGAATGGAAGCAGTCTGCTTTCTTGAACAGATACATTTCTAAAATATTACAATTAGAGTGGCTGGCAGGTGGTGTGGTGGTTAAGGTCGTTGGACTCCCACATGGTCGACCACGGTTTGAGTCCTGGACCTGCAATTCGGAAGGCTGGTTCAGAAAAGCTAACCTGCGTAATAGTTCATGGAAAATGTGTACTCTAAAAAGTATTTTTGTGCCAAAATAAATCTATACATTAACTGCATTTTCCCACAACCTTTTTGAAGTTCCCTCATATAAAAATGAAGTTAAGGGGCTAGCAGGTGGCATGGAGGTTAAGGCGCTGGATTCCCACATGTTTGACTGTGATTTAAGTCTTGGACCCAGAGGTTGAAAAGCATGCCAGGCACATGTGTGCATGGCCAACATCCCCAAAGATGTCCAGCGACCTTAACCACCACACCACCTGCAGTGCATCTGTTCCCCATGCGGGGGAGGCTTTCTCACTCCCTGTTCCTGTCCTTCTCTATCCAGTGCACACCCGCTGGCAAATTAAAAAATAAGGGGGGGGGGGGCAGCAGATGGCATGGTAGTTAAGTCACCGGACTCCCACATGGCTGATCGCTGCTCGAGCCCTGGACCTGGTGGCTTGAAAATCACACCAGGCACATGAGCTTGTGTGCCCAAAATCCCAAGAGGAGAATGGAGAAAAAGGGATTGTGCTATGGCTATCCCTCCCCAGGGGGTGATTTCTCACTTTCCTTCTCTCTGTCTCTCTTCTGTGAGTGCACAGGCAAACCCCTTTCCCCGAAAAAAAAAAAAAAGTTAAAGTTAAACTATAAATATAGATTTGCATAAGGAAGGTGCTGATACTAAGAGACTATAGCCTGAGACCTGAATGTCCCAGGGTTAGGGTATGTATGAGCAAAGCCCTGCACTGCAATTTCTTCTACTAAAGACCACGTGGTGATGTAACGCATTTCAAAGCAGTGCGTGGACAGCACTCGGTGTCCACTGGAACTAGCCTCTTCTAGCTCGCCCTGGCAAGGCCTCCAGATTGTTCTGTTTACTAGTGACCAAGCAAAGCGATCACACCATGTGCCCAGCTGCCCCAAGTATACTTGGATATTCTTGTTGAATATTTCTTTCTTTTTCTTTTTGAAAAGAGGTTTTTGCCATAGGGCACGTGCTCTCACCAGAAAGACAGAGCAAGGCAGAGAGATAGAAAGCGAGAAATCACCCCCCAGGGGGGCTGGCCATGCCGCAATCCCTTCTCCTCCATTCTCCTCTCGGGATCTTGGGCACGCACGCACACGCGCCCAGCATGAGTTTAAGCCACCAGGTCTGGGACTCGAACCGTGAGAGTCCAGCAATATAATCATTATGCCACCTGCTGGTCTCCCCAAGCCCTTTTTTGAATGGTACCCGCCCTGCTCAGTCGGGCCTGCTGCCAGTCTCTGGGGTCTGTAGGTAGCAGGGCGCTTCCTGTGAACTTGTCTCAGTTTGCCATTTGCAGTGATCAGACTCTCTAGAAAATGCAGACAGCCTTTGACAACACCCAGGCGTGGTCATCCACCTATTCACCCAGCAGCTCATGACTAGTGGGCTGCTGCAGAGAAAATCGTACCACAAGATGAAAGATTTCTTAGGTTGCCGGCACAAAACCTGCTCGGTGTCTTGTTCCCAGGAGGGTGGTGATAGCCTGCTCTTTTGCCTCTCTAGACACTCTGGCACTTCACATGACAGTTTCACTCTGAGGCCCACTGACAACATGGTGGCAAAACCAGCCTTTCTTCTCATTAAGTTATGTGCCCGTTGCTTAAAAGGAGTGTGATGAATGGGCTGCAGAGATAGCTCCAGACCGCCGTCTACCCCTGGAGAGCTGCTCTGGGCTGTGGGCTTGCTGGAAGCATCGATCAGGGACGCACATCAACATCCTCACTCTCATCTAGAAGGGAGCGGTGTCTTGCAGTCTTTCTAGTCAGCTGAATATCTTGAATGCTACTCATTTTGCCAGTGAAAAAGTATTTCTCTGACATTGGAATAATTTTCTGAGAGATTTCTGGAGAGTGGATTCCTGGATGGACACTTCAAATGTTAAGAAAGCAACCAAGAATGTTTTATTAATTTACTCAGCATATACTTACCACATGTTTATAGTGAGGTGCTTAAAAATAAATCACAGGTCCCATAATGGTGCTAAGAAAAATCAATGGTTCAGGCTACTTACTACTGGTAAGAGTCTTACACCACATGGTCTGAAAGGAAAACAATCTCCCTCCCTCCCCCTCCTCCTTCTGCTCCCCAGGCTCACCTGGCAAGGCTTAGAGCAGATTGGTGGCTTCCCTTACTTCATGGAATACCAACACAGCAGTCGGGAGGACCGCCAGCTTTCCCTTTGCAAACAAAAGCCACCTGCATCTACTGGAACACCTAACTATGAGAGACTTTGTAAGAGGAAGGAAAGCCAGAAAAACAAAGGAAAAAGCTCTAAATTGTTCCAAGAAAAGAAGGAACTAAAGTCACCAGGATGAAGTTCCTTCCTTTTTTCCCATTCGTACTAAAAACTGGTTGTCCAGGAATTATGCTAGGCATGGGGATACGGCAGGGGTCAAGCTATCCGCTGGTCTTTCCTCTCTTATACCACAGCAGGGAAAGACAGCTAAGATTTACACACAGGAATTTACACACACACAGACAAGGGATCGTGGGCTCTGAGTAGCGGTGTCACATAGAGAATGGAAGATCCAGGGACAAGGATGGAGGGAAGGAGACAGCCAGGAGCTATTGCACAGTTTAGACCAAAGACGGTAGAAGTAGGGCAGACAAGCAAATACCCTCTATGTGATTTCTATTCACACAGTCATCTAGTCTCTGCGAACTCTGCCTCTCAACACACCCATTTCATTTCTTGACAGAAACAGCTATGCTATGCAGAAATAATAATTAACGTGGTTTATTCTAAGCACAAAATTGAGTGACCAGGCCCAGAGAGACATAAAACTGTTTCTTGGGGTGCTCAGATACAGTGGTTCTTTTTATTCAGTTCTGAGAGTGGGAGACACAATGTTGTCAATTAGCATACAGTCTTCACATTGGTCTGGCCCAAGAAGGTGGGGCATCTGGAAGCGAAGGCTTGCAGGTTATAGGTGAGTTTAGAAATTAGTGGATTACTGGGTAAGCAGGTGGTGTGGTGGTTATGGTGCTGGATCCCACATGGCTGACTCTCTGTGGTTCAAGTCCCAGACCCGGTGGCTTGAAATATACCCTGGGTGACATGTGCCTATTCCCAAATCCTGAGAGGAAAATGGAGGAGGAGGAATTGCAGGGGGCTATCCCCCTGGAGGGGGGGGTGATTTCTCACTTTCCCTCTCTGTTTCTCTCCAGTGAATACATGGGCAAAATTTTTTTAAGAAAAGAATAAATTTATGGGTAACTGGTTAAAAAAAAAAAAAAAAAAAAAACACAAGTCTTTGTTTCCAAAAGAAATCAGCAAATCAGCTAAAGAATGACTGTGCTAAAGAATGACATTCACCATGCATCATAAACACTGCATGGAGGGGGTGTGGGGAGCACCCCACCAACCACTGACCAAATCACCTGTTAACATTTGCAGTGATTTCCTGCCTCACCCCCTGCCCTCGGCACTTGGGAAAGACTTTTAAAATTACTATTCCAAAGTAATCAAAAATCTGTCCTCAGATTTGGTACATTTTTTTTTCCATCCACTGATCTTAGGAGCGCCTGGTTATTCTAGTTTTTCACATCTTTATTAAATTCCACAGCTAAGGAGTCAATGAACTAAACAGGATGTCTGTTTTCATGATATTGTATTCTAATGGAGTAGGGTGTTGAAGACAGTGTACAGGGACAAATTTAGGGTAACTTTTGAGGTGTAACTGAAGTCTTGCTGATGAATCAAATGTGGGCTGGGAACGGGGAACAGAAGGAACGGGTAATGTCCAGGTTTCCTTCTTCCTCTTCTAAAACTATGAACAACTTGAACAGTTGTAGAGGTAGACACCAACCTAATTCCTGATTTACGACCTCCCATTTCTAGGTATCCCTGTAGCATCTGAATACTCTGTTTATTCTTCTGTCATTTCTGATCTATTACAGTTCCTCTGTTCTCTAAACTTCCTCCTCCTTGCCCTTCGGCAACTTTCTCCTGCTTTTGTGGTCATCATTCCAGAATGAAAACCTGACTATTGTACAGCGACTCCCCATCTACAAGATGAGATCCAAACCCTTACCGCAGCACACAGGGTCCTTCCTGGTCTGGGTCCTTCCTCTTCACCCACCCCCATGTCTCTCATCTCTCAAGATGTGTTTCTCTCCCATCTCTGTCTTTCCACACCCTTCACTAAGGCTGTAGTGAACTGTTTGTACTTTCCAGAACACACTATGCTCTCTTTACATTGCTCTTACTTTTAAGACCCTCTTTGGCACTTAATCCCTCTGGAAATTTCATCTTTTCAGTTTAAGAGTCAGATGAGTTTCCCCATACCCTGTCTCCTTCAGTCAAATTTCCGCTGTCATTGCATCGCATGTGTGCTTAGATGTAACTCCAGCACTCGCGTGACACGTGGCGTTGGTAAGGTTTTGTTCATGTAACTTTCTTCTCCCTGGATTATGAGCTCCTGGAGGGGAAGCACCTGGAGTTTTCCTCTCTATGCCCACGTCTCTCCTCATGACCGACACATACAAATGGTCACACAATAGTAACAACTAGTGGACAGCCTCCACGCCACTGCCATCTAGTCTGTGAACTCAGTGCCTCTCGATAGCACGCATCCCATTTTTTGTCCATGTTTCTTCATCCACTGACCCTAGGGTCTCCTGGCTTTTCTAGTTTTTTTTTGTTTTTAAACATTTATTTAAACCCCACGGTTGAAGGAGTCAACAAACTAGAGATGTCTGTTTTCATGATATATTCTAATGTGTGAGAGAGGCAAACAGAATAAACAAGAAAATTAAGTACAGTACGTCCTATAGAAAAAGCATACAAGCCAAGTTGATAAAGACAGCAGATGTAGTTAGAGAATACCGCTTTTTAAAAGCGATATTTAGGGCCAGCAGGCGACACATGGAGGTTAAGGCGCTGGATTCTGATGTGGCCAACCACAGTTTGAGTCCAGACCTGGCAGCTTGAAAATCATGCCAGGTGCGTGTGCGTGTGTGCCCAATACCCTGAGAGGAGGCCGGCGGAGAACAGATTGCAGCACGGCCATCGACCTGAGGAGGGATTTCTCACTTTCCCTCTCCCTGTCTCTATCTCTCTCCAGTGAGCGCACACACCCTATAACAACAATAACAACACAACTAAAAAAAAGTGGCATTGATCCGGGACTGCCAGAAGGCAATAGGCGCTCCTGCAAGCCTCTGGCCGGCAAGGGACACTGAGGGAGGGTCACCTCTGACCCCCACCTCACTTCCAGACCCCCAGGCCCCAGACTCCACCTTCTAGACCATCCGGGACTGCCAGAAGGCAATAGGCGCTCCTGCAAGCCTCTGGCCGGCAAGGGACACTGAGGGAGGGTCACCTCTGACCCCCACCTCACTTCCAGACCCCCAGGCCCCAGACTCCACCTTCTAGACCATCCGGGACTGCCAGAAGGCAATAGGCGCTCCTGCAAGCCTCTGGCCGGCAAGGGACACTGAGGGAGGGTCACCTCTGACCCCCACCTCACTTCCAGACCCCCAGGCCCCAGACTCCACCTTCTAGACCATCCGGGACTGCCAGAAGGCAATAGGCGCTCCTGCAAGCCTCTGGCCGGCAAGGGACACTGAGGGAGGGTCACCTCTGACCCCCACCTCACTTCCAGACCCCCAGGCCCCAGACTCCACCTTCTAGACCATCCGGGACTGCCAGAAGGCAATAGGCGCTCCTGCAAGCCTCTGGCCGGCAAGGGACACTGAGGGAGGGTCACCTCTGACCCCCACCTCACTTCCAGACCCCCAGGCCCCAGACTCCACCTTCTAGACCATCCGGGACTGCCAGAAGGCAATAGGCGCTCCTGCAAGCCTCTGGCCGGCAAGGGACACTGAGGGAGGGTCACCTCTGACCCCCACCTCACTTCCAGACCCCCAGGCCCCAGACTCCACCTTCTAGGTAGGTAGCCAGGATTTCCTTGAGGCGGTTTTTTTTCTCTCTTGAAACCCCTGCATTCCCTTGTTAACACCTAGCTCTCCTTCTGCCCCCAGACCATCCGGGACTGCCAGAAGGCAATAGGCGCTCCTGCAAGCCTCTGGCCGGCAAGGGACACTGAGGGAGGGTCACCTCTGACCCCCACCTCACTTCAGACCCCCAGGCCCCAGACTCCACCTTCTAGACCATCCGGGACTGCCAGAAGGCAATAGGCGCTCCTGCAAGCCTCTGGCCGGCAAGGGACACTGAGGGAGGGTCACCTCTGACCCCCACCTCACTTCCAGACCCCCAGGCCCCAGACTCCACCTTCTAGACCATCCGGGACTGCCAGAAGGCAATAGGCGCTCCTGCAAGCCTCTGGCCGGCAAGGGACACTGAGGGAGGGTCACCTCTGACCCCCACCTCACTTCCAGACCCCCAGGCCCCAGACTCCACCTTCTAGACCATCCGGGACTGCCAGAAGGCAATAGGCGCTCCTGCAAGCCTCTGGCCGGCAAGGGACACTGAGGGAGGGTCACCTCTGACCCCCACCTCACTTCCAGACCCCCAGGCCCCAGACTCCACCTTCTAGACCATCCGGGACTGCCAGAAGGCAATAGGCGCTCCTGCAAGCCTCTGGCCGGCAAGGGACACTGAGGGAGGGTCACCTCTGACCCCCACCTCACTTCCAGACCCCCAGGCCCCAGACTCCACCTTCTAGACCATCCGGGACTGCCAGAAGGCAATAGGCGCTCCTGCAAGCCTCTGGCCGGCAAGGGACACTGAGGGAGGGTCACCTCTGACCCCCACCTCACTTCCAGACCCCCAGGCCCCAGACTCCACCTTCTAGACCATCCGGGACTGCCAGAAGGCAATAGGCGCTCCTGCAAGCCTCTGGCCGGCAAGGGACACTGAGGGAGGGTCACCTCTGACCCCCACCTCACTTCCAGACCCCCAGGCCCCAGACTCCACCTTCTAGACCATCCGGGACTGCCAGAAGGCAATAGGCGCTCCTGCAAGCCTCTGGCCGGCAAGGGACACTGAGGGAGGGTCACCTCTGACCCCCACCTCACTTCCAGACCCCCAGGCCCCAGACTCCACCTTCTAGACCATCCGGGACTGCCAGAAGGCAATAGGCGCTCCTGCAAGCCTCTGGCCGGCAAGGGACACTGAGGGAGGGTCACCTCTGACCCCCACCTCACTTCCAGACCCCCAGGCCCCAGACTCCACCTTCTAGACCATCCGGGACTGCCAGAAGGCAATAGGCGCTCCTGCAAGCCTCTGGCCGGCAAGGGACACTGAGGGAGGGTCACCTCTGACCCCCACCTCACTTCCAGACCCCCAGGCCCCAGACTCCACCTTCTAGGTAGGTAGCCAGGATTTCCTTGAGGCGGTTTTTTTTCTCTCTTGAAACCCCTGCATTCCCTTGTTAACACCTAGCTCTCCTTCTGCCCCCAGACCATCCGGGACTGCCAGAAGGCAATAGGCGCTCCTGCAAGCCTCTGGCCGGCAAGGGACACTGAGGGAGGGTCACCTCTGACCCCCACCTCACTTCCAGACCCCCAGGCCCCAGACTCCACCTTCTAGGTAGGTAGCCAGGATTTCCTTGAGGCGGTTTTTTTTCTCTCTTGAAACCCCTGCATTCCCTTGTTAACACCTAGCTCTCCTTCTGCCCCCAGACCATCCGGGACTGCCAGAAGGCAATAGGCGCTCCTGCAAGCCTCTGGCCGGCAAGGGACACTGAGGGAGGGTCACCTCTGACCCCCACCTCACTTCCAGACCCCCAGGCCCCAGACTCCACCTTCTAGGTAGGTAGCCAGGATTTCCTTGAGGCGGTTTTTTTTCTCTCTTGAAACCCCTGCATTCCCTTGTTAACACCTAGCTCTCCTTCTGCCCCCAGACCATCCGGGACTGCCAGAAGGCAATAGGCGCTCCTGCAAGCCTCTGGCGAAATCGCGCGCTGCGCTAACGCGCGGCGCGCGACTTTTTCTTTATTTTTCTGTGTTGTCTTTCCTTTAGTTGCATATTGTCCTCTCCTCCTTATTTTTTAATGTGCCAGACAGACTAGACAGGTCCAGAATCATATATCTGAAATTTCCTAGGAAGGTAAGTGTCTCTGGGATCCTCCCTAGTACTGATCCCCTTTGAAAAAGGAGATACTGCTTGTTAGACCCTTCTGTAGAGTTCCGCTCCTGAAAACACATTGGTAAAAACAACAGAAGAGAGACTTCAACAAACAGCTATTCCCATCAAAAAGGAAAGACTGTTACTTCTCGTGGGACAAAAGTTCTCCCAAGAGGTCTTTAAAAGGGAAGTAATCTTCCAATGGCTAAAAGTAGAAAAAGAGCCCCAGGTCTGAATAAACAAGAAAATATGTCTCCAACAAAGGAAAATGCCCCTCCATGTCTCGTAAATATGGAGGACGTTACCAAAATGACAGACACAGAATTTCTAAAATTCATGGTGACCAAATTCTGTGAATTGGAAAAAAAAAGAGACAACGAACTACAGGAAATTAGGAAGTCCTTTCAGGATATGAAAGAAGAAATGGATACTCTGAGAAAGAATCAGGTGGAACTATTAGAGATAAAGTCTATAATACAAGAAATCAAAAACTCTCTGGAAAGTATTAAGAGCCGATTAGACCATGCTGAAGATCGAATCTCTGATGTAGAAGATAAAACCTCTGATCTAGAAAAAAACTACAAAAAGATCGAGAAAATAACTAAAAAACATGAGGATAATATACGGGAAATACTAGACTCTATTAGACGCCCAAACATCAGAATAATCGGCATCCCAGAAGGTGAAGAAACTAATAGCGGAATGGAAAATCTATTCCATGACATCTTGGAAGAAAATTTCCCAAGCCTAGAGAGGCACCGAACCATCCGGACCCAAGAAATACAAAGGACCCCAAATAGAATCAACCCCAGAAGATCTTCCCCAAGGCACATCTTAGCCAGGCTGTCTAACGTCACAGAAAAAGACATGATACTAAAACTGGCAAGAGAGAAACGAGAAGTAACTTACAAAGGCCATCCCATAAGACTAACACCAGACCTCTCATCAGAAACAATGCAAGCAAGAAAAGAATGGGAAGACATACTGAAAGTGTTAAGAGAGAAACAATTTCAGCCAAGACTATTATACCCTGCAAGATTATCCTTCATTTGGGAAAAAAAGATTAAAATCTTCTCAGACAAACAAAACCTGAAAGAATTTGCCAACACCAGACCAGCTCTTCAAGAAATCCTGAAGAAAGTACTGTTCCAGGAAAACTAAAGACGCAACAGCCAGAAACAAAGAAATAACAGGCAACTAAGACAATGGCTAACTTAAATGTCGGTACAGATCCTGTAACATCAATAATAACATTGAATGTTAATGGGTTAAATTCTCCAATCAAGAGACACAGACTGGCTGAATGGATAAAAAAACAGAAACCCTCTATCTGTTGCCTACAAGAAACCCACCTCATGGAAAAAGACATACATAGACTGAAAGTGAAGGGTTGGAAAAAGGTTTTCCATGCAGTTGGGAACCAAAAAAGAGCTGGAGTTGCGATACTAATTTCTGACAAAATAGGCTTTAAAACAAAAAGTGTCCGAAGAGACAAAGAAGGGCACTACATCATAGTAAAAGGTTCTATAGATCGAGAAGATATAACGCTTATTAATATCTATGCTCCTAACACAGGAGCACCCAAATATGTGAAGGAAAGATTGTTAGATCTGAAAGGGGAGATAGACTGCAACACACTAATTGTTGGAGATCTCAACACCGCATTATCCCCTCTGGACAGATCATCTAGGCAAAAAATAGGTAGAGAGATCAAGGATCTAAATGATACCATAAATCAATTGGACTTAACAGACATCTATAGAACTTTCCACCCAAAAACCACAAGATATAGTTTTTTCTCACCCCGACATGGAACTTTCTCGAAGATTGACCACATCATAGGACACAAAGCAAGCCTCTGCAGATTCAGAGGCATAGAAACTATTTCCAGCATCTTCTCTGACCATGATGGAATCAAACTCGAGTTTAATTTCAAGAGAAATCCTCAAAAATACCTAAAAACATGGAAACTAAATAACCTACTCCTGAATGACTCCACTATTACCGAAGAAATAAAGTCCGAAATCAAAAGATTCATGGAAGCCAATGACAATGAAGATACAAGTTTCCATAATCTTTGGGACACTGCCAAAGCAGTCATAAGAGGGAAGTTCATAGCAATTAGTGCACATAAGAGGAAGACAGAGAAAAGGCTAATGGATCACCTAACATCAAGCCTTAGAGAATTGGAAAAGCAACAGCAAAAAAATCCAAAAAATTACAGGAGAAAGGAAATAATAAAGATCCGAGCAGAAATAAATGAAATAGAAAATAAACGTACTATACAGAAAGTAAGTGAAAGCAAAAGCTGGTTCTTTGAAAGGATAAACAAAATTGATACCCCACTAGCGAGACTTATTAAGAAGAAGAGAGAAAGGAACCAGGTGAATCAAATCTGCAATGAGGCTGGTAACATAACAACAGACATAGTAGAAATTCAAAACATCATTAGAGGATACTTTGAACATCTATACGCTAAGAAACAAGACAATCTGGATGAGATGGACAAATTCCTGGACAAATATAATCTACCAAGAATGAGCCAGGAAGAAATAGAGAGTCTAAATAGGCCCATAACAAGCCAGGAAATTGAATCAGTAATAAGTAACCTCCCAACAAAGAAAAGCCCTGGCCCCGATGGATTCACCTCTGAATTCTACAAAACTTTCAAAGAAGAGTTAACTCCCATTCTGCTCAAATTATTTCTAAAGATCCAAAAGGGTGAATCTCTCCCTAATTCATTCTATGAAGCCTCTGTCACCCTCATCCTCAAAACAGATAAGGACAGGACAAGGAAGGAAAACTATAGACCAATATCTCTGATGAACATAGACTCAAAGATTCTCAACAAGATACTAGCAAATCGTATTCAACAACTTATACAGAAGATCATACACCATGATCAGGTAGGCTTTATTCCAGGAATGCAAGGTTGGTTCAACATACGCAAAACCATAAACATAATACACCATATTAATAGGAAGAAAGACAAAAACCATATGGTCATATCGATTGACGCAGAAAAAGCATTTGATAAGATACAACATCCCTTCATGATCAAGACTCTTAGCAAAATTGGCATAGAAGGGCCATTTCTCAATACAATAAAAGCCATCTATGAAAAACCCATAGCGAACATCATCCTGAATGGAGAAAAGCTGAAAGCTTTCCCACTAAACACAGGAACAAGACAAGGATGCCCACTTTCTCCTCTCCTTTTCAACATAGTTCTGGAAGTCCTCGCCAACGCAATCAGAAAAGAGGAAAAAATAAAGGGCATTCGAATAGGAAAAGAAGAGGTGAAACTCTCTCTATTTGCAGATGACATGATTGTATACATAGAAGACCCAATGGTCTCCATGGAAAAACTACTGGAAGTAATACATGATTACAGTAAAGTAGCAGGATATAAAATCAATATACAGAAATCGATAGCATTTCTGTATACGAATAACAGGCAGACTGAGATAGAACTGAAAAAACTTATTCCGTTTACCATAGCCACTAAAAGTATAAGATATTTAGGAATAAATCTAACCAAAGAAGTTAAAGACCTCCACAAGGAAAACTATGAGAAGGTAAAAAAAGAAATTGAAAATGACACAAAAAAATGGAAGGACATCCCATGTTCATGGATTGGAAGAGTTAATATAATCAAAATGGCAATTCTACCCAAATTAATCTACCTATTTAATGCAATGCCAATCAAAGTACCAGACACATTCTTCACAGATCTAGAAAAGACAATCTTAAAATTTGTCTGGAATCATAAAAGACCCCGTATTGCCAAAGCACTTCTACACAAGAAGAATGGAGTGGGTGGCATCTCAATCCCCGATCCAAAAATGTATTACAAAGCTGTGGTAATAAAGACAGCATGGTATTGGCACAGAAACAGACATGTGGACCAATGGAACAGAATAGAGTCCCCAGAAATAAGTGCCCAAACATACAGTCAACTGATCTTTGACAAGGGGTACCAGTCAATCCAGTGGGAAAATGAAAGCCTCTTCAGCAAGTGGTGCTGGAGAAACTGGACTTCCACTTGCAGAAAGATGAATCTGAACCCCTACCTCTCTCCTTTGACAAGAATCAAGTCAAGGTGGATCAAGGATCTAAATCTAAGACCTCAAACTATAAAGCTGCTCCTGGAGAATGCTGGGGAAACTCTGGGAGACATTGGTGTAGGGAAAGACTTCCTAAAGAAGACACTCAAAGCAGAGTCCATCGTCCACAAAATAGACAAGTGGGATTACATCAGACTAAGAAGTTTCTGCATGGCCAAAGACACAGTAGTTAGTGTGAATCGACAGCCCTCAGAATGGGAAAATATTTTTGTAAATGTTGCATCAGATAAGGGACTGATAACCAGAATACACAAGGAACTAAAAAAGGTGTTTGGAAAAAAGATGATCAACCCTATTAAAAGATGGGAGAAGGAGATGAAGAAAACACTCTCTAAAGATGACATACGAATGGCCAAAAGGCATATGAAAAAATGTTCAACCTCCCTCATCGTAAGGGAAATGCAGATAAAAACAACAATGAGGTACCACCTAACCCCAGTCAGATTGTCTAATATTAAAAAAACAAAAAATGATAAGTGTTGGCGGGGGTGTGGTGAAAGGGGAACTCTTTTACACTGCTGGTGGGAATGTAGATTGGTCCAACCACTGTGGAGAATAATTTGGAGATTCCTCAAAAATCTACAGATAGATCTGCCATATGATCCAGAGATCCCACTCCTCGGTATCTACCCAAAGGACAGAAGAATTCTTCATTGGAAAAGTGCTTGCACATCGATGTTTATTGCGGCACTATTCACAATTGCTAAGTCTTGGAACCAACCCAGATGTCCCCGTATGGAGGAATGGATTGAAAAACTGTGGCTCATATACTCTATGGAATACTACTCAGCCATAAAAACCAACAGAGCCCTGGCTTTTGACAGAAAGTGGAAGAATATGGAAGATGTACTGCTGAGTGAGGCAAGCCAGATTATGAAGGAGAGACATTGTATGTCCCCACTTAACATATACCGTTTGTCTGCTTTCTATGTCTGAAACTGATTGACTAACAGTTGAACAAACACAAGAGATGGGTGTGAATGTCAGATGAGGTGTATGTGGAGGAGTGGGGCCCAACGAAAGACATTTAGAGAAGGGATACAGAGGTAGAGCATTGACGGGATGGGGAGGTGTGGTGTTATCTGCTGAAGATATTTCGATCAACGGGTCTGGGGAGAAATGTTCACATATCAAAATGGTCTCATTGTAAGACAAACAATATGATTGAAAGTATATACAAAAATAAATAAATAAATAAAAAAAAAAAAAAAAAAAAAAGTGGCATTTAAACCAATATGTGACTGATTACAAAATAATAATCTAATCTCGGGAAGATCGGAGTAAGAGGGCTCCAGATTGAAGGGACACCTGCTGCAAGGTAGGAGCACCAGGTGCTCCAGGAGTGGAAAGACACGTGGCTGAGAGCCAGGAGCAGGAGAGACGGCGGAAGGCGGGCTGAGAGGGCCGGCAGGAGCTCGACGGAGCACAGAGCGCAAAGGCCCGGGATGGGGCTGGTTGGATTTTCCTTGCACAATGGGATGCGATCGGGAACTACAATCCAGGTAGTGGTATGACCTGAACTAATGTTTAAAAGGTCATGTGGGGGGACCAGCAGATGGCACAGCAATTATGTTGCTGAACTCCCACACAGTCCACTGTGGTTCGAATCCCAGACCCAGCAGCTTAAAACTCATGCCGGCTGCATGTGCATGTGTGCCCAAAATCCCAAGAGGAGAATAGAGGAGAAGTAATTGTAGTATGGCCATCTTCTCCCTAGGGGGTGATTTCTCGCTTCCCGTCTCTTTGTCTCTCTGGTGAGCACACATGCCCTATAGCAAAAATCTCTTTCTCAAAAACAAATTTTTTTTAAGTCCCTTGGGGAGCTGGATGGTGGCACAGGAGTAAAAAGCGACACTGCGAGGCTGATGCTGCAGGGAGGTTCTGCGTTCGTGTCTGCTGACCTCCCTGAACAGGGCCAGCCATGAGTGTCCACAGTCCAGAGCCAGATGTGGCCAGGGTGGACCACAGCATCAAGACCCTGGGGGTGCTGTCTCTCTGTCTCTGTCTCTCTCACGCGCGCTCATGGAAAAATCATAAACAACAGGAAGGGGCACTTGGGCTGCTGTGAGGAGACTGCTATAGGGAAGCAAAGAGCGGTCGTGAAGTGCCTGCATTACTCGTGGCGTGACGGAACTCTGCTCCCACTGCTGTCCTCAGGGAGCAGCCACATTAACGCAGACGGGCACCCGGAGGAGCCTTTCACACTGAAAAGCCATCTTGGTGCAAAGCCAGAAGCCGGGTGTCGGCTACAGGCACAGCATAGCCTACAGGCCGGGCCTTCCTCAGTGGAAACTCTCCTTTCCTTCAGCCTGGGCAACGTTCTTCTGGTAAGCGGCCATGACCACATTAGCTTTTCTGAATCCACTGGACCCTATAAATACCTACTGAACAGGTAGGTAGCAGAGACTATGCTGTATTTATGCCATCGATTTCTTAAAGCTAAGAGCAGGACTTCACACCACCTGTATTAAATCCTTCTCTTTAAATTCACTCCATCACCCAGGAGTTCTCTGCCCAACCCCATACCTTCATATCTTTGCTTTTTACTTTCCATCCCGAATCCTGTGTTTGAATCAACCACTAATTCAATAAACAGCACTGGGCCCAGAGGGGTTGGCGATGGTTCAAACTAAGACTGGATAAGTTTAAAAAGAGGAGAAAAGGGACTATTTAGATTTTTAATTGAAGAACAGAAAGGATTTATCCTGATCCTACTATTGGTAAATTAAAATATGTCCATTTAAACACCAAGTCTCTTCTTCCATCTGGGAGTAGAGAAAACAGTGGGCACCCTCATGTATGACATGAGATTATGAGCACAGGACATGGGAATGGGAAACACAGCGTTTGGGGTTCGCTACAGAGAAGTACAGTCACGACCATTAAGCTTTTACTTCTAACAGGTGCAGGTACCCATGGCAATGATTCTTTGAGTAACACCGTCTATCACATATGTCACAGAAGAGCACATCAGACCTTCCAGTCACTGCTGGGGCCTGAACCAGCTCTACCACATGGTCACTTGGGTTTTTGGCCTCCTTTGAAGAACCAATCCGTTATGGTTCCCATATTGGTTTGTGCTCTGAAGTTTCACGTTTCAGAGTTTAGTGTAGGGAGGTGGTGAAGCCCGGTGGGAGGGGACAAGCTCGTGGTGACTGCATCATCAACTCACCACTCACGACCGATGTCTCAGGACACCCAGAGAGCTCTGGCTCTTTTGAGTAGGGTAGTCCAAACAAGGGCCGGCGGTTGGAGGAGACAGCTCACAGCCTGTCTGCATGTGCCCGCCACCCTCTAAGCTCCCGTCAGCTGTGTTACAGGCTGACTTGATGCCAAGCCTGCATCTCTGGACTTCTCAGAATTGTGAGTAACTAAAGTCTACTTCTTCATAAATCATCAAGTGTCAGGTATCTCTTTTAGCCAAGCAAAAATAGACTACAGCACTGTCTACAGAGGGGAAAGATCTTCCACCCCACACGCCTGGGAAACAGCTTCAGCTGATCCTCCCACCTCTCCCCCTCTGTACCACTAGCTTATCTCCTAAGAGGGACAGGGTGGGGCCAGCAGGTGGCAAGGTGGTTAGGATGCTGGACTCCTACATGGTCGACAGTGGTTCGAGTCCCAGACCTGACAGCTTGCTCTCTCACTTTCCCTCTCTCTCTCATCTCTTTCTGGTGAGCATATATACCCTATAGTAAATTTAAATATAATAATAATAATAATAATAATAATAATAATAATAAAATTAAATAAATAATTCTTTTTTGAGAGAGAGAGAGAGATTTTTACTATAGGGCACGTGCACTCACCAGAGAGACAGAGAGAAGCAGAGAGATAGAAAGTGAGAAATCACCTCCAGGGAGGGGGTGGCCACATCACAATCCCTTTTCCTCCATTCTCCTCTCGCAATTTTGGGCACCTATACACAAGTGCCTGGCGTGTTTTAAAGCCACCATTTCTGGGACTCGAACCACGGTCAACTATGTGGGAGTCCAGCGATGTAACCATTAAGCCATCTGCTGGTCCTTAAATAAATAATCTTTTTTTTTTTTTTTCCATTTAGCTTCTTATTTATTTATTTATTTACTTACTTATTTACTTATTTTAATTTGACTAGAGAAGGTCAGAGTGAGAGAGGGAGAAAGAGAGAGCCGAGTCTGGGATTCAAACCACAGTCAACCATGTGGGAGTCTGGCGCCCTTAACCACCAAGCCACCTGCTGGCCCCAACAAATAATCCCTAAAGAAAAAACAAGGAACAGGTCAAATTTAAAGCATTTCGTCTACCCCAGAGCTCCATTTGGCAAGCTGTGCTCTAGAAGCAAACCAAGTTTTAAAGTCGAACAACCAATGACTTCTTACTGTGTTACTAGAGACCCACCTCGATAAGTTCATCAGATTACTTACCCATTTTTTTCTTTCTGGTAAAACCAAGCCTACAGATATTTTCTGGATAGCAAAATCAGATCATTTAAGGTAACAGACTCTATGGATTCCCTAGAGTGAACCGAAAATTATACTATAAATTGTTTCCAAGCAAATGAACAGATTTTATTTTAGCCTTTTTTTCAGGTTTAACTTTCAGGAGATTAAAGGATACAGGATGAGTGCAGGTACATTTTTATAAGGCAGAGAAAAACTGTTTAAGGACATGATAAAGATAAGGTTTAGTCCAATGTGCTACATTAAAATGCAGGGGAAAATAGAGTATAAGCTAAAAAGATCTAATGCCTGTTAGCATCGCTGATTGCACATTCTTCCTGAAACATTGGCCATGGTAAGATCTCTGGAAGCCCCATCCTGCAGATAGTGAGGGCTGTTTCCTCAACTCTTCTGCTCATCAAAGAGATTTTGAGGAAGATCTTTCTGCAGAAATTAGACAACCTATACGAGGGTGTATTTTACATGTATTTGCCTATCAGTTTTAAAGAAATAAAAACTAGGGACCAGTGGGTGGTGTGGTGGTTAAGGCGCTGGACTATCCCACATGTCCAACCATGGTTTGAGTCCCCGACCTGGTGGCTTGCTTTCTCACCTCTCTCTCTCTCTCTCTCTCTCTCTGGTCAAATGAAAAATAACATGAATGAATAAATAAAGTTAAATAAATAATTCCTTTATAAAAATGAAAACTATTTGTCATTACAGAGACCCTTCCTATAGCCTGCTTTCTACAATCTCAAGATCAATCAAATAAATGTTTCTAACCTGTGAATATACAGGATTCAGACCTTGCATTACAGAAGATTATTTTTTTCTATCATGTAGAAACATTTAAATGTCTTTTTATAATAGATTTGGTCATTAAAAAAATAAAGAATACAGAGAAATGCTAAATATATTTTGTAGTTTTCATCATTTTGTATTGCTTTTTATTAAGACAGAACCTCTTCTAAATAGTCTACAGCAAAACATTTCAATATATTTTCAATTTCATGTTTGAAAGTTTTTTTTCATTAAACAAAAATTTTTGTCAGTAAATCTCAGAATAAAATACCTATAAAGTTTTTAAAAAATTATATCCATATCATTTTAACTTTCTTTTTTATTGTTTTATTTAACTTATTTGTTTATTTATTTTAATTTGATCAGAGAAGGAAAGAATGAGAGAGAGAGAGAGAAAGCAAGGAAGCCAGCAGGTCCAGGATTTGAACCGTGGTCAGCCATGTATGAGTCCAGTGCCCTTAACCACCACTCCATCTGCTGGCCCCCAAAATACCTATAAATTTTATTAGCAAATATGTGTGCTGTTAAGTTTCTCTTGTTGAGCATATTTAACCTTCCTTAATGACCATGTGGGTGAAATGCACTTAGCATGAATTTGTTTATACAAATTTATTAAAGGCCCTTAAAAATGAATGCACACGAGACTTATAGACTAGTTGCATAATAAGAATTCAATAAAGACTTAAAAAGCATCTAATGATTTATTGCAACCATGAAACTCTTTCTGAAAAATTACAAAAGGTACATGATCTATAAAAAGCCCATGGTTCAAACGGGGTAGAAATGGAATCTCTTCATATACAGAGACAATAATGAAAGTATGGAGAGATTGCCTCTTTTTCTTAAAATATCATTTCCAAAAGGTTCCCCACACAAGAGGAAAAACCACACTGTCCGTGCTTCTTCGTGGAAACGGTATGTGAGCAGCCCAGATCAAAGCTCTTCCCTTACCTGCTGCTCTTCCCTCTGCTCCGCAGGTAGGAGGCTAATCCGTCCCACTGAGACTTCACCATGCTCTGCTCTTCCCATCTGATAGGTCTCCCACCAAGCAGCCTCCTTTCCTTTCTAACGATTAATTCCTGGTCTTTCTTAGGGGTAGAAGCACTAGAAAAAATCTAGGTCCACTACCCCATCATCTCGTATGGAATGAAAGACAGTCCCTGGGGTGGTGGTGGGCGTGGGCTCCACGTTCCTCTCTGAGCAACATGGAAAGGATGTGCTGACCCACCTAGATGTACAGAAAGCCTGCAGAGAAGTCCTACCCTCGAAACAGAGCCTGAGGTCAGAGTTTTTAAGCTGCTTGTGGAAGCAATGAGGTGGGTTAGGAAGTGCAGCAAGGCGCCCTCCGGACGGCCCACTTCTCTCGTCAACCCTAGACCTCCCTACTCCTGGCCGCCATCCCCACAGGTCTTCATGCTGTTTCTCTCCCACAGCCCACACGGACTGCCATGAGCACATCACATAGTTCCAGAATGAGTTTGTTCTGACTATCAAGTTACAAGAAGAACAGCGAATAATTCTTTAGGGTACATTCCAAGGGTACTTCCATAAACTGCTAATTCATGGAAGAGCCTTTCACTAAGGGCCTCCTTGTCCTTCCCCTCTGTTGGGAGCCCACGTTGTATAATATTTACTGTTGAGAAAGAAAACAGGGAGGGAGTGTATCTGTGAAGTGCAGAGCCACCTACGCTAAAGTCTGGACCGTCCTTACTTCTTTTCCCGGGAGCTCCCTTATCGCCTCAGCTGGAGAAAATGCACAGATTCCCTATTTCAAGCTTCCATGTCATCTGGGTGTGTGTGGGGTCTCGTCAGCTCTACCCCTTTGCATTTTATTACATTACTGTATTTTTATTGCCTTAACTTTTGTTGCATTTTGTTTGATAATTCAGTTTAGAAATAGATAGGGTATAAAGCAATACATGCTAGGGGCCAACAGGTGGTGTAGTGGTTAAGGCACTGGACTCCCATATGGCCAATTGTAGTTCAAGTCCTGGACCTGGGAGCTTGAAACTCATGCCAGGTGGATGTGCAAATGTACCCAAAATCCTGAGAGGAGAATGGAGGAGAAGGGATTGCAGTGTGGTCATCCCCCCTGGGGCGTGATTTCTCACTTCCTCGCTCTCCAACTCATTGTCTCTCCAGTGAGCACACACACTCTGTGACAAAAATCTCTAAAAAAAATGCTAAATGCTAATAGGAAAATATATCCAAAATATTATAAGAAGCAGAAAAACTATATAAACAACAAATACACTGTATTTAAAGAATAATTTTATTTCTCCAGGTACATATAAGGAAAAAAACTTAGAATCAAGAAGTAAAGGTCTGTATTTTCTGAGAAAAGAAACAAAGCAAGTAATTTTTTTTTTTTTCTTTTTTGGAGAGGTTTTTGCTATAGGGTGCATGCACTCGCCAGACAGACAGAGAGAGACAGAGAGACAGAAAGCGAGAAATCACCCCCCAGGGGGAATGGCCACGCCGCAATCCCTTCTCCTCCATTCTCCTCTCGGGATCTTGGGCACACATGCACACGCGCCCCGCGTGAGTTTTAAGCCACTGGTCCGGGATGCGAACCGCAGTTGACTACATGGGAGTCCAGCGACATAGCCATTACGCTAACTGCTGGTCCCCAAAGCAACTAATTAAGCACAACATAATTGTGGAAAGTTGCAAAATATAATTAATAGTTCGGGTGGAATCTACATGTACCACATCCCTAGCACAGTTCTTTAATACAGAAGTCAAAAATTTACTGAATGTCATCAATGAAAAGGCTTAATTAAGTAATTTGTTTTACTAAACAGCAGTTAACATGTGCATATATGTAAGTATGAGTATGTGTGTGTATATGTAGTTTATTCATTTGCTCTTTGAGAGAGAAAAGGAGGCACCTCCAGGCCACAACCCACTTCCCACCTCAGCTGGGTCACGGGCACACACACCACCGTCCTCGGGGAGGTCCCAGGTGCAAACCCGAGCATTTCCGGTGTGGGCTCAGCTGCACCACCACTGCGCCCCGCCCGGCCTCTTAAGTAGTATATAGAAAGAACCACCATTAACAATCAAATCTGGCATTTATTGAGTACTGCTTTGTGCCAGGGTCCACAGTATATATTTTCTTGAATACTAAAAAAAGGTAGTATCTCGTTTCACAAATATGTAAACTGAAACTCAGAGAAGATAACACGTTGACAAGTATACATCTAATAAACAGTATGGCAGGACTGAACGGAGCTCAAGAAACTGGTGACTTCCCATTAGTTTAGATTAGGGTTACAAAAGCAAGGATTTAGAAAGGCTGAGCAGGCAGTGAAAACGGGAGAAGGGCTGTAATGGCCGTTGGAGGAAGGCCTGGGGCGCCCTGGACAGCACGGGTGCCGCCTCCATGAAGCGCTGACGCTCCTAGACTCCACCAGCTGCCCAGGGGTAATGCAGAACCGGTATTGCAGGAGCTTTCAGTTACTCAGAGAACTTAGAACTCCATACTGAGGACCAGCAGATGGTGTGATGGTACTTCGCTGGACTTCCACATGGTTGACACAGTTCAAGTCCCAGACCCAGTAGTGTGTGTGAGCATGCCCAAAATCCTGAGAGGAGAATGGTGACGGGATTGTGGCATGGCCATTCCCCCGGGGGGCAGAGGGGAGAGAAGTGATTTCTTGCTTTCTGTCTGTCTCCAGGAAATGCAAACTCCCATAGCAAAAGTCTCATTTAAAAAAAAAAATCCATATTTTAGTGAAAACAACCCTGCTTTTAAATATTGACATAAACACAGCTTGCGGGTCTGTGCAATCTCCCCGGGGTGTGTCCTACCACACCAGGGCCAGACCGCTTGGTGCTCCCACTGTGGGTGCAATGAGCGGTCTCTGCTTGGCTGTAGTAACAGCAATCGCAGACTCAGGCAGTAGAAATAACTCAGCCAGACCCAGGTGGCTCCAAGCAAGGCCCAAAATAGTCCCCAGTACAGCTCACTGTGAATCCTGCTTGCGCGTTTCAGACTAGCCTTCATTCCTTCAGGGCCCGTAGACTTCACTGCATCATTTATAGGATCCAATTACCAGCGTCTCCGCGATGCCATTTCCATCAGACTGGCTGAGGTGTGCCCTGTGCACTCTGCCTCCCCACATTATCAGCTGGCATTTCCATCCAAGTACTGGAAACGTCTCCAATTTTGTTCTGACACATCAAAGCGGACAGAGCAGCCTTTCATTTCTAAACCACTGGTCTCAGAGAACCCTTGAAAATGAGCTTAAAATAGGTGAGTTCTCTCTCCCTCTTTGCTCCTTCAGAGAAGCGACATTTCCATTTCCTCTCAGACCCTACATGGTGGTCTAGAAACCCAACAAACTTCCCAACACAACAAAGAAGCTCTGTTAAGTTTTCCAGTTCTGAATCTAAACCTGCTAGGATAACAGAGAACCACGATGACACGGGAGGCAGGCATCAGTGCAACTTATCTCTAATATAATATTCCTGGAGCCAGCGGTGGCTGATGGTTAAGGCATCTGGATTCCATGTGGCCAACCCTGTGGTTTGAGTCTTGGACTCAGTGGCTTGAGAAACAGGTGGGGTACATGTGCATGTGTGCCTAAAAGAAAGAAAAATGGAGATGGGATTGTGATGGAGCCATCCCCCATGGGGGTGCTTTCTCATTTTCTCTCTCTCTGGCAAGCATACACGCTATCTGGCTATATGTGTATATATGTGTATTTATATACACACACACAAATATAATTTTTATTTAAGGTAAAAGATATAATATATATAAATATAACATATACATATATATATATATATATATATATATATATATATATATAATATTTTTGTTGAAGGTAAAAGATATGCTTGTACTAGACTTGACGTTTCCTGACTCTTTACAAAACTACAGAAAAATGAAGACACAGATTCAGAATGTCATAAAAAATTTCTTCTAATTTTCCTAAAATCCTAGCAGGATCTTCCTAGGAATGTACATCCTGAACTCTGTTTACAAACACACTGGAAATCACAGGAACCAGGGAAATGAGTGAAGCCTGCGCCAGTTATTAGGAACGCTCGTAATGACAACAACTTAAATGAATCACAAGTCATCAGGACAGTGAACGGATTCCACCACATGTCAGACGGGGCACCAGGTTTCAGTATTCGTACTCTGCAAATCTCTTCATATTCAGCTCCGTTAAGTTTTTGGAGGAAATAAACTTTGTACTTCTTGCCGGAAAACAAAATAAAATGCTTCCAATTCTTTTTTAACCTAGGAATTTTTCTTAAATCCCTAACTGTTTAGATTTTAATGAGTCAGCCCAACTCTAACTTACACCTCATTTAGTGCCTGAACTTATTATTTTTGTATATCTGCACCTATTATAACACTTCAGTGAAAAGTTCCTTTTGGAAATCTACTGAGAGCTTGAGATGCCGTGTTTGTGTCCTCCACAAAAGAGGCCCACAGAGCTTTCTGTCGATGTCTTTACTGAAGAATTAAACTTGTAGGCTTCATCTCCTAGAAATAGTAGAACTTACAGAAAGCCTTGTTATTTTGACCGACTACACTTCTCATACTTTTATACAGAAATTTTCTCTCCATAGCACTTTGTTCCTTAAAATCCCCTACAGAATTAAATCTGAAAGAAACAGTATGGCTGACACCGTCCTAAAGTGACACACTGCAGTTCTCACCGGGACGCCCTGGCTGTCGCCCACCACCTTGGCATGACTGCACAGCGCTCCTGTCATGCCCCGGGAGGATGAAGAGTTCAGTGTGCATGGTCACTACATGTTACTCTACAGGGTGATTCTCTTCTTCAGAGTACTCAAACTTACTGGCCAACAAGAGCAACTTAAATGAATTTGTTAATAGCACACTTAAGACAACAGAAAAGGGCCAGCAAAATTATTTGGATATGCTGTCTATAGCTAATGTATAGTACAGCTCTCCATGATCAGAACTCTACATAATAAATAGTTGAATTTAACTGATACTTCCTTCTCTGCAAATAAATTGATTGTTATTCTCTATCTGTTAAATGAGACTATAAAACCATGTGCACTACTTTTTTGCCCTGGCTGCCAAAAAATAAAGCCTAACTTACTGAAGAAGCGAAGAAATCTTTCAAAAAGAGTACGAAGCAGTAAATGCCACTTACTGTTGTTAGCAGTGGCGGAGTTAGCAGTGGCGGAGTTAGCGGTGGCGTAGTTAGTGGTGGTTCTTTTTCAGACCACTTAAGCGGCCTGGGCACGTCTATATTCAGGCTATTTCCTTCAGATAGGCTCGGTGATCTTTGATCCATAAGTGCATCACCTTTCTCATTTATTTATTTTTTTGAGAGACTTTTGCTATAGGGCACACGCACTGGCCAGAGAGACAGAAAGTGAAAAATCACCTCCCAGAGGGGACGGCTATGCCACAATTCCTTCTCCTCTATTCTCCTCTCAGGATGTTGGACACGTGTACACACAGCTGCCAGATCCAGGACTTGAACCATGGTCAGCCACTTGGGGTCCAGCATCTAAACCACTAAACCACCTGCTGGCCTAAGTGCCTTACTGTTCATTGTCATTTATCTTATGTATTCTTTCAGAATTTGGTCAAAGATACACTTTATATCATAAGTGTAATTTTATCAAAATAACTTTGCCCCGTCAGTTCTGAGAAAATTGAGAGAGGTTGTACGGATACCACTCAGTGGCAGAACTACCTCTGGCCCCGGTTCTACTGGAGGAGGATGAGGAAAACACCAGCTTGATAGCTGAAATCTTATGTATCTGAATTATTCTAAGGCCTTAATGTCCACTTTTCCCTTTGACCATGTAAGAATCTGGAAGAAAGAAGGAGTGTTTTTTATAAAAGAAAGCCTTGGGCTGAGAGACTCAAGGACAATATGATGCAATCCACACACTCAAGGAGCTGTGCTGAACCCTGTCCAACTAGTGAGCAGAACTTGGAGTGCCACTCTACATCAGGATGGAGAGCAGAAGAGAAAGTCCAATGTTGGGACCAGCAGTTAGTGTAATGGCTATGTCGCTGGACTCCCACGTAGTTGACCACGGTTCAAGTCCCGGACCCGGTGGCTTAAAACTCACACCGGGTGCGTGTGTGTGCGTGCCCAAGATCCCGAGAGGAGAATGGAGGAGAAGGGATTACAGTGTGGCCATCGCCCCTGGGGGGTGATTTCTCACTTTCTATCTCTCTGTCTCTGTCTGTCTGCCGAGCGCACGCACCCTATAGCAAAAACCTCTCCAAATAAAAAAAGAGAAAGTCCAATGTCTCCAGTGGAAACCATAAAAGCTGCAGATATCAAATTCTGAAAATAACTGCCGAGATGCACAAATAAGTAAGGCTTTCAGTTAAACTTGAAAGAGGTAAATATCATCGATCCAGACACATGTCTAAAACATAATCCTCCCGTGAAAATAAACCACTATGTCCATTACGGCTACTCGCAAGGTGCTACACGCCGTGGTTAGCCATCTCCGAGGATTACGTCGTTTACTGTATTTCATTAAATATAAGCGTCTACACTAGAGAGCCGAACTCCATCGTGGAAGGGGTGTGTTCTCAGCAAGTTCATGTTACTGAAAAGACAGGCAAGTTCATTGTTCTTTGTAGTTGGCCGAACTATTCTACAGATACATTGAAAAGGTCTTAAATGTATTTTCAATCTGGTCCTTTCATTTAAAAAGTCACCAGCCATTATTTAATAAGACTCTTAGCCACATTTCCAGAATTTTGCTGATTTGGGAAAGATTGCCAATAATGAAGCAATGGGTCAAAGTTTAAATTCAATTTTATAGTGCCTCGTTGATATATTTTAATATAATGGAATTTCAGGAACATTTTATGGACAATGACCAAGAATCATCCTCAAGTGAATAATAAGGTCCCACCAGGTGTAGGAAACATCTCATGACAGGCAGGGTCAGCACACACATGCCCTTATTCATGTAGCCAGGTCACTTTTCATGCCTGCTTGTCTGTAAGACAGTCTTAACACTTCCAAGGGACAAATCAGAGAACGTATATTGCAACAGAAGTGTTATTTTCATCCACCTTCTCAATGAAAAGCATTCCAATAATTTATCTATATTCAAGATAGTATTATTAGTTTTTAAAGTACTAAGTACTATTAGTACATTATTTATTGAGGCTTATGAATTAAGAAACAGTAACCTCATGTCATTCATTTGAAAGTTAAAAACAAACTGGATTATGACTATCACAAATATCTAAAAATAAATGTACAGTAAGACTTGATAATTTGATACAACATATTAGAATTTTTAGTTTTTTAAAATATGATGATAATTTTGACTTAATTATTGATCACTATGTAGCCTTCCTGGGTTTTCAATAGCTTATTCATTCTACTCTATAAGTCATTCATTTCAAGGGCTAGTAGGTGGCTGGATCCCACATAGCAAACAGCATGGTTCGAGTTCCAGACCTGGGAGGTTGAAAAACTTGCCAGGTGTTATGTGTGTACATGCCCAAATCCTGAGAGGAGAATGGAGCAGGAGGGATTACAGCATAGCCAACCCCCTGGGAAGTGATTTATCAATTCCCTTCTTTGCCTCTCTGCCTATCTCTGGTAAGTGCGCACACCAGATAACAAAATCAAATAAATAAAAATTTTTCAAAACTTCGCTTCATAGGCAAAAATATATTCATAAAATAGATGGAAATTCATACACATGAAAAATAACTTTGAGAGACCAGCAGTTAGCGTAATGGCTATGTCGCTGAACTCCCACGTAGTCGACTGTGGTTTGAGTCCTGGACTCAGTGGTTTGAAACTCATGCTGGGCGCGTGTGTGTGTGCCCAAGATCCCAAGAGGAGAGTGGAAGAGAAGGGATTGCGGTGTGGCCATTCCCCCCGGGGGGTGATTTCTCACTTTCTGTCTGTCTCTTTCTGTCTGTCTGGTGAGCGCATGCGCCCTATAGCAAAAACCTCTCAAAAAAAAAAAAAAAAAAAAGAAAAGAAAAGAAAAAAAAGAACTTTGACATTATGTTTGGTTTCTAAAATTTCAAAAACACAATGATTTTTCTACCTAAAAGTGTAGAATGCTCTTTCTGCCTAATGCAATCATAAACAATTTTATCAGATAGATATAATCACCCCAAATTGCAATTATTGTGAATGTTTTATGGGTACAAATAAACACAATGAGACAGAAACCAACTATTTCTTGGACTCCTTAATAATTGATACATTTTTATCTCAAAGGAATAGTTGAATATTTATTGAAGCAATTTTATGGAGTGAGTTACCAACACCTCTGAAGGCAGGAATAAAATAAAAGACAACAAAACTAACAGATCAGAGATCAAAACCATGATGCTGTAAAACCACCCTGATCCTCCAAGAAATCACTTCATTCCTAGAAAATCTGTTTCTACGTCTAATCCCTGAGGGGTCTGAAGCCACGTCAATTGGCCGACCTCCACGGAGAGTTCCCTGTGAGTCTGAGCAGAGGTGGCAGGAGCAAGCAGGGTGAGGAGCAGAGCAGAAAGGGCACAGAAGAGCGGAGAGAGCACTCGCTCGCTGGCTCAGTCTGCCTGTTTATTCCCAACTCTTCTCCAACCTGCTACATGCCCTCGGGAAAGCTGTTTGGCTTCCTGAACCTTGCTTTCCTTATCTGGGAAATTAAGGGCTTGAACTACATAATCTCAGATATCTTTGTCTATGTTTCATCTTTTCTTTCTTTCTTCCTTTCTCTCTCTCTCTTTTTGAGAAAGAATATGGAATTTGTCAAGCTAGCTTATATTGTTATTTTCCAGTTAGGTGAATTGTTCTAAAGCAGACAAACAAGCAGCTCATCGGGCCCATTTTAAACAGAGACAGCCATGATGTGGCTAAAGCACACTCTACAGAAATTAAAACATTTAATTCTGATATATCGGCTTTGTAAACTTAGGCAGTTTGTCCTCCCATCAGTTTCTTTACAAGTAACAAAAATTTTGAAAATATTAAGTAAAATAATATATGTGAAAGCATTTCTTAAAGTAAAAACTGCTCTCCAGCATTTTAAACACCACAGGTGTTTTATTATGTGCCCAGACAGAATCATACCCATCACTAATACCGCTAACACTCGGGCAGCCTGAGTCTGACCAGGCAGACACCTCCATTCCTCTCCTCCTCCCTTACCTGCATGCCAAACTCAGCCACAGTGACAGCAAGGCCAGAGGTTTGGATTAAGCAAGAAAAATGTCCTGCTTTCACTATGGGATATTTGTTTTCATCAACTTTGACACATTATTCTTTTATTATTTTAAGGATTTAAATATTTTATCACTACCTGCTTTGTCTGATGAATTTGTTTGCAAATGGCTGAGCACTTTAATGGACAATTCTTTTTAAACAGCTAATGCATTGTAAATCCATTATTTCTTGGCTTTTATGCTGAGTAATTTGACAGCCATTAACATTTTTGGCTTTATTTTATGGAAGGTTTCACCTGCATGGTTACAGAATAATCCAGCAGCTTCAGGAGTTCCAGAATAAAAGCACAATTTAAATGATAATCAAACCCACTAAGAAAATGAATTTGGATTTATAACTTTAGAGACCCATAACCTGCATGTGAGACTTAATGTGTAAAGCTTCAGACAGCACAGTTAATCAAAGGCATAAATATGAAGCCAGGAAGTCATTGCTGTCACAAAATCGGCAGGACTATTACCCAGAGAAGTCCACATGCCCTGTTCTTTCTCTCTCTTTTTAAGATAAGCAAAAATCCTTTCTTCTTATTAGGTCCAAAAATTCTCTGGTGCTGCTCCCTGAAGCTTGTATATCTCCTGTTCCAATGGGAAAATGGTGCAATCACTTTACTCTTCATTTTCAGAAAGTTTTGGAATTTAGAAACAGCCCTACCTATATAGATGTGAATGAACTTGAACTTGATGGACTGTATGTTAAGAGAGCATCCATTTTTACTCTTCGATTCAATTTTTCCAGAAACTTTGATCAGTCCCCTTGTATTAAACTGGAAGGAAATAGATGTTAGAACAGTTGAGTGGAGGAAAAAAAAAGAACTTGGGAGTCATGTTAGAAAGAAAGAGAGGAAAGCAAGAAAGGAAAGAAGGAGCACTATCTAACATTTTTATGCACAGAGAGAAAGAGGCAGTTCTGGATCTGAGAGACCGCGTCATTCTGGAGTCTCCTACGTTTTCTCATGTCCACAGACGACTAGTCGAGGTTAGGCCTGCCAGCCTCTTTGGCTCAGCATACGTGGATGTTGTGTGGCAGTTATCTCCCCTACACCATGTCTTTAGGACCCAATACCTATCACCTGTAATGACTGAAGACAGGGGTTTGAGTGACTTTATACCAGTAAATGACTCTCAACCAGAAGCGTGTTCATCTCTTCGTTACTCCAGCACAAAGTGACCTGCTTGGGTTGCCCATAAAATACATAAACGTATTTGAGAGTTGTTATATTTTATGGTTGAGTTAAGATAAAGTTATTGTAGGTTTTGTCCATCTTTTTTTCTCTTTTTATCTCTAGAATGTAAAAGGCCTTTCTTCTCATCTACATGCCAATAACTTAGATATAGGGTACTTTCTTTTCTTTTGTCCACTATAAAATATACCATTTATTTTAAGAATTATTTATTTAATTTTATTTATTCATTCATTTATTTTAATTTAACCAGAGACAGAGACAGAGAGAGAGAGGGAAAGTGGGAAATCAAGCCTCCAGGTCTGGGGCTCAAACCATTGTTTGCCACATGGGAGTGTCCAATGCCTTAATCACCATGCCACCTACTGGTCCCTAAAATATACTATTAACAAGCATTTTAGGTAAATACATGCTATATGTTTTATTTTTGCATTTGAAATCCCCACTAGATATAAATTTCATGAGAGCAGAAAGCTGCTTTGCTCACTGTTGTAGTCTGGTGCCTAAGCAGTACATGACACAGAGAAAATACGAAATAATACTTGTTTAAGGAATAGATGAATGAGTGAGTCCCAAACAAGGCATGTGGAGACCATTTACTGCCAAAATAACGGCCAATTTAATTTTTTATTAAGTAATCTATAGGAAGGGAAACGAAACGCGAGCAGCATTTTGAGAGTTACTAATCTGCCCTCCCTACGTTACCCCCCCCCCCGCCAGAGGACTCCCACAGCGATGTATTTTTCTGCCTCTTTCTCTCTGTGCACAAAAATGATAGATAGAGCTCCTTCTTTCCTTTCTTGCTTTCCTCTCTTTCTAACATGACTCACAAGTTCTTTTTTTTCCCCATTCACCATTCTAACATTGATTTCCCTCCGGTTTAATACAAGGGAACTGATAAAAGTTTCTGGAAAAATTGAATCAAAGGATAAAAATAGATGATCTCTTAACATACAGTCCATCAAGTTCAAGACACTGTAGTACCTGATGATATCAACCATTTAGTCCTTTCCTACAGAACTGAGTCCTGCAAATTTAACCATGTTACTGTGGTCTTTTTTACATCATTAACTGAAGAAAAATGGGTGCTCTTTAAATATTTCTTTTTAATTAGAAAATAAGGGACAGACTGAGATAGAACTGAGAAAAGTTATTCCATTTATCATAGTCACCAAAAGTATAAGATACTTAGGAATATATCTAACGAAAGAAGTTAAAAACCTCCATAAGGAAAACTATGAGAAGCTAAAAAAAGAAATTGAAAATGACACAAAAAAGTGGAAGGATATCCCATGTTACTGGATTGGAAGAATTAATATAATCAAAATGGTGATTTTACCCAAATTAATCTACATATTTAATGCAATGCCAATCAAAGTACCAGACACATTCTTCACAGATCTAAAAAAGACAATCATAAAATTTGTCTGGAATCATAAAAGACCCCGTATTGACAAAGCAATTCTACGCAAGATGAATGGGTGGCATCTCACTCCCTGGCCCAAGAATATACTATAAATTTGTGGTAATCAAAACAGCATGGTACCGGCACAGAAACAGATATGTGGACCAATGGAACAGAATAGAATCTCCAGAATTAAATTCCCAAACATACAGTCAACTGATTTTTTTTTTTTTTTTTTTTTGGAGAGGTTTTTCGCTATAGGGCGCGTGCGCTCGCCAGACAGACAGAGAGAGACATAGAGACAGAAAGCGAGAAATCACCCCCCAGGGGGGATGGTCACGCCACAATCCCTTCTCCTCCATTCTCCTCTTGGGATCTTGGGCACGCACGCACACGTGCCCGGCGTGAGTTGTAAACCACCGGGTCTGAGACGCAAACCGCGGTCAACTACGTGGGAGTCCAGCGACATAGCCATTACGCTAACTGCTGGTTCCCACAGTCAACTGATTTTTGACAAGGAGTACCAGTCAATCCAGTGGGAAAAGGAAAACCTCTTCAGCAAATGGTGCTGGAAAAACTGGATCTCCACTTGCAGAAAGATGAATCTGAACCCCTACCTCTCACCTCTGAAAAAAATCAAGTCAAGGTGGATCAAAGATCTAAATCTAAGACCTCACACTATAAAACTGCTCCTGGAAAACACAGGGGAAACTCTGGGAGACATTGGGTCAGGTAAAGACTTCTTAAGTAAGACCCTTAAAGCACAGTTGATAATCCCCAAAATAGACAAGTGGGATTACATAAGACTAAGAAGTTTCTGCATGGCAAAAGACACAGTCATTACTGTGAATTGACAGCCCTCAGAATGGGAAAATATTTTTGTAAACTATGTGTCAGAAAAGCAACTGATAACCAGAATATACAAGGAACTCAAGCTGCTGTTTCGAAAAAAGATGATCAACCTTATTAAAAGGGAGAAGGAGTTGAAAAAAACCACTCTCTAAAAATGACGTAAGAATAGCCAAAAGGCATATGAAAACATGCTCACTATCCCTCATTGTAAGGGAAATGCTGATCAAAACGACAATGAGATACCACCTAACTCCAGTCAGAATGACTAAGATTAAAAAAACAAAAAACAATAAATGCTGGCGGGGGTGTGGTGAAAGGGGAATTCTCTTACACTGCTGGTGGAAATGTAAATTGGTTCAGCCACTGTGGAGAAGAATTTGGAGATTCCTCAAAAATCTACAAATAGAACTACTTATGATCCGCAATCCCACTCCTTGGTATCTACCCAAAGGACAGAATAATTCTTCATTGGAAAAGTGCTTGCACATTGATGTTTATTACGGCACTATTCACAATTGCCAAGACATGGAACCAACGCAAATGTCCACAAACAGATGAATGGATAGAGAAACTATGGCACATATACTCCATGGAATATTATTCAGCCATAAAAAACAACAAAACCCTGGCTTTTGACAGAAAGTGGAAGAATATGGAAGATTTACTGCTGAGTGAAGCAAGCCAGGCTATGAAGGAGAGACATTGTATGTCCCCACTTAATGTATACCGAGTGTCTGTACTCTATGATTGAAAGGGATTGACTGAAGGATATAGAAACAAAGTAAACGGATGTAAATACAGATATAGTGTGTGTGAAAGAGTAGGGTTTGAGGAAAAACAATTAAAAGAAAATTGGGGAGGAAAAGCATTAATGGGACAAAGAAACATGACAATTTCTATTAAAGATATTTTATAGTTTACTCAACTGGACTAGGGAGAAATGTTCACATGTTAGAATATTCACTTTGTAAGCTAAATAATGTGATTGACTGTATAAAAGAAAATGAAATTAAAAATTAAAAAATTAAAAAATAAAGAAAATAAGGCAGTGAGAAGGAGCCAAATCAGGACTGTAAAGTGGGTATTTAATGATTTCCCAGTGAAACCCACAAAATTGCTCTTATTTGATGAGAAGGGTGAGCAGGAGTATGTCATGTTGGAGAAGGACTCTCAAAGCTTTCCCAGGTATCTTTCTGCTAAAGCATGAATAACTTTTGCAAACACTTATAATAAGCAGACTTTGTCATTCTTTGGCCCTCCAGAAAGTCAACAAGCAGAATACCTTGAGCATCCCAAGATACAGTTGCCACGACCTTTTCTCTTGACTGGCTCATTTGTGTTTTGACTGGACCACTTCCACATCCTGGTAGTCACTGCTTGGACTGTCCTTTGTACTCTAGAATGAACTGGTAAAGTCATATGTCATCTCCCACTATAGCTCGTCAAAGAAATGCCCTAGGGTCTTGATCCAATCTGTTTAAAATATCCACTGAAAGGTCTGATTTTATCTGCAGTTGATCTGGGTGAAAGAGTTCTAACACCTATGAAGCAGCTAGTTTGCTCAGCTTTAATTGTGGGTCGTAATTGTGTTGCTGGAGTGGGTGAGCTGTGTGTAGTGCTGGCTGCTGTTTCTACTGCTTGTTGTTGGCCCTCTCCACCCAGGACATGGGCCTAATTAATTCCCCCACAAATCGATTGCTGTAAGTGTCATCTTCAACATTATCACATTCTTTTTAAAAATAAGTCTTCATTTGCAAACTGCCAAATTTGGAAGGCATTGTCTTTTATAAAGCATCAATGATTTCACCATTCTTCCATCCAAGCTTCAATATAACGTTGATGCGTGCTCTTGCTTCAATTTTAGCAGATCATGTTTCACTGAGGGGGCTCTATTCAAACTGATGTCCTGTCCTACTTAGAGCCTCAAACTATATTCTGTTTAGACTTGTTATAACAAGTTAGCATCAGTTTATTTTGATGCCAAAAACTTTTTAAATTCATGCACAGCTTTTCCATAACATGCATTTAAAAATATTTCTCATAGATCTAATACTAGTCTTCCTAAGGACAGAATAGAAAAATATCCAGGGGCCAGCAAGTGGTTAAGGGTGGTTGGACTGGCTGGTCACAGTTCAAGTTCCAGACCTGGCAGCTTGCTTTCTCACTTTCCCTCTCTCTCACTCTTGCTCTCTCACTCTGTCCCTCTCTGGTCAAATTAAAATAAATAAAATTAAATGAAATAATTCTTTTTATTTTTTAATAAAAGGAAAAATATCCAAAGTCACGTAGCCATTTTTCTGATAGAACATTCAGGTTGTCTCAGTTGGTGTCATTACAAACAATGCTCATTAATTATCTTGTCAATAAATATTTATGGAGAAATGGATTTATGTGTATTGGATACATTGCCCACATTGGATTTCTTGGTCAAAAATATGTGCCTTTAATATACTTATATATATATATATATATATATATATATATAAATATATGTACACATACACACATAAACACACAAATTTATGTTATATGTATTGTGAGTAGTTTTATACAGTGTATGATTTTTCCTTTGACTTTGTTATGCTATTGTTGTAGACAACTTCCATGGGTCCCGTGACTGTCCAGAGACATTGACAGCATTTGCTCTGTGCTGTCTCTACAAGGATGTTTGTACAGAGAACAGCCATGGAAGACAGAGATAGTGCCTCTCTCTAAAGTAAAAAGCATATTATTATCCACTACGAAATACTCGGATTTCCTGAGCTGAGGGTGCCTCTTTTGTAGCCTACTGCATTGGCAGATGTTCCTGGGCACTCACTACTTCATTATGTAGCAACTGGGGCTTAAGAAACAGACATAAGTAAAAGCAGGCCCTCTGGCTATGGCTATGCTGCTGCTATGAGTAAGAAAGTCCTTCCTTGAGGACCAGAAGTCAGACCTCCTGCTGGCATCCAAGAATGGTGCAAGCTAACCAAGCTTGCAAGTGGAGAAGACGCAGTCATTTCATGGTTCTAGATAGCTAAACATGATTTAAAAAATTAATAACCCACTAAGTATATCTTTAAGTCTTTTGGAAATCATGTCCAATTTTGATGGTCTCTTATACTTGCAAATTATGTACATTCTGGTAGATTTGCTTCTAGTATTTTATTTTCTACACTTGAATATTCAACCAGATTATATTTTTGCATATTGTGGAAGAAAGGGCCTTAGCTTTTTCTCTTCCTCATGACAGACATTTTTATTAAATAAATCATCCTTTACCCATAGATTTAAAAGTTTTCCTTTTTAAAAAACTTTTTAATTTTCAATTTTATTTTTAGGTTTTTACCATAAGGTGCATATGCTTGCCAGAGAAAGACAGAGAGGGAGAGTGAGAAATCACCCTCCAGGGGGGATGGCCATGACACATCCATTCTCCTTCATTTTCTTCTCAGGATTTGGGGCATGAGCACATGAGCCCACCATGAGTCTCAAGCCAGTGGGACCAGGACTCTAAGTTCAGTCAGCCATGTGGGAGTCCAGAGACTAAACCACCACACCAACTGCTGGCTGAAGTTTATCCTTCCTATACACTAGCTTACCCCTTGTACTTGGATCAATTCTGGAATATTTTGGATTCCATTAGTACACTTATTTATTCTCGTGAAAACAGAATAGTGTTTTGATTATAGTAACTTTGTGTATGTTTTAGTTTTTGTTAAGGCATGACTGTCTTTGCTATTTTTATTCAAGATATTTAAGCTATTTTCAAACATTTATTCTACTATATGAATTATTAAATAAGTTTTATCTATTCCCAAAGATATCCACTGAGAGACCGAGTGGAACTGCATCAAACTCATTCCAAACATAGTATTTTGGAATGATTTCCTGATGTAAGAGTTTATCTAGATGTTCATTATTTTGGGGGTCTTAATTAAGAACTTCTGTAATATACCCTGTTTTCCTTATATAATCATGTATCTTCTATATATAGTTGTTTTATGTCTGATTTTCTTTGGATATACATAAACACACATACAAATATCTCTAACCCCAACTAATCTTTGCTAGCTAGATATTGTTAGTTTGCACAGAAGCTATTAATATTTCTTTTTTATTCACGCATTTACCATTCCCTTATTTAGCCTAAGAGTTCTTATTAAACCTCTTGACATTATATGTATAATTATAGTATCATCAGATTTTTAAAATTCTTTTCAAATATTTATGCTGACTTCTCAAGGATTTATAAAAATATTTTGCCTAATTACATTACCTAATATCTTCAAAATATTATTGAATAATACTGATGGTAAGTAGATTCTCTGTATTATTTATTTCATTAAAATGATTTTAGTTTTCTTTTACAAATATATGATTAATGGTAGATATTCATAAAAACACTCACTGTGTCTCAGTGATTTTCTTCTATTTTTATTTACTTATTTATTTTTACATTTTTTATTTCATTTTCTTTTTTACATTCAATCACATTATTTAGCTTACAAACTGAATATTTCAACATGTGAACATTTCTCCCTATTCCAGTGGCTAACACTATAAAATATCTTCAACAGATAATACCACATTTCTTTATCCCATTAATGTTTTGCCTCTCTATTTTTCTTCTAAATGTCCTTCCTCAGATTCTATCTTTCACACACACTATATCTGGTATTCACATCCATTTACTGTGTTTCTATATCCTTTAGTCAATTAGTTTCAGTCATAGAGTGCGGATACTCAGTATGTATTTAGTGGGGACATGCAATGTCTCTCCTTCATATTGCTTCACTCAGCAGTAAATCTTCCATATTCTTCTATTTTCTGTCAAAAGCCAGGAATTTTTTCTTTTTATGGCTGAATAGCATTCCATAGAGTATATGTGCCACAGTTTTTTCAATCCATTCATCTGTTCGTGGGCATTTGGACTGGTTCCATATCTTAGCAATTGTAAATAGTGGCACAATAAACATCGATGTGCAAGCACTTTTCCAATTAAGAATTCTTCTGTCCTTTGGTTTATTTTTATTTTATACATTCTTTCCCACTGAAATAAATTCATTTATCTATTTATTTATTACATATTTTTATTTTTAGTTGACAAATAGTAATTGCATTTATTTCTTTTTAGTCTATTTATTTTTTATACATTAAACCACGATATTTCAATACAGTTTATAAAATGAATTTTCCCAACAGGAATACACTGCATTAAAGGTATTATCATACATGTTATCATCAACAGATAATTTTCCATTTTGTTGTCCCTTAAACGTTTTGGTTCTTTTTCTCCCTGATTCCTTTCCTCTCACCCTCTCCCATCCCCCACCCTCCTTCCACACTGTGGAATTATACTTGCATTCATGGCAAGTTTTATCTATTCACATGCTGTTATTCTTTCAATATTTATCTTTATTGCATTTGCTAACATTTTACTTTGAATTTTTACATCAATATTCATACATGAAAATGGTTTTTATTTTTCTGAGAGATTATTATCTCTATGAGGTTTTAGTTAAGAGTTACGCTAGTTTCTTGCCTTTTTAAAGAGAGTTTTTGCTATCAGTTGCATGCTCTCACTGGAGAGACAGAGCGAGGCAGAGACAGAAAGCAAGAGATCGCCCTTCCCCAGGGGGAATGGCCACACCATCTCCATCTTGGGATTTTGAGCATATATGCACATGCACCTGGCAGGTTTCAAGCTGCAGGGGCTGGGACTCATACTGAAGTGGGCCAAGTGGGAGTCCAGCACCTTAACTAACCACTATTCCACCTCTTGGCCCCAAGTTATGCTAGTTTCTTAAACTATATCAGGAAGGTTTTTTTTAATTCCTTGGTTTATAAGGTAGAAGTTGCCTTTTTAAATGCTTAGTTAGAAGTCAGCCACAAATCATCCCAGCTGAATGCCTCGAAATCTTCTGATTATCTCCCAGATATCGCCTAGGGTTATTGGTTCCTTGATGCTTACAGCTAATCCTTTGAAGGCTTTAAAGCCTTGGGCTTCAAGTAATGATCTGAGTTTTCTCATGGAAATGGATAAAATGAAAAGGTAGAGCAAAATCCTGCCAAATACCATTCGAGGAGGCCACATGGCCATTCAGTGGTAAAATGTGTCACTCCAGGAGGCTGAGCCACACAGGAGGGTCCAGGTTCACATCTGGAGACGTCCCTGAGCATCTGTCATACTCAGGCACATGTGCTTGTGATCTGGGACTAGCTGAAGGCTGGGAGGGACTGAACATCAGGAGTCTGTAAGGGGTGTTGTTCCTTTGTCTCTCTCACTCTCACAGCAATAGATAAATAAACGAACTTTTTAAAATTTACATACATGGATTTGAGGTACCACTGGAAGCAGCAGGATAAACAACTAAAGGATCCACGCTGCTAAACACAAGGAAGAACCGATGTATTTTCTTCCCAAGTACTCTGTTAACTGAAAGAGCTAGGAAAACTCAAAATGATCCTTTCCCATTTTTTTGTCCCAAATCTACTTTGCCCAAGGAATGTTCCATTTTAAAATGAAGTAAGGAGGGACCAGCAGATGGCATGATGGTTACCTCACTGGACTTCTACATGGTTGACCAGAGTTCGACACCTGAACCTGGTAGCTTCAAACAAATGCCAGAGGCATGTGCATGTGTGCCCTAAATCCTGAGAGGAGACTGCAGGAGAAGGGATAGTGGCTGGCCAGGTTTCTCTGTCTCTGTCTCTCCAGTCAGTGCACATGCCTTAGCAAAAAATCTCTCTAAAAAAAACACATAAAGTTAGGAAATAAAGATCCTTCCCTGTGCAGAAGTGATCTCTTTAAAGCATGTCACACCAGTGAATACAGACACACACTGATAGGATAGGGTATAATGTACTTTAGCTCCTGCACAAATGTCTCTAAATTTCCCAATACACATCTTCTCTTTGACCTCTACCTCTCACACAGTTAACTTTTTCTCTTTCCTCTCCTAATGCTTAGTGACTTTTTATCAGGCCAGTGTCCCCAAATGTCGGCCACTTCCAACGTCACTGGGTTTATAACTGCGTCTCTGCTCCTCTAGCTGAACGATTTCCCAGCTCCCCTCTCAGTGCACACCCACGCCGGGCATGGGCTCCTTTCCATCATGCTCTTACTGTTGCTTTGAGTCACCAGAATCACCCCCCAATGGGCACACTAACTCAGCAGTGGCCTCTTCCCAAAATGATTTAATTGCTTCTGATGCAATTCTGAATCTCTCCCTATCGTCATCAGCATAAAGATTAAATCTGTTGTTTCGGAAAGAGAAGCCCATGGCGCATGCTGTACCGTCAGGAGACAAGAGGCAGAACAGTAACTAGATGATAAAGATGTTACCATCAAGCTCAAAAATGCAATTAAGCCACGTCAAAGATGGTCAGAAGCACCGCCTGTACTCTGTGTTCGCCTTCATCTCGGCACACCGCAGACAAAGAGGCACGTGCTGCACGAGAAAAGGGCCTGGCGTTCTCATCTGAGTGGAAGGACTCGGCTGCTCAGGCTGATAAGCTAGGGGCCGCCGAAACCGCACTCTAAATTAATGTAAGTTGCTGTACATACTCCCAATGAGAGGACCTGAGGAAAATTGTTTCAATTATTTTTTAATCTTATTTATTATTATTATTACTTTATATTTGCTATAGGGCACATGTGCTCACCAGAGAAAGACACACACACACAGATTGAGAGAGAGAGAGAGAGAGAGAGAGAGAGAGAGAGAGAGAGAGAGAGAAAGTGGGAAAGCAAACTGCCAGATCCTGGAGTCAAACCACAGTCAGCCGTGGGAGCCCAGCGCCTTAACCACCACGCCACCTGCTGGATTGAGAAATTGTTTTTTTTTTAAAAGCGAATTTCAGTACAATAGAGATGATAATTTATTGTTATATTTATCTTTCAATTCCAATCAGAAGTAAATTGGGGGTCCTCCTGGAAACCTTGCGTGTTTTCTAGAAACCAAACATAAAGGACCTCACTGGACTCTCCTGAGGAGGGTCCTGCAGACTAGCTTCCTTGGAGATCCCTGCTAGTTAATCACGTCTTGTCGTTACTCCGATCACTGTACCCCAGACGTGATTCTGAATTCTGTTTCTTGCACTTGATACGTGAGCTGGAGAGACTCATGTGTGCTATGCCTTCAGCGTGTTCCTACACGTGCCCCTGCCTCCCGTGTAGTGCCCTGGCTTTACGGATGGCCTGTGAGTTCAGCTGTCACTTCGGAGCACAGTCCACTAGAGGCTGGTTGCTTCCTCCACACGTCTTTCTAAGACTGCTACCCCCTGAGAGGCCACAGGGTGAGAGCACAGCCACGGGGTGGAGAGAGCTGTTCCCTGAGTCACATGGTGGAAGAGAGCCTCTGAGAGCAGGCCAGGTGGAGTTAGAAATAAGCCTTCATTGGCTAAGCCACTGGGATTTGGGGCCTTATGCATTGCAACAGCTAGCACTGGATACCCTCGGCAATACAACACAGAATCACAGGACACTAGGGCAGAAAGTGACCAAGAGAGTACCTGTTCTCTTCACTTTTAGTGGGCTTAACAAAGGAAAACTTTAGGAAATGACAACATACTTGGAGAAGAAAGTCAGTCTGCTCCATCAGTAATGTTGATGAATCTCCGAGATCCAAGCCTCACCTCTTTTACCCCTCCCTGATCTCCCATTGCAGATACTGAATAATCTCCAATATCCAGCTTCGTAGACATACAGGATGAGGACACTCCAGGGTGCTGTTCAAAAGGCACTAATCCAGTCTAAGTCTCCATTTGCAGAAGTATCAGGAACTCCCAGGTCTTGCCTAGGCTCCCTCTCAGACAGAGAGCAGAAACAGGGCCACTGCTCTGCGTCTGTGTGTCTGTGAACTTTCTTAATTCTCATCAGGAGACAGAGGTTTGAATCTACCAGTTGGCGGAGTATTGGAGAGCCCATGTTGGGACTACAGTCTGTGGGTCTGCCCCTGAGGCAAAGGCCTGCCACTATCTGCCTGTTGATGCTCAATGAACATTCAACAGGCAGAAGGACACACCGACGTTTATAACCATCCTGAGGAACTAATAAGCAAATTCGTATGCACATGGAAAGCACTGCGGTCAAACTGGAAATCAGCTTGGCATCATTTTCCAGAGCAGAACAATCACATACTTCCCATGACCCGGAAATTCTTCCCTTAGGAATGGATCCCCAAGAGAAACGCGTCCGACTGCACAGCAGGACACCCATGTGAGCGCACACTTAGCAGCACTGTTCACGAGAAACCGTTGTGAATGGTGCTCTCGCACAGATCGATGTCTACGACGTGATACATTTCACCAAAGTCAAAATTAACAACTACAGCGACATGCAGAGCATGATGAATCTCAGCAAATTAATACTATGAGAAATTAATCTCCAGAGTATTACATATAGCATGCTATTCTTTTTCATAAAGTGAAACCACAAGTAACAAGTGTGTGTATATGTGTATATAAATGTGTATATAAATGTGTACATAAATGTGTATATAAATGTGTATGTGAAACATATGGGGTTGCCAGTAAAGTCATGATGCATTTTTGCATTAAAAAAAAAAAAAACAGAAAAGATGTCATGACTTTTCCTATGACCCGATATACACAAGCAATGTAGAAAAGAAAACAGGTTAGGGATTAAATACATAGTCTAGAGTGTAATTAGCCTGAATAAAGGGGAGTAGGGAATAAAATAAAGGGCATATAGGTAAATGTCAGTCATTATTTCTACTACCTCAGTGTCACTTTCGATTCTGAGTTCATGAATTCCTATTGTTTTTAGATAGATAAGACAGACAAACATAGGCCAATAATGAACCCTAGGATTATGATCAGTACAATTGCGGGCTTGAGGTCTAATGGAAAAAAAAGGTATTATTTTATTTAGAGTTTTTTTGTTTTGTTTTGTTTTGTTTTGTTTTGCCTTAGGATGCGTGTGCTCACCAGAGAGAGAGACAGAGACAATGAGAGGGTAAGTGAGAAATCATCCCATAAAGGGGAATGGCCATGATGCAAGTGCTTCTCCTCCATTCTCCTTCCAGGATCTTGGGTGCGTGACACATGCCAGTGTAATTTTCAAGCCAGCAAGTCAGGGACTCAAACCATGGTCGGCCATGTAGGAGTACAGCAACATAATTGCTATGTCATCTGCTGGCCCAAAAATGATATTAAAGACCCCAAACCGAGTTTAGAACAACAAAATGGAAGCAAATGTGTTTCCTTTTTTTCTCCCTAAGCACATATTTAGCTACTATTGTTTTAAAAATTAAAGGGAAAACTAGCCAGTAAATAATATCATTAGTAGTTTTTGAAAAGACAGATGAAGAACTAGTCTAGGAAAACTAAAAAATACAAATGGTAAATGACAACCAATCTAAGAATAAGATGGACTTACGAACAATGAACTTTAAGAGTAAAAAGAAGAAAAATGGCCATGACACATGGTCAAAGACAGATATTCACGTACGCATACACTCAGACAATGGTCACCCCAGGGGAGGACAGGGCAGACCCACTTCTTATCCCATACACTAACGTGGCACATCTTCCTTGGGTAGTTCTCTTCCCCCAACCAACTGGGTAATCTCGAGCAAATCACCCAACCAATATTTACACTCAGTGTCTCCATCAGTGTGAGCATGAGGAAACACATGAAGACGTCAGTAGAGAATCTGATGCTTGACAGTTTCCAGAAAGTGCTGATTCAAATTCAGCCTCAAATGAACGAAGAGGAAAATTAGATTGTTAAAGATGCGTATTTGGGGACCAGCAGTTAGCGTAATGGCTATGTCACTGGACTCCCACATAGTCGACTGCGGTTTGAGTCCTGGACCCGGTGGCTTAAACTCACGCCGGGCTTGTGTGCGTGCGTGCCCAAAATCCCAAGAGGAGAATGGAGGAGAAGGGATTGCGGCATGGCCATCACCCCTGGGGGGTGATTTCTCGCTTTCTGTCTCTATGTCTCTCTGTCTGTCTGGCGAATGCATGCGCCCTATAGCAAAAACCTCTTAAAAAAAAAAAAAGATACATATTTGTGCAAGTAAGCTATACTGATAATATAGATTTAAGCCCCTTGAAAATGAATAACTTAGCCTTATTCTTATCCCTTTCCTTAAATATGTTAATTCAGAAACATAAAAAAGAAAACATATGCATTGATAATCTAGATGTATAGTTTAGAACCATATACTGATGTTGGTTCAGAAATTATACATATAGATTACCAATGTACAGGCTTTTTAACTAAATAATCAATGCCCGTTTATGGGATATTTTGAATTTTCAGAGTATTTTGCTCTATTTGGTATTGTTATAATGAACATAATGAATTCTATCTTCATTTTTTTTGTGCTAAAGTTCCATTAAAACATTTACTAAAATTAGGGAATTTTTAAACCATGGAATCTTAATTGCATTAATTATCCTTTCTCACCCTCAAATGTTTTATAATGAAACTAAATAATGGATGCAATAATGAAGCAAAGGACAAGTTGGATTTGCATATTTTATAAACATGCTCAGGGAAGTAACTGTGCTACTTTGCTTGAAATGGTAGTCAGGTTAATCATGTGTCTATGAAAGAGGGATCCCAATTTCCTTGGGGCAGGGAGGGGACAAGAGGAAGGAGTGACTTTGAAATGATGTCCTGTGTGTCCTGTTTTGCTCTTATGTGAGAGAAAATGGGAAAACAAAGCTTTCACAAGAATTTCACATTCACAGAGAAGTTAACTACACTACCGTTAAAGGAGTTTTCTCTTACCCACCAAAATGAGAGAGAAACCTGTTTAATTTACTGAGCACTCAGGGTGAAAGATCGAGCTTCAGCTTACTCTCCAAGGTTAGTTCAGGAAGTATCTAAAACTTGTATTATGAAATGAAGACTATTTTTAAAAAGAATGGGGCTGGGTCCAGCAGGTGGTGTGATGGTTAAGGCACTGGATCCCACGTGGCTGACCGTGGTTTGAGTCCTGGACTTGATGGCAAGATCATGTTGGGTGTTTGTGTGTGCCCACAAATCCTGGGAGGAGAAGGGCTTGTGGCACGGCCGTTTCCCTGGAGGGTGATTTCTCATGTTCTCTGCCTCTCTCCTATGAGCACACTCGTTCTGTGGCAAAAACTTTAAAAAGTTGGTAGCTATAGTACAAAGTGCTTGTTTTAAGGAGAAGTAAATCAGGAAGTACATAAACCCAAGCACCTTTCAGAACTCAGATGAAGGTGTCAAAATTAGAGTAAAGTGAGAGAAAGTGAATGACAGAGGATGAAAAACAGAGCAGAAACATGCAAACCAGTATTTTTCTTAAAGAAGCAAAACAAAAGCAATCAAAGGTATGGCACTCCATATTTTCTGGGCAAATTAAGAGTTCTCGTTATGGGACTGGCTCTGTGGTGCAGAGGTTAAGGGAGCCAGATCCCACGTGGCTGACAGCAATTCAGATCCCAGCCACACCCATGGCGTGTACGTGTGCCCCAAGTCCCAAGAACAGGAGGGAGGAGAAGGGAGTGCACCATGGCCATCTCCCCTGGGACGTGCTTTCTCACTTTCCTTCTCTCTCTCTTTCTCTGTCTTTCTCTGGTGAGTGCATGCACCTAATAGCAAACTATGACAAAAAAGGGAGCGGGGAAAGGAATTGGGTTGTGACCACACCCCATGGGAGGGTTCTCCCCCAGCCCCTGTCTCTCACAGTCTCTTTCTGGCAAGCATAAATACCCTTTGGCAATTTTTAAAGTACATTTTTAAAGTGAATTCAATTTGAACTCAATTCATTAAACTGATTTTTGCCAACATCAAGCTAATAACCTTGAATCCAATTATCCTACAGATCTATCTGTAACAGACTAATGCCAAATAGAAGGTTTTAACAGAAAAAAAAAAAGGCATTTCATGATAGAAATTGCCATTGAAGATTAAAAACTAAAGAACAGGACAGAAGTGATTAAGTCATCTCATGAAGGCCACTGCTTGGAGGATTCACCTTTCCTAATTACCCAAAATTCAGCCAACCAGCTCAGCCTAAATTTTCTCTTAATTGGCTGTCACGGTCTTTAAACTATAACTGGCAAACTTAATTTACGCTTGCATTGGAAAACTCTTAGATGTCGAAGACTAATGAATGTGACGATGGTGGCACTGCCAACATAACTGATCACAAGGCCATCTGCCGTTGCGTGAAGACACTTAACGTCCACAAATAATCCGGGTTCCCAGATAACTGTATAATACGGGTGTCACAACTGCTTGGGTTTATCATTGCTAATACTCTCAGAAATGAAGACACTTACTACATTTACCCTTTATAATCCTACTTCATAAATAAGTACAATTAAAGGGTAAAATTAATTGTCAATCCTTCTCAAAAGAAATACTATATCATTTAATCGTAAGACAGTTTTCAACTCCTGTGCATCTGAGCCGCTCTGCACATTAGGCCTGTTACGGCTCTCTGCGGGGCTAGTTAGCGGACTGCCATTCAAGCCAGAGGACTGGCCCCTAGCGCGGGCTCGCCTCATTTTCAGGCTCAGTCCTCTCTCAGCCTCTCTCCTATACTCTCCTTTTTGGCTCTAAAATGAGGACCTACTTCTCTCTGGCCAGTTTTCACCAGATTTCTACATTGTCAAAGGTACAATGGCTTTTTTGTTTCTGATGAGCACCATGACAGTAATTAGACTTTTTTCTTAAATAATTAAACCTGAACAAAACAAGGTTATTTGTGCTTTTCTTTAAAGAAGTACTTAGATAAATTAAAATATGTATCTGTGTATAGGAACCAGTTGCTCTCATATCTTCATCTACTAAATTGAACAATCAAATTAAATGTTTTAAGGAAATAGTTTGTAATGCTTTTAAAACATTTGAAAGAACTTCAAGAACCGACCTGTGAAAAACAAAAACACAAAATATAGGTTAAAGATTGGGACCAGCAGATGGCGTAATGGTTATGTCGCTGGACTCCCATGTAGTCAATTACAGTTCGAGTCCTGGACTTGGCAGCTTACGACTCACGCTGGGCCTGTGTGTGTGCATACCCCAAAATTCCAAGAAGAGAATGGAGGAGAAGAGACTGTGGCATGATCATGTTCCCTGGGGTGTGATTTCTCACTTTCTGTCTCTCTATCTCACTTTCTGTCTCTCTATCTCTGTCTCTCTGGCAAGCGCATGCTCCCTATAGCAAACATCTCAGGAAAAAAAAAAAAAAAAAAACAGTCAAAGACAAAGCAAGTTCTTCTGGGAAGAAGGAAGAGACAGTCACACTGGGGAGACTTGTGTTAAGCATGCTAGGTTAAACTTAGAGCGCCTAGACAATAGAAGCAAAAAAAAAAAAAGAAATGCAAAAAGGATTATAGAGATCTGAATAGATGATAAAAGAGAATAAACTAATAGTTCAGGGAATAAAAACAGTTCAGAAATGTAAAATTCTACCAAAGTATCACCACGTGAATCCATATGAAAATGAGCAATGCGTAATTCAGTAGGCACTTCACCTGACGTTCGGAAAAGGATCACATTTATTTTTCTTTTTAGGACAACCATAGATTTTTAAAGCTTTAATTTTTTCTTACTTAATTTAATCTAGTTAATTAAATAATTAGGAGAACATAATGAAGTTATTTTTCTCTCCGAACTATTTTCTTTGTTGTTATATTCTGAGAAGTCTATTCTAATGTTGTAAAACACTAGGAGCAGCAGGTAATGTGCCATGGCCTCAGTAGTTGACTACTGCTTTTGTCTTTCATTTTTACAAGAAAAGATCAAAATACTTGTAAAGAAAAAAAGTTAATGAAAACTATTATGCATAAAAAAAGAAAGCCATAACACGAAGCTTAAACCTCATAAACCCAAAGTCACACTGAAAATAAAAAACATTCATGAGATTGACAACATTCTACATTTTCTAAAACCTTCTTAAAATAATGAAGAAGTCAGTTTGAAAATCATAAACATCTGCTTTCCAATTACGGGCCTGAATGAGACAGGTCCACTTTCATACCGGAAATACAGCAACATAAAGGAAATTACTGCAGCTTCAACCTCATACCACTTTTGAACTGGTTCTGATTTTTAAAAAATTCCAACTAGTCCCAATACCTGATAGATATGGTACTTTCTCACATAAGCTGATACTTCACAACTTCGTTTCAAAAATCTTGGATAGATAATGAAAGACTATACATTTTAAATCAACTGCCCTTTTTTTTTCTTGAGAGGTTTTTGCTATAGGGCACGTGCGCTCGTCAGAAAGACAGAGAGAGACAGAGAGACAGAAAGTGAGAAATCACCTCCCAGGGGGGATGGCCACACGGCAATCCCTTCTCCTCCATTCTCCTCTCGAGATCTTGGGCATGCATGCACACGCGCCAGGCCTGAGTTTAAACCACTGGGTCCAGGACTCGAACTGCAGTTGCCTACATGGGAGTCCAGCAATGTAGTCATTATGCCATCTGCTGGTCCTGACTGCTTTTTAAATGTATCTGACTGAAACATTTTAAATTTGAAATACAGTGGATGAACTTAGTTTTATTTTATTATTTTGATAAATGTAACATTCAAGATTTTCTGCTGTATATTACACATACTAATAAAGTTTACATATATCTATTTTGTTTACCTCACAGAACCTCAAAAGTAACTGAGGTGTTCTTTATTTTTAAGCTGACATTAAGAAGGGGTCTATATTTACTAATTTTTCCATTGAAATATAATTTGACTTTAATGTATTGAAAGGACTTCTCTTTTTCTTTTAAATAATTATCAGTTTAACTTAATTTATTATCATTTTTTTAAAAATCTGACCATGGACACACACAGAGAGAGAGAGAGAGAGAGAGAGAGAGAGAGAAAGTGAGAAAGCAAGCCGCAAGCCGCCAGGTCCAGGACATGAACCGTGGTCAGCTGTGTGTGAGTCCAGTGCCTTAACCACCACTCCACCTGCTGGCCCCCAAAGGACATTTCAAGATTGGAAATCTACCCTCCTAACATAGTATACTCCTAAACACGTAAATGAGATGCGTGTTCTCGGTTTGTATCCTTCCTCAAATTACACGTATTTACAATGCGGACTCATCCAAGGCCTGGGGATTCACTGTCACCGCGACCATCTGTGTCTGGCCCATAGTAGGCACTCAGGTATTTACTGAGTAAAGGAAGCTTCAAATATCTACCCAGTGTTTTCCAAGAACTATGTGGCATGTATAGATATAGATATAGATATAGATATAGATATAGATATAGATATATAGATATATATCTATATATATCATAAACTTCAGAAACCAGGCAGAAAAATTGGATCGAAGGATAACTTACTTTGGTGAAAAAATTTTTAAATCCATGCTGAGGTTTTTTATATTATGTATTTTCCATGAACTTTTAAAATATCTTCCCTCATACTCTTCATGTTTACTCCTCACTGCAACTTTGAAAATTAGAAATTATAATCTTCTTTTACAGGTGAAAAAAGATGTGCGTAGACATTAATTCAAAAACAGTATCACATAGCTAAAAGTGAAAGAACTAGGTTTCACACTGTTTTGTTTTTTAATTTGTCACAGGGCACATGTGCTCACTGGAAAAGAGAGACGGAGAGAGGGAGCAGTCGCTGGTGGAAAGACAGAGAGGAAGAGAGGGGAAGTGAGAAAGCGCCCTTTACGGGGGAAGGCCATGCTGCACTGCCTTCTCCAGGAAGCTGGGGCATGTACGCATGTGTGCACACATGCCTGGCCACAGGTCCAGGACTCAAGTGCACAGCAAGCCAAGCAGGACCCAGCTATCGTGACCACCACTGGCTGGCCCCACACTGCTTTTTTTCCCTAGTTACAAATGCCATTATTTTCACTGAGCCTGCTACTAAAAGTATTAAGGTACTCGTGGTAATTATTCAGTTTGATTAAAAATTCTATCAAGTTGGGGCCAGCAGGTGGTGTGGTGGTAAGGCACTGGTTAAGGCACTGGCTTCTCTGCACATGGCTGACCACGGTTCGAGTCCCAGACCTGGTGACTTGCGCTCTCTCTCTCTCTCTCTCTCTCTCTCTGTTTCTTTCTGGTGAAGGCACATGCCCTATAGCAAATTTAAAAATAATAATAATAAATTAAATAAATAATGCTTTAAAAAGTATTGTATTGCATACGAGGCACAACGATGGTGTTCTGGAAGACAGAGAGCTCAATGTGGTCTCTGTCCTCAGTCTACCAGGAGACCGTGTGCGTGGGTAACTAATGCTGTCAGGAAGCCAGGACAGGTGTGAGAGAGTACTCCAGTACAGCCTGCAGTCCTCACTGCCAAGACGGCTAAGCGAGAGGGATGCGGCACAGTGAGACCCCATGTGGGAAACAGGACACCACAGTAGAGGGCGCTGTGGGGCGTGGGGAAAGGAGCCACCCACTGCTGAGGGCAAGGGAACCCAAGGACGCTGCATGGACTGAGAGGTAGTACTTTTAGCAAAGCCACTAGAAGAAACAAAGGTAAAGAGGAAGAAAGGCATCGCTTGTGTACCCGTCACATACTCACTCAGTCGTGTTGTCATTAGTTTATTAACTACTAGACATGTTGGGCCTTGGGCAGGTGGACATGGCCCCTGCCTAAAATGGCTTATGTTCTAGAGCTGACATAGTCAAATACCAGAAATGCAAACAAATGAGTAAGCATTTTCAGCGACTAGTAATTATAAATGAATTAAAAGAGTGCTTTGGATTGAGTGGTAAAGGAAATGAAGAGCTCAACGTGAAATTCCCCTGTGAGGTGTCCTCCCAATCTCCCTCTACATAAGACTAGTTGTTCAATAACTTTTTGTCATTAACCACAGAAACAATGAATGGGCAGAAGCTGAATAAATATCTAGGAATCATTATGCACCTATTTTAAAAAGAAGTTGGGGTCCAGCAGGTGGCGTGGTGGTTAAGGCGCTGAACTCTCTCTCACATGGTGGACCAGGATTTGAGATCTGGACTTGCAGCTGAGTGTGTGTGCATACATGGCCAAAATCCTGATACAAGAATGGAGAAGGGATTGTGGTATGGCCTTCCCCCACAGGGTGATTTCTCACTTTTTCTCTCTCTGTCCCACTCTGTCTCTCTAAGGTGAAAATACCCACTCTGTGGCAAAAAAATTAAAAACAAACAAAAAACCAAAGGAGTTAGAGCTCTGTTTTTACTGACCTCAACTGCATGGTCATGATACATTGCTAAAAATGAATAGTAAGTTGCAAAACTATGCACATAATATGATCTGACTGAGGAAATGTTCAATTGACTGTATCAAGTTTTGTGATGGTATAGAAAAAGGGGGCTTTTTTCTTTCACAGTTATGGTGGTGGTGTGTGTTTGTTTGTTTTGCTGTAGGGCATATGCGCTCAACAGAGAGACACAGAGAAATCACTCCTCAGGTGGATGGCCATGCTGCAATCCTTTCTCCTCCATTGTCCTCTCGGGATTTCAAGCTGCTGGTCCAGGACTCAAACTGTAGTCTGCCATTTGGAATCCAGTGCCTTAACCGCTACAGCAGCTACTGGCCCAGGAACAGGGAACTTTTAAAAACTGCTGTTAGGGGCCAGCAGATGGCATAGTGGTTATGTTTCCAGACTCCCACATAGTTGATTGCAGTTCGAGTCCCAGACATTGAGGGTCCCAGAATAGGGAGGAGCAGAGTCACTAGGCCCATGTGTCACACACCATGAATGACTTTAATCATTCACTTACAGTCTGCCTCCTCTAGTCAGTGCTCACCCACATAAGAACAATACAATTTTTGAAACAGAGTGGAAACTGGTGTGCAGCTAAAGTATACCACAGAGAAGTGCACAAGCATGCAGCAGCAGAAACCTACCCAAATAAGTAGGAAGAAGCAAGTTCCTCACCAGATGCCTAGAAAGCAAAGCAGAGCCTCAAGAAATAGGAGAAAATCAGAAAGTACATATCCCTCAAAATAATATAGCAACTACTCAACAAATAGAAAAAAAAAAAAAAACATAAGAAATGACAAAAATAGGATTCAGAATATTCATTGTAATAAAACTCAATGAGATATAAGAGAAAATGGACAACCAACTCTAGAAGACTAATAATTATTCTATGACATTAATTACAAATTCCATAAAGAATGGACACCTTAAAAAAAGAATCAAACCGAATTTCTGGAAATGAAGACTACAATGCAAGAAATCAAAATCTCCCTTGAACGCATCAACAGCAGATTGCACTGCACAGAAGAATCTCTAACCTGGAAGACAAAGCCTCTGACTAAATCTGAACCTCAAATAAATATAATGAAAAAATAACAAAAATGAGGACGATATAAGGGAAATACTAGACTTCATTAAATGCCCAAATATTTGCATAATGGGAATTCCAGAAGATGAAGAAGCTGGTAAAGGGATAGAAAACCTCTTTAAACTTTCCAAATATAGAGAAGCATGAAGACATAAAAGTTCATGAAGCATAAAGAACCCCAAACAGAATCAATACCTCCTCCATGGCATATCATAGTCAGATTAGTGAAAATCAAAACAAAGACAAGATTCTAAAAATGGAAAGAGAAACATCGAATTACATACAAAGGCTATCTATTAGGCTAACATCAGATCTGTCAACTAAAACAATACAATGAAGGAAAGAATGGGCAGACATATGCAAAACTCTAAAATAAAAACAATTTAACCAAGAATATTATACCCAGCAAGATTATCCTTCAAAGGGGAAGAAGAAATTAAAACATTCACAGATAAACAAAAACTTAAAGAATTCCCCAAAACTATACCAGCTCTTCAAGAAGTACTGAAGAGAGTCCTATATCAGAAAAAGAAAAAAAAAAAAAAAAAAAACTAAAGAGAGAAAAATAGAAATAAGAGAACACAAAATAACCAAGAAAATAGCTAATAAAATGACAGGGATAAGGCTGCAAATATCAATAATAAAGCTGAATGTTAATGGATTAAATTCTATCAAAAGACACAGATTGGCTGAATGGATTAAAAAAAAAAGGAGCAGGAGCCTCTATCACCTGTTTACAAGAAATACACTTCTTTGATAAAGACACACAGACAGAAAGTGAAGGGCTAGAAAAAAGGTGCAAACAGAAACCAAAACAAGGCTGGGGTTATGATACTGATATCTGATGAATTATACTTCATGACAAAAATTGTAAGAAGAGACAAAGAAGGACACTATATAATAGTAATAAAATGCTAATCCACTAAGAAGATATAACATGTAAATATCTATGCACACAACAATGGAGTACTCAAATGTATGAAAGACTGCTAGATCTAAAGAAAGAGATAGGCTGCAACACACTAATTGTTGGGTATTTCAACACTCCAATGTCTCCTCTGGACAGATCATCTCGACAAAAAATAAGCAAAGAGATACAGTATCTAAACAATACTGTAAACCAAACAGACTTGACAGACATATACAGAACATTTCCACCCAATGACCACAAAATACACATTTTTCTCATGCCAAAGTGGGACATTTTCAAATATTGACCACATGATAAAACACATAAAAAGCCTTTATAAGTTTAAATATATAGAAACTATATCCAGCATCTTTTCCAACCACAGTATAATTAAACTTGAAATTAACTACAGAAAGAACTTTGAAAATAAACAAACAGGTAGAAACTAAACAACTTACTATGAATGACTTCGCAACCACTGAAGAAATTAAGATTGCAAGCAAAAGAGTCATTGAAACCAATGATAAGGGACATATGAATTTCCATAACTTATGGGACACAGTAAAAGCAGTCACAAGAAGGAAATTCATCACAATTACTGTTTACAAGGGAAAAAAATGAAAAGTGGTAAATAGACAACCTAACAAAACATCTCATGAATCTGGAAAAACAGCAATAAATACCAAAAATTTCAGAAGAAAATAAATATAAAGATTCAAGCAAAAATAAATGAAATATAACATAAAAGAAATACATAGAAATAAATGAAACCAAAAGCTGGTTCTCTGATAAGGTAAACAAAACTGAAGCACCATTAACTAGACTAATAAAAAAAAGAATTAGATAAATAAAATCAGCAATGAAACAGGCAATACTGAAACAGACATAACAGAAATACAAAAGATAATTAGAGAACACTACGAGTATCTATATGCCAACAAACAAGAAAACCTGGATACGATGGACAAATTTTGGGACATATATAATCTCTCAAGATTCTATCAGAAAGACATAGAATAGGCCCCTAACAGCCATGATATTGAATCAGTAATAAAGCCTCCCAATAAAGAAGAGCTCAGATCCCAATGGCTTCCATTCTGAATCCTACAAAGTATTTAAAGATGCACTAACCCCATTTTTCAAACTATTTCTAAAGATCAAAAAGGAAGGAACCCTCCAAATTCATTCCATGAATCTTCCATCATCCTGACTCCAAAAGGACATAAAAGGAAAAACACAAACAAAACAAAACAAAATATCCCTGATAAATACAGGTGCAAAACATTCTTAAGATACTAGCAAATAGTATCCAACAATACAATACAAAGATTATACATCATGACCAGGTAAGCTTTATCTAAGGGCAGCAAGGGTGATTCAACATGTACAAAACAATACATATAATACATCAAGTTAACAGAAGGAAATATGAGAAAAGATCCTATCAATCAACATTAAAAAGCTGATAAAATACAACATCCATTCATGAGTAAGACCCACAGAATACTGACATGGAAGGGATGTTTCTCAACCCAGTAAAAGCCATATATGACAACTTCATAGCTAATATCACACTGAATGGGGAAAAGCTGAAATGTTTTCCATCAAAAACTAGAGCAAAACAAATCTGCTTGCTTTATCCACTACTTTTCAACACAGCACTGGAAGTCTTAGCCCATACAATTAGAAAAGAGATTTTTAAAAAAGCACTCAAATAGAAAAAGAGGAAGTAAAATTACCTCTATTTGCAGATGACATTTTATACATAGAAAATCCAAAATAATTCACAAGAGAAATGCTGGAAGTGATAAATGAATATAGTAAAGTGGAGGGATACTAAACAGCATACAAAAATCTATAGCATTTTATATGCCAAAAATGAGCAGACTGAGACAGAACTGAAGAAAGTAATCCCATTTACAATGACAAAGAAAGAAAGAAAGAAAGAAAGAAAGAAAGAAAGAAAGAAAGAAGAAAGAAAGAAAGAAAAGAAAAGATACTTAGGAATAACCAAGGACATGAAATAACTACATGGGGAAAATGATAAAACACTTAAAAAGAAATTGAAAATGATACAGAAAAGTGAAAAGACATCTCATATTCCTGAATTGAAAAAATTAATATAATTAAAATTCTATCCAAATTAATGCAATTCAATTCCAAAGAAAGTACCAGAGATATTCTTCACAAAAATAGAAAAATACAATCATAAAACTGATCTGGTAGCATAAAAGTCCCCCACGGCTAAGGAAATACTGTGCAAAAAGAATAAACTAGGAGGCATTTCAATTCCTGACCTCAAAATATATTACAAAGCCTGTGATCATCAAAACAGCATGATACTGGCACACAAAACAGACATGGAGACCAATGGGACAGAATAGAGAATCCCCCCCAAAAATCTAAAATACAGCCAACTAATTTTTGACAAGAGATACAAGACAGTTCAGTGGAGGAAAGAAAATCTCTTCAACAAATGGTGCTGGAAAAATTGGATATCCACCTACAAAAAAATGAAACTGAATCCCTATCTCTCATCATTAACAAAAATCACCTCAAAATGGGTCAAAGATCTAAATATAAAACCTCAAAGTATAGAACTGGTAGAAAACACAGGGAAAACTCCTAGAGACATAGGAGTAGGCAAAACCTTTAAAACAAGACCCCAAAAGCACAGGCAATAATCCTTAAAATAGACTACATCAGGCTAAGAAGCTTCTCCATGGCAAAAGAAACAATAATTAGAGTGAGGAGACAACCTTCAGAATGGGAGACTATATTTACAAACTATGCCTCAGATAAGGGACTGATAGCCCAGAATATATAAAGAACTCAGGTAGCTTACCAGCAAAAAAAAAAATCTAATTTAAAACAATCCAATTTAAAAATGGGCAAATAAGCTGAACAGACACCTCTCCAAGGAAGACATACAAATGGTCAAGAAGCATATGAAAAAAATGTTCAAGATCTTTTATCGTAAGAAAAAATGCAAATCAAAACCACAAAGAAATTTTACTTAACTCCAGTCAAAATGGTTAAATTAAAAGGATACAGACCACCAGGACCAGCAGTCAGCATAATGGCTATGTCACTGGAATCCCATGTAGTGGACCACAGTTTGAGTCCCGGACCCGGTGGCTTAAATTCTCACCAGGCGTGTATGTGTGCATGCCCAAGATGCTGAGAGGAGAATGGAAGAGAAGGGATTGCAGCATGGTCATCCGCTCAAGGGATGATTTCTCACTGTCTGTCTCTCTGTCTCTGTCTTTCTGGAGAGTGTATGTGCCCTTTAGCAAAAACTTCTCAAAAAAAACCCAAAGATACAGACATAATTGCTGGTAAGGCTATGGTGAAAAGGAAACCCTCCTACACTGATAGTGGGAATGTAAATTAGTACAGCCATTGTAGAGAACAATATGGAGATTCCTCAAAAACCTACAAACAGGACTACAAAATGACCCAACAATTCTACTCCTGGGTTTCTACCCAGAGGACAAAAAACAGTCAGAGAAACACTCACACATCCATGTTTATTGCAATATTATTCACAATTGCTAGCCATGGCATCAGCCCAGATATCCAAGAACAAACAAATGGATTGAAAATATGGCACATATACACTATGGAATATTGGCCATAAAGAACAATGAAACACTGGCATTTGATACAAAGTGGGTGAATGTGAAATTTATAGTATTAAGTGAAGTACACCAAACAATGAAAGACAGGAGTTATACGTCCCCCTTAATATCTACCGAGTATCTGCATTCTATGGTAAAAACTGAAAGATTGGAAGGTGTAAGAGCAGGGAGGTCAAGTGAAGATACTAGAGACATAGGAGGGCATGGGTAATGGGACGGTAGGAAGGAGGGGATCAGGAAAGAAAAAAGAAATTAATGGATACAAAAATCAAAAGTTAACTATTGTTGACAATGTACACGGTAATATCTATATCTTGACTAGTACGTATATTTTCAGGCTGGGAAAATCATTTTGTACATTGTACAGTGTCTAAATATAAATTAAAAAAATACTGAGAATGCCTCATGAAATAATCTATAGGAGGGCTCAAAAACCAGTTTGGTTTTTAGCTTGTTTTGTTTTTTCCTCTGCTCTTTGCTAAGCCGTTTTTAAGCTCTACACCCATCCTTCCACGTCTTTCTAAGCTGTGACTCTGAAAGCCAGAGTTCTCCTGTCAGCTGAATCACTGTTAGGATCTGCCAATAAGGGGCACTAGAAAGAGATGAGAAGACTAGAGATGAGACGGGATTCTTTCTCTCTGGGCTATTTCCTATTTCTCTTTTGTTCCCGTTTTTTCTCAGTGTCACGCAGCACTGCTTGACCCTAGCAGTGGCTGGTTGTTCCCGCTCACGCAATTTATTCCAGTTTTACAGAGCCACACAGGCCCCAGCTGCAGCCGGCAGTGGCCTCTTCTCCAGAAAGATTAGGGCCCTGGCGCCACGCAGCGCTCTGGCACTGTGAGGCAGCAACACACCCGCCTCTGAAGCTGGAGTGGGAACTCTTTGAGCCCCGCATCCAAGCTTCTAAATTTTAATAACCCTAACTCTTCCTTTTTTCTCCCAACCCTATGGACGCTCTGTGGAAAAACTTAGTGTTCTCCTTTTTGGGTTTTTAATTCCTGGATGACAGTTCTGTGTATTAAGTCTCTCCTGTTAAAACAATCACTGTGGTTTCTATTTCCTAACTGGACTCTGGATAACGCACTTCTTTATGGACAGTGGCTGTCTTTGAGTGTCCATTGAGACTCCTCTCTTACTGCCAGCATGATGGTGTGAAAGTTGGCAGAATCAAAATGGAGTCATTTGTGTCAGCTTGTGTAAACCGATACTGAATGGAGCTGGAAAAGGGCATGAAGCAGGTGGCTCTTGTGCCATGTGTTCTTGGTAAGAACCGTTGCACAAAGGCCACTGCAATCTTACACAAAAATAATTCTCCAAGGTTATCAGCTCCAAACTGCCTGCCTAACCTTGGACTGACCTCACCCTTGGTAGTGGCCCTAGTAGTAAAGGATATTGCCCCAAACTATGTATGTAATCCCTCCTCATTTTTCTTTTAAAATCTTTTATCTTCTCTATTTCCCTGAATACGGCAGTAGTTTACTACGGCAAGTATATTCCATATTTCAATTCTCATTTCTAGCAAATATCATTTTTCTTGCTCTGTTATGGAGTTTGGTATTACCATTAATTTTATTACATGTGAAGATTATCATTGCACATTACTTGTGTATTTTATTGAAATGTTTTCAAAAATGGCTAAAGAAAAATCACCCTGGCTCTCTTTCTCTTCTCATAATTTCAAAGCAGCTAGTTCAACATAACTTGAAAGAATAGATAAAAGCATTTCCATGAGATTGTTTTGTCCAAAAATGTTTTTTTGGAAGCTACAGAACCCCAGAATCCTCACGGTATGTTTTCAGAAATACTTTTGTTCCACTGGACTAATTAATCATAGGTTTTTTTGATCCAGGCTGGTTAAATGCTCATTAATGTCAAACAGTGGACATTACTAATTAAAGTACAAGTTTGCTCAGGTATTTATATACCTTTAACTTTTTTTTTTTTTTTTTTTTTTTTTTTTTTGAGAGGTTTTTGCTATAGGGCACGTGCACTTGCCAGATAGACAGAGAGACAGAAAGTGAGAAATCACTCCCCAGGGGGGATGGCCACGCCGCAACCCCTTCTTCTCCATTCTCCTCTCAGGATATTGGGCACACACACACACACACCCGGTGTGAGTTTAAGCCACCAGGTGTGGGACTCGAACCGCCGTCAACTACATGGGAGTTCAGCAACGTAGCCATTACGCCAACTGCTGGTCCTGTATGTCTTTAACTCTTGATCTAAATAAACATCTTTTTAAAAATATATAGCAAAAGAGAGCAAAACAATGACTAGCTATTTATAATGATTATGTTTTATTTCCATAGAAAATGCATGAATGCAACTGTCTCTTAGTCATCAGAAAGATGCAAGTCATTAAATCAGAAAGGACCTCAATATGGATTACGAGCACTGGCGTTCATCCTGTGGTTTCTATTTCCTAACTGGACTCTGGATAACGCACTTCTTAAGTGATTAAATGTTTGAATCCAAATATATACTCTTTGTGGTTGTTCACTCTCAGCAACCAGTTTTGCTTTGTTTTTAAAGAATTATTTATTTAATTTTATTTATCTTCATCATTAATATATTTTTATATTTGTTACAGGGCACACATACTCACCAGAGAGAGAAAGTGAGAAAGCAAGCCACCAGGTCCAGGACTGGAACCACATAGGAGTCCAGCGCCTTAACTACCATGCCACCTGCTGGTCCCTCAGCGACCATACACAGGATCTGGGCTTTGTCAGGAGGTACCACATGTAGTCACATGCCATATATCTACATGTTGGTCAGCGACAGACTGCATCTGCAATGGTGGGTCCACAAGGAACATGTAGACTATCCCATGGAGCCGAGCGTGAAATGAACTTTACCATTGAGGTTTGTGTATGTGCACTCTGTGATGTTCGCACATCGAGGAAAGCCTAGAGATGCACTTCTCAGAATACGTCCCTGTTGTTGAGTGACTTGTGTCTGTAAAGACCTGTTTTGAGACTAGGACCACTTTCCACACCAAAGTTAGACTTTTAACATTAATGTCTCACTTAGACTTGGCAACCAAGAGAATATGGATAAGAAGTTACGCTTCCTTAAACTATTCCTAATTTGGCAATGTGGTTAGATGCTATGTAGTGTGGGTTCTTTTTGTTATTTAATTTTGAAATTAAAGTACGCAAAACAAAGATGATGCGGTTTCATAAAAAAATAAATAAATAACTGAAGAACCTTATGTATTAGTGCCAGGACCCTGCTGTCCAGATAAAACATCAAGAAGCGCTCAACTGGTGAGTAGCAACGGCTGTAGAGCAGCAGTGACAGAATCACTTTGCTCGGATGAAAATTCTACCACCAGAGCAGAGCCGCCAGGCCATCCCCGAGTTCACCGTCAATAAGGAAGGGGGCGTCAGAGTAGCCCGGACACGGGAATTGCTTTTGGGCTGAGCAAGTCAAAGGTAATGTCTGTTCCACGTAGAAATAACTGAGTGCCGGATCCTGAAAGAATAGTTAATTAAAACTTTAACAGTGTTTCTCCTCTCCAACCAAGAATCAGTTTTTTGTTGTTGTTGTCCAGGTAAAACCAAGAAGTCATTTATTCAAGGACCTAAAAGCACTCCACAGAATACTACCTCTCTAAAAATTATTCTTTGAAGCTTGCCATAAATTCTTTAAAAGTAGACACTGTAAGATGTTTATAATCATAGCTTCTTTTTGTTAACCACTGCCTTCTAGTAAAATCAAATAAAAATTATGATTCTCTGTACCAGAACTGTGCTGAACCCGTAAATTAATTTGAGAAGAATCAACATTCCCATCCAAGAATAGAGTATTCCTCACAAATTTCAAATGAACTTAATTTTTACTTTACTTGTACCCTGAGAGAAAGGAAAGATCGATTTTGTCCTTCCTGAGTGTTGTCATTCCTATCTCAATCCCTAAATAATTGACTTGATTCACGATTTCATCGTCGAATGTAGTCCTGAAGAATTTGGAGGAAGGCCTCAAATATTTGGTTTCTTGTTCCCTTTCATGCGCAGTGCCAGTCCACATGGCCTGTTCTGGTAGTTCTGGGGGACAGTAGGTTATGACAGTGTTTTCCAAGGTTGCCTTTGGTACAGTGTGCCTAGGTGTACCTCGTAGATATTCTTTCCTGGGTTCTTACAACTTCCTGCTGAGAGCATCCTGCCTGGGTCCTTAGATTTTCTCTTGTCTCCCAGTTATTTCCCTTTTTGTTTGTTGCTTAACTTTGGGAGAGAAACCTAGGGGATCTTGCAGACTATTTGTGCACTCTGCCTCGCATGCGCTTCCACCAAAGCATTAAATGTTTGGTTATATGTCTGGCTCCTGGGTGGCCAGACATATAAAGAAGGGAAAAGAAAGATCTCCAACACATTGTCCAGCTACGCACATTATTTTAACTTCAGCTTCCGGGTGAATTAACAGGTGGTGATGGTGACAATATAGCATCAGCCTGTTTCCGATGAGCAAAAGAAAGGAAGCAATTTGTTTTAGAACACTTAGAACACAGGATGACTAAAGGCAAACCTAAGGGTAAAACATGTTTTCTGACAGTCAGTCTCACCAAAATGCCAAAATGCTGTCTCTCACCAGAAACTGCTCTTTTTTAATTTTTATTTTTGTTTTGTTTTCTTGTTTGTTTTTGCCATAAGGTGCCTGTGCTCACCAGAGAGAGACAGACAGAGGGAAAGTGAGAAATCATCCCCTAGAGGTAATGTCCATACTGCAATCCTTTCACCTCTTAGGTTTTTGCCATGCATGCACATATGCCTGGAGCGATTTTCAAGCTGCTGGGTCCAGGACTTGGACCGTGGTCAACAATGTGGGAGTCCAGCTCCTGATCCACCATGCCACCTGCTGGTCTCTTAGAAACTATGCTTATAATTTAAATGAGAACATTTTTATTCCTTCAATAAATATATTTTGAGCCTTTTCTCTTTTTTTATATGCTCTTTACATGGCTAATGAGAAAAACAGACAGCTAAACTGAAAAAATACTTAAAATCATAGGCAGAAGGGAAAGTCCAGTTGAATTCAGCTGGTCTAACTGTAACTTTTTTTTTTCTTTTTTTTTTTTTGGAGAGGTTTTTGCTATAGGGCGCGTGCGCTCGCCAGACAGACAGAGAGAGACATAGAGACAGAAAGCGAGAAATCATCCCCCAGGGGTGATGGTCACGCCGCAATCCCTTCTCCTCCATTCTCCTCTCAGGATCTTGGGCACACACGCACACGCGTCCTGCGTGAGTTTTAAGCCACCGGGTCCGGGATGCGAACTGCGGTCGACTACGTGGGAGTCCAGCGACATAGCCATTACGCTAACTGCTGGTTCCCTGTAACTTTTTTTTTCAATAAAATCACTGCTGTGTTTCAGAATTAAGTGTACACATTTCACTCCTATCAGTAGTCACTCACCACTAGCGCTTACATCCCACTCCATTTCTTGGGTTCACCTCTCCTCTTGCTAGGGTCCATCCTTTAGTAGTTTTCTCAGCAAGCACCTGTAAGAGACAGATTCTGTTAGTTTTGTCCGAACTTTCTGTTTAGAGTTGTACAGGTGAGATCTTTCTCCTCGACATTTAAGGTTTTTATTCTATTCAAACATGTATATCAATAATAAAAGAAAAAAAATAATATTGTCAGCTTAATTGTAGCTACTTTGCAAGATATCTGTAGAACAATTCTTAGTTAGAGGTTCTCTCTTTTCACATAGGGCTACACAATGTGTAGGTGTGTAATTCTTGCCCTATGCAACGGAATGTAGGTAAGGAAGCAAGCGGGGCTGGAAACCAGTCCATGGGTCATTCCTCAAGGTCATTAAAGGAGGCTCTGGGGGTCAGCAGATGGCATAATGGTTATGTTGCTGGACTCCAACATGGCCAACCATGGTTTGAGTCTGGGACCTGGGGGCTTGAAACTCATGCTGGGCTTGTGTGCATGCATGCCATCCCCCCTGGGGTGTGATTTCTCACTTCCTGTCTCTGTGCCTCTGTGGTGAGTTGCATGTGCCATATCAAAGATCTCTCTTAAAAAAAAAAAAAGGCTGGTCTCCATAAGAGGGCTCTGTTTTCTGTTTCACATAAAATGTCATAAAGGGTAGTTGGGGCAGTACAATGTGCATAGCACTGGATTTAATTTTATTTCTCATATTCACCACCTAGGTCACTGAGGAGCTATGTCATTTTTCAACTCAGAATAAACTCTCAATAGTTCTGGAAATCTTTCCTCTTTCCATTGTTATATTTCTTTTTTCTTTAAAGAATTATTTTTTTTTTATTTATTCATTCACTTATTTTTTAATTTGACCATAAAGAGACTAGAAAGACACACACACACACACACACACACACACACACACACACACAGAGTCAGAAAGCAAGCCTCCAGGTCTGGGGCTTGAACCATGGTCGGCCATGTGGGAGTGTCCAGCGCCTTAACCACCATGCCAGCTGCTGGTCCCTTCATTGTTATATTCCTTATTATTGGAATATATATTAGAATATGTTGGAAGTTCTCAATCTATCTTCTGATTTAGATCTTTAATTTAAAGTTTTTTGAAGCTTTCAGTGTTTTGTTCTGGATAATCCAATTTTTTTAAAAAAATTATTTTATTTAACTTTATTTTTTTTTTTTTTTTTCATTTTAATTTTATCAGAGAGGGACCGAAAGAGAGAAAGAGAGAGAGGGAGGGAAAGAGAGAGAAGGAAAGTGAGAAAGCAAGCCACCAGGTCTGGGACTCAAACTGTGGTCGGCCATAACGGAGTCCAGCACCCTTAACCACCACAGCACTTGCCAGCTACCAGGTAATCCAATTTATTAATTATATCTTTAGCTATGCTCATCTGTGAATTTAAGAAATGGCTATAATTTTCATTGCCAGCATTTCTATTTAAAATGTTTGTTTTTAGGTTTTTGCCACAGGGCACAGATGTTCACCCGAGAAAGACACACACCGAGAGAAGGAAAGTGAGACACTCCCCCCTGGGGAGATGGCCATGTCCCAATCCCTTCTCTTCCATTCCCCTCCTGGGACCTTGGCTATTGCACACACACATACTGGCATGATTCTTAAGTTCAGGTAAGCCACGCGGAATCCAGTGTACCAGCCACCATGCCACCTGCTGACCCTAAAAATGTCTTCAAAGTGTATTTATTTCTTCCATGAGAGAGGCACCACGTCGGTTTTCATGCTGCGGTCCACCCCCAGGCTCAGCCAGCCTCGACCGCAGGCATGTGCATGCCTGGCATGCAGAGAGGAAGGGGAATGTGAACACGAGGCGTCCACGTGGGTCCAGCTTTGCAAAGCGCTGCATTACTGCTGTGCGGCCGTCAACGCCAGGGTGAATCGGTTCTTTCTCGTCTCCCTTGTTAGTGAGTCTCATTCGTCTCTTTGTACTTCCTGATGCCTTTTCTTTTTTTTCCTTAAATTTACGTTTAATCACTAGACATCTTTACCGTGTACAACATGGCTCTTCCCAGCATGAGTACAGTGCACATTGGTCAAGACAAAGATGTTACCATATACATTATCATCAGCGATTTGTGTCAATTGAATGTACTGATTTTCCCCCTGCTCCCTTCGCTCCCCCATTACCCAACTCTGTATTACCCCATCCTTACTGTCTCTAGCATCCACCCTTGCCCTCCCTGGTATTATACCTTCCAGTCTTTCAGTTTCTGCTATAGAGCTCAGACGTTCAGATTATACTGAGTGGGGCCACACACAGTCTGTCCTTCATAGCCTCGCTTGCTTCACTTATTTATCCACTTTGTATCAAATGTCAAAGGTCTCACTTGTTTATATGACTGAGTAATATTCGATAGAGTACATATGCCACATTTTTTTTTTGTCCACTCACCTATTTTTGTATATCCTGAGTTAATTCCACATACGCTGTTGATGAGAATGTAATTTAGTACAACCATTGTGAAAAATGATATGGAGTTTCCTCAGAAACCTACAAATAGAAGTACCATACAACCCAGTAATTCCACTCTTAGGTATTTACCCAAAGGCTAGGAAAATCCTTAGTTAGAAAAATGCTTACACACCCTTTTCTTTTTTAAATGAATGTTATTTATTCCTATATATTTTTAGATTTCAAAACCAAATATTTAAAAAAACTGTTTTGGAACACTACTTAGCATTTGTAATTTTGGGGCAATAATTCACCTACTTGTTGAGTTTAATGGACATCTTTTATAAAGTTTGCCTTCATATTCTTCTTTTTTTCACGATCTGTTATTTGACTTTTAATTATCTTAAGTCTTATGATGGCATAATTTACAGCCTATGCTGATGGTCCAATGCCTCTACTTTAATCCTTCCAATGAATTGGCAAAAGCACCATTATCAATCACACACATATAGTAGTTCTTCAGTTTCTATGTGGTTTTGAAGAGTTGTCTAACAATCCTGAAATATAACTTAGTTGGACTTAGATAATAGAACTCAAAGGTAAAATTTAACTTGCTACTAAATCTTGTCACATTGAGTTTCAAAAGTGTCTGACCTTAGAAGTTATTTATAAAATATGTAAAGTGTTACATATTCTTTTTTTGATAATATACACAATCAACACTAAAATGTCTTTCAATAAGTAAAAGGCACTGTTTTGGATACAGGAAACCCTAATTCAGACTGGCAGAGTTATGACCAAATATATAAAGTAGACATCATACCTTATCTTTGGCCCTTGCCTTTAGCAGATTAAAACAAAGGTGAGTGTGTTTGGTTTTGAGAAGTGAAGGGATTTCTTCGGCATCTACATATTCATATAACCAGCTATATATTAGCCTAAAAAAGAAAAATCTACAACGTCCAGTAGGTTTTGATAGTACTCACCATCTTTGTAGAAAGATTCACTAATGAATTACCAATTATATCTTTAGAAAGGGCAAATAGTGATAGCATTTATTGAACTGAAATTACTATCAAAATTAAAAAAAAAACATAATATTAATTTAACCACAAGCCAGTCTTACTTAAATCAGGATTGTCCAACAAATATATCCTGTCAGCCATTCATGATCTGAGTTCTGGTGTAGATCAATTAAAATATGGTACACGTAAGAAAGATGAGATGTTTCTGTTTTGTCATAAATAAGGCAATGGCCACCTATTACTCATTAGTAGCTTTTTAATTTTTTTTATTTTTTATAATCCCAATCAATGATATTACCATACCTATTATCTTCAACAGATAATCTTCCTTTTCTTGAGAGGATTTTGCTATAGGGTGCGTGCACTTGCCAGAAAGACAGAGAGAGACAGAGAGACAGAAAGCGAGAAGTCACCCCCCGGGGGGATGACCACGCCGCAATCCCTTCTCCTCCATTCTCCTCTCGGGATCTTGGGCATGCACACACACACGCCCGGTGTGAGTTTATGCCATTGGGTCCAGGACTCGAATCGCTATCAGCTACATGGGAGTCCAGCAACATAGCCATTACGCTAACTGCTGGTCCTGATTAGCAGCTTTTATAAGATAAGCTATCAACTCTGCTCTTTCTGACTTCTTTTTAAAGCCAGTGAAGATCATTTTTGCTCCAGGGATGTACTTCTTGGGCTTCTCCAAATATTCTATCAGCATATCCTCTCCCTAGGGGATGCCTTTGTTCTTGCTGGCATGGGTGTGATCCAGGGGCCTGACCTGCCTTCCGCCCACACAGACCATAGAGATTTGGGCCAGTCTTGTGCTTCCTCCTTTTCCATGGTGGGGCACTGGGCACACTTCTGAACAAAAATCTTCTTGCCTTTCTTGACATCACCTATTTTTTTTTTTCTATAATTACTCAAAGTTTTTTTTTTTAATTTTATTTGAATTCCTTTTATACATTCAATCACATACGTCACTTAGCTTGTAAAGTGAATGTTTCAACATGAATACATTTCTCACCAGTCCCGTTGGGGATACTATACACCTTGTCATCAACAAATAATAAAGCATTTCTTCGTCCCATAAATACCTTGCCTCTATTTTTCTCCTTAATATCTTTCCTCAGACTCTCCTCCTTCTCTCACCCCCTTCCCACACTGTATCTGGTATTTAAAACCATTTTTTATATTTCTATATCCTCTAGTCATTCAGTTTCAGCTACAGAGTGTCAACAGTTGGTATATATTAAGTGGAGACATACAATGTCTCTCCTTCATAGCCTGGCTTGCTCCACTCAGCAGTAAGTCTTCCCTATTCATCCACTTTCTGTCAAAAGCCAGGGTCTTGTTGTTTTTGGCTGAGTAGTATTCCATAGAGTATGTCTCACACCTTTTCAATCCCTTCTTCTGTTTGTAGACATTTGCATTGGTTCCATGTCTTAGCAATTGTGAATAATGCCACAATAAACATTGATGTGCAAGCACTTTTCTGACTATGCATTCTTCTGTCCTTTGGGTAGATACCCAGGAGTGGGATTAACATCAGCCATTTTTAACTCTCTCTCTCGTCACCTGGGGGTACTACGGTTCCCACTCAGAAGCCAGGTGTCCTGCTCTTGCTGCCATCTTAGTCTTGAGAAAGATTTCTTTTTTCTTCTCACCGTTTCCTCACCGCCATGGTGAGCTAGAATATAAATTCTTTAAATAAATATGTTTAAACATTTTGCCCAGGATTGCTATGTTGGAGATGTTGAGAGAGGTGGTTAATAAATCAATTAGCAATACTATTTTAATTAAAGTTTCAAATACGCATTTCTAATGTATTATTTGATAAACCAAGAAATTCCCTGAAATATCTTATAGGTTTAGTTTTCAAGATTAGCCTTCAGACCTTTTTCTTTTTTTTCCCAAGACCAGTGTTTATCATTGCAACACACAGATCAGCAAACTATGACCCATAGACCTAATCCAACCTGTCACATTTTTTTAAAAAATTATTTTTACATTATTAAGGCATTATACAAAAGCTCGGCTCCACATCTGCATGTCCCTTCCATTACTTCCATTATTCCCCACAGAGTGATGCATTTGTATTAACAGAAGACCTTCATTGACACGTAATCTCATCAGGGTCCATTGTTTACAATAGAATTGACTTGTGGTGGTACGTCCTGTGGGTTTAGACTATTGAATAATTACACACACTACACTGTCACAGTAATTTCGTTGCCCTAAAAATCCTCTGTGCTTTGCTTTAGTCATCTATCCTACCTCTCAACCTGAGCAATTATTGTCATAGTTGGAATCCTGTCCCAGGCAGTATTTTCATATTGGCTTTGCTCACTTAATAAAATACATTACATTGTCCTCCTCCATGTCTTTTAATAGTTGGGTAACTCATTTCTTCTTAGCATGAATAATTTCCATCGTCTGGATATACCACAGGCTATTTACCCATTCACTTATTGAAGGACATCTTGGTTACTTCCTAATTTTGGAAATTATAAAGTTCCATTGAATACCCATGTTCAGATTTTTGTATGCACAGAAGTTTTTAACTCCTTTGGGTAAATACCAAGGAGTGTAATTGTTGGGTCATATGATAAGATTATGGGTTTTTTAAATTTTTTAATATTTATATTTAATTTTATTTATTCATTCATTTATTTTAATTTGATAAGAGAGAGAGAAAGTTAGAAAGTGAGCCACCTGGTCTGGGATTAAAATTGTGGTCAGCCATGTGGGAGTGTCCAACACCTTAACCACCACACCACTTGCTGGTCCCCAATAAGACTATGTTTTGTTTTGTAAGAAAGTGTTCAAGTGTCTCCCAAATAGCCACACCATTTTGCATTCTCAGCGGCAGAGAATGTGAGCCACCGTTGCCCTCGTCCTCCCCAGCATTTAGAGTTGCCAGCATTCAGGACTTTAGCCAGTGAGGTGTGCCATGGTAACTTACCATTGTTTTAATTTCCACTTCCCTGTGACTATGATGTAGAGCATTGTTTCTTTTCTTTTCTTTTTTCTTTTTGAGAGTTTTTTTTTTTTTGTATAGGGCACGTGTGCTTGCCAGAAAGACAGAGAGAAACAGAGAGACTGAAAGCGAGAAATCACCCCCCAGGGGGGATGGCCACGCCACAATCCCTTCTCCTCCATTCTCCTCTCGGGATCTTGGGCACGCACACACACGCGCCCGGCATGAGTTTAAGCCACTGGGTCCGGGACTCCAACCACGGTCGACTACATGGGAGGCCAGCGACATAGCCATTACGTCAACTGCTGGTCCCACTGTAGAGCAGTTTCACATGCTCATGTGCTCATCTGTATTTCACCGATGAACTGTCTGTTCAGGTCTTATGAACATTAAAATTTTTGTTGTTGTTTCAAGTATTCTTAGTAAATAGAAATCCTTTATCAATTTTTGGCAAATATTTTCTCCTCTATGGTTTTTTAATGTTTCCGATTTAATGACTCACTTTTATTCAACCAATTCTTTCCTATTTCCCTTGTAAGTTCAACTTTACTACACCAATAAATGAAAAATAGATGGGAAATTAAATAATGTAAGAAAACAAACAGAAAGTAAGATTTTTAATTTTTGTTCTGAGAGAAGAGACTGCACTTATAAATGGTATTTGGGTTGGGCTAACATGAAAGATAACCAACATTAACAGAGGACTCTGCAATAAATGATAGCTATGGATGTTCAATTAATTTGAGTCTATTAACACTTTTGGAAAACTTAGGTTGGTAAATCTCAAAATGTTGCCCCTGAAACCAGAATACCTTAGAACAAGGCATTTCATAGTGGGTGTTTGGATTATGTGAATCAGAATTGTCTGAGATTCTTACATAAAAGATAAATTCCTGAGTTTCACTGAAAATTTTTTAAGTAGTCATTAAAATGACAAAATCCAATGCTCATTTATTCTAAGTAAACTAGTAATATAAAGTAGCTTCTTCAACTTGGTAAAGAATATCTACCAAAAAAACTACATCTTGCCCAGTTGTGGTGGTGTGGGAAGCAGGGTGCTGCTCTGTAATGCTGGAGACCACCTGGAAGAACAGGGTTCCAATCCTGGCTTGGCCTCAAAACCGGCACACACGCCTGTGATCCTGGCTGGCTGGAAGGCTGGGGAGAAACTGTGGCGCTGACAAGGCCCTATCAAGGGCGCCTCTCTCAACGGATAAATCAAGTTTTTAAAAAATCTACAGCTAACACCATTCCCCAGACTTCTCCAGTAAGATCAGTAAGAATGCCCTGTCTCACTGCCCCTTTTCAACAATGTACTAGAAGTTTCAGATAATGCAAGAAAAGGAAATGAACGCATCTGGGATGAGAGTAAACTCATCATACCAAACTTAACATCGTTTTCTTTTTAAGTTTATTTATTTATTTCTTCAGAGACAGAGGTACTCCCAACAGTGTCTTCATGCTGTTATCTACCCCTAGTTTCTAGCTGACCCAGATCAGTCACATATGCACGCACCTGCTGGTGTATGAAAGGTCCCAGGTTTTAAGCCCAAGACCTTTCTCATGTGGGTCCAGTTGTGTTAGGACTGCACCACCTCCTGGCTCATTTTCAATAAAATAAATGAATTCTATATTGGAATTTCTTAAAAAAACAAACATTTTATTTGTTCCTGAGGATAGTTTGGATAATAGGCCCTTTAATGAAATTGCTTCCAACTCTCAGAGGTGGAGTCCTAGAACTTATTTATTTCATATTCTTATCCTAGGTACTAAAAATTGTTTTTAAAAAATTGACCCAAACAGGAAGTACAAGGGCAAATATATATTCACTTGCTAACATAAAGGTGAAAAAAAGAACTAAATGTTTACGAAAATGGTTTCCAAATAATGTGAGGGCTACAGGTGTGACTTTCATTTGATGCTGGGAGAACAACCCATTCTAGCCATCTTGCCTCTCCTCAGAGGCGGGAGTCCAGGGACTGATCAATGCAGAAACATATGGTAGAAATTTTGATGAGTACAGAGAGTGGCTCAAGGAGGAAGTGGAGGTCTGAGTCATAACATAATTTTGTGTCTCAGGTTCTAAACTGATTTATTGCTTTAACTTTAGTAACAAGACTGGAATATTTTCAAAGCCAGGAGACAAGCATGATTCCCTCCATAGAGCCCATAATCATGCTGAAAGGGTTTTGTTACTGAGCGTGAGGAAAATGTTTCACAATGAAGAAAAGTAACTCTCCTTTGCTATTCTTTATCTAGCTACTGGTTTTTTTCAGTTGTATATAAAGCACATTTTCCACTTTATAATCACCCATTAGAAATTTTGTTCTTATTTACCATGGTAGAGAAGATAAAAAGTGATTGTAGTTTCTATTCCAAGCCTGGATCCTGGTTACAGCTGAAACGTTGATATTCTAGCAGGAATAAAATCTTAAGTGATTGCTACCTTGCTGGCTTCTTATGCAATACAAAGACACACTGTGAACCACGTACTTTGGAAAAATGCAGCTACTTCATGAAGTTTACCCAAGTTACATTCTTGGCAAAGTGAACTGTTTCTGTCATCAACTAGTACATTCCTTCTCCCTCCTAAGGCCCTGGTGATGTGTAGGTGAGGAGGAAACGTTTCCTCTGATCTTGGTTCCAAATGAATAACATGGTCTTATATTATTCATTTGGAACTGATGATACCATCTGTTCTTGTTACCAAAACCATGTGGCTGTAACATAAAAGTTAGTCATTGATAGCTTTCCTAAATTACCCCCTTTGATTAACATTGAGTTTGCTTTTAAAGTTTTCCCTTACAGAAGGTTTTTTTGCTTGTTTTGTTTTGTTTCTAAGATACTGGAGGCACTCAGACTGAAGTTTCATTTTGTGTATATTACAACTGCTGATTTCAATTTTTATGTCATTAATCACTTTTCATGATTTCATTCTTTGATAGCAAACATCTGACCCATATGGGAGGCAGGGGGAGGGCAAACGAACACAGTGATTAGCACAGGAAGAAGCTACAGGAGTTGTGGGGAGTCCTCCACTTCCTCAAGCACCAGTGCTATGAGAATCTGCTCGTATCCCTGTCAATCTCTTCTTTTAGTCAACTTTCAATACCTAACTATCTGAGGCTTTAAAATGCCTCGGGCATTAATGCTTCGGGTAATAATCCCCAGAATAGACAAGTGGGATTATATAAAACTAAAAAGTTTTCTCGCAACAAAGGAAACAATAATTAGAGTGAAAAGACAACCCGCAGAATGGAAGAAAATATTTGCAAATTATTCCTCATACAAGTGATTGATATCCAGAATATATAAGAAACTCAAGCAGTTCACCCATAAAAAATGAATAATACAACCTAAGAGGGCAAATGAATCGAATAGACAACTCTCTAAGGAAGACTTACGAATGGCCAAAAGGCATATGAAAAAAACGTTGCGAGTATGGAAATAAAAACACAACGAAATACCACTTAATCCCAGTTAGAATGGAATACCAAGGATACGAGAAAAAAAAAAAAAAAGATAAAAAAAGAAAGAAAGAATGGCAAGTGCTAGTGAGGCTGTGGTGTTAGGAAACTCTCTTACACTGTTGGTGGGAATGATGCAAATTAGTACGACTTATGTAGACAACAATGTGGAGGTTGTGGAAGCCCTTGCCGGAAGACGCCCCATTATGGCATAGGAACTAAACACCTAAGACTCAAAGACAACTCCTTATTAGCATAAGTCTGAGAAGCGGCCTATCAGAGCCCAACACGCCCGGAGACTTGGGGAAGGGCGGGCCCAGAGGGAATTTAAGGCGCGTACCCGGAAGCCTGGGGGGAGAGAAGCAACTGAACCTGTAACAATAAACATCACGGAAGAGATCTCGGTTTCCAGAGTCGTTCCTCCGACCCCAACAAGTGGTGGCCCGTACGGGGAATGAAGGTCTTGTGGAACCGAAGGCTCAGAACCGTGGCAGCCGGCTGGAAAGTCTCGGACGCAGAGACGGTAAGTTAAAAGCCTCGGAATAAGAGGCGGTAAACAGTGGTCTCGGAAGGGAGACGGTAACTGATAGTGGGCGCTCCGTGATTGGGAGAAAGCCCGGGACAGGAAACAGTGGTCTCGGAAGGGAGACGGGAACTGATAGTGGGCGCTCCGTGATTGAGAGAAAGCCCGGGACAGGAAACAGTGGTCTCGGAAGGGAGACGGGAACTGATAGTGGGCGCTCCGTGATTGGGAGAAAGCCCGGGACAGGAAACAGTGGTCTCGGAAGGGAGACGGGAACTGATAGTGGGCGCTCCGTGATTGGGAGAAAGCCCGGGACAGGAAGCAGTAGTCTCGGAAGGGAGACGGGAATTGATAGCGGGCGCTCCGTAAGTGGGAGAAAGCCCAGGACAGGAAAATATCCCCGGGAAGCACCGGTAAAGGGTAAACGGGGGACCTCCTTGGAGAGGGGAAGTGGTGTACAGCCATGGGCGTGGGACCCTCTCAGCCCATAGTAGGAGCGCTAAAAGCGCTGCTTAAGTTCAAGACCTTAAGTTAAGAGATAAGACCATTCAGCACTTCATTGAGCAGGTAGATGCCGCGGCCCCCTGGTTTCTCCACTCAGGGGGGCTCACGACAGTTTGTTGGGACAAACTAGGTAGGGATTTAGACTTGGCGGCAGAGGAAGATAGACTCTCAGGCGGAGTCAAACCTCTTTGGAGGTTAGTCCGAGCCTGTTTGGAAGATCAGCGCTGCGTTAAAATTGTGAGGGAAAGTCAGGAAGCATTAGAAACGGTCCAAGAAATGCAGTCAGAAGATGGAGACGGAGGCGCTAAAATGGCGGACAAAGATGATAATAACGACTCTGAAGTACAACAACTGGTAGAGGAAGTGAAAGGGTGGGACATTGAAAGTGAGAAGGAGGAGGACCAGCCTCCTCCTTCTGCCCCGCCTCCCCCTTATAATCCAGCTGCGCAACAACAGGGAGGAGCGGGAGGCGGAGCTTCTTTCTGCCCCGAAGCTTGGCGGGAGGCCAGACAGCTTGGACCCGTCTGAGCATTTCCTGTTTTCGCAGACAATGAGGCGATGTAGACTGGCCCTGGACGGGTTGCCAAGCTCGGCGCCCTACTTGGACTGTACATCCCTTTTTCTCCTTCACACCTAAAATCACCACAGCTCCAAATTCCACCTGGCCCGGATATAATTGGACATTTCAAAACCCTACGCAATCAGTGGCCTCAAACCCTTTTGATATCTGGCTTCTTTGCGGAATCAACGGAAGTTGTACAGACCTTTCCCCTATGTCCATGTTATTGGGTGGCCGAGTTGGCTATGCGAACCTCACGTGGTCATCAACTGACCTTTTCGAAAAGTCAGTTACAGGTCCGGCTGGTCCGAAGGTAGTGAGTGATCTCAAATGAGTGTTCAAAGTCAGTTACAGGTCGAACTCCTTGTTCAACTATCTCTCCCCTTCTCACTACTGCACGACCTAAACGGGACTTCGGTTTCACCGCAGCTATTGTCACTGCTGTGGCTTTGGCTGTTGGTGCTGCAGCCACCGCAGCAGTGTCCATGTACACCTCAGTACAAACTGCACACACTTTAAATAACCTCTCTTCCTCCATGGCCACGGCCTTAGCCACATCTGCTAACCTTTCTCGAGAGCTTTCTTCCTATATAACAGATAACTGGAGCAGTGGCTTTGACAACCTCCAGCGATAACCTACCCCTACAGTAATTGAGAGGATGCGAGGCACAACACTGCACTACTGAGACCCTAATTGGGATCAGTAGGAAGGCATGTCCGGGTGCATATGGGTTACTGTCACAATCATCCCATCCCCCACAAAAGACAGTGGACAGGCTATTCTGAGTGGGTATCCCTGGCTGCCCACACAGGGTGGTAAATAAGTCCTCTTCTCTGGGGGCCCGAGACCTCTACCTTCTCCTCTCCAAAGAAAACAAAAAGGGGGAGATGTGGAAGCCCTTGCCGGAAGACGCCCCATTATGGCATAGGAACTAAACACCTAAGACTCAAAGACAACTCCTTATTAGCATAACTCTGAGAAGCGGCCTATCAGAGCCCAACACGCCCGGAGACTTGGGGAAGGGCGGGCCCAGAGGGAATTTAAGGCACGTACCCGGAAGCCTGGGGGGAGAGAAGCAACTGAACCTGTAACAATAAACATCACGGAAGAGATCTCGGTGTCCAGAGTCGTTCCTCCGACCGCGACAGAGGTTCCTCAAAAACCTACAAATAGAACTACCTTATGGCCCAGTAATCCCACTCCTTGGTATTTACCCAAAGGCTAGGAAAATATTCATTCAGAAAGACATTTGCACATCCATGTTTATTGCAACATTATTCACAATTGCTAAAGCGTAGAACCAAACTAGCTATCCAAAAACTGATGACTGAGTTGAAAAACTAGTACATATATACTATAGAATATTGCTCAACCATAGAAATAATGAGACCTTTTCATTTGCTTCAAAGTGGATATATAGAAGACTTAACATTGAGCTAAATGAGCCAGACTTTGAAAGATTGTACATCCCCACTCAATTTGTAACAATACCTGTACTCTGTGGCAAAAAATGAGAGACCTGAACATATGACAGCAGAGAGCATACGTACAGATACTAGAGACTGTAAGGGAGAGGAGTAGATGGTAAATGGTGGTAGAGGGGGGATGAGGGGCAAAGGGAAGAAACATTTAATGGAGGAAAAAAGTAAATTTCTCTTCTTTATACACACACACACACACGCACACACACATTATATAGTATACATCATGATGGGAACTTAATATAAAATGTGAAATTAATCTGAAAAAATAAAGTAAAATACTTGTGTTTATGTTGAGTGTTTGCCTAGTACTAAGAGCATAAAAATCTTTTTGGAAATCTAACCAAAGAAGTTAAAGACCTCAACAAGGAAAACTATAGGAAGCTAAAAAATGAAATTGAAAAGTGGAAGGACATCCCATGTTCCTGGATTGGAAGAATTAATATAATCAAATGGCAATTCTACCCAAATTAATCTACATATTTAATGCAATGCCAGTCAAAGTACCAGACACATTCTTCACAGATCTAGAAAAGACAATCATAAAATTCATCTGGAATCATAAAGGACTCCATATTGCCAAAGTAATTCTACACAAGAAGAATGGCATCTCACTCCCTGACCCAAAAATATACTACAAAGTTGTGGTAATCAAAACAGCATGGTACTGGCACAGAAACAGACAGGTGGACCAATGGAACAGAATAGAGTCTCCAGAAATAAATTCCCAAACATACAGTCAGCTGGTTTTTGACAAGGGGTACCAGTCAATCCGGTGGGAAAAGGAAAACCTCTTCAGCAAATGGTGCTGGAAAAACTGAATTTCTACCTGCAGAAAGATGAATCTGAACCCCCACCTCTCACCTTTGACAAAAATCAAGTCAAGGTGGATCAAGGATCTAAATCTAAGACCTCAAACTATAAAACTGCTCCTGGAAAACACTGGGGAAACTCTGGGAGACAATGGTGTAAGGAAAGACTTCTTAAATAAGACCCCAAAAGCATAGTCGGTAATCCCTAAAATAGACAAGTGGGATTACATCCGCCTAAGAAGTTTCTGCATGGCAAAAGACACAATAATTAGTGTGAATCGACAGCCCTCAGAATGGGAAAATATTTTTGTAACTTATGCATCAGACAAGGGACTGATAACCAGAATACACAAGGAACTCAAGCCGCTGTTTGGAAAAAAGATGATCAACCCTATTAAAAGATGGGAGAAGGGGTTGAAAAAAACACTCTCTAAAGATGACATACAAATAGCCAAAAGGCATATGAAAAAATGCTCAACATCCCTCATCGTAAGGAAAATACAGATCAAAACAGCAATGAGATACCCCCTCACCCCAGTAGAATGTCTAAGATTAAAAAAACAAAAAATGGTAAGTGCTGGAGGGGGTGTTGTGAAAGGGGAATTCTCTTACACTGCTGGTGGGAATGTAAATTGGTCCAGCCACTGTGGAGAACAATTTGGAGATTCCCGAAAACTCTACATATAGAACTACCATATGATCTAGCAATCCCACTCCTTGGTATCTACCCAAAGGACAGAAGAATTCTTCATCAGAAAAGTGCTTGCACATCGATGTTTATTGCAGTACTATTCACGATTGCTAAGACATGGAACCAACCCAAATGCCCCCGTACGGGTGAATGGATTGAAAAACTGTAGCACATATACTTTATGGAATACTATTCAGCCATAAAAACCAACAAAACCCTGGCTATTGACAGAAAGTGGAAGAGTATGGAAGATTTACTGCTGAGTGAGGCAAGTCAGGCTATGAAGGAGAGACATTTTATGTCCCTACTTTAATATATACTGCGTGTCTGCACTCTATGACTGAAACCAATTGACCTAAGGTTGTAAAAACACAAGAGATGGGGGTTAATGCCAGAAATGGTGTGTGTGGAGAAGTGGGGCCTAAGGAAGGACGTGTGGAGGAGGGATACGGAGACAGAGCATTGATGGGATGGGGAGTGTGGTGTTATCGGTTGAAGATATTTTGATTAACTGGACTGGAGAGAAATGTTCACATATTGAAATGTTCACTTTGTAAGCTAAATAATGTGATTGAATGTATATAAAAATTAAAAAAAATAAATAGTTTTGGCTGGAGTCGAGCTTAGCTTCATTATCAGAGGTTAATTTTTTCTAATTAAAAAAATATATATATACACATGTAACTGGGCCAGCTGTGTTGGTGCAGTGGTGGTACAATGCTCTGCAGTGGTAGACCCACAGGGGAAGGTCCTGGGTTTGCATCCTGAAGCCTTCCTGTAAATGCCAAACGTGCATGCTCATGATCCTGGCTGCTGAGCTAAGGGTGGACCATGACATGGAGCCCATTTGAAGGTGCTCTTCTTCTTCTTTCTTTGTTCTGTATCTCTCGCTCATAACAGAGATAAGTAAATAAACTTAAAAGAATTATTACTATCCAAGGCAGGGATAGATAAACTATAGCCCCCAGGCCAAATCTAGCCCATCATCTAATAAGCAAAGTTTTATTGGAATATAACCATACTCATTTTTTTCACATTGTCTATGGCTGTTTTTTTGTACTACACTGGAAGTTTTAAGAGACTCTAAGGCACAGAAAGCTTAAAATATTTACTAACCACCCTTTCTAGAAAAAAAGTACTGACTTTTGATCTAGAATTCTAACACTTTAGGACCTTCTCTTTCTGCATAAACTTTCCATGGCCCAACTTTCTCATCTGTATAATTAGGGATAGAAAGAAAGTCTGTCTCACAGGTTGTGAGGGCGACAGCATAATAGAAATGCATGTGAAGCATCGGCACAGGGTTTGGGCACATACTCCATAAATGCTCATTAGTATCGCTGAGACAGGTCTTGGTTGAAGTTAAGAAGGTCTTCTTGTGAAGCAGGTAAGCACAGAGAACAAGAGCTTCAAACCTGGATTCATGCAGACAGTGCAGTACAAGTTGTGCTATCTTAAGCGAGTTATCGTACCTTTATTTTCTTCTCTTTCTAATGGCTTTAATGAAAACTACTATGGAAAAAAAAAGATAAATCCTTAAAACTTTCAGAGAACATCAAGACCAACAGCAACAAGAAGACAAATAGCATGCAATGAATTGAAGACCATGACAACAGCACACAACAATTGCTGAGAGTTGAAAGGAAGAAATGCTCTCAACATTTTGAAGAGAAGATTTTTAACCAGAATTCTCTACTTGTTCGAACTCTCAATTACATGTTGGGTAAAATCAAGGCATTCCAGGAATGCAATTTATTAATCACAAAAACAAAACAAAAACCAGAAACTTCCCATAAACTCTTTCTTGGCAACTTACTGGAGCATGTACTGTATAAGAAAAATAAAACTAAAATAAAAGTCAAGAAAGAGGGAGATGTATTACCTGGAGGGATTCTGGGAAAAAGGTGAAACTTGGTGACAATGTCTTCCCAAACATCATGAAATATGAATGGGTAGGGGAAGACCCACTAAGCCATCAATACCTCAATGTCATCAACAATGGAGACAAAGGAATGTCTGATAGCCTTGAGAGCTACAGAACCCAAATGCAAGAAAGCTTCCTGTTCATTTCCTACTCTGAAATGGGTTAGAGGTCTCTTTCCTCTCCTAGCATGAAAGGCGCAGGGATATCCTCACCACCTCAGTTACTAGGCTTATACTACTTTGTGTAAACTCATCCAGTTATCCTCTCATTACTAATTAGATGTATCTACCTGCCTTGTTAAAGCCCATAGCCTTTAGACATGCTACCAGGAGGACAGTCATATAATTTATTATCTAAATCAGGAAAGTTTTGAGAGTAAAGGGAGCCACCGTTAATTAGGCCAAGGTGAGAGCTATAAGCTGGACTTGGCTGACAAGTGGGTACACGGCCATCTTACTTATAGCAATCACTTAGTCTTCCTACTAAAGGTAAATATAAATATATAATGCTCAGTACCTGCCCTACACTGAAGACCCTTCAGCATCTGGAATTTATAAGGAAATCTTGTAATTTAGAAGAAAGAAAGCTGAACAAAGATTTTAGACATTAAAAAGTAAACTAATTTGGAATCTTAAATATAAAGTTTCTACACTTCATGTGATAAATACAATGCCCTCATACAGTTATGACTTCAAGAAAATTCATAAACCCATATCCTTATTTCTCAGGCCCTTTTGCCAATTTTCTTCAGTTTTCTCAGGTTTAATCACATGAAAGTCCTGTTCATACGTATGGGAGACAGTAGGTGTCCTCAAACCCACTGAAATTGTGTGCAGCTTGGTGTGTATATTAAAATTGGATTTGTCTGAGGAAAAGATCTTCGTAATATATTCAAAGGAGGTCTAGAACCAATGAAAAATGCTTTTAAAAGGAGGTGAAGAGTAAGAAGAAAAAGAAATGAAATTCCAGGAAATAGAGCATTTCAGAAACCAGCAGAGAAAGGGGAACTAGTAATGGAGACAGGAGGAAGCCCGTCTACGATGACCTGGAAGACAAGGGGGAAGGCGGTTAAGAAGGACCAGGCATGAACACGGTCACGTGCGACTCAGATGTGAGCAGCCAGACAACCTGTGAGAGTAGAAGCCAGTTTTCAAGAATGAAAGGGTTACGGGAAAGACTGTGAGCGGAAGAAGAGATAGGGCAGTGTCTGAGAGAGGTTGAGAAAGGGCCCACGAATACCCCGGAATAAAAAGCCAGGAGTAGGGAGGTGAGCTGGGTGATACAGCCCGATAAAAGCGTGCTGGGGGCCAGCAGGTGGAGTAGTGGTTATATCGCTGGATACCCACATGGCTGAACACAGTTTGAGTCCCAGATCCGGTGGCTTGAAACTCATGCTAGGCGTATGTGCGAGAGTGCCCAAGAATGGAACAGAGGCATGTCCATCCCCCCAGGGGGTGATTTCTCACTTTTTCTCTCACTGTATCTCTTTCTTTTTTTTTTTTAAAGAATTATTTATTATTATTATTTTTTAATTTGACCAGAGATAGAGAGAGAGAGAGAGAGAAAGAGAAAATAAGAAAGCAAGCTGCCAGGTCCAGGATTTGAACCGTCGTTAGCAATGTGGAAGTCCAGCACCTTAACCACCACACCACCTGCTGGCTCTCTCTCCCTCTCCCCTCTCCCCTCTCCCCTCTCTCCTCTCTTCTCTCTCTCTCTCTCCAGTGAGTACACACACCCTAAGGCAAAACAAACTCGTTTATAAAAAAAAAAAAAGAAAGCATCAGGCATTCTCTGGCCTGTGGCTGTGCAGAGAGTGGCAGTGGAACCAGTGCGGACACACCTGATACTTGCCTCGCCGAGGGCTCAGGCTAATCCCTGGTTTTTCCTGCTGGCTTCTCAGAGAATCACCTGGGCGCTTCTAAAAAGAACTCATACCTGACTTTCACCCTCAGGGGTTCTGAGTTCCTTGGCCACAGGTGGGGCCCAAGCACTTACTTGGTAAAAGCACCCCAGGCCCTCCTAGTGTGCGGCCGCAGAGATCTGCGCACTCCGGTTCAGCAGGAGTGGGACAGCACCGAGGGCTGGGAGGTCGGCATTGGCGACACAGAGCCTCTGTCACCTCTCCAAAGTTAAAGGCGGATCACCTGCTCAGTGAGGGACAGAGGGAAACTTGGGAAAGGAAGGGTAGCCTGGACTGACTGCCACAGAGCACAGGGGACAGGTCGAAACAGGTTCACCGTTGAGTCCGAGTGAGGACCCTGATGAAGTTAGAAACCTTGAATTTGTAGCAGCACTAATTTGCATATATGCTTGATTTTCTGCCATAGTGTAAGAGATGTGTGTCTTATCTAACCAATGAAATTGTTCTTTCACTTTTGTTTTCGTTTTATTTTGAGTCCTTGTGGGATGTTGGTAACGCTGGCCTGCAGAGACTCCGTAAGCTCCATAAAAAGCTGGGACCCAGTGACAGTCCCAACCTCGCACTTTCCCACCGCGATGCTTAGCTGTCATACGCTGAGGCCAACACTGCTTTTGGGGTTTACACACAGTTACATCACTGTGCCTCAGCTGGGTTCGTTCATCGACAGACCGCTGTTACGGGGTTCTCGGTGATGATGAGACATTTCCATTCTGTTCCCACATGTCTCTTAGGGAGGAAAGGGACGGACTGGGCCATTTGTTGTATTGGGAATCATGGAAAGATGCATATCATTTGTGAAAGTCTAATGTCTCCTTTCCTAACATTGCCCTAAAAATGCACGTAAAGCAGATTTAATGTGTCTGAAAGTCATTTCTGTATACTAGAGGTGTGGCACGCTAGACTGTTCCTGAGTGCCTTTTCTTCAAGAACAAGAAAAAATTCTGACAGTGACCGGTCCAGTGCAAAGAAGTCAGGACCTTTTTTATTTTTTGAGAGGTTTTTGCTATAGAGCGTGTGCACTCGCCAGAAAGACAGAGACAGAGAGACAGAAAGTGAGAAATCACCCCCCAGAGGGGATGGGCATGCCGCAATCCCTTCTTCTCCATTCTCCTCGTGGGATCTTGGGCATGCGCGCACATGCACCTGGCATGAGTTTAAGCCATTGGGTCTGGGACCATAGTCGACTATATGGGAGTCCAGCAACATAGCCATTATGCCAACTGCTGGTCCCAGGAACTTTCTGAATTGTAGTGCTGGAAGTCACAGGGCTACCATATTCAGATCCCCAGCCTAGTCAGCCTGAAAAGAGCTGGTGTACAACACATGCCCAAGCGTCTTACGAGTCGGAGGGCTGGGGAAGGGGAACTGCAGTGGGCGGAGACACTTCTGAGGGTGCTTCTTGCAATGTGCACATGGACACACACTCTATCATGAATCAACCTGAAAAAATTCCTACAATCATTAAAAAGAAGGGGAGAAGTCAACAATAATTCCTTCTAACAAGATCTTTAACAAAAATACTTACAATGCTGAAAATCCAGTGACACACACACACTGAGAAAGTCCAACTCTTTCTGCAAAGAGCATGTGATGCGAACAGAACGTTTGCTGGCGGTACCACACATGGCCACAGAATGCACGTGCAAGGACCGGGGTCATGGACTTTCCTGTGGTACACTGGTTCTTACTCCTCCTTTCACAAAGGAGGAGACCACGTCCTAGAAAAGTAAGGCCTTGCTCAAGACAGTTTATCGATCAAGAAAAATGCACTGTGCATCTACGTATTAGAGACACCATGAGAGGAGAAGAAAATGGACAACATTACATTTTCTGTATGGTGGGGTCAGGGAGGAGTTTCATGAAGTGCTTCACTCTCCAGTCTGTTCAACCATTCCCCAAACAGGAACAAGTCTCCAGGGAGTTAGGCAAAAACACTTACCTAGCTGCCATTAAGAACAGCTTTGGAGGGACCAGCAGTTAGTGTAATTGCTATGTCGCTGGACTCCCACGTAGTCGACTGCGGTTCCAGTCCCAGACCGGGTGGCTTAAACTCACGCCAGGCACGTGTGCGTGTGTGCCCAATCTCCCAAGAGGAGAATGGAAGAGAAGGGATTGCAGCGTGGCCATCCCCCCTGGGGGGTGATTTCTCACTTTCTGTCTCTCTGTCTCTCTCTGTCTGTCTGGCGAGTGCACGCGCCCTATAGCAAAAAATCCTCTCCAAAAAAAGAAAAGAAAAGAACAGCTTTGGAGATGAGATCCATTATAGCTGCCCTCTTGACACACCTTGAGAAAAGGAAAGAGTTTATAAAAGAAAGAGGAATACAGTAAATACACACCTGCATGGATCTGGGGTAGAGAATTCTAAGTGTGAGAAATGAGAAAGAAAAGGTCCAAAACCAGACACAGAACCAGGATTTTGCTTACTTGTTGGCAGATTGGCTAGGCTGGAATGGGAGACGTTTAAGAGGTGTTACAGGGTGAGAGTGAAAGCGCGAGGTGGGGCTGTGTTAAGTCCTTGTCTGAAGCTTCACCTTGGGCTAGAGAAGCTCTCGGTTTTTATAAAAGTGAAAATCACACAAAAGGAAGATTTAATAGGGCTGTTTTGACTGGGTAGAGGATGAGCCAGGGTCAGGAAAGAGACAGGAGACCAGTAATCTCTACCCCCATGTTGGTGAGTTCTTTCAGGGATCCGAAAGGCCAAGGAGGTTGACTGCAGGAAGAGAAAGGAGGAAGTATTTCAGAGAAGCTAACTGCAAGAGAAGAATTACCTGGATTTGACATGGAAAAGATATGGGAAGAAAGCAGAGTAAAGGTGACGTGGCGACTCTGACCGTGAGAGACGATGGTGTCACTGTCTGCTCGTGAGTGTTGGAGCGTTGTTACAGGAACTGGCTTTAGACACGAGGCAGTTAGGTAAATCTTACACAAGTGGAACACCCAGGGAGGGGCTGGAGGTTAAGAACTAGTCCTTGAAGAAGGAGGATAGTGCTAAGATCTGTAGCTATGAGCGTTTACAGGTTTGGATGTGATAGTTTAAGTTACAGAAACAGGCTGCTTGTTTAGGCAGGCTAGCAAATACGTTAAAAATATTTCGTTCTCAGACTGAACTGAAGTGTTTCAGAGTTGTTTTACTTTATAAAAATGAAAACAGAAACAAACAAACTAACAAGAGAAACATAAAGAAAAAAATGCAGCTACCTAGTATTCATAAAATTATAGCGATTTTTATGAACTTTGGACTTGGAGTTTCCTTGGCTGGAACTGTAAAGGACAGCCATGTTGGGAAAGTACTATTTAGCACATTAACTATCCTATTTTTTAAAAAAAGGCAGGATAAATCTGTCCTTTTCACATCCTTTTCTGTCTAATTAGAGTAGAAAGCAGATATCTTTGAAAAAAAATGACTTAGGTGATTTTTAAAAAACTGTATCATCACTTATGGTTTTATTACCTACCAAGAGCAGTTAGAATCCGAATGTTTTAAATCAGGCATAATATAGTAAAATATTGGGGCCAACAGTTGGTATAATGGCTATGTCACTGGACTTCCACATAGCCGACCGTGGTTCGAGTCCTGGACCCGGTGGCTTAAACTCATGTCAAGTGCGCGTGTATGCATGCCCAAGATCCCGAGAGGAGAATGGAGGAGAAGAGACTGCGGCGTGACCATCCTCCCTGGGAGGTGATTTCTTGCTTTCTCTCTCTCTGTCTTTCTGGCGAGCACATGTGCCCTATAGCAAAAACCTCTAAAAAAATAGTAAAATATTGAGAATGAAGTAGTGTTTGCCAAATAGAGACTGTTCTATTCTTAAGTTTACATAAATAATTAAATTTTTATTTAATTATTTACTACATTTGTATTTAAATAAGCCCCTATTGGCCCATTTTTTGATTCTCTTTAAAAAAATCTTCTGAAAGGCCTTTACATGAGCTGCATGTTCTGTTTAATATTTCATTAACATTTGTTATAATTCTATTGTTTTGTTCTCCTGTACCACCCAAAGTGACCAAGGCTCATTCTTCTTAATTCACACTTCTCTCCTTTTTTATAGGTTATTTAATACGGCATAATAAGGCAATTAGGTCACAGCCAGCACACTGTAAGCACCATGGGAATGATCCAAAAAAGACAAAGTTAATGTAACATAAAAATGTCTGTGCAGGATAGTAAATCAGATTACTGATAAATGCTGTAGCATCATTAGAATCCATGGTAAAGTAGTTCAGCAAACTTAATATCCTAAGTGTTATTCACACTGTGTGATTTTACCAGACTATCCACAAATGCATTTAAAATTTATTTTAAGAAGCCAGAAACCCAAATTTAAATGCATGTCCTATGGCTTGTTGTGTTGCATCTCACCTAGAATTTGGTCAATTTTACCTAAAGATAGACAGTGTTTCACCCAAACACAGGTGTCTCCTGTATTAGAGGAAAACAGAAAGCGGAAGGATCCTTCCAATGCTTTTCTCTTCATTTAGGCATGTTGCTCTTACTCTCGTCAGCTGGCTGAATAGATGCTGTGCATCTCCATTTACCTCATTACCCCAGTATTCGGCATATTGCTTACAAAGTGACTCTTTTCTGCTATGATGGATTCATGTGACCTCTTCTCCAACTGAGTTTTAGAAATTATATTAATAAGGATATAGTACATTACACTGTGGAAACAAATTGACCCACAAATCTCGGGTGGATTTGTAACACAACAAAGTATGTCTTAGATATTTAAAATTGCTCAGCCCAGAGCTCTGCTCCACATAGTCACTCAGGTCTCGGAGGCGTCACCAAAATGTGACACTGCCATTTCAAAAAAAGCGGTGACAGGGAAGGTAGAAGTGAAGAACTCACCCTCATTTTCACTTCTATTTGCTTGGCAAGGGTGTCTAGGAAATCCAGGAAGAGGAAAAAGAGTAGTGAACACCAAGTGCTATCTTTATGTTGGGGAAATTACTTCTCAGAAGTAACAGTTTGGAAGCCAGCAGGAGGCATGGTGGTTAAGGCGCCAGACTACCACATGGCTGACTGTAGTTCAAATCCTGTACCTGGTGACTTACTTTCTCATTTTCCCTCCCTCTCTCCCTCTCCCTCCCAATTTCTCTCTCTCTGTCTCTGTGAGTGTGTGTGCTCTATAGCAAATTAAATAATAAATAAGTAAATAAATCTTTCAAATCTTATCCTGTCACACAATGGGCTTTAGAAGATGATCTTTGCTATGTTGTCAGAATTAAAGTACAATAATAAGCAAACACTTTTGTTTTTAGTTTTGTTTGTTTGTTTGTTTTCTGTCTGATGTGTGTGCACTAGCCACAGTCAGAGAGAGTGAGAGTGAGAGATCACCCTCTGTGGGCATGGCTACACTGTAATCCCTTTTATTGCATTCTCCTCTTGGGATTTTGGGCACACACACACACACACACACATAGCTGCCAGGTCAGAGAGTCAAACTGGAGTCAGTCACATAGGAATCCAGTGCCTTAATTGTCATGCCACATACTGGCCCAGCAAACACATTTTAACATTAAAATAAAATTGGGCACTACATCTGAAAGGATCAAAAAATTCTCAAGCTTGGGCCACCCTGGAGATTTCTCACTTTTCCTCTGTGTGTCTCTCTCCCCTCTGGCAAGTACACATGCCCTATAGGGGAAAATCTAAAAAACAAAACCAAAAACAAGACACCTCAAACTCTCATCTCTCCCACATCCAGTGCTCTAGAGCATCTTTACCAGCAAACCAACTCAAATGGTAAGACAAAGGTATAAAGTCTTTCCTTTTCTCCTAAACTGGAATTTCTCTGTTAAACAAGTGTGCTTCCCGAGTTTGAACCCAACTGGAGTCTGCTGACAATGAATAGGAAAGGTGACTGATGTCTCTTATTTGATATGCGACATCTAAAATTTATGACTTTTTAATCCCAGTAATGAAACACCATGATGTTTAATGAAACAAGAACTCTTCCGGGTTTTTTGGTTGAAACACAATGTCTTTTTTTTTTTTTTTTTTGGAGAGGTTTTTGCTATAGGGCACGTGCGCTCGCCAGACAGACAGAGACAGACAGAGAGACAGAAAGTGAGAAATCACCCCCCAGGGGGGATGGTCTTGCCACAATCCCTTCTCCTCCATTCTCCTCTCGGGATCTTGGACACGCACGCACACGCGCCCGGCGTGAGTTTTAAGACACCGGGTCCGGGACACGAACCGCGGTCGACTCCGTGGGAGTCCAGCGACATAGCCATTACGCTAACTGCTGGTCCCCGAGATGAGTTGATTTTTATAGAACTCTCAGGACAAAGTGGAAAAGGGGCTCCATGCGTTATTTCTCCCGGTGAAGTTCTATTTCCACCTCCATGCCATTATGTAGATAGTGAGAAAAATGTGTTGAAAATCACTGCACTAAGAAATACTTAGAAAATTATCTTAATTTGGGTGTTGATTAAATATTTGAAAATTTTTTCTGTCTGAGACATAATTAGCCTGGTCATCACTTGCCTCTCATGACATGGGGGAAACTCTATGTCCAATGCAATGAATTCTGTCATGCAAATTATTTTCACCTTAATCTGAATTATATCAAGGCCATAGAGGCCTTGGCTACTAAAGAGAAGGATAGCTGGTTTATCACTACAACTACGAAGCTGCGTACTGTATCTGCATGGAGAGTGAATCCATAGCTCCAGCCCTAAGACTGCATAAGAATCAGAGCCCAGTATGGTGTTTGGCTGAGAGCAATACCACAGAAAGCAGACATTACACAGGCACACCAAGGATGCAGTGGTTAGCCTGAATATAGTTGCAAGATTATGACGTCCAAGTGTCTGAGGAAGCTTCACAGAGGGTAGTTCCTCAATATTATAAGGAACCAGAGCAGATTAAGTGTTATTTTACCTAAGGTCTTTATCATATTCAAACTGCAACAATGAACCTCAGTGAAACCATCTGTGTTAATGAACTACCTAAGAAAAGGCAGATGTAAATTCTACAGAGAAGAAACTATTTATTTAATGTACCTTCGATGATTCAATTACATGTCATTAAAGCAGTCAAATAATCTCCCTGTGAAAATAAATAAAATAATCCAAAAGTATGAGAGCAAATAGAAGAAAAAAATAATTGTATTTCAGAATCTTTAAAAAAGGATAGAGATGCAGGACTTTGAGTATGAAAGAGTGAGGAGCTTGAGTTCAGTAGATCTTCTCCCAGCAAAACAACAATTTAACTCAAGAATAGCTTTGAAAAGATCATTAATCATTCACATATTCTGCAAAATGTCCCATGTGCACACAACAAATGGAAAAAATAGACTAAATTTCACTAAAAAGAGTGCGAATTTGCAGCATTGGAGCCATGAGCCAGTTCATTACACGCACTTCCAGGCTGCTGGGAAGCCCTACCCCAGACATGTCCAGTCAAGAAGACAAGAACTCCCTCTTCCTGCAGCTCTCAGTTTGCAGTCACAGTTTCTCCCAGGGGAGGAAGACTGCTGGCATCTGACATCTCCACCCACTCCTGCCCCTCAGCCTGTGCTTGCCTATTCAAGGCAAGTTTAAAAAAGAAACAACAACAAATTGGTCTCTTCAGTGCCTTCCCCAGTTGTCCCTTGTCAGGAGGAAGGTCACCCCAGGTGCTGCACACTGAGCCCACTGGGACCATGATTGGCCCTGCCCCACTTACTCGAAGAATGGTAGTTCCACGCTGACAAAAGAAGAAAGCTGGCAGAATTCAGAAGGGAAATTGGCAATTCAACATTGAGATTTCAACACCCACTTGCAATAATGAGAAGAACAACCTGGCAGAAGATTAGCAAAGACACAGAAGGTTTGAACAATTCGGTAAAATAACTAGACTAACTAACTAATATCTTTAGAACACTCTATTAAACAATAACAGAACATACATTCTTCTCAAGCATACAACCTCAGAGTAGACAATAAAACAAATCTCAGTTAAGTTGAAATAATAGAAAATATGCTTCCTGTCCACATAGGAATTGAGTAGAAATCAATAACTGAATGTAATTTGGAAAGTTGACAAATATCTGGAAATTAAACACACTAATAGCCAAGTGGTCAAAGAAAATAATCACAAACAGTATTAGAAAATGTGCTACAATAAATTAAAACCTAACAAAATTTATAAAATGCAGTTAAATCAGTGCTTGAAGTGAAATATATGACTGCAAAAGCCTAGATAAAAAGAAGATAGATCTCATTCAATAACCTCACCTTGCATCTCAAGACAATAAAAAATATGGGCAAAATAAACACAAAGAAAGGAAAAAATAATAATAATAAAGATTAGAACAGAAATATTGGGTCATTGAAAAAGTCCTGATGCATTTTTGCATAGAAAAACATGAAAAAACACGTCATGACTTTTCCTTTGACCCAGTAGTTGAAATAGAGGTTAAATATTTAATAAATAACATCAATAAACTAAAAGTTGGTTCTTCGAAAAACTTAACAAAATTGATAAATCTTCCACTGGCATGATGAAAAAAAAGAATACTTCCAAATTCTTAAAATCCTGAAAGAAACCAAGATATTGCTACCAACCTTACAGAAATAGGAAGGATTCTAAGAGAATACTATGAATAACTGTTTGCCAATGAAATACATAGCTTACATGAAAGAGAAAAATTCCCAGAAAGGTAAAAACTACCCCAAAATGACTCATGATAAAGAAAAAAATCCCAACAGACCAATAATGAATAAAAACATGGAATTAATCATTTAAACCTTCCCACCAACAAAGTTCAGGTTCAGTAGGCCTATTAGTGAATTCTACCAAACATTTAAAAAAGAATTAATCCAATTATTTGCAAACTCTTTCAAAAAACAGAAGAGAACACTTCCTAACTCATTCTGTGATTCTTTTATTATCCTGATATAATAGACGTCATGAGAAATGAAAAGTATAGAAGCATATCCCCGAGAAATACAAGTGTCAAAGTCTAAACAAAATACTTAACAAAGTGAATCCAGCAACATATAAAAAATAGTATACATGAAAGCATTAAAAATTGTTATGGGCACTGGGGACAAAGTGGAAGGAGAGTGGGAGAGGGGACAAGTGGAGGAAGGGAAATTTGGGAACAAAGGGAGAAGTGAGGCATTTGTGGGACACAGATATGGCTTGTTGCCTGTTGGTGAGGTCGTGTCCAGCATTCTCAACTCGCCAGGTGTGCGGTGTATATCATGTCGGGTAAAATCTCTTCATAATCTAAATGATGTGTAACGATTAAATGTATAAATAATAATAATAATAATAATAAAGTATACTTTATGGCCAACTGGAAATGATTCCAGGAATGTAAAACTGGTTTAACATCTAGAATATTGATTGATCTAATACACTATAATAATAGGATGAGGACAACAACCATGTGATCATCACATTAGAGTCCAAAAAAGGGGAATTTGACAAAAATTCCGTATTCATTCATGAGGAAAATAAACTAGGAGTAGAAGGAAACAGAAGGACTGTTGTCCTCATATATAATGCATCTCTAAAAACCTCCAGTGGATATTATGTTTAATGGTGAAAAAACCTAGTGAATGCTAACTTTCTCCAAAAATTAGGAACAAGACAAGGCTGTTTGTTTTTCTTATTCCTATTCAATATTATACCAGAGGTTCCAGTCAGTGTAATAAAAGCGGGGGTGGGGGAGGCATTGAGATTGGAAAGAAAAAGGTAAAACTATCTCTATTTGTAGATATAATTTTGTATATACAAAGATCCTAAGTAACCCACTAAAACACTTTTAGAACTAATAAACATGTTCAGTAAAGGCTGAGGGTAAAAGATAAATATATAAAAATGTACTTAATTTTTATCTACCAGCAATGGGAAATCTGAAAATTAAATTAAGAAATCAACTAAATCTATACTAATATCTAAAATAACAAAAGGTTTAAATATACATTTAGCAAAAAAAAGTTGAAGACATATCTTAAAAGCTATAAAATATTATTTAAAGAAATTTTAAAAGATCTATGCACATGAAAAGACATTCCAGTTCATGGATCAGAAAACAAAATTCCGTTAAGTTGGGAATATTCTTTGAATTGATTTACAGGTTCAATTAATTCCTAATAAAATCCTAGTTAGTTTTTGTTTTGTTTTGTTTGCAGAAATTAACAAACTGAACTTGAAACTTGTCTGTAAATGCAAGAAATCAAGAAGAGTCAAAGCAATTCAAAAATAAGAGCAAAGTTGGAAGATTCACACTTTTTCATTTCGAAACTTACTCCACAGCCACAGTAACTAACACACCATAGTAATGGCACAAGAGTAGAGTGAGAGGTTAATGAGGTAACGGGGACTCTGAGAACAAGCCCTTACAGTTCTGGACAGCTGATTTCGCTCAAGTATGCCAAGACAATTAAATAGGAACAGAACGGTCTTCTCAACAAATGGCTCCAGATGACCACGTGGAAATAATTGAACTGTGCCTCATCCTCACATCATACGAACTCAGACTGATCATAGACTGAATAAGAGCTAAAATACTAAAACCCTTAGGAAAATAACACAGGAGTAAAGCTATGTTGTCATGGGTTGGGCAATGGTTTCTTAGATATAGCAATACAAATAAAAAAGCCCAAAATTATACATCGAAAAATTTGTGCTGTAAATAATAACATCAAGAAACTGACACTGTCAAGATATATGTGGTAAAATGTAATATGAAAATAAATAAATAAAACAAAAACCCAACCAAAACAAAACAAAAAAAAAATGGAAAAGACAATTCACTAAATATAAGAAAACATTTTTGGGACCAGCAGTTAGCGTAATGGCTATGTCGCTGGACTCCCACGTACTCGACCGCGGTTCGCATCCCGGACCCGGTGGCTTAAACTCACACCAGACGCGTGTGCGTGCGTGCCCAAGATCCCGAGAGGAGAATGGAGGAGAAGAGATTGTGGCATGGCCATCCCCCCCCTGGGAGGTGATTTCTCGCTTCCTATCTCTATGTCTCTCTCTGTCTTTGTGGCGAGCGCACGCACCCTATAGCAAAGAAACCTCTCCAAAAAAAGAAAAAGAAAACATTTTCAAGGGATTTATCTTATTAAGAGCTTGCACTTAGAATATATAAAGAACTCAATACTAGAAAGATAACCCATTTTAAAAATAGGTAAAGGATCTGAATAATATTTCTCCAAAAATAATATACAAACAGCCATAAAGCACATAAGACAATGTTCAGTATCATTAACCATCAGAGAAATGGAAATCAAAACCAGGATGTTGTAATGCCTTTTAACTTTAATAGGACAGTTATGATAAAAAGGACAGACATCAGGGTTAGTAAAAATGCAGAGAAATTGGAGACTCCATACATGCTAGTGGGAATAAAAATGGTGCATTTGAGGTACAATGATTAAACAGTTATTACGGTTCCACTCCTAGGTGGAGCGATAATTCCAAGATAATTAAAAATAATGTCTACACAAAAGTTTATGCATTAATCCTCATAGCAATATTATCCATACACACTAAAAAGTGGGGAAAAAAACCAACATGAGCATCAACAAATGATCAGGTAAATAAAATGTGCTATATTCACAAAATGGAATATTATTTGGCCATAGGAGGGAAGTACTGATACAGAATATAGATAAACTTGAAAACATTATGTTAGGTGAAAGGAAGCAGTTAAAAGGTCCTATACAATGTGATTCCATTACATGAAGTATCCACAATAGAAAAAAAGCTAGAGTCAGAAAGTAAATTAGTGGCAGTCTGTTTAGAGTGGACGGAGAAATGGGGAGGCACGGGGTGGTGACTGCTAATGGATACCGGTTTCTTTTAGGAAGATAAATGTGTTCTAAAATTATATTGCGGTAAGGATAGCATGACCCTGTGAATATAAAGAAAAACACAGAAATATAGATTTTAAATGGTTGAATCGCACAGCATGTGAATTATATTTCTAAAGAGTTATTTAAAAAATTGTTTTCAAGAGTGATTTTTGCTATAGGGCGCATGTGCTCACCAGAGACAGAAAGTGAAAAATCACCTCCCAGGAGGGATGGCCATGCCACAATCCCTTCTCTTCCATTCTCCTCTTGGGATTTTGGGCACACACGCACACAGGCTTGGCATGAGTTTCAAGCTGCCAGGTTTAGGACTCAAACTGTGGTTGATCATGTGGGAGTGCAGTGACATAGCCATTATGCCATCTGCTGGTACCCCCTAAAATTTTTTAAGTAAAAACACATATCCACACTTATATACTGCACTCACCCTTAAAATCGAATTATCTACTCTCATTTCTGTATTTCTAGAGCTCGAATTCCAGGAGGGGCATACCTGAAACAGCCCAGTTGTTGCCTTTGATTTCAACAATTAGGGACTAATGTGTACAACTTTAAAGAAATAAGCTCACTTTTCTTCTGCAGACAAAACCAACTAACCAAACAAACAGAATCAGTGACAGCACCACTTATTTCTGAAGAAATTTCCTTGGTTACAGATTTGTTTTGGGAGAATCTCAACCTACTTTGTATAACTCTACTTAATCATCTGGGGAGATGCTATTAGGAGAGGACTCTGAGCAGCACTGACAGAAACTGCCTTGTTTACTGGAACACGGTTTTCCATCTGAAGGCTTGGGCTCTTCGCTCCGGAAAGGGAGTGAGGTACACTCAAAGTGCAGGTACAGAATGGCAGGTGTCTCAGTATGCAATGTGCTCTTTATCATCCATTCCATTTCCCCAGAAACAACTCATGTTAGAGTGAAACATGAGGGCATGTTTGGAGCAAAACAAGTTCAATTCCCTCTTCAAAGGAATCAGAGCCAAATACTGAGCAGGAGTGCAGAACTTCAGAAAAGGTGGTTAATCATTCAGGAGAGACGTTTGAGGAACCAAGTGGAGGGGGGGCAGTCTCTAAAAGAGGGTTGCCAGATGAAAGCAGGATGCCAAATTAAATTTGAATTTCAGAAAAACTTTTTTTTTAGTGTAAGGATGTCACAAATATTTCGTGGGACGCATTTTTATTTTCAAAATTTATATCTTTGTTTTTATATTTGCTAAATATGGAAATTCTAATTCAATGGGCAAAGTCAGTTAGTGAAAAATCCAGACAATCAGTTGGCAATAAAATGAGCTGAGAGAAGGAGAATCTCCAGGAGACGAACCCTGGGGCAGAAGACAAGACCAGGACAGCAGGAGGCAAAGATTAGAGGAGCCCACAGCAGCAGTTCCTTAGAGGATTCCAGGGTCTCAGGTAAAGACAAGGCTGAAGATGCATCTCCACTACATGAGGAACAGAAGATAATCTGACTTCTGTGCATTTCGTGTTGGGTGAGCCGCCTGGGCCATGTGAAGATTATTCGAGGCTAACACGTGACCGTGAGGGATAGTTGCAAGAATGTGCTCCCTTTGGGAACTCCCAAATGATGACACTTCTGGTGGGCCATTCAAAAGCATGAGGTCTAACGTTCCCAGCCTTAATGATCCTTAGGCTTCTCTAACCTAGCTATGCTACAAAATCTTCCTCAAAGACAGAACAAAAATGGTACTTCCATTCCAGGCTAAATCTCAAAAATAACAAGAGAATGAGAACAGGAAAAGCCACTGTTGTCCATCCACACATGGAGGCGGGCAATCCCCGAGAACATAAGAGCAAAGGTCCTCAGACTGACACTAGCAACGTCTGCCTGAAAGCCGTGTGATGGGTCATGTCAAGACCAGTAATACATGGCTTATAACGTGTTACTGAAGTATTAGGAGCAAAACCATTCAAAGTGACATAGGTAAGACCAAGGACATGAATGCGAATGTCAGTAATGTGAGTGAAATGGCAGTCATTGAATACGGTGCCTGAAGAAACAAAGTTCAAAAGGAATAGAGCCATAGGAAGTCCCCAAGTGGGGGTGGCCACGCCGCAATCCCTTCTCCTTCATTCCTTCAATCTCCTCTCGGGATCTTGGGCACTCATGCATACATGCTCGGCCTGAGTTTAGGCCACCAGGTCTGGGACTCGAACCACTGTCAACTACATGGGAGTCCAGCAATGTAGCCATTACGCCATCTGCTGGTCCCTTGCTTTCCCTTTTTCTTTCTCTCTCTGGTCAAATTAATATAATACTACTACTTATAATAACAAATGGACTTAAATAAGTCTTTAAAAGAGTGAAAAAAACCAAAAAGGAATAGAGCTGGTAGTGTCTCTCAGGGCCACACCCTAAAAACGCACTCTTGGCAGGCAGGCTATAGTGTTAAGATCTGTCAGTAACCGTCTCTCCAGGAGCTTTGCGAATAGAGTGGAAACGTGCTGGTCAGTCAGCAGCTTACCTTCTGTAAGTCCCTGTGAGCTTGGTTCAACGTGAGTCCATCCCTGGGAGGCAGATCCACTTTTACTACACTAATAAACCAGTCAACCTTCTCAACCTGGAATGCTTCAGGCCAGCTTCTGGGCTATGAGAACTGGTTTACCGGAACCCTCTGGTGGCCTGTCCAAACAGCTAGCCAGACACCTTTCCAGGGTGCCCTGTCTGCGCCTTCAAGTGGAAATGTTGAGTTCCAGGCCACAATCACCCCAAATTCACATAACATATCATATTGTCTAGTCCCCCTCCCCCAGCCCTGGGGGTTAGCAGGATGTCGGGTGCAGATACCTCACAGCTAAGGGTCTAGAACTAACGTTCCTGTGTGTGACTGCTATCCTGGCCCAGCACTAAGCACAGACTATCCAAAACCCATCATGTTTCCTTTGTAACTTTGAAAATTAATTAAGTTAACTGCTTCTGCCCCCACACCTTATGCCACATTAGAGCTTCCGTCTGGTTGCCTTTTACTTGTGAAGGGCTACTGTCAAAACCCAGAGTTGCAACAGCAGTGCATAGCACAGGAGCTTAGATCAGTATCTCTGATGCTTAATTTCTCCAGTCATTACAGGAGACACTCCAAGAATAAATACGATACGGGAATGCTTTGGGTGAAAGAATAAATGCCTCTTTTTTTTTTTTTTTTTTGGAGAGGTTTTTGCTAGAGAGCGAGTGTGCTCGCCAGACAGACAGAGAGAGACAGAGAGACAGAAAGCGAGAAATCACCCCCCGGGGGTATGGCCACGCTGCAATCCCTTCTCCTCCATTCTCCTCTCGGGATCTTGGGCACGCACACACACGTGCCCAGCGTGAGTTTTAAGCCACCAGATCCGGGACACGAACCACAGTTGACTACATGGGAGTCCAGCGACATAGCCATTACGCTAACTGCTGGTCCCAAGAATAAATGCCTCTTAAACAACAGCTTTCTGTCAGTAGGCATGTTAAACATCTGCAGTAGCAGTTTCTAAACAATTCTACTCTTGACCTTCACTCTTCATCCGATCTCCTAGATGTATAGAAGCTTTATACCTTACATGTACTACCAAAAAATAAAGTTCAAATTGCCAGTAACTACTACTAATAATAATCACTAACACTTAATGAGCTCTTTTACGACAGCATGGAAGACACTCCACCAAGTTCTCTTCATCTACAGCTGTGTCGTGGCATGTGTGTACTCAGAATAGAGTCAAGGATTAAAACTATGGATGTGTTTGGAGCTTTTCAACTCTGCTCTGTAATCTCCACAAGGACTGTGATTCTAGTTGTGGAACCTCAATCTAAAACAGTCTAACAATTCTCTTTGGGAGTCAGTAACGTCAGGTCCCAAGAGAGTCGAAGGGGGCTTTGGATAGTTAGAGTCTTAACTTATGGTCCTCCTCTAGTTAATATCTAATCAACAATCACTGAAAGCACAGAAAAGTAGCATGACTAATCCACTCTATGGCTGGTACAGTTTTGTTTTCTCTTATTTTATTTCAATTCTAATAAAATAGTTCAAAATGATACATAAATATAGTGCTATTTTAAAAAAAAATTTATGTACACATCACCCAGAATTAATAAATGTTAACATTTGACCACATTTGATCTTATTTAACAAAATGGCGCCTCAGCCCAGCTGCTGTGGAGAGTGCTGTGAAGACACTGTGCTCCACAGGCTAGGAGCACATGGGAGGCGGCCATTCAGTCTGGGCGCAGAGATGTGCACCTGCAATCCCAGAGACTCGGGAGGCTGAGGCAAGAGGACTGCAGTCTTAAGGCTGGCCTGGGCAACGTAGCAAGACCCATCTTTCAAAATGTAAAACAAAAACCATGGCATGGTAGTGTGCATAGTCCCAGCTCAGAGGCTTGATAAACGGATAACAATATTATAAATTCTGTCTTTAAAAATATAGCAGTAGGGGCCAGCATATGGTGTGGTGGTCAGGTGCTGGATTCCAACATGGTCGACCACAGTTCAAGTCCTGGACCCAGTAGCTTGAAAATCACACTGGGTGCATGTGTGTGTGTGCACAAAATCCTAGGAGGAGAATGGAAGATAAGGAATAGCAATATGGCCATCTCCCTGGGAGGTGATTTCTCACTTTTTCTCTCTCTGTCTCTCTCTAGGAAGTGCATGTGCCCTATGGGAGGGGTGGAATATATACATACATGCATATATATATATATATATATATATATTCTAAAATGGTATACTGAAGATACAGTACATATGTACTATAGATACAGAATACAGAGGATTCTATGTAGACAAATAAGATACTACATAATATTTAAACTTTTCTTATATAGTCTATTCTTAAAAAGTACATATTGAGCCAGTCCCAGTGCACAGTGGTTAAGCGCCTTGCCTATGCAAGATCCTATACAGGTGAACACAAGAACACAGTTTGACAAATATGCCAGGGGACCAGCAGGTGCCATGGTGGTTAAGGCACTGAACTCCCACATGGCAAACTGTGGTTTAAGTCCTAGACCTGACCGCTTGCTTTCTCACTCTATCTTTCTCTCTCTCTCTCTGGTGAGCTCACATGCCCTATAGCAGATTAAATAATAATAATAATGATAAATAAAATTAAATTAAAAAAAAGAAGAAAAGCATACCAGATGCGTGTGTGTGCCTAAATCCTTAGGGCTGCGGCATGACCATGCCCAACCGCGGGTGCTTGCTCTCTCTTTCTCTCTGGTGAGCACATGCACCTCTGGCAATAATAAAATGTACATATTAATAAATGACATAGTAAATAATTTTTGTGTTTATAAATGTAAATAAATAATATTATACCATAGGTATCATCCTACCACCTGCTTATTTCCACCTGGCATTATTTTGGGGGCGATATCTTTGCTGAGTCATATAGATTAAGTTCATTAACTTTAACTATGTATATAGTATTATAAAATATGCCATTATTTATCTATTCATTAATTTAATTCCTGTTGGTACATTTAGGTTGCTTTCAGTTTGGGGTTGTGCCAATCACAACACCAATGAAAATACACAATAATTTCTCTAACGTATCTGTTTAGAAGAGGCACTGCTGGGTCATGGGGTGTGTACACCCTCAGTTTCTTTTGTGGGAATTAACTGACTTTATGTTTTAATGCAATTAGCTTGGTGGGGATCGAGCTCCTGATAAACATTTCTTTTTGGAGAGGTTTTTGCTATAGGGCGCGTGTGCTCGCCAGACAGAGAGAGAGAGAGGGAGACAGAAAGCGAGAAATCACCCCCTAGGGGGCATGGCCACTCCGCAATCCCTTCTCCTCCATTCTCCTCTCAGGATCTTGGGCACCATGTACACGCGCCCGGCATGAGTTTTAAGCCACCGGGTCCAGGACGCGAACCGCGGTCGACTACGTGGGAGTCCAGTGACATAGCCATTACGCTAACTGCTGGTCTCCCTGATAAACATTTAAGATGTGGTGGTTGCAGTTATTTTATATTATGACAAAGTCAGATTATCAATCTTTTATTTTTCGCCTCATTTGGAGAATTACCTTCCAACCTTGATGTTATAGAGATGTCCCTCTACATGTTCTAAGTTTTAGACTTTTGCTTTTCTTTAATTCATCTGGAAGTTACTTTGGAGTGTTCTGTGAGTTAAAATACTAACTTTTTGCTATGCGTAAGTATTTGTCCAAGTACCATCTTATTCCCAACTGATTGGCAAAGACATCTTGATCACGTTTTCAGGTAACTATGTATGTGTGTATATTTTTATGGACTCTCTGTTCTATACCATTGGAATAAGTGCTTATCCTTAATCTCACTGGATGTGTTTCATTTATTACTTGGAGATGAAAACCATACCTACTTCTGAGGTTGCTGTCAGAATGAAATGAACGGATATATGGAAGTGCTTAGACTAGTGCCTGGAATACACTAACTAAAGCACAACAAGGTAGCTGTTATGGTTAGCGCTATGTAGTAAATTGATGGGGCCACCCTATGCCCTATTTGGTCCAAAAGTCTGGGTGTGTCTATGAGGGTGTTTTTGAATTAGATTAACATTTGAATTGGTTTGGTTGAGTAAATCAGACCACACTCCCTAATGTGGGAAGCCACATTCCAATCAGTTGAAGATTGAGAACAAATAGACTAGGAGCTGCCACCTGACTGAGCTGGGACAAGAATCCTTTCCGAGCTCAACTGGACCTTACGTCATCACTCTCCTGGTTCTCAGCCCTGTGGACATAGACCGGACCTATACCATCGCTGGGTGTCCAGGCTGCAGATGCTGGGGCTTCTCAGTCTGCAGGCATGGGAGCTAATTTCTCATAATAAATCTGTACACATACACTCACACACTCACACACAGACATCCTATTGCTTCTACTTGTCTGGAGTACCTTCATACAGCTGTTGTTATTATTATATGCACCCACTGGGGAGCATTGTGAAGGGATGTACACATCTTGGGCCTAGAGCTCTAAGATTAGAGACCCACCCAAGACACAAATACATAAATAAATAAATCTACAACTGTGAAAAGAGTATCAAAAAAAAAATGTTTTATTCAGTACATTTGAAAGGGGGTCAAGTGGGCAAGTTGTCAGGTGAAACCGTACCTGGAATTAGGTTTATTGCTGTTATTGTGGGATCTGTCGTCAGTATTTAGGAGGGGAGGTCTGTCACTGTAGCTGGCTCTATTGTTCGTTTTCACTGGCTTCTTGCCTGGTGGGGGGACATTGTAGGCATGTCTGGTGTGGACTTGGAAGGTGTGAGCGTGCCACATTGGGAAGATACTGCACATAATGATCAGTGTCTCCAGAGGAAGCTCCAGTTTAACCATAACAGCTGAGAGGGTGTCTGTGTGCACATGAGCTGCTTCGGAAGGGGAAGAAAGTTACATTCTCCAGGTCCTCTGAGTCAGAAAACCTGTCTAACATTGGTGCCTGGGGTCTGGCTGCAATCCCTGACAGCAATGCATAACATGTCGGGTGCCCTTTCTGTTGGAGTCTTGGGGCTTCCTGCTCATTATCTATCTAACCGCCTCTGACAACATGACTTCTCAATTTCTTTCTTTCGTTTTTTTTTTTTTTTAAGAGAGAAATTTTTGCTATTGAGCGCATGCACTCACTGGAGAGACAGAGACAGAGAGACAGAAAGCGAGAACACACCCTGCAGCAGGCCACACCACAATCCCTTCTCCATTCTCTCAGGATCTTGGGCAAGCACAAACATGTGCCCAGCGTGAGTTTTAAGTGACCAGGTCCAGGAATTGAACCGTAGTAGACTATGTGGAAGTCCAGCAATGCAACCATTATGCCATCCGCTGATCCCTGACTTCTTGATTTTTAATAGAGCAAGTTTCCCCTCTTCTTTAAAATTTTCTTCACTTCCGGGACCAGCAGTTAGCGTAATGGCTATGTTGCGGGACTCCCACGTAGTCGACCGCGGTTCACGTCCCGGACCCGGTGGCTTAAAACTCACGCCGGGTGCGTGTGCGTGCGTGCCCAAGATCCTGAGAAGAGAATGGAGGAGAAGGGATTGCGGCGTGGCCATCCCCCCTGGGGGGTGATTTCTCGCTTTCTATCTCTCTGTCTCTCTCTGTCTTTCTGGGGAGCGCATGCGCCCTATAGCAAAAACCTCTCCAAAAGAAAAAAGAAAAAAAATTTCCTTCACTTCCTTCACAACCTACAATGTTTCATACGTCTTTTGGAATTAGGCTTCCAAATTCCTCAAAAACTCTCAGGAGAGTAGAATCAGAAAATGCACCAAGTTGATGGACTTGGGAATTGAGATTGTACAAGATGGAGTCTGTCCTCCATGAACAGAGTATATCCCTCCCCTTTTTCAGTTTCCTCTTATTTTTATTCAATAGAATATTCTAGTTTTCACATATTATACACAATTTCTATAAGTTGTTTTCTAATATCATTTTGTCACTATTATGAAAAAATGTTACTTTACAATTCATTTTAAATTTGTTATTGCATAGGAATTCTGTCAAGTTTTCTATTTGGAGCTCACATTCAACAAGCTTGCTGAGTTTTTTTATTGGTGTTAATAATTTTTTGTATGATACCCTGAGTGTTCTGTATACATGTTGTTTAGATTGCAGAGGATAACAGGCTTGCCTCTTTTTTCTTTCTATCCTTGCACATTTTCATTACTTTTGTTATTTTTGCATTGTCTAAGAATTCCAGTAAAATTTTAATATCATATTATCAATGCCATAATCTTCTGACAGAAGTGTATAAGCCATAACGATAACATTTGTCTTTTATTTTCATTTTTTAATTTAAATTTATTTATTTACATTCATTCACTATACATCATTACAGCATATAAAATGAGATTTACCATCCAGAACGTTGTATATTGGCTCAATCAAGCACATCAACATATGTGTTATCATCAATAAATAATTTTCCATTTCTTGTTTCCTGTATATTTTGCTTTTTTTTTCCCCCATCCTTGATTCCCTATCTCTAACCCTCTGCCATCTCCCACTCTCCTCCCAAACTGTCTCTGGTATCCATGGTTGCTTTCTATGCCTTTCCCTCCCATTTTATTGATTTGCTAAAGAACTTAATTAATCTAAATATTTTCAATAGCAAGTGCACCTGATATATACATATCCATGAACACAAGTCTGACTTTAGGCATAAACCTCAGTGAGTAGAATGAACATACTATAAAGTAGCACCTAGCTGGGGTTATATAGCTTACTGCAGTCATCAAATAGGTATTTTTAATGCATTTTTTTTTATTTCAAGAAAAACAGTTTTTGTGCTTTTTTTTCTCCTGAACTTTTTTTAAAATTAATTAATTTACATTCATTCCCTAAGCATCATCATAGCATACAAAATATGGTTTCACATCCAGAATATACTGCATACTGGCTTAATCATGCATGTCATTGTCAATAACTTTCCATTTCTAGTTTCATATATATATATATATATATATATATATATATATATATATATTTACCTCTATGTCTGACCATCTGCCCTTTCCCACCCTCTTCTCACATCATCTCTGGTGTCTATAGTTGTCTTCCATTCCTCTCCCCCACACATTTTACTGTTCACACAATTTCTTAAATAATCTAACTACTTTCAATAGCAAGTTCAGCTGGTAATTTCAAGAAAAGCAGTTTTGAAATGGTAAGGAACTTTGCTTAAAACTTAAAGCTAGGAAACAGGTTAGGATTCTGTTCAAATAGTAGGTACATGAACCTATTGACAGCTCAAGACAGGACAAAAACTCTTAAAACTGGACCACAAAGCCTAGAAGAAAAGCAGCCATATTTTAGTCAAAAGTCACAGAATGCTATTTCAGTTCAGTCTCAAGTACTTAATCTATCTTCTGTTGTGGTTCGATCTTCCCGATTGAATTCTGGGATATAATATTCAACTCAAGACTTGTCCCTACGATTCAGTTGGCCATTTTCTTAGTTTTTGAACTCTTATTTCTGTGTGTCTGTATTTAATTTTCCTGATATAGCACTCCCCTAAGAACTTCTTGGAGATCTGGTCTGGTGCTGGTAAATTCTTTCAGGTTTTGTTTATCTGAGAATGTCCTTGTCTTTTCTTCCCATATGAAGGGTAATCTTGCCGGGTACGGTATTCTCGGCTGAAATTGCTTTTCCCTTAACACTTTGAATATATTTTCCCATTTTTACCTTGCTCACATTGTTTCTGATGAGAGGTCCACTGTCAGCCTGATGGGATATCCTTTGTAGGTAACTTGCTGTTTCTCTCTTGCCAATTTTAGTATCTTGTCTTTGTCTGTGGTTTTGGTCAGTCTGGCTATAATGTGTCTTGGAGAAGATCTTCTTGGGTTGATTCTATTTAGGGTCCTTTGTATTTCTCGCGACTGGATCTTTGAGTGCCTTTCTAGGTTTGGAAAGTTTTCTTGCAGGATTTCATGGAATGGATTATCAATGCCCTTATGAGTCTCTTCACCTTCTGGGTTGTCAATTATCTGGATATTTGGAGGTTTGATGGTATCTAGTACTTCTCGTATATTATTCTCATTTTGGGGGGGCCATTTTCTTAGTCTTTGTGGTGGAATTTTTAAGGCCAGCAATTTTCTCTTCTATGTCTGAGATTCTATTTTCTGTATGATCTAGTCTGCTTTTAATACTTTTAAGGGAGATTTTGATTTTCTGTATTATAGCCTTCATCTCTAATAGTTCCATTTGATTCTTTTTTAAGGTGTATAATTCCTCTTTTAGATCTTGCAAGAATTTCCTCACCTCCTGGAACTCGTCAGCTCCTTTCTTTTCTGCAGTTCATTGTCTCTCTTGTCTTCCATTTCCGTTAGCTTGCCATTATGAATGTTTTAAATTCTTTATCAGACATTTCCATGATTTCTACTGAACTATGTGTGGATGAAGAGGAGCTATTCTTTTCCCTTTGAGGAGAGGTATTTTCTTGCTTTCCCATATTTCTTGTGGCCCTGCAGTGATATCTAGTCATCTGATGGATCGTGTGTTTTTTCCCAAACTTGAAGTTCAATCACTTGAGTTTGTGAGCTGGAGGCTGAATTATCAGTGGAAAATCTTCATTTCTCTTATTTCCCTGAAATTACTAGTTCTCAGGAGTCATGAAGGTGTCTTCTGAAGGCCTGTCCCCTTGCCTCTCCTCATGATAACAAATTTCTTCACTGAACCCTGGAACCACACTGTAAAAAACAGATTTGTAGCCATTGATCTGAAAGAATTATAAATTTCTTCTTATCTCCTCAAGATGGACAGCACGGAGTAGGTACATGAACAGGTCAAGTCCCTGACGTACTAGGAAGACGGGAGCACAGACTAGGAGGTATTGACATTTCAAACACTATGAAGGCCACCTTGATGACACTGCTAGGTCTAAAAAGCCAAAGATACCCAGCCATTTATATTCCTAAAGGTTAAGCTGAAAATCCACATAATTCTCATCAAATGAGTGAAAATACTTTTCTATCCGTCCAGAGACAAGAGGGGTGGCTAAAAAAAAAGGAGAAAATTCATTGTTCTTCATCCCTTGCCTATAAAAGGTCATGGTTTACTTATGTAGAAGGTTTTTCCTTCTGACTTTAACCACATTACTCCAGAGATAAGGCAGGAGAAACAGTAGAGAAGGTAGAAACAATGCCTTTATTATTTACTCTAAGTTATTAATAAAAGAAACTGTCTCTCATTCAGAACTCTCATGGGGCATTTAGGATAAAATTTATACACATGAATATGTGATATTATATATTGTAATATATATATAATGTAATAGTATATATTATATATGTAATTTATACACATTATACTAAATGTGTATAAATATTAATACTCAACACATTAATAGATTGTCCTGATGTTATACCATTCTTACCTTTCTGCAATAAACATTGATGATAACATAATTAATTTTAAACATTCCTGGGGCGAATGTACCAACATTGCATTTAGGACTTCATCAATGTTTGTATGGAGATGGTCTTGTTATTTTTTTTTTCTATGTTTTATCAAGTTTGGGACTATGGTTATGCTGGTCTTGTAAATGATTGGGTAGCTTTAGCTTCTTTCTCTGTAATGGTTTATACAAAATAAAAATCTCTCCCTTGAAGGATTCTTTAATATATTCTATAACACCATCTGTGTCTGATGTCTTAATGGGGGAGCAAAAAGAGCAACTGGTACAAAATCTTAGTGGCTATCATTTACTTCCTCTTAAGACAATCTTTACCGTTTATCATTTCTAATTAAATTATCTATTTTATTTATGCCTTCAAATTTGACAAATTTTTACAGTAGGCTCTAAGACCAGTGTGACTATTTTTGTAGATTTCCAACTTCAACACACAGGCACCTTCCTCACTTTGTATTAATTTTTATATCTGGAATCTTCTTTTGTTTTTTAGTTCAACATTATTAACTAATTTAATTACTTATTTATTATTTATATTTAATTCTCTGATATTCTATTTTTTTAGTTTTTTTTTTTGTGTGTGTGTGTGTGTGTGTGTGAGATTTCTTGCTTTCTGTGTCTGTGTCTCTGTCTCTCTGGTGAGTACACATGGCTCATAGCAAAAATATCTCTTCAAAAAAGAAGTGGAATTTAGAGTTAAAAACTTTTCCATAAAGTACATTCAATGCCAAATTAGTTTTACTAAAGAATTTTTTCAAATATTTAAGGGAGAAATGACAATATTCTTATCCAAGTTCTCATAAAACAGGAAAGAAGGGAACATTTCCAAATTCAGCTCACAACAGAATAATCCCAATACTAAAAAGTAAAAGATTTATTTCAAAAAGGTAATTGCAGACCAATAACACTCCTGACTCCAGAAGAAAAGATCTTAAAAATTAGCATACATGGAGACGATAAGGCATCACGATCAGGAGGTTTATCCCAGAAATGCCAGATTCATGTAACACTTAAAAATAAATCTGTGTGATTCACTCTATAAAGATTATGAAGGATAAAAACTTTTTGGTCATTTATTGCAGAAAAAAATGTTCACCAAATTCCAAACCCATTCATGATTAAAAACATAATATTCTTGGATCAGGTGATGGTTCAGTAGTAATGCAACTGGACCCATGTGGGAAAAACATTAGGTTCGTGTCCTGGGACCTCCGTGAGCACAGCAGGTCCACACACACGTGCCTGTGATATGGACTGGCTGAGGCCAGAGGTAGATTTTGGTGTGAGTACCTAGTTGGATGAGTCTCTCTCTCTCTTGCTCTCAGAAAAAAACAAATAAATAAAATTGTATAAATAAATGATACAAAATACTCTAATAAATCAAGAATATAAAGGAAGTTCGTCAATAAATTAAATCATCTACGAAAAACTGACAGACAACAAGGAATTAATATATACTATCAAAATTTCCATTCAACATTGCACTAAAAATCATAGCCATTGCAATGAGCTAAGTAAAAGTAATAAAAACCTCAACAATCAAAGACGAAGAAGTAAAATGATCACTGCATGCAGACGACATAATTGTTTACATAAAAATCCATATAGAATTTAAGAATTACTAGAAACTAATAAAAAATTTAGAAAGATTGGGAGATACAAGGTTAATATAAAAATAAGTTGAGGGACCAGCAGTTAGCGTAATGGCTATGTCGCTGGACTCCCACGTACTCGACCGCGGTTCGCGTCCGGACCCGGTGGCTTAAAACTCACGCCAAGCGCGTGTGCGTGCATGCCCAAGATCTTGAGAGGAGAATGGAGGAGAAGGGACTGCAGTGGGGTGATTTCTCGCTTTCTGTCTTTCTGTCTCTCTCTGTCTGTCTGGCGAGCGCACGCACCCAATAGCAAAAACCTCTCCAAAAATAAATAAATAAATAAGCTGAATTACATAATAGCAGCTAAAAGTTGGAAAATGAAATTAGAAAAGCAATTCCCCTTATAATCATACAAAAACACACAAAATATTTAGAAATAAGTTCAAGAGAGATCATTTAAACCTACACTGAAAACTACAAGATATTGCTAGAAAATCAATGCAAACATAAATATATGATGAGAAAAAACTGGAAGACTCAATATCATGAAGATGAAATTTCCTCCTTATAGAGCCAATGCAATCCCATAGTAATCCCTTAGTGGAAGACATGGTTCTGAATTTTACATAGAAATATAAAGAAACATGACTGTCCTAGCAACATTAAAAAAAATAATAAAGTTCATGGCCTTACACTACATTACCTGATTTTCAGACTTACTATAACAGAAAAATCGATAGGCAAGATCAACAATTAGATCAATGGAACAAAAGGGAGAACCCAGAAATAGACCTCTACTTCTAAGTTCATTTGATTTTCAACAACGGTTTCAACGTAATTCAGTGGGGAAAAAAATGTTTTCAATAAAGTGCCATAGGATAAATGGATATTCATATTTTGTTAACTACTGCATACCATATATACATATAATAATTCATATGAAGCAGATCATAAACCTAAATTAAAAAACACAAAAAATTCTATAAACTATTTAGAAAAAACATAGAAGAGTATCTTTATAATTTAGATTTAGGCAAATATTTCTTAATCAGAAAGTACAAAAAAATGAAAGAAAGAAAATGTTGGATAAAACATTGTTAAGATATAGCGACTTAAAAAGTAAAATAATAAATTTGACTAATTTTAAAGAGCAATTCTATCTCCTTATATGTATTTTTATCAAATGATTTATAGTAACATCAATCATTGAGATGTTAGCTTTCAGAATACACAGATATTAACTTCAACTTTTCAGCCCTGTTTACATCTTTGACTTTCCCAATTTAAATTTCATTGACCAACATGCACCCATTCTATAAGTGATGCTGCAGAATACAAAATATAGAATGATGAAGGGCCAGTAGGTGGAGTGGTGGGTTAAGGTGCTGGAATCCCACATGGGAGACCACAGTTCAAGTCCCAGAACCTGGCAGCTTGAAAGTCACACCAGGCACATGTGCATGTGTGCCCAACGTCCTGAGAAATGAATGGAGCAAAAAGGATTGTGTCATGGCCATTCCCCGTGAAGGGTGATTTCTTACTTTCTCTCTCTGTGTCTGGCAACTACACATGACCCATGGCAAAAACCATATATATATATATATATATATATATATATATATATATATATATATATACTAGCTGATAAGCCAGTAACCTTCATAGAGGATAGCAATCATAATTGTTCAGGAATATACAATGACTTTATTTAAAAGGATACAAGAAAAGGGTGTAGTTTGGAAACCAGACAATTTAAAACAGGAAAATGAAATGGTAATCTCTACAGGACATTTTCATCAAAGCTAAGGTCTTGTAATTTCCCTATGAAAAGTGAGCCTATGATCAGTGGTGCAGCAGTAAAATGTGCTGCTCTATGAGGCTGACCCTTATGGGAAGGTTCAGACACTTCCTGAGAATGCTGAGTGCATGTTTGCCTATGACCCATGGCTGCCTAAAGCTAAGGGTGCATCATGGCAACAACCCTGCTGGACACGATGTCTCCCACCACCACCTCATCTCTCTCACTCAGGGAAGAAAGAAAGGAAGGAAAGGAGGAAGGAAGGGAGGGAGGAAAAGAGGGGGTGGAGAGAGAGAGAGAAGAAAGAGAAGAAGAAGGAAAGGGAAGAAAGAAAGAAGAAAAAAAGAAAGAAAAAAGAGAAAAAGAAAGAAAGAAAAAAAGAGAAACTTCAGAAATGGGCATACTTGGTAATTACTTTAGAAAAGCTAAATCTTCAGTTTAGGTGACATAAATTAAGGAGTAAAAGCTTCATTAGAAATTATAGGTCAAACATTTATTTTGCATGGCATTGTGCTTGACAGTTCAAGTGTGGTAAGTAGTTAAGGTGAAATTAAGTTGAAACTAAATCGAAGCTGGTACTTGTACTAAAAAGTAACTAAAATAATGATAAAGAAAATGAAATCCTATCCCAATAATTATCACATGCAATGGTTAAGATTAGTTGTAAACAGAAAAACTTTCCAGAATTATGGTCATTATTGGCTGCTGTAAAGTCACTGTCAGAGCCAGCTAGTAGCAGGTGGTTAAGGCAGCTGAATCCCACTGCACAGGTCAGTCCTGGACCTGGTGGTCTGAAGAATATACCAGGCATATGTGTATGTAAGCCCCAGACCCTGAAAGATGGGAGAAATGGAGGAGAAGGGATTATGGTATGACTATCCCATATGGAGGGTGCTTTCTCACTTTCTCTCTCTCTCTCGCTCTTTCTCTGGTGAGCTCATGCACCCTCTGGCATTTTTTTTTAACAGTATTTGAGCTTATTTGAATAGGACAACTCCCTGTCTTTTGGGGTTCTAAATCAAAGGAATAAATTTTAAAGTCATATTACTGAGGAAATTGTAGGTTTTTATTATTTTATTTTATTTTATTTTATTTTATTTTATTTTATTTTATTTTATTTTTTGTCATAGGGTATATGAGCTTGCCAGAGACAGAGAGAGATACAGAGAGGGAAAGTAAGAAATTACTCCCCTTCCCAGGAGTAATGACCACGCTGTAATTCCTTCTCCTCCATTCTTTTCTCAAGATTTTGGGTGTGCACACACATGCACATTTCCTGCTTTTCAAGCTGCCAGGTCTGAACTGGAATTGTGGTTGGTCACGTGGGAGTCCAGTGCTTTAACCACCATGCCACCTGCAGGCCCCAGTCTTAGGAGATATTAAAGAATTACTGTTGGGACCAGCAGATGGTGCAATGGTTACATTGCTGGACTCCCACATGGCCAACCGTGGTTAGAGTTCAGGACCCAGAGGCTTGAAACTCACACAGGACACCTGTTCGTGTGAGTTTCCTGGAAGGAGATCCTGGAAGGAGAATAGAGGAGAAGGGATTGCAGTGAGGCCATTCCACCTGGGGGGTGATTTCTTACTTTCTGTCTCTCTCTGTCTCTGTCTGTCTCTCCAGCAAGTGCACACACCCTATAGCAAAAATCTCTCTCAAAAAAAAAAAAAAATTACTGCTATATGTTCTAAGTATGATAATGGCAGTGTGGTAATCTTAAAAAAAAAAATCCTCACTATTAGAAGAACATAAATGTCTGACAGTTATTTCTCTAGTTCAAAAATACCTTAGGGGTCCAACAAAAGCATGTGGGCTGCTCTGATTATTTTGTAGAGGATGTTGCTGCACATCAGATGCTTTCGTCAAAACTGGGGCATGCATTTCCTTTGCAATAGGAACGTTGCCTGCTCTCAACTCACAACTGCGATCTCTATGGAACTGGTATTAGCTGAAAATCTTGTTTGTTCTGGGGTTACTGACCAGCTCCTTGGGAAGCCCAGATCCAATTACTGATTGATGGCAGAATACAAAGTTCGTTACCTTGCTTTCTCAGAGACCATTCTGAAAGACCACTTCAAATTAGTTCCTCTTTTGGTAATGGCTTAGTCTCTGTTACATCCCATCTAAGTTCAACTTCTCCCTCAGCCTACTGTTTATTCTCTCACTCCTTTCAAAGTCCTACTCCCGAGAGCAGTCCCAAACCCGTGCATGCAAAGTCTGTTTCTAGGGGAGACTCCAACACAGTACGAAGAGTAGCAGGAGTGTCACTCCACAGATGGTCTCCAACAATAAAACGCTTCCCTGTGCCTGTGCTGACTCTCCCCTACCCACTCTCAGCCGTAGTCAGCATGGCATGAAGGCCTTTTACTGTAGAAGTCCCAGCTGTTAAAATATTTAAAGCACTTCTTCAGGATCGTGAGCAAGCACCCAGGATGTTTCACTGCTCCTCAGAGTCTTTCCTCACCATAGTGAAATGTCTTCAATTCAAAGACCCACGGGAAGGATAACCAACCTGCTGGAGTAGAGGGATTTCAGAATTCATGCCAAGCCTGAGAAAGTCTCCCGTCTCCATTCAGGAATTATTTTAGGATTGAAGATGTACTCTGTTAACCACTTTAAACCAATTACGCTCTCTATCCCAAAATCTCACATTGGGATATCAGAGAGAGCCAGCCTAGATGAAGGGATGGGAAGCAGAGGCCCTCAACTTCATTGATTAATGCAAATTCCAGCCTGTTGTAAAAACTGCACCTCTGACTTCTTGTTTAAATGTCTTACAGTATGACTGCTTTTTGAAAACATATTTCACACAGTTTCTTCTGCTTTTTTTTTTCCCATTATAACATTATAGTTTTAATATCATGTCAATATGTTAACATAAAAATAACTGGAGACAGGACCAGCAGTTGACATAATGGCTATGTCTCTGGACTCCCATGTAGTCAACCGCGGTTTGAGTCCCGGACCCGGTGGCTTAAATTCACACTTGGCATGCGTGCAAGTGTGCCCAAGATCCTGGGAGGAGAATGGAGGAGAAGGGATTGTGGCATGTCCATCCCCCCCCGGGGGTGATTTCTCGCTTTCTGTCTCTCTGTCTCTCTATGTCTTTCCGGCGAGCTCATGTGCCCTATAGCAAAAACCTCTCTCAAAAAAAAAAAAAAAAAAAAAAAAAAAAAAAAAACTAGAGAAATAAAATTGTTTTATTTTTGATATGACATTATTATGTATGTAGATAATTGTGATATATTTATAAAACATGCAACTAATGAATGAATTAATGAATGTGGAAAGTCACAGGTCAACGTACAAAATTAGCATGATAACAAAAATTAAAAAATGAAGCTTTAAATCTATTCCATTTATAGGACCAGCAGGTGGCATGGTGGTTAAAGCTCTGGATTCCCACATGGCTAACACAGTTTGAGTGCTGGACCTGGTGGCTTGAAAATCACACTGGATAAATACGCACGTGAGCCCACAATCCTGATAAGAGAATAAAGGAGAAAGGACTGTGGCATTGCCATCATCCCAGGAAATCATTTCCCTGTTTCTCTGTCTCTCTCCAGTGAGTACACATGCCCTATGGCAAAAAACAAAAAACAAAAAGCAAACAAACAAAAAATTCATTTATAATAGCATCAAAACCATAAAGCACTTAGAAATACATTTAACAAAATCGTCCAATACCTTTGCCCATTGTTAGAAAATGTACAAAGACATAAATAAACAGAGAAATATGCTTGTGGCTTAGTAGATTCAATGCTATTCAGATGTCATATCTTCCAATCAATAGTCCAGCAGATATTTTCTATACAAATGAGCAAGCTGATTCAGAATATATAATAGATACAGAAATGCAAAGGATATAAAAAATATATCTTGTAAAGAAAAACAAAACTGGAGCCAGCATGTCGTGTAGTGGTTAAAGTGCAAAACTTCCACATGGCCAACCACTGTTCGAGTCCTGGATGTGGCAGCTTGAAAATCACGCTGGGTTATGTGTCCGTGCGTACCCAAAATCCTGAGAGGAGAATGAAGGAAAAGGAATTGTGCATGACTATCCTTCCAGGGAGTGATTTCTACTTTCTATCTCTCTCTCTCTGTGTCTCTAGTGCACACACATGCCCTATAGCAAAAAGTCTCTCTCAAAAGGAAAAAAAAAAAAAAGAAAAGAAAAACAAAACTGAAGAACTTATGTTATTTTAATTCAAGATTTTGTGTAAGATGCTTTTAATCATGGAGTGAGGTATTCACTTAAAGAGTAATGAATCAATAAATTGAACAGGAGGATGCAGAAATAGATACAGACTTAATTTTAAATTGATTTTCAACAAGAATACTGAAACAAAACCCTTTAGACAAATGATGTAGAACAACTGGAATAAACACAGAAAATATTCACCTTGATCCCTACCTCACACCATCACAAATATTCATTTATGTTAGATAATAGTTTTAAATAAGAAAATTAAAATGATAAAGTCTTTAGACAAAAATATAGGAGAATATCATCTTGAACTAGTAGTATGCAAAGATTTCTTGTCAAGACATAGAAGGTAATAATCATTAAAGAAAAATTATAAATTATATTTCATCAAAATTAAAAATCTTATCATCTAAAGATATTGTTCAAGAAAATAAGCAAGATGAATCCTACACATATAATATTTGTGCATCACAATAAATAAATTTATCTTAAAATAAATATTTAATAAAATATAATAATAAATGCAAAAGCAAATATTTTAAGGTGTCACTCACACAATTTTTTTCAAAGACAACATCTAATTAGCTTTTTCTCATCTCCAGCTGGAGTTTTCAAGCTCAATATGTCAATTTAATCAAGATATATTTATGGGGGATGGCAGCAGCTAAAGCCAGTGAGGATTGAGACCAGAGATCACCTTGGGAACTATTCTGGCCACCCACTGCTTCCAGGTGCACAGAGCCCACCCACTTCCAGTTCCTCCCCCCACCCCTTCCCTGCTCCTGCCTGAACACAGCAGCTGAAGCCAGTGAGAACTGAAGCCAGAGATTACACTGGGAAATCCACTGTTTCCCCACCACTTCCAGGAGACTACTTTAGACCTCTAGCTACCTTTTGCCAACTCATGAATACTTTCAACGTCATAGTTTCTTGAAGCACACTGTGCAACCCCTACTTTCTCCCTCCACTGAAACCCTGAAGTTCAGCTCAAGGTGAATCAGTTCTCAAGAAACTGGAAGATCATTGGAAAACCCAGTTCCACTGACAAGAGTACAGAAATTAGGAAGAAGTGTATAATCCATCAGATGACCAGAAACCATCATTTCTTGTGCAGAGGCACCAAGAGAAACCAAGAAAATATCTCTTCTCTAAGAGAAAAAAACAATTCCTCATCATCCGCAGACAGTACAATAAACTCATGGACGTGTAAGATAAAGAATTCAGAATACTCACAGTGACAAAACTAAATGAGATGCAAGAGAAAAGAAACAACAAACTCCAGAAGATGCAAGAGAGACAACGAGCTCCAGGAGATGAGGAAGTCCTTCTACAATATAAAAGAAGAATTAGACACCACAAAAAAGAATCAAATGGAACTATTAGAGATGAAGGCTGCAATACAGGAAATCAAAAACTCTCTTGAAGTATTAAAGGCAGATATGATCATGCAGAAGATTGAATCTCAGATGTAGAAGACAAAACCTCTGACCTAGAAAAAATTGCCAAAAAGACTGAAAAAATAACTAAAAAAAAAAAAAATGAGGACAATATAAAAGAAATACTAGATATCATTAAATGTCAAACATTTGAATAACTGGTATCCGAGAAGGTGAGGAAACTAATAAGGGCATTGACAATATACACAAAAAAATCCTGGAAGAAAATTTTCTAAGTCTAAAGAAGCACTCAAATATCCAGACCCAAGAAATACAAAGGCCCCCAAAGAAAACCAACCCAAGAAGATGTTCTCCATGCCACATCATAGCCAGATCTGTGGCATATCAAACACAGATAAAGACAAGCTTACTAAAATTGGCAAGAGAAAAATGTCAAGTTACTTAAAAAGGCTATCAGATCAGGCCAACATTAGACCTCAGCAGAAATAAGGCAAGCAAGGAAAGAATGGGAAGATATATTCAAAATGTTAAGAGAGGAACAATTCCAACCATGATTACTATACCCAGGAAGATTACCCTTCATATGGGAAGAAAAGATAAAAATCATTCTCGGATAAAAAAATCCTGAAAGAATTTACCAATGCCAGACCCACTCTTCAAGAAATTCTGAAGGGAGTGCTATACCAGGAAAACTAAATAAACAGACAAAAATAAGAGAAAAAATAAAAAACAAACAAACAAAAAAAAAACAAAACAAGAAAATGGCTTAACAGTGGGGACAAGGCTGAAAATATCGATAATAATGTTGAATGTTAATGGTTTAAATTCTCTAATCAAGAGGAACAGATTGGCTGAATGAAAAAAACAAAAACAAAAACAAAAAAACAAAAACAGAAACCCTCTATCTGTTGTCTACAGGAAACCCACCTTATGGATAAAGATATACACAGACTAAAAGTGAAGGGTTGGAAAAAGGTTTTCCATGCAAATGGAAACTAAAAAAAGAACAGGAGTCACAAAACTGATTTCATACAAAATAGGCTTTAAGACAAAAACTGTAAAAAGAGACAAAGAAGGCATTATACAGTAGTAGAAGGGCTAATCCATCAAGAAGATATAACTCCTATAAATATCTATGCACCTAACTCAGTAGAACCCAAATATATGAAGGAGAGACGCTAGATCTAAAAAGAAAATAGACTTAACTACAACACACTAATTGATGGGAGTCTCAACACCCCACTATCTCCTTCGGACACATCATCTAGACCAAAAAAAAGTAAAGAGATACAAAATCTAAACAATATCATAAATCAAAGGGAATTGACAGACTATAGAACCTTAGAACCTTCCACCCCCAAACCACAAAATATACATTTTTCTAACTCCCACATGGAACATTTTCAGAGACTGACCACATGATATGGCACAAAACAAGTCTTTACAGATTCAAAGGCATAGAAACTATATCCAGCATCTTCTCTGACTATAATGGAATTAAACTTGATATTAATTTTATAGAGAACCCATGAAAATACACAATCATATGAAAACTAAATAACCTACTTCTAAATAACTTCACAACTACTGCAGAAATTAAGACTGAAATAAAAAGATTCATGGAAACCAATGATAATGAATACATGAGTTTCCATAATCTATGGAACATGGCAAAAACAGTCATAAAAGGGAAAACCACAGCAATTAGAGCATATCAGAAAAAGATGGAAAGATGGCCAATGGACAATCTAACATCATGCCTCAGAGAACTGGAACAACAACAACAAAATCTAAAACATGCCAGGAGAAAAAAATAATAAAGATTAAAACAGAAATAAGTGTAATAGAAAATAAATGAACTATAGAGAAAATAGATGAAACCAAAAGCTGGTTCTTTGAAAAGATAAACAAGATTGTCACCATTAACTAGACTAATTAAGAAGAGAGGAAGGAACCAGATATATCAAATTCTCAATGAAACAGGCAATATTACAATAGACAGAGTTGAAATACAAAACATCATTAGAGGATACTATAAGTGAGTATACACCAATAAAGAAAACCAGGATGAGATGGACAAATTCCTGGATACATATAATCTACCAAAATTGAATCAGAAAGACACAGAAAGCCTCAACCAACACATAACAAGGAATGAGACTGAATAAATAACCTCCCAACAAAGAAAAACCCTGGTCCTGATGGCTTCAGAGTTCCACAAAACTTTTAAAGAACTCACTTCTGAGTTATACAAAAGTTTTAAAGAAGAGTTAACTCCCATTCTACTCATGCTATTTTCAAAGATCCAAAAGGAAGGAATCCTCATAAATTCATTTTATGAAGCTTCCATCAGCCTCCTCCCCCAAACAGACAAGGACATGTCAAGGAAGGAAAACTACAGACCAATACCTCTGATGAATATAGATGCAAAAATTCTCAACAAGATACTAGCAAATCATATCCATCAACATATAAAAAAGATTATACATCACCACCAGGTAGACTTTATTCCAGGGATGCAAGGGGAGTAATTCAACATATGCAAAACCATAAACGTAATACACTATATTAACAGAAAGAAAGATAAGAACCATATGATCATCGCAATTGATGCAGAGAAAGCATTTGATAAGATACAACATCCCTTCATGACTATGACTCTCAGCAAAATCAGTATAGAAGGATCATTCCTCAAAACAACAAATGCTATCTATGAAAAACCTATAGCTAACATCATTCCAAATGGAGAAAAGCTGAAAGCTTTAGCACTAAAAATTGGTACAAGACAAGGTTACACCAGTTCTCCACTCCTTTTCAATATAATATTGGAAGTCCTAACCAATTCAATCAGAAAAAAAGATAAAATTAAAGGCATTCAAATAGGAAAAGAAAAGGTGAAATTATATCTATTTGCAGATGACATGACTGTATACATAGAAGACCCAATGGTATCCACGAAAAATTTCCTGGAAGAAACAAATACAGTAAAGCTGCAGGATACAAAATCAACATAAAAAAATCTATAGCATGTTTATAAATGAACAGCAGGCAACAGAGATAGAACTGAAGAAAGTAATCTCACTTACCATAGCCACAATAAGTGTAAGATACCCAGGAATAAATCTAACAAAGAAGTCAAAGACCTCAACAAAGAAAACTACAAGAAGCCAAAAAAAAGAAATTGAAAATGATACAAAAAGTGGAAAAACATCCCATGTTCCTGGGTAAGAAGAATTAATGTAACCAAAATGACAGTTCTACCCAAGTTAATCTACATATTTAATGCAATCTCAATCAAAGTACCAGTGACATTCTTCACAGATCTAGAAAAGACAGTCATAGAATCTGTCTGGAATCATAAAAGACCCTGTATTGCCAAAGTCACCCTGCACAAGAAGAGTGGAGTAGGAGACATCTCACTCTCTAACCTTCAAATACATTACAAAGCTATGATAATCAAAATAGCATAGTATCGGCACAAAAGCAGACATGTGGATCAATGGAACAGAATAGAGAACACCAGAAATAAACTCCAAAACATACAACCAAATAATTTTTGACAAAGGGTACCAGTCATTCTAGTGGGAAAAGGAAAACTTCTTTAGCAAATGGTGCTGGAAAAACTGAATATCTTCCTGCAGAAAGATGAACCTATACTCCTATCTCTCACAAAAATTGACCCAAAGTGGACCAAAGATATAAACGAAAGACTTCAAATTATAAAACTATTGGTGGAAAACACTTGGAAAACTCTGGGAGACATTGGAGCAGGCAAAGATTCCTTAAATAAGACCGCCAAAGTACAGGCAATAATCTCAAAAATAGACAAATGGGATTACATCAGATTAAGAAATTTCACACAGTAAAAGCCGTAGTAATTAGTGGCTCCATTCCAAGGGAGAATATTTTTACACAGGGAACTAAAGCAGCTTACCCCCCCAGAAATTATCAACCCAATTATAAGATGAGAAAATGAGCTGAACAAACAACTCTCTAAAGAAGACATATGAACAGCCCAAAAAAGTATAAAAAATGCTCAACTTTCCTCATTACAAGGGATATGCAGATCAAAACCACAACGAGATACCCTCTAACCCCAGTCAGAATGGCTAAGATTAAGAAAACAAAAAATGATAAGTGCTGACAGGGCTATGGTGAAAGGGAATTTCTCCTACACTGTTGGTTGGAATTTAAACTGGTCCAGTCACTGTTGAGAACAACATGTACATTCCTCAAAGATCTACAAGTAGAACTACCATATGATCCAGCAATTCCACTCCTGGGCATCTACCCCAAAGAACACAGAATGCTCAGTTGGAAAAGTGCTTGCACATCAATGTTTATTGTGGCATTGTTCACAATTGTTAAGATGTGGAACCAACTTCAGTGTTCACAAACAGATTGAAGGAGTAGAGTCTGAGGAAGGACATTGAGGAGAAAAACAGAGAAGCATAGCATTAATGGGACAAAGAGATGGGGTCTATCTATTGAAGATAACTCTATAGTATTATCAACTGGACTGAGGAGAAATGTACATATGTTGGAATATTCACTTTGCAAGCTAAATAACGTGATTAAATGTGTAAAAAACTTTGAAATAAAATTAAAAGAAAATGTGTGGCACATATACTCTGTGGACTACTACTCAGCTATAAAAAACAGTAAGATCCTGGCATTTGACAGAAAGTGGGCAGATATAGAAGATTTACTGCTGAGTAGAGCAAGCCAGGCTATGAAAGAGAGACATTGCATGTCCCTGCTTAACATATACTGACCGTTTGTACTCTCTGGTGGAAACTGAAATATTAGAGTATATAGAAGCATGGAAAATAGTTAGGGATACTGAAGACATTGTGGGAAGAGGGTAGAAGAAGGAGACTAGTAAGAGGAATAAAATTAAGTAGAAAAACAGGAAGAAATTTATGGGACACAGATATGGATTATTATCTGTTGATGACAATATGTACTGTATTCTCAACTGGACTGGTGTGATGTATATTCATATGGGGTAAATTTACTTCACAATCTAAGTGATGTATAGTGATTGAATGTATAAAATAAATTTAAAAATATATTTATGGGGGGGCTTTCCTTTTGTGTGTATTTAAGTGTATGTGTACAGGTGTATATGCCTGTGTTTACTTTAGCAACATTTTTCTACGCTTCTCACTTTGCTACTTCATTTTTATTCACATATATTAAGCAATATAGTAACTATCAGAAAACATTTTATTTAAATTAATTTCTTGGGGAAATATAAAACATTTCATAAAAATGTTAAAAATATATTCTTCGTTGATTCAAAAACCTCTTAAACATAATGTTTTCTATTATTTTCTAGTTATCCAACATCAGAGTTCAAAAAGAATATTAGAATAACCATATTTATTAGGAATAAAAGTAGTGTTCTTATCAAGCAGGTTAAACTGAAGGATACATACAACACTACAATTTTTGGTCTTTTAAACCTTAATCTAAATCTAGAAGGAATACTCACTTAACCCTCTGTCTCTACAAATATTATGTAGCAGTTATAATATTTCAACATTAATTACAGAAATATAGTGAACAGGGCCCAACAGTTAGTGTAATGGCTATGTCACTGGATTACCACATAGTCGACCACGGTTCAAGTCCCGGACTCAGTGGCTTAAACTCACACTGGGCACATGTGTGTGCATGCCTAAGATCCCGAGAGGAGAATGGAGGAGAAGGGATTGAGGTGTGGCCATCCGCTCTGGGGGGTGATTTCTCGCTTTCTGTCTCTCTGTCTCTCTCTGTCTGGCGAGCGCACGCGCCCTATACCAAAAAAAAAAAAACTCTCAAAAAAAAAAAAAAAAAAAAAGAAATATAGTGAACATAAAGGTTTTCATTACCTCTGAAGAGGAAACAAAAATTAATGATTCATTTGATCAAAGTAAAATATTTCTTGTTCCTGCTTTGTATTAGTAAAGTTATTTCTATTAATTTTAGTTTTCTAAAAACAAAAATTATGTTTCATCATAATTTCATGATTCATACATTTCTCTCATAAACAGAATACATTGTTATTATTACTTTAGTGACTATTACTTTAAATGTTTTATATTTCCCTGAAGAAATTACTGAAGATGCTGGCATATATGTAGAACTTAAAGCAAACTCTTTGAAAGCTCTTTACCATCAACTGACAAATCGTCCCCTTTGGTAGCAACTTTGTTATACTCTGCTTGTCGATCCCTTCTAAGGATTTATTTGTGTCAAATTCATTAAAACTTGATAGAAAGTTCTGACATTACATGGCTGATTCAATATAGTAAATTTTGATGTAATAATTTAAACAATTTCCAACTTGATACAAAATATTAACCATCTTTTCCAATAGTACTCAATTCAAGATGTTTTCATCATTATTACTTTTACATGCACATTTGGGCAGAGGCAAGTCATCTCTGTGCTTCAGCACAGGCTGCCCAGGAAATGGCCAGGTGGCCTCTACCCACATGACACATCACACCAGTCCTGCTGTCACCCACTCAAGCTTTTATGAATGCAAAGCTTTAAATGGCTATTTCATGTCAACTTTCTACTATCATATACTGGAATGAGTTCTGAAGACTTTTATAAAGAAAAAATGTAAAATAAAAATGCATCCTCTGTAACAAGTGAGCTCATTCCACTGATCTTTCTCACCTGTTTACGTCATAACCTGAAAAGAAAAGCATTAAACCTTGACAACCATTTCAAAACAAATGCAGGTATCTATCTATGAGGGGACAAGGCAACTAACTGCCAGAGGCCTTTCCTGTAAAGCCTCTGAAAGAGGCTAACCATGGTGACACATATGGCTAACCCTGTGTTCCATAGGCTGGGACCACATGGGCGGTCCAGTTCAACTCCCATGGCGGGCACGGTGCATATACATGTAATCCCTGTGACCTGAGATGCTAAGGCAGGAGAACAGGGAGCTCGAGACAGCCAGGCAATACAGCGAGACGCTGTCTGAAAGACAGGTGTGTGGTATGTCCCTCTAATCTCAGTGACTCAGAAAACTGAGGCAGGGGGATTACAGCTCAGTGACATCCTGTCTAAAGTAAATTGAAAACTAAATAAAGATCCTGAAGCACAATAAAGCTTCAAACCTGGTCTTTCTCTTAGTTCAAAATTCCAATTATATATTTTTTTGAGGAATAGTTATTAATAAAAGTGGATATAAATTCAAGTACTCTGTTTTCCTCATAGATTTGCCCTTTCAGACTTTGCTGGAGGAAATAAAGAAATATATACATATATATATATACATATATATATATAATATATATATATTATTAGAACAAAATATATATATGTTCTAATGTACATTAGAATAATATATATATACTAATTATATATATTCTAATTATATATATATATATATGTATACACACACATTTTCTTCATTGGAGTAGCATTTATTTAAAAATTGGCATAAAAATTCCCTAATTTTACTTTGTAAACTTTTTAAAAAGAATTATTTGTTTATTTAATTCCATTTGTTGCTATTATTATTATTATTATTATTATTTAATTTGACCAAACAGAGAGAGAGAGAGAAAGGGGAAGTGAGAAAGAATGTCGCCAGGTCCAGGTCTTGAACTGCAATCAGCCATGTCGGAATCCGGTGCCTTTAACAACTACATCATCTGCTGGCCCCATCAGATTCTGTCTATTTTTATTATGTTTTTATTTTATTTTATTTTAATATTTTTTTTTTACATTTTTTCCCACATTTCATTGATTCACAAAATACCTTAAACTAAAACTATGAACAAAGCTAGAATCTAGTTACAAGTGCACTGTATGTAATTTTCTTCTGAAACATTTTAAATTAATTAATTAATTTACATTTATTCCCTCAGCATTGTCACAGCATACAAAATATGATTCCCAGAAGAAGGTTCCACATGGCTCCAGCCAAGCAGATATTTCAGGGAATGAAGATTTTCTACTGATAATTCAGCCTCCAGCAAACAAGCTAGCGGCAGTTTTTCTCTTGCCCAGTATCTACTGAATCTGCTGCACCAGCAATCACAACAGAACAGCAAAGAGATTCTAGATCATCTCTGTCTGTTTGCTACTGAACATTCAGGCTGAACATCAAGAATTTGAAAGAAACACACCATAATAAATTGAAATTAAAAAAAATGTGATTCCCCATCCAAAATATACTGCATAGTGGCTTAAATTTTTTCCATTTCTAGTTCCTAGAATTATTTCCACCCCTCTTTCTGACCCTCTGTCCCTTCCCATCCTCCTCTCACACCACCTCCTGTGTCCACAATTGTCCTCCATTCCCTTCCCACTCACATTGCATTGATCACACAATTTCCTACATAATCTAACTACTTTCAATGGTGAGTTCACTCATTACTACTAAGAAAACCAGTTTTGACTTAAATCAAAGAAATGCCAAGGAACTTTGCTTAAAGCCAGGAAACAGGTTAGGATTCTGTTCAAATGGTAGGTGCATGAACCTATCAGTCTCATGTACTTTATCTTCTGTTGTGGTCCGATCTTCCCGATTAAATTCTGGGATATAATATTCAACTCCAGACGTGTCTCTATGATTAAGTTGGCCATTTTCTTAGTTTTTGAACTCTTATTTCTATGTGTCTGTATTTAATTTTCCTGATATAGCACTCCCTCGAGAACTTCTTGGAGATCTGGTCTGGTGTTGGTAAATTCTTTCAGGTTTTGTTTATCTGAGAATGTTCTTGTCTTTTCTTCCCACATGAAGGACAATCTTGCTGGGTACAGTATTCTTGGTTGAAATTACTTTTCCCTTAACACTTTGAATATATTTTCTCATTCTTTCCTCACTCAAATTGTTTCTGATGAGAGGTTTGCTGTTAGTCTGATGGGATATCCTTTCTAGGTAACTTGCCAATCTTTGTTTCTCTCTTGCCAATCTCGGTATCTTGTCTTTGTGTGTGGCTTTGGTCAGTCTGGCTATAATGTGTCTTGGAGAAGATCTTCTTGGATTGATTCTATTTGGGGTCCTTTGTATTTCTTGGGACTGGATCTTTGAGTGCCTTTCTAGGTTTGGAAAGTTTTCTTGCAGGATTTCATGAAGTAGATTATCAATGCCCTTATGAGTCTCTTTGCCTTCTGGGATACTAGTTATCTGGATGTTTGGACATTTGATGGTATCTAGTATTTCTTGTATATTATTCTCATTTTTGGGGGGCTATTTTCTCAGTCTTCCTGGTGGATTTTTTCTAGGCCAGTGATTCTATCTTCTACATCTGAGATTCTATTATCTGTATGAATTAGTCTGCTTTTAATACTTTCAAGGGAGATTTTGACTTCCTGTATTATAGCTTTAATCTCTAACAGGTCCATTTGATTCTTTTTCAGAGTGTATATTTCCTCTTTCAGATCTTGCAAGAATTTCTTCATCTCCTAGAACTCATCAGCTCCTTTCTTCTGCCTCTTCTGCAGTTCATTGTCTCTTATCTCTTCCATCTCTGTTAGCTTTGTCATTATGAATATTCTAAAATCCTTATTAGACATTTCCATGAGTTTCATTGTATTGTCTGAGGATGAAGATGTATTATTCTTTACCCTTGGAGAGAGGTATTGTCTTGCTTTCCCATATTACTTCTGATCCTGCGGTGATTTTTAGTCATCTGATGGATGGTGCATTTCTTCCTGATTCTTGAAGTTCAATTTGAGTGTTCAGAGGTGAGCAGAAGCTGGTGATCTGCAGTCTTTCTTCTGTTCCATTTTCACTCTTTGTGCATCAGACTCAGGGTGAAGAAAGGAATATTCTGACCCTAATCATATTCAGATGATTGGAAACTGATCACTTGGACTTGTCTAGACACTTAATACGTAGAGGCTGATTGGAAAATGAATAAAGATAAAGAAAAAAGGAAAAGAATTAAAGAGAGGAAAGAAGAAGAAAAAATAAAATGAAAAAGAAAAATAAAAAAAGAAAGGATAAAAAAACATAAGATTGTAATTAGTAATTATAAAAAGCAAAGATGAAAACCAGTATTTCACAGCAGTAGTATGGTATCCATATCAGGATAGGCTTGGCTTCACTGGTGCCTTTCCTAAATGAAGCGAGGAAAGGCACCAATTAACACAATAAAGGAAAAGCTTGAGAGCCCATAGAATAGTTAACCTTAAAAAAATTAAAAAAAATTGAAAGTCACAGAGACAGAGAGAGACAGACAGAAGTGCAGAGAAAGAGACACAGAGCTATCTCTACCCACTAGAAATGAGTCTGAAGGGGGAAGTCTCAGCAGAAAATCCTCAATTTTGGTCAAGGAAACCAATATTTCACAGCTGAAGTACAGTATCCATATCAAGATAGGCCTAATTTGTAAACTTTTAATGACAATGAATTTGATTAAAAGCAAAGCTCTCCAAATTTGATGCTTTTATAGTGTTAGCCATAAAGATGTAAATAAGGAACTTAAGGGGGAGTATACTAGTTAGGATTCTAAATATTTTTTGAAATGTATTGCCAGCTGTAATTGTGGCCAAAAGGGATGAGACTAAGTCTTAAATTAGTGTCAGTTGTATGCAAATTGGGACTTCACAGGGGTGACTGACAGTTTTTCTGTGCAGAGAAGTCTTCATGAGCTTAAATCAAGACTCAAAGGGAAAAACAATGTTGACATAGATTTGGAGGTGAGAACAGTAGTGCAAGTGTGATGAATATGTCAAGCAAACTAATTTGCCACCTATTCAACATTTAACTTGTGTTTCCTTTTGTTTAGTTATGAGAGTGCACACACCCTGGATTTCAGAACAAAGGTATATGGACCATAGGTTTTGACCTATAAGTCACATTCAATCTTCTTAAAGAAAAACATATATAATAAGTTGAAGGAAAGGGGAGAAACTTTGGATTAATAAGATAGACAAATACAAATGGTTGTAACCTGTTTCTTATGTCTTATTGCTCTAAATACTTTGAACTCCTTGAAGATAAAAATTCATACTCTCTATTTCTTTGTGTAGTCTCTATCCCAGTGTGAGAAAGCAGTATTTGATTTAAAAAATGTGTTTAAGATGAAACTGTTAAAACTGCTCTGTGAGCCTTATATTAAGGTTTCAAATGCCCCACAGGGAGGAAATGAGTGGCTAGTGCTGCTATAGGAGTTGAACTTGCATCTGGGAGGTAGAAATTAGCCAAGAAATGTCTTGGAGAAAATGTTCGACATATTCTTTCAAGAATCCAAACAGTTTCTAAAAGCAAATGGGTAGATTCCCTAGGCAAAATGAAAGGAGGTAGGTTCTTCACCTACTAAGTACCTTCAAGCCTTGGACTAGTTATTGATCCTCTGTTTTCTAAATGTAGAAAATCTCTGCTTGTAAGCATCATGGGGAGGAAAGGAGGTACTTTCCCTAAAAAGGCATCCAATAAACAATAATTACAATATCGTTTGTGCCAAATCAAAGAGCCCTTTATCCCTTCTATATTGTATAAAGGTTAGTCTGTGTGACCACTATCACATGGTAGGAGTGAAGGCATATCACCTCTGATATTAGATAATAAAAGACCACAGATTCTCTCTCAGGTATGTTCTGGTACTCTTCTCTTTCTCTTGCATCATTCTGGGGGAAGTAAGCCCTCAAGCTGTAATCAGCTTTTTGGAGAAGTTTGAAAAGCCAGCACGAAAGAGACATACCAACAACCACTTGCATGAGATTGCAAATAGAGTCTCTAGCTTCAAAGTTAAGCTTTGAGATGACAGTAGCTCAAGCCGGCAGTTTACTTCAATGAGTCAGAACCATCTGATTAAACCATTAGTTGACCCTCAAAAATTGTGAATGGTAAAAGTTTACTATTACACTGCTCAATTTGGGAACAATTTGGTACATAACAGTGGCTAAAACAGCTCCCCATGTTTGCATTTCATCAGATGGATTCTCTCTTGAAGGACTCTTGGCAAGGCCATGGATGGTAATTATCTTTGCAATTCAAATCTCCAAGGACTAAACCATGTCCATAGTCCCTCTTAAACTTACTTAACCAGAAAGCGAGAAGACAAGAGGTCATAGAAAAGAATTAGAAAAGATAAATCGCTTATCAAATACTTCTGATCTTAACTGAGAAAATATGTCAACCAGACATCAAAGTACAACATAAATGGAACATAGCCACATGATGTGGCCTCCTTACCAAAATGACAAACAAAAAACGAATTCCATGACTAACCTAAATTTTAGAGTGAGATACAATGCAATAGGAAATTAACTGCTATATTATTTGAACTGTTAAAAAGAAGCACTTAAAATATCAAAAGAATAATGTTACATGAAATGACAGGGAAACCCACTAAAAGGTTAAAGACTAAATTGAAGTGGGAAGATCATGCCTTAAAGAGGTTTGTATTGCAAGGGAAATAAACAGAAATGAGGCTTTGGAGAGAGAAGAGGTGTCTGGAGTTCTCACCTATAGTTTCTGATAATCTTTCAATATCTTTGAAAATGTGGGAGCTTTCACAAAGACTATCCTTAGTAGGCTTGACCACAGAGAGTTTCTCCTGACAGGTAAGGTGGTTCTATAGCTGAGCTGAGTGCGAGGCTATTTATCTTCAGATGGACACCTTCTACCACAAGATGAAGCAAATCAGACCAAACTAGAACGCTGCTGCCAGATGGCAATAGTATATGGAATTGTGATCTGGCCTTCTCCCAATTGTTTATTACAATTTTTAAGTTAAAGGAAAAGTTGAGCTTATGCAGAAGTCAGAAGGCACACACACCAAAAAGTTTATACATTTCTTATGTAAATATTGATGAAATTTAAAAAAATACTGACTTAGTATGTTTTTTTTTTTTTTTTTTTTGGAGAGGTTTTTTGCTATAGGGCGCGTGCGCTCGCCAGACAGACAGAGAGAGACAGAGAGACAGAAAGCGAGAAATCACCCCCCCAGGGGGGATGGTCATGACGCAATCCCTTCTCCTCCATTCTCCTCTCGGGATCTTGGGCACGCACGCACACGCGCCCGGCGTGAGTTGTAAGCCACCGGGTCCGAGACGCGAACCGCGGTCGACTACGTGGGAGTCCAGCGACATAGCCATTACGCTAACTGCTGGTTCCCTGACTTAGTATGTTTTTACCTTTATATTCCTTCTTGGTTAAAGACAAAAGAAGTCTCATTTATGGCTAGGTTTATTATCTTATGTGAATGAATAAAAAACAATGTTGCACATTAAAACTGCCATCTTAAGATGGGTTTGTCTAACATGAATAGGTTTCTGCAGTAAGGTCATAATATGGGCTGTTTTTACGAAGACCTCACATCTATTTCTATTTTTTTTTTACTTAATCGTATGTCTAATTGATTAGAATTGTTCCTTTCCCTTTCTTGTCTTTCTTCTTTATTTTAGAAAAAATATTTCAAATAAGATATAAAAACAAGCTAGACTGGTGTAAAGTATATTTGTGTTGGGAAAATTCCCTTTTCAACCTACGTGATGTTTAGTGATTGAATGTTTAAAAGAAATTAAAACAAAATTAAAAATTTTTTAAAAGATATAAAAACAGAATGCAAGGAGTTGTTGTATTGATTAATTACTCTAAACTCTAAATACCTTATACTTTAAAAGTAATCATGCCTTGTCCTGAGGATATACAAATGGTGTGGGAGGAGGGTAGAGAATGGGAAGTGGGCAGGAGGGAATCAAGGAGTCAAAAACTCAAAACATTTGACAGACACAAAAAATGGAAAAGTACCTGCTGATGATAATGTATATGGTGATATCTTTGACTGGGCTAATAGATAGTGTATTCAAAATCCATTTTGTATGCTGTAAAGATGTACTGTAATTAAATATAAAAAATAAGAAAATGAAAGTGAAAAAAGATAATTCTAGATTTTTATAGAGTTAGTACAATTAAATTAAAGCACTCTATGAAAAAAATCCTCTAGTATTATTATGCATGTAATAATTTATTACATGTCTATGATACAGACACAATGGTAATCTTTGATGTAGTCCATATAAATCAAGTAACTTATGACATTTTACTCTAGGTCACCAACAATAGTTTGCATATTTCACATGAGTTCCCCAAGGCTGGTAAAAAAATACATACTAATTTGTATTAATTAATTAGTTAATTAATATGGGTTAAACAGAATGTCAGCAGTGTTATTACTCTACATTTAATAACTGATATTCAATAAATCAAAGATGTTAGGGACCAGCTGTTAGCATAATGGCTATGTCGCTGGACTCCCATGTAGTCAACAGCGGTTTACGTCCCGGGCCCGGTGGCTTAAAACTCATGCCAGATGCGTGTGCGTGCGTGCCCAAGATCTCGAGAGGAGAAGGGATTGTGGCGTGGCCATCCCCCCGGCAGGTGATTTCTCACTTTTTGTCTCTCTGTCTCTGTCTGTCTGGTGAGCGCACGCGCCCTATAGCAAAAACCTCGCCAAAAACAAACAAACAAATAAATAAATAAATAAATAAAATCAAAGATGTTAAATGTTTGACTTTAGGTTGTGGAAAATGGACACAGTAATAATAAACTATTTACTCAGTGAAATTTTTCAGAGACATGTAGAAAATCATGATTTCAAAAGTCTATTTTTCCTTGAAGAAAGAAGAAAGAAGTAGAAAAGAAGTACATTGGAGAGAGAAAGAGAGAGATTCTAAAGATAAATAATTGACCTTCTAAAGAATAAATATTGCTTTTTATGAACATGGGAGACTTAAATATTATAAAGAATACTGGTATGGTCCAAGACTTATTGGATTTCTATGTTAACTTGTTGATTTGTATCTTGTAGAAACAAAAACAATTTCTGTTTGGTGAAGAACAAATCCAAAACGTTGTTACTTATCATTCTCATAAAACATAAACTAGTTCTGGTCAATTTAACATCTTATTGGTCCCCTCATTAATTATTCTGTAAAATAAAATCTTGGACGTGTCTTGAAAATTTTTTTGATAAAATACAACAACCCATTGTGATTAAGACTCCCAGCAAAATAAGGGCAGAAGGGATACCTCTCAACACAATTAAAGTCATATGAGACAGATCCATTACTAACATCATACTGAGTGAGGAAAAGCTGAAGGCTTTGCCACTAAATATTGGAACAAGAAAAGGCTGCCCACATTTCTCCACTCCTTTTCAACATAGCGCTGGAAATCCTTGCCAATGTAATCAAACAAGAAAGCAAGATAAAAGACATTCGGATATGAAAAGGAAGAACCTAACTGTTCTTATTTATAGATGATATGATTATATACACAGAAAATTCAAAATAATCTACACCAAAAAAAAATAGAAGTGATAAATAAATTTGATAAAGTAGCATTGATACTATATTATTTTTATATACCAACAATAAACAGGCTGGCACAGAATTAAAGAAAGCAATCCCATTTACAAGACACAAAATAAATAAGGTATCTAGGAGTAAACATAACCAAACACGTGAAAGAGCTCTATAAGGAAAACTATGAAAAATTGAAAAAAGAAATTGAGTATGATACAAAAAAAAATGTAAAGTCATCCAGTGTTCTTGAACTGGAAGAATCAATATAATCAAAAGGTCAGTTCCACCCAAATTAACTTACATATTTCAAGAAATTCTGATGAAATTGCTAGAGACATTCTTAATAGAAATAGGAAAAACAACCATAAAATTTATCTGGAATCTTAAAAGACTCTGTGTCACCAAAGCAACACTGTGCAAAATGGATAAAGTAGACAGCATCTCATTCTCTGACCCCAAAACATATTACAAAGTGGTGGTAATCAATACAGCATGGGATTGGCACAAAAAAACAGGCATGTAGACCAATGGAACAGAATTGAGAACCAGAAATGAACTCCAAAACGTGCAGTCAGTTATCTTTGAAAAAGAGTGCAAGATAGTGAGAGGAAAGATATTAAGGAGGAAACTAGAGAGGCAAGATATTTACAGGACAGGAAAGGATTACTGTCTGTTGATTATAACATGTATCCTCAACTGGAGTGGTTTGAAGTGTATTCATGTTAGGAGAATTCACTTTACAAACTAGGTGATCAACAGTGATTGAATGTATAAAAGAAATTAAAATTTTAAAGTAATAAAAATTTTTAAAAAGAGTACCAACAGTGAAATGGAAAAAAGTAAATCTTGTCAACAAATGGTGCTGGAAGAACTGGATATCTATGCAGAAAAGTGAAACTAGACCTCTGTCTCTTACCATTAAAAGAGAAAAAACTCAAAATGCATCAAAGATTTAATTTTACAGCCTCAAAGTATAAAAATACTAGTAGAAAACTCAGGGGAAACTCTGAAAAACATTGAAGTGGGCAAAGGTCTTATTTAATAAGACTCCTAAAACACAGGCAATAATCCCCAAAACAGACAAATGGAATTACATCAAGCTGATAAAACCTCCTCTCAAGGCATGGCTGAATACTGTCTTCTTTTATCAGTAGTTTACAGAGCCAGATAGCATGCAAAAGTAACATCTTCCCTCTAAAATGATCATGATACTGTGCATTGTTTTTTCATAGCATATCTTTATTAGAAGTGAATACAAATAAATAAAATAAAAAACTTTCTCACAGCATAGAAAACAAAGCATAGAGTGAAAAGTCTAGCCACAGAATGGGAGAAAATACTTGGAAATAATTCCTCAGAAAAGATTGATAACCAGAATATATAGGGATCACAAACAGCTCACCCATAACAAAATAAATAACCCAATTAAAAAATGGGGAAATGAATTTAACAGACAACTCTCCAAGGAAGACTTATGAATAGCCAAAAGACATACAGAAAAATGTTTGAAATCCCTTGTCATAAGAGAAATGCAAACTAAAACCACAATGAGATACCACTTAACCCCAGTTAGAATGGCTAGGACAAAAGACAAATAAATAACGACTCCCATCTCCTGCCACCTGGCTGTAAGGACACTGAGGCAAGGCCAGTCTCTGGCTCCTGGCCCCAGTTCCAGCTCCTTCAACCCCAAACCCCCTCCTGTCACCAAGAACTGCACCTAGCTCCCCAGCAGAGCCCATTTCCACCTCCTGCCCACTAGACTAAAGAACACTGAGACAAGGCCAGGCTCTGGGCCCTGGCTCCAGTGCTATCTTCCTTAAGCCCAGACCCCCCTCCTATCAGCAAGACATCGGAATAGAAGACTCCTCCCATGTGGACCACAGCAGAAAAGAGACTTCAGCACATACAGTCCACAGCAAAAGGGAAGCCACACTTGTTCCCAGTCAAAGAAACATCTTCCATAAAGTTATCCAAAAGTGAATACATCTCCCAATGGATACAAGTAGAAGAAGAGCTTCAGGTCTGAATAAACCAGGAAATATCTTTCCATCAGAAGAACACAATACCTCCCTGCCATCTCTTAAAAATACAGATGATGGGACCAGCAGTTGGCGTAATGGCTATGTCGCTGGACTCCCATGTAGGCGACTGTGGTTCAAGTCCCGGACCTGGTGGCTTAAACTCATGCCAGGCATGTGTGTGTGCATGCCCAAGATCCCCATAGGAGAATGGAGGAGAATGGAGGAGAAGGGATTGTGGCATGGCCATGCTCCCTGGCGGGTGATTTCTGGCTTTCTATCTCTCGTCTCTGTCTTTCTGGCTAGTGTACGGGCCCTATAGCAAAAACCTCTCCAAAAGAAAAAAGAAAAAAAAAAAAGATGATGCTATCAAAATGTCAGAGAAAGAATTTAGAACATTTATGGTGTCAAAACTCTATGAGTTAGAACAGAAAAGAGACAACGAACTACCAAAGATTAGGAAATATTTCCATGATATGAAAGAAGAAATGGACACTATAAGAAAGAATCACATGGAATTATTAGAGATGAAGTGTATAATACAGGAAATCAAAAACTCTCTCAAAAGTATTAAAAGTGGATTAGACCATGCTGAATATGGATAATATACGAGAAATACTAGACTCCATTGAATGTCCAAACATCTGAATAATTGGTATCCCAGAAAGTAAAGAAACTAATAAGGGCATGGAAAAATCTATTCTATAAAATCCTGGAAGAAAACTTTCCAAGTCTACAGAAGGACTCACACATCCAGACCCAAGAAATACAAAGGACTCTAAATATAATCAACCCAAGAAGATCTTCCCCAAGGCACATCTTAGCCAGACTGGACAAGACCACAGACAAAGACAAGATACTAAAACTGGCAAGAGAGAAAAGACAAGTGACTTACAAAGGTCATCCCATCAGGCTAACACCGGACCTTTCAACAGAAACAATGCAAGCAAGGAAAGAATGGAAAGACATACTGAAAGTGTTAAGAGAGAAGCACTTTCAACCAAGATTACTGCAAGATTATCCTTCATATGGGAAAAAAAGATTAAAATCTTCTCTGACAAATAAAACCTGAAAGAATTTGCCAACACCAGACCAGCTCCTTGAGGAACTCTGAAGAGAGTCCTGTTCCAGGAAAGTTAAATAATAAACAGTCATAAATAAGGGAATAAAAGACAAATAAGTCAATGGCCAACTTAAAGGTAGGGATAAGCCTGGAAATATCGATAATAACATTGAATATTAATGGATTAAATTCTCCAACCAAGAGACACAGACTGGCTGAATGGATAAAAAAACAGAAACCCTCTATCTGTTGCCTACAGAAAACGCATTTCATGAATAAAGACACACATAGACTATAAGTGAAGGGCTGGAAAAAGGTATTCCATGCAAATGGGAACCAAAAAAGAGCTGGAGTTGTGATACTAATTTCTGACAAAATAGGCTTTAAAACAAAAATTGTTTGAAGAGACAAAGAAGAGCGCACTATATTGTAGTAAAAGACGGGAACCAGCAGTTAGCGTAATGGCTATGTTGCTGGACTCCCACGTAGTCGACCGCGGTTCGCGTCTCGGACCTGGTGGCTTACAACTCACGCCAGGCGCGTGTGCGTGCGTGCCCAAGATCCCGAGAGGAGAATGGAGGAGAAGGGATTGCGGCGTGACCATCCCCCCTGGGGGGTGATTTCTCACTTTCTGTCTCTATGTCTGTCTCTGTCTGTCTGGCGAGCGCACGTGCCCTATAGCGAAAAACCTCTCCAAAAAAAAAAAAAAAAAAAAAAAGAGTTAATCCATCAAGAGAATACAACACTTATAAATATCTATGCACTTAACACAGGAGCACCCAAATACATGAAGGAAAGACTGTTAGATCTAAAAGGAGAGATAGACTGCAATGCATTAATTGTTGGAGACCTCAACACCCCATTATCTCCTCTGGACAGATCATCTAGACAAAAAATAAGTAAAGAGATCAAGGATCTAAATGAATGATACCATAAGTCAAATGGATTTAACAGACATCTATAGAACTTTCTACCCAAAAACCATAAAATACACTTTTTTCTCACCCCCACATGGAATGTTTTTGAAGATTCACCACATGAGAGGGCACAAAGCTAGCCTCTACAGATTCAAAGACATAGAAGCTATATCCAGCATCTTCTCCAACCATGATGGAACTAGACTTGATTTTAATTTCAAGAGAAATCCTCAAAAATACACAAATACATGGAAACTAAATAACCTACTCCTGAATGATTTCACAACTACTGAAGAAATTAAGACTGAAATAAAAAGATTCATGGAAGCCAATGACAATGAGGACACAAGTTTCCATAATCTTTGAGAAACTTCAAAATCATTCGTAAGATGGAAGTTTGTAGCAATTAATGCACATAAGAAGATGGAAAAATGGCAAATGGATCACCTAACATTGTGCCTCAGAGAATTGGAAAAGCAACAGCAAAAAACTCAAAAAAAAAAAAAAAAACTCAAAGAGAAAAGAAATTTTAATGATCCTAGCAGAAATAAATGAAATAGAAAATAAACGAACTATACAGGAAATAAATGAAAGTAAAAGCTGGTTCATTGAAAAAATAAACAAAATCGATACACCACTAGTGAGACTTATTAAGAAGAAAATAGAAAGGAATCAGGTAAATCAAATCTGCAATGAAGCAAGCAGTATAACAACAGACATAGTAGAAATACAAAACATCATTAGAGGATACTATAAACAACGATACGCCAACAAACAACAAAATCTGGGTGAGATGGACAAATTCCTGGACACATATAATCTACCAATATTGAGCCAGGAGGATGTAGAAAGTCGGAATAGGCCCATAACAAGCCAGGAGATTACATCAGTAATAAATAACCTCCCAACAACAACAACAAAAAACCCTGCTCCTGATGGCTTCACCCCTGAATTCTACAGAACTTTTAAAGAAGAGTTAACCCCCATTCTGCTCAAGTTATTTCTAAAGCTCCAAAAGGGTGAAACTATCCCAAATTCATTCTATGAAGCTTCCATCGCCCTTATCCTTAAAACAGATCAGGACGGACAAGGAAGGAAAACTATGGGCCAATATCTCTGATGAATATAGACACAAGAATTCTCAACAAGATACCAGCAAATCATATCCAACAACATATAAGAAAGATTATACATCATGACCATTTGGGCTTTATTTCAGGGATGCAAGATTGGTTCAACATATGCAAAACCATAAATGTAATACACCATATTAACAGAAAGAAAGAGAAAAACCATATGACCATATCAACTGATGCAGAAAAAGCATTTGATAAGATACAACATCCCTTCATGATCAAGACTCTCAGCAATATCAGAGTAGAAGGGTCATTTCTCAACACAATAAAAGCTATCTATGAAAAACCCATAGCTCACATCACCCTGAATGAAGAAAAGCTGAAACATTCCCACTAAAAACAGGTACAAGACAAGAATGCCCACTTTCTCCACTCCTTTTCAATATAGTACTATAAGTCCTCACCAATTCAATCAGTAAAGAGAATAAAATAAAAGCCATTCAAATAGGAAAATAAGAGGTGAAACTATCCCTATTTGCAGATGACATGACTGCATACATAGAAGACCCAATGGTATCCATAAAAAAATTCCTGGAAGTAATGCATGAATATAGTAAAGTTACAGGATACAAAATTAACATACAGAAATCTATAGCATTTTTATATATGAACAACAGGCAAACCGAGTTAGAACTGAAAAAAGAAATTCCACTTACCATAGCCACAAAAAGTATAAGATACTTAGGGGTAAATCTAATCAAAGAAGTTAAAGACCTCCACAAGGAGTCACTCCATTGGGAAAAGGAAAACTTCTTTAGCAAATGGTGCTGGAAAAACTGGATATCCACCTGCAGAAAGATGAATCTGAACCCCTACACCTCACCATTGACAAAAATCAACTCAAAGTGGATCAAATATCTAAACCTAAGACCTCAAACTATAAAACTGCTGCTGAAAAACACTGGGAAAACTCGGGAGATATTGGGGTAGGCAAAGACTTCTTAAGTAAGACCCCCTCCGCAGAGCACAGTCAATAATCCCAAAAATCAACAAATGAGATTACATCAGATTAAGAAGTTTCTGCATGGCCAAAGACACAATAATTAGTGTGAATCGACAGCTCTCACAATGAGAAAATATATTTGTAAACCATGCATCAGACAAGGGACTGATGACCAGAATACACACGGAACTCAAGCAGCTGTCCCAAAAAAAAGATGATCAACCCTATTAAAAGATGGGAGAATGATCTGGGGGAAAAAAATAAAAAACCATCACTCTCTGAGGATGACATATAAATAACCAAAAGACATATGAAAAAATGCTCAACATCTCTCATTGTAAGAGAGATACAGATCAAAACTACAATGAGATACCACCTAACCCTAGTCAGAATAACTAACATTAAAAAAAATAATAATAAGTGCTGACAGGGGTGTGACAAAAGGGGAACTCTCATAAGAGAGTTATATTCCCATTGCTGGTGGGAATATAAACTGGTCCAGCCACTGTGGAGAACAATTTGGAGATTTCTCAAAGATCTACAAATAGAACTACCATATGATCCAACAATCCCACTCCTTGATATCTACCCAAAGGACAGAAGAATCTTCAGTCAGAAAAGTGCTTGCACATTGATATTTATTGCAGCATTATTCACAATTGCTAAGACATGGAACCAACTCAAATGCCCACGAACAGATGAATGGATTGAAAAAGTATGGCACATATACTCTCAGAATACTACTCAACCATAAAAATCAACCATACCCTGGCTTTTGACAGAAAGTGGATGAATATGATATGTGGGGACACGTTTAAGAGAGAGAATCTGAGGTGTGGGGACATGCTCTGAGCAAACACCACCTGTCCTTCTGGGGTTTGGCAGAACCTTGTAACTTGTCTTTCCCTGACCTTGGCTGCAGACAGAGAAAGAGTGGAAATTACTAGGGGTGTTCCAACAGACACATCTGATGGACTTCAAGAAACATCTTGACCCCAATTAGTAAAGTCCAATCCCTGCTCTGCATCTGAAAGGTTCTTTAGCCTTCTCTGGGTGTGGTGGTGCACTCCTCATGGAGAAGTTCTTAGCTCCTTCCCCACACCTAACAACTAGTTCTCTGCATTAGAAAAGAAGATGAGATTTTCTCTTGATGGGATTATCACCAAGGGATACACCTGGCCTGGCGTGTCTAAACCCTTATAGATTTGTTAACTGCTTCTTATTGTCTGTAACCTGGCAACCAATCTGTGAAGTGTCATGAAACATACATGTGTAATGTCTCCTTGTACTATAAATAAAGAGGCCCAGTTTGTCTGAGTGGCCCAAGCGACTCAAGCAGCTCAAGCAGTGACTCGGCTGTGGCACAAGTTGCTCGGGCTACCTAGACTCAGGCTGCCTGTGTCCATTTCTACTCTATCCCTTTGTCTCATTCTTTCCAATCCCCCCGTCCTGGCAAGATGGAGGGCCTTCTCTTTCTTGTCCTCTTTCTCTTCCTCACCAGCAGCCCTCTGATCATGATTCAGCCAGATCCAAGCCCTGCGGCAGACGCCGACAATGAAAGATTTACTGCTGAGAGAAGCAAGTTAGTTATGTCTCCACTTAATATATACTGAGTGTCCACACGCTATGGCCAAAATTGAATGACTAAAGGTTATAGAAACTTAGTAAATGGTTGGGAATACCAGATACAGTGTGGCAAGAGGGCAGATGAAGGTGCTGAGTCTGAGGAAGGACATTAAAGAGAAAAATAGAGAGGCAAGGCATTTATGGGAAAAAGAAATGGGTTATTTTCTATTGAATATAACTTTATAGTATTGTCAACTGGGCTAGTGAGAAATGTACACATGTTGGAATATTTACTTTGTAACCTATGTAGCATGAGATTGAATGTATAAAGGAAATTGAAATAAAAATAAAATAAATAAATAAATAACAAGTGCTGGCAAGACTGGTGAAGAGAGTCCTCTCACACAGTTGGTGGGGACATAAATTAGTACAGCCTCTGTGGACAACAATACGGAGTTTCCTCAAAAACCTACAAATAGATTTACTATATAACCCAGTAATTCCACTCCTTGATATTTATCCAAAGGCTATGAAAACACTCAGTCAGACATACACTTGCACATCCATGTTTATTAGCTATATTCACAATTGCTAAAACATGAAACCAACCTAAGTGTCTAAAAACTGATGACTGGGTTGAATAACTGTGGTACATATACACTATGGCAAAAATTTAAAGATCCAAAGATATAAAAGCAGAGCTACCAGAGACTGAAGAAGGGAAGTAGATGGTAGAGAGTGTGTGGTAGGTGTGTGTGAGATGCAAAGGGAAGAAACATTTAACAGATCAAAAATTGTTAAGTTCTCTGTTGAAAAAATGTGTATGTCGTGATGGGGACTTTATGTTTAATGTGAAATTAATCTCAAAATTTTAAAAATATAGAAAAAGAAAAATGTTTAGTATGCCTTTTGGCTTTTAAGTGGTAACTATAACATATTCTCAGAGAGAAAAAACGTTTCTGACAACTAACCTTTAAAGGGCTTCAATAAAGCAGATATTTCATATATCTTTAGTTCATCTACTCATCATAACCCAAATAGTTGTATAGACTCTGTCATTAAAATATCTTTTAGCTCTAAGAACAGAAATCTATAGCAAAGAAAATCTATTGGCCCATATATTTGGAAAGTTCATGGTAAGAACTTCAGGCATAGCTGGATCCAGATCGCAAATGCCATCATCAAGACTTTCTCTCTCTCCATCTCTTGACAAGACAAGAAAAAAAAATCTCAGACATGTCTTCATTTTCTATTTGCATGAGAGTTATGACTAATGACTAGTGGCTCCCAGTAGTAGTAGTAGTAGTAATAATAATAATAATAATAATAATAATAGCATTCCATATTAGTGTGGCATTAAAACAATTCCACTTTTTTGTACTAGCAGATGGCATGGTGGTTAAGGCACTGGACTCCCACATCATGGCTAACCATGGTTCAAGTCCCAGAACCCGTGACTTGCTTTCTCATTTTCATTCTCTCTTTCCCTATCTCTTTTTGGTGAGCATATGTGCCCCATAGCAAATAATAACAATAATAAATGAATGAATGAATGAATAAATATTTTTTTCAAAAAGACAGAAAAACAATTCCACTCTTTTCAGTCATTCTTTGATGTTTTATTTTTCCTTTCCTTTCCTTTTGTTTTTGACAAAGTATGAGTTAATTTTGGTGCTAAAAATAATTTATGCACATTTATTTTAAATTTTGTTTACTTTTGCTTTGTTTTTAAAATTTTTACATAAAATCATTGTACATCATTGTAAATCATTAATCATTTACAAAATGCTTTTTCCCAGCATGAACAGAGTGTATTGTAGTCAGTAATATCCAGTCAAAGATATTACCATATACATAACTTTTTATTTGAGTTTGTTAAATATTTTCCCCTGATCTTCTCCTCCCTTTTACTCCCTATCACCCACCCCTTCCTATACTGTCTCTAGTACCTACAGATGCCCTCCCTACTTTCACACCTTCCAGTCTCTCATTTTATGCCACAGAGTTCAGGCATTCAATATATATTAACCAGGGACATACAGTATCTCTCCTTCATATCTGGCTTGCTTGTTTAGCATTAAATCTTCCATATTCATCCACTTTATATAAAATGTCAGGGTTTCATTGATTTTTATGGCTGAATAGTATTCCATAGTGCATATGTGCCACATATTTTTCAATCTATTTGTCTGCTGTTGGACATTTGGGTTGATTCCAAGTCTTAGAAATTGTGAATAATGCTGTAATAAACATGAATGAGCATGTGTTTTTCTTACTGAGTATATTCTTTGGATAATTACCCAAAGAAGAATTGCTGGGTTTTATGATAGGTAGTTCTAGTAGTAGACTTTTGAGAAACCTCCATATTGTACTCTAAGTGACTATACTAATTTGCATTTCCACCAACAGTGTAACAGTATAGGTTTCCCTTTGTTTCTGTCTCTAATTTTTTTATTAATATATTTTATTTTATTTTCATTTCTTTTATACATTTAATCACTATGGATAACTTATAAAGTTCATTTTCCAGCATGAATACATTTCATACCAGTTCAATTAGGGATACTATACACGTTATCGTAAATTGATAATAATCCATTTCTGTTTCTCATAAATGTCTTGCTCTCTTTTTTTCTCCTTAATATTTTTTCTCACACTCTCCTTCTCCCTTTTCACTGCAGCCTGGCCAGCACTAACAATTCATTATTATTATTTTTTTTTATCTTAACCACAATTCTTTATTTTTTTATCTTAGCCATTCCGATTGGGATTAAGTAGTATCTCATTGTGGTTTTGATTTGCATTTTCCTTATGATAAGAGATGTTGAGCATTTTTTCATGTGGTTTTTGGCCATTCTGGAGAGTTTGTTCAGCTTATTTGCCCATTTTTAAACTGGACTGCTTATTTATATATGTATGTATGTATGTATGTATGTATGTATTGGTAAGTTGCTTGAGTTCCTTGTAAGTTCTGGTCATCAGTTCCTTGTCTAAGGTATAGTATGCAAATACATTCTCTTATTCTGAGAGTAATTTCTTCACTCTATTGTTTCTTTTGCTGTACAGAAACTTTTTAGTCTAAGGTGTCCCACTTATCTAATTTGGGGATTATTGCTTGTGTTTTCAGGTTTTATTAAATAAGTTTATGCCTACTGCAATATCTCCAAGAGTTTCCTTTGTGTTTTTATACCAGTAGTTTTATAGTTTGTAATCTTATATTTAGACTTTTGATCTATTTTGAGTTGATTATTGTTAACGGGAGAAATAGGGGTCTTGTCTCATTTTTCTGCAGGTAGATATTCTCTTCTTCCAGCACTATTTAATGAAGTGATTTTCTTTCTCCCATTGGATTGTCTTGTGTCCTTTGTCAAAAATTAGTTGGCTACATGTTTTGGGATTTATTTCTGGGTCCTCTTTTCTGTTAAATTGGTGTACATGCCTGTTTTTGTGCCAGTACATGCTGTAATGATTATCACCATTTCATGTGTTTTGGGGTCAGGGAGTGAAATGCCTGTTACTTATCCTTTTCACACAGAATTGCTTCAGCAATATGGGGTCTTTTAGGATCCCAGATAAATTTTATAGCTATCTCTTTATTATATTTCTGTGAATAATATTGCTGATCATTTGCTCAAAATTGCATTATATTTGTAAATTAATTTGGCTGGAATTTTTATTTTATTAATTCTTCTAATCCATGAACATGGGATGCCTTTCCACTTTCGTGTATCATTTTCTTTCCTTTTCTCTTCTTTTTAGTTTTTTAATGATTTTTCCTTGTAGAAGTCTTTCATTTCTTTGGTCTTATTTATTCCTAAGCATCTTATTTATGTTGTGGCTATTGTCAGTGAGATTGATTTATTTAATTCTATCTTTCTGTTCATCATTGCCATATAAAAATGCTATAGATTTTTGTATGTTGACTTTGTATCCTACCACTTTACTGTACTCATTTGTCACTTACAGGAGGGTTTTTTTTTTTGTGTGTGTGAATTCTTTTGTATTTTCTATGTATACAATTATGTCATCTGCAAATAGAGAAAATTTCACTTCTTTCCCTATTTTAATGCCTTTTATTTTATTCTTGTCTGACTGCATTGGCTAGGACTTGTAGTACTATGTTGAAAAGGAGTGAACAATGTGGGTAATCTTGTCTTGTTCAAGTATGATATTAACAATGCTAATATAAAGCAATTTTCTTAAATGGCTTTTATTTTGATGAAAAATGTCCCTTCTATGCTCATTTTGCTAAAAGTTTTCATCATGATGTGATGTATTTTATTAAATGCACTTTTCTTTTTTAATTTTAATTTCTTTTCATTTTTTAAATGCATTTTTTCATCAATTAATATTTTCATTTTTTTATCTTTCCTCTGTTAATGTGATGTATTACATATATTGTTTTGCACATGTTGAATCACTCTTGTATCCCTGGAATAAAGCCTACCAGGTCATGATGCATAATCTTTTTTTTTTTTCTCTTTAAATTTATTTATATTTTACATTAATTCACTATACACCATTACAGCACACAAATGAATTTTCCACCCAAAATACACTGTATATTGGCTCAATCAAGCACATCAACATACATGTTATCAGCAAATAATTTTCCAATTCTTATGTCTTGCATATTTTATTTTTTGTTTTGCCATCCTTGATTCCCTATCCCTCATCCTCTGCCATGTCCCACCTCCTCCCACATTGTCTCTGGTATCCATGGTTGCTTTCTATGCCTCCCCCCCCCCCATTTAATTGATTTGCTAATGAACTTAATTAGTCTAAATATATCCAATAGCTAGCACAGCTGATATATACCTATACATGAACCCAAGTCTGACTTTAGGCATAAACCTCAGTGAGTAGAATGAACATACTATAAAGTAGTACCTAGCTGGGACTATATAGCTTACTGCAGTCATCAAATACGCATTTTTTTAAAATTTCGATAAAAACAGTTTTACTGGTTTTTTTTTTCCTTCAACTTTTTTTTAATTACTTAACATTCATTCCCTGAACATCATCACAACATACTAAATGTGGTTTCCCATCTAGAATAAACTGCATAGTGGCTTAATCATGCATGTTATCATCAATAATATTCCATTTCTACTTTCATACATATGTATATGTATATATATATATGTTTTTTACCCTATGTTTGACCCTCTACCCTTTCCCACTCTCTTATTACACTATCTCTGCTATATACAGTTGTCTTCCATTCCTTTTCCCCCAACATCTTGTTGGTCACACAATATCATAAGTAATCTAACTACTTTCAATAGCAAGCTCAGCTGGTAATTTCAAGAAAAGCAGTTTTGAACTGGTAGTGATATTTCCTTGAAACTTAAAGCCTAGAAACAGGCTAGTATTCTGTTCAAATAGTAGGTACATGCACCTATCAACAGCTCAAGACAGGACAAAAATCCTTTAAAACCAAACAACAAAGCTTAGAAGAAAAGCAGCAATATTTTAGTCCAGTCACAGAATGTTGTTTCATCAGTTCAGTCTCATGTACTTAATCTTTCTTCTGTTGAAGTTCGATCTTCCAGATTGAATTCTGGGATATGATATTCATCTCCAGACATTGTCCCTACAATTAAGTTGCCCATTTTCTTAGTTTTTGAACTCTTATTTCTGTGTGTCTGCATTTAATTTTACTGACATAACACTCCCTTAAGAACTTCTTGGAGATCTGGTCTGGTGCTGGTAAATTCTTTCAGGTTTTGTTTATCTGGGACTGTTCGTGTCTTTTCTTCCCAAATGAACGATAATCTTGCTGGGTACAGTATTCTCGGTTGAAATTGCTTTTCCCTTAACACGTTGAATGTATTTTCCCATTCTTTCCTCGCTCACATTGTTTCCGATGAGAGATCTGCTGTTAGTCTGATGGGATATCCCTTGTAGGTAACTTGCCATTTTTCTCTTGCCAATCTTAGTATCTTGTCTTTGTCTGTTGTTTTGGTCAATCTGGCTATAATGTGTCTTGGAGATCTTCTTGGGTTGATTCTATTTGGGGTCCTCTGTATTTCTTGGGACTGAATCTTTGAGTGCCTCTCTAGGTTTGGAAAGTTTTCTTGCAAGATCTCATGGAATAGATTATCAATGCCCTTATGAGTCTCTTCGCCTTCTGGGATGCCCATTATCCGGATGTTTGGGCGTTTGATGGTATCTAGTATTTCTCGTATATTAGTCTCAAATTTTTGGGCCATTTTCTCAGTCTTCGTGGTGGGTTTTTCTAGGCTAGCAGTTTTCTCTTCTATGTCTGAGATTATATTTTCTGTATGATCTAGTCTGCTTTTAATACTTTCAAGAGAGATTTTTACTTCCTGTATTATAGCCTTCATCTCTAACAGTTCCATCTGATTCTTTTGTAAAGTGTGAAATTCCTCTTTTAGATCTTGCATGAATTTCCTCACCTCCTGGAACTCAACAACTTGTTTCTCCTTCCTCTTCAGCAGTTCATTGTCTCTCTTCTCTTCCATCTCTGTTAGTTTTGCCATTATGAATGTTCTGAACTCTTTATCAGACATTTCCATGAATTCCCTTGAACTATGTTTGGATGAAGACGAGTTATCCTTTTCCCTTGGAGGAGAGGTATTTTCCTGCTTTCCCATATTTCTTGTGGTCCTTCAGTGATTTCTAGTCATCTGGTTGATGGTCAGTTTCTTCCCAAACTTGGAAGTTCAATCTGAGCATTGAGGAGCATGCAGAAAAGGAAACAGAAAGAGCGAAACAACAGCAACAACAGCAAAAAACAAACAAGAAACAGAAAAAGAGAAGGAAAAACAAAGATAAAAACTTTTCAATAAAACTAAAAAAAATATTTAAAAAAATTCCAGTAAAAAAACAAAAATTGGAAAACCACGCAGCGTGCAAGCACACTGAGCAAAATTCTAAAAAGCAAAAGTTTTAAAAAAAGAGAGGAGACAGAGACAGAGACAGAGGTAGAGAGAGACAAAGACAGGTACAGAGACAGGAGGCCTGGAAGGGGTCTTCCTACCACGCGAGTTTTGTGTGCTGGAGGCCAAATTATCAGTGGGAAGTCTTGATTTCTGTTTCCCCAAAATGGCTAGTTTGCAGAATCCATGAGGCTGTCCATGATGCATAATCTTTTTAATGTATTATTGGGAACAATTTGTATCTTGTTGAGAATTTTGTTTTGTGGTCATCATGGATATTGGTCAGTACTTTTTTTTTTTTTTTTTTTTTTTTTTTTTTTTTTTGGTTATGTCCTTCTCTCTTTTTGGAATCAGGGTGATGGAGACTTTGTAGAATGAAATTGGGAGGGTTCTTTCCTTTTGGATCTTTAAAAATAGTTTGAGTAGAATGGGGGTTAACTCTTCTTTAAATGTTTTGTAGAATTCAAAAGTTAAGCCATCAGGACCTGGGCTTTTCTTTGTTGGGAGATTATCTATGTATGACTCAATCTTATTTCTTGTTATTGGTCTGTGAAAGCTTTCTATGTTTTCCTGATTCAATCTTGAGTGATTATTTCTGTCCAGAAATTTGTTCATGTCATCTAAGTTTACTTGTTTGTTGGCATATATTCTCTCATCTTTTCTATTTCCGTTATGTCTGTTGTAATATTACCTGTTACATTGCTGATTTGATTTATCGGATTCCTTTCTCTATTTGTCTTAATTTTTCTGGCTAATGGTGTGTCAATTTTGTTTATCTTCCCAAAGAACCAGCTTTTGGTTTAATATATTTTCTGTATAGTTCTTTTATTCTCTATTTTATTTATCTATGTTTGAACTTTTATTATTTCTCTTCTTCTGATATTTCGTTGTTGTGTTTTTCAAGTTCACTGAGATGTGTTTTTATGTTTCTACTTGCCACCTTTCCATTTTTTTCCTTGTGAGCACTAATGACTATGAATTTCCCTTTTATGATGGCTTTTGTTGTGCCCTGTAGAATATGAACACTTGAGTGTTCATTATCATTTGTTTCAATGAATCTTTTGATTTTAGTTTTTAATTTCTTCAGTGGTTGTGAAGTCATTCTAGAGTAGATTGTTAGTTTCCATGTGTATGTGAATTTTCAAGGGTTCTTTTTGCAGTTAATTTCAAGTTTAATTCCATTGTGGTTGGAAACATGCCAGATATAGTTCCCATATTTTTGAATTTGTAAAGGCTTGTTTTGTGGACTATCATGTGGTCAATCTTCAAGTGTTTCATAAAGGAGTGAGAAAAATGCGTATTTTGTGGGTTTGGGGCAAAAAGTTCTATAGATGTCTATGAAGTTCACTTGATTGATGGTATCATTTAGCTTTTATACTGTTTGCTATTTTTTGTCTAGATATTTGTCCAGTGGAGACAGTGGGATGTTGAGGTCTCCAACAATTAGTGTATTACAATCTTTCTCTCCTTTAGATATAGCAGTCTTTCTTTCACATAGTTGGGTGCTCTCATGTTGGGTGCAGAGATAAATGTTATATCTTATTGCTGAATTATCCTTTTAGTACTGTATAGTGTCCTTCCTGATCTCTTCTTAGTTTTTGTTTTAAGGTCTATTTTGTCTGATAACATCATGACTCCAGCCTTGTTTGGGTTTCTGTTTACATGGAATGTGTTTTTTTAGCCCTTCGCTTTCAGTCTGTGGATGTCTTTATTAGTGAGATGGGCTTCTTACAAGCAACACACAAAGGAACCCTGTTTTGTTTTGTTTTGTTTTGTTTTGTTTTCCATTCAGTCAGTGTCTTTTAATTGGAAAATTTAATCTATTAATATTCAAAATAATTATTGATATTTTCACATTTATCCCTGCCATTTTTAGGGCATTTTCTTAGTTATATTATATTTTTTGTTTTTCTTTTTTTAGTTTTCCTGATATAGCACTCCCTTCAATATATTTTGTGTGTGTGTGTGTGTGTGTGTGTGTGTGTGTGTGAAGGAAAATGCAGCTTTATTGCATGTATAAAGCAAGAAGAGTGGGCAGCTCATGCTGAAAAGACCAAAGTATTCCCCACATGCATTTTTAAAGGCAAAATTAGGGGTTGAGGTTGGCACAATATCCCTTCAAGAACTAGTCTGCTGTTGGTAAATTCTTTTAGTTTTTCTTTAACTGAGAATAACTTTATTTATTCTTCCCATTTGAAGGATAAAATCTTGTTGGGTATAGTGTTCTTGGTTGAAATTGTTTTTCTTTCAGCATTTTGAATATGTCTTCCCATTCTTTCCTTGCTTGTATTGTTTCAGTTGAGAGGTCTGATGTTAGCCTAATGGGATAAACTTCGTATGTAATTTGACATTTCTCTCTTGCCATTTTTAGAATCTTTTTACTTTTTTCTTTGATATTTACCAACCTAGCTATAATATGTAAGGGGGAGGATCTTATGTTGATTCTATTTGGTGTTTTTGTACTTTCTGTCTCTGGATGTCTGAATATTTGTGTACCCAGGTTTTGAAAGCTTTCTGCACCCTAATTAGACTTTTTCACATTCTGGAATGCCAGTTATTCAGATATTTGGGTAATTAATATCTAATAGTTCCCATATATTGTCCCTATTTATGTGTCCATTTTTTATAAAATTCTTTTTTGGTAGTTTTGTCTAAGTCAGAGGCTTTTTCTCCTAGATCAGAGATTCTATCTTCTGCATGATCTATTCTGCTATTAATATTTTCCATGGAGGTTTTGAGTTTATTTTTTATGGCCTATCTCTTTATGGGATTACTCTTTCAAGATGTGGAATGATTTCCTTATCTCCTGGAGTTGTTGTTTTGTTTTGTTTTGTTTTCTCTTGCATCTCATTTAGTTTTATCATTATGAATATTCTGAATTCTTTTTCTGATATTTCCGAGAACTATTTTGCACTGTTTATGATTAATGAGGAGCTGTTTTGCTCCCTTGAGAAAAAGTTATTCCCTAATTTTCACATATTTCTTGTGCCTATACACTGGTTTTTAATCATCTGATGATGTACATGGCTCTTGCTACTTTTTTTGGAGTCAATTCTGTAGTTTTGGAGAAGACAACTCTTCTTCCCAGGTGTGTTTTTAGTAGAAGGCTGTGTCTTCCAATCAGAGCAGAGGATAATGTAGCCAGTTCAGGTGCTTGGTTCTTCTCCCAAACTCTCAGGACCAGATGCTCCTGGGGCCGGGCTGGGTGGCTGAAAAGCAGCCATGGACAAGTCAGAGCCACCCTCCATCTACAGCTCTCTCATAATGTTTTCTTTTCTTTTTTTTTTTTTTTTTGGAGAGGTTTTTGCTATAGGGCACGTGCGCTTGCCAGACAGACAGAGACAGACAGAGAGACAGAAAGTGGGAAATCACCCCCCCGGGGGGATGGCCACACCACAATCCCTTCTCCTCCATTCTCCTCTCGGGATCTTGGGCACGCACGCACATGCGCCCGGCGTGAGTTTAAGCCACCGGGTCCGGGACTCGAACCGCGGTCGACTACGTGGGAGTCCAGCGACATAGCCATTATGCTAACTGCTGGTCCCTCGTAATGTTTTCTTAATGCTGTTTGGAATGTGAAGTATTGGAGGAACTCTGGCCCATGAATAAAATATTTTATAAACATAGATGCCCAACTTGATAGAAACAAAGTCTTTTGAGCCTTGGGAAGAGTAGCCTCAATGAACATTTCATAGTTTTCTTTGACATGAACAAATAAATTATTTCCAAATTAACAAGGAATTAAGGAAAAAATATAAAACATGGTTCAGAAATGGTGTTACATCTTTGTCTGCAGTGGTCATTTTTTTCCCACTGGGGACATTTGGCAATGTCTGAATCATTTTGGGTAATCACAAATATGGGGATCTGCTACTGGCATCTTGTGGTTAGAGGCCAGGGTTGCTGCTAAAGATCCTCATCTGTACTAGACTAGCCAAACCATAAAGCCCAAATGTCAGTGGTGCAAGGTCAAGAAACATTGGCCCATGATATCTAAGAAAGGTAAATGAAGGAGTTAGCAAGCAAAAACAAGGAAGAAGACAATTACAGATGAAATGGAATGCTTTTCAATAAAACTACTTGTGAAAACACTATATTAGCCTAAGAAGTAATAGTGAATCAGTTACCCATAAAGAGATAGGCCATAAAAAATAATCAAACAAAACTTCTAGAGATAAAGACTGTAATACAGGAACTCAAAACCTCAGTTCTTCTACTGAGAACACACCTGGGAAGAAGGGTTGTTCTCTCCAAAACTGCATAATTGACTCCAAAAAAGTAGCAAGAGCCATGTACATCATCAGATGATTAAAAACCAGTGTATAGGCACAAGAAATATGTGAAAATACTTCCTGTATTTTCAGGTAATATAACTCATTATCCATTTCAGAAATGAGGAAGAAAATTAAGAATATCAGATTCTTTTCATTTTTTCACAATAACTTTGGCAAAATGGCAAATTATACAATTCAACTCAAATGTGATGGCCACTAATTTTATGAGCAATGTTAACGCTCAAAAGAAATGAAATATTTTATAGATTTAATTTCATTTTTGGTCATTTATTGCCTGAACTTGGGTGAGAAGTATCTATTTCTATTACAAAATATGTGTCCTTGAATATATACATTACATCTCTTTCATCATTCACTATTACAGCAAATACTTCATTTATAAAACTGTAACAGTTTTCTCAGGGGCTTTATAATAAAAGAAATCCTAGCAGAACTTTCTCAAAAATCCTCGACCTTTCAAAGCAACGCAGACCTCACTGTATCTGATCACCTTTCATAATTACACCTTATGAACATGAATCTGTTCAGAGACGTAAGAGCACATTCTTGTAAAGAGATAAAACAAAAGTTTCGATGTCCAAAAAAGCACAACTTAATATTGCAGAGACTAACTATTAAAAGTAGTTATTGGGACCAGCAGTAAGCATAATGGCTATGTCACTGGACTCCCATGTAGTTGACTGTGGTTTGAGTTCCAGACCTGGTGGCTTAAACTCATGCTGGGCGCGTGTGTTTGCATGCCCAAGATCCTGACAGGAGAATGGAGGAGAAGGGATTACGGCGTGACCATCTCCCCGGGGGGTGTGATTTCTCGCTTTCTATCTCTCTGTCTCTGTCTTTCTGGTGAGCGCACACACCCTATAGCAAAATCTCTCAAAAAAAAATAAAAATAGTTATTGACAGAAACAGACATTCAACCATCAGGAAGAAACTTTGCAATGCATATTAAGTAGCAAGTTGTAATATTTTCTTTTTTCATTAGACTAACATTAAATGTAACTATTCCTCAAAATCCTAGCCTGAAGAGATAATGATTATTCACAATACAGTATTAATCATGCTTATCTTTTTAGAAAAAGACTTCTAAAACCACAGCTTATCTACAAGTACCTCTTGCTGAACATGCCCGTGATGGCATTACTTGCTGGGAGTAGAAATGGAAAGGCCCCTGCAAATAACTAGCATGGGAGGTTAAAAGTGAAACGGTGCTAGAGGTTGCCATGGACTTTAATTATTTCCTGAAATGAGATATTGCAAGGATTATAAAATCCACTGAGGTGGTTTTGCTTCCCCATATACTGAGGGTTTGTGATAACTTCCATACCCTACCTTGCCTTGGACCTAGAATCTAGTTCATTTAATTGATACTTGGCAGCTGTTGGGGCACCCCAAATCATTCCAAGGATGGATTATGTTTTAATCCATAACCTCAGAAAGCCAGGCTTTCAAACTTAATCAAGAATTAACTTGCCTGAAGTGCTGTTTCATTGCAAAGGGAAACAGACAAATTCATCCATGAAGGCAGTCCAGACACACAGATTTTCCACTGCGCTTGAGCAAACACAGCGAGCCCAACAGCAGCCGAAATCTTTGAAATATACATCAAAGTACACGCAACACAGAAGAAATGTTTCTATTCTTGAGGGATAGAGGATTCTCCATTTCAGGTGAAGGTCAGTTCAAAAGTGAAGTAAGCAATGCTAGGAAACATGCTCTACGAAGTTAAAGTGAGATCATTTTCTGTGAGCTACCCTAAGGGCCATGGTCAGTGCTATAGGGCAACCATTACACACCTGTGTAGGCCCATTTGTGTGACTATGTGGCCAGACAGCACATGTACTATGGGAGGCAATTCTTCAGAAACATTTTCTATGTTGTTTTCTGAGGTAGTTCCATCTCCAACCTAGTCCCTCCATCTTGTGCAGCTATGACAACCATGAACAGGTTATACTGCAGGATAAAATTTGCCAGCCATCTTGGGTTTTCTAAATTCATTCTAAACAGATTTATTTCAATTGTTCTTAATTATTTTTTTTTTCCTGGAGTGGTTTTTTGCTATAGGGCACATGTGCTCACCAGAAAGACAAAGAGAGACAGAGAGACAGAAAGTGAGAAATCACCCCCTGAGGGGGGATGGCCATGCCGCAATCCCTTCTTGGGCATGCACGCACATGCACACGGTGTGAGTTTAAGCCACCAAGTCCAGAACTCGAACCGCAGTCAACTTCATGGGAGTCCAGTGACATAGCCATTACACCAACTGCTGGTCCCATCATCTGTTTATTTAAGAGATGGATATTGTGCTGGTCCCATCAACTGTTCTTAATTTTAAGACACTTGAAGAGATAAAAATCATTTTTGCATTGTAAAAAAATCATATTACAAAGAAGACAGATTAGGGAAAATGCATCCATTCATACCTGTTTGTAAAAATAAGGTATGTTTCCCAGCAGTCACAGTATGTGTGGCTACAACACTGTGTGCTGCAGGCTGAGATCATGTGGTGGCTTGGCTTTGATTTCTGGTCTAACTTAAAAGTCTAGGCATGGTGATATGTACCAGTAGTCTCAGCTGGGAAGCTGAGGCAAGAGATCATGACAGAATCTTTAAAAAAAAATAAAAAAAAATGGAGAGGCTCTTTCCTCATCATACTTTGTTATGAAGAAATTTCAGATGAGTTAAAATAAAAGACATTATTTGATAACTAAAGTTTTGTTGAATTCACCACTCATCCCATTGTCAAGGATAATGATGATCTTCTTAGACATCTTGCTTTCATACTTTTAAGCACAGTCATGGATGAAAAATGAATTATACATAATAAAAATATTCTATAGCAAAGCCAGCAGGTAGCATGGTGATTAAGGCACTGGACTCCCATGTGGCCGACCTCAGTGGCAGTCCTAGACCCAGAAACTTGAAACTCATGCCAGGCGCATGTGCTGGCATGCCCAAAATCCCAAAAGGAGAATGAAGCAGAAGAGATTGTGGCCGTGGCCATTTGCCCTGGGAGGTGAGTTCTCATTTCCTGTCTCTCTGGTAAGGGCATGTGCCCTAAAGCAAAAAACAAACAACAACGAAAACTCTCTCTCTAAAAATATATTCTGAGCATCAATCAATCCATATAAAGTCATGTGTTATAATAATATTTTAAGGTAACAAAAAAGAAAATGAATTGAAAAATCTCTCTTCTGGAAAGGAGGCAATGTTTTCATTGGAATTCTTCAGAGAACCTCTTTTGAGTTTGTGGCATGTTAAATATCAGTCTCTGAACAGCATTATGCTTAATTTTAGGGCCCAGTCAGTACAAAAGGATATGTTTATAGATATCCTTTAAATCTGATTCTACCTGTAGATCCTGGAGATGTTCCTGCACATGCTCACTATGAGAAAATAGATTGTTACTTGTAGCATTTTTCACAATTGGAAAATATTATAAATAATTCAAATAATAATTAATAGAAAATATTTAAATAAATGATACCATAAACTGGAATAGTCACTGGAACAACTCAATTAAGGACCAAAGTTGCATGTATTAACATAGGAAAATCTTTTTTGGTGCAGAGGGGAAAAATTTTTGCTATAGGGGGCATGCACTTGCCAGAGAGACAAAGAGCAAAAATCATCCCCCAGGGAGATGGCCACAGTGCAACCCCTTCCCCTCCATTCTCCTCTTGGGATCTGGGGCATGCACGCATGCACTCCCAGCGTGAGGTTTAGCTGCTGGGTCTGGGACTCGAACCTCGGTCGACTCTGTGGAAGTCCAGCAACATAACCATTATACCATTTGCTGGTCCCAACATGGGAAAATTTTAATATGTAGTAAAGGTCAATAACCAAGAGGAAGATAATATATGCTCATGCACACACACACGTAATATAGGATACGTATTTGGAACTATGTATGAGTCGTCCCTGTATATTTTCCTAGCTGACCGCTTCCATGATAGTTTAACTTTCCTGTACACTATATTTTACCTAATCTCCAGAAACTCAACATTGTTCTCTAATTGTTAAAAACTTGTGAAAAGTGATAGATAAATGAGAGGTAAGAAAGTATGAGCAAAATCTTTCTGTTGTGTAAAAATCTGTTCTACTTATAGATTTTGATAAATAGGTATTACTTAAGGGAAGATTTCAGAATTAAAATATGTTAGTGAGAAAAAGGCTAGATTGGCTGAAGATGTTGGTTTAATAATATCATAAGCTTTAAAATTTCAAAAGTAGGATTATAACACTTAAAATGGAATGCCCATCCTTTCTCCTTTATTAATATTTGTTAATTGCTTTACATAATACCTTTTCCACAACAGGCACTAAATAAACATTTCATGAATCAATGAATGTCACAGGTAGTTCACTCTGAATTGTGAATTATTATGTTGGGATGAACATGAGGGTTATGTGAAATTGAAGATTGGCAGGAGAAACTGCTAAGGTCATATCTAAGAGGTTATTTTATTTATTTATTTTTTTTGGAGAGGTTTTTTTCCTATAGGGTGCGTGCGCTCCCCAGATAGAGAGAGACAGAGAGACAGAAAGCGAGAAATCACCCCCCAGGAGGAATGGCCACGCCGCAATCCCTTCTCCTCCATTCTCCTCTCGGGATCTTGGGCACGCACGCACATGCACCCGGCGTGAGTTTTAAGCCACTGGGTCTGGGTCGCGAACCGCGGTCGACTATGTGGGAGTCCAGCGACATAGCCATTACGCTAACTGCTGGTCCCTCTAAGAGGTTATCTCCAATATCTTTGTACAAAGTTTCCTTCTTTTAGCCAGGCTTGACATGGGAAAACATCGTATGATCAATAAAATTTCCCAGGTTCCTAAGACTAGACCAGATTCATCTTTTTCATTTTTATTGCTTGATCATGACTAGAGGTTCCCACTCACTATATACCCTGCAAATCAGGATGATTATATTAAGTTCTCATCCTCCAAACACAAATGAATTACTTCAGTTTCAGGCTACATAACTTCAAAGAAGTCAGAAAGACATAGCCAAGCACCATAAAATAACCTTCTGTAGGTCAGAAAGTACATTTATAATCACCATGAAAAATTGTTAGTGAATAGCCCCAGGATATTGATTCATAATTAGCTCTCAAAAGAAGCTAAGCAGTGCAATGCTCTGGAATTCCAGAATTTCCGATGAGTTTAAAATGAGAGAAGGCTGTAAGTAATACTGTGTGCTCACATACACACCCCGTGAGGAGAGCGACAATGACCTAAATGCATACTGCAGGTTTGTGCTCTGCCCTCAAAGAGCGAGCAATGCCTGGGAGACAGTGTGGTACTTCTGAAAGAACTTGGCAATTGAATAATCAGTAAATCTCATTGAACTCCTCCATTGATTTTCCAGAATGTTTTAGTCAAAGGAACAATATTCATATTTTGTAAAGCAATGAGAAACAACTGAATGAACTATGTGTTTCTGCTTTCCCTCAGAGGCCCTTTCCCCGGTGGGATATGTGTTATGTACAAGGGAACGACAAAAGGTTTCTGTTTTGTGATGTTATTTTTGAATTCTGGTATAGCTTCCTGGCTGAGGATAAAGCTACAAAGGGCCTACTTCCTTCCTAAAAATGACTTTTGCTTTGGTACTTTTAGACATGGTCATTGATGCATACAATTCAAGAATATTAAATTTTTAAAACGGAAAATTAGAAACCAGTGGGATATCAGAATGGAAAATTAGTTGGGACTACTACTTGAAAGTCAGACAAGTCTTTTCAGTTATTAAAGCTGGGTAACAAATATGACTTTGAACTTCCTAGACTGAAGAAAAAGTTAAGTACACTCACAGTTCCCATATGTGAATTAATTCTCAGGAAAATAATAGTTTGAGATCATGGAGACAAATTTTTTTTTCTTGGAATTTTATAAAGTGAACAAAATGAAGTATTCCAAGTAAGGTTTTAAAAGTTTGACAGAATTTAAGAACACAATTTAGGACATTGAAAGATATGTAAAATTGGGACCAGCAGGTAGCATTATGATTAAGGCGCTGGACATTCCCACATGGCCAACCATGGTTCAAGTCCTGGACCTGGTGACTTGCTTTCTCAATTTCTTTCTCTCTCTCTCTGTTTGTGTGTCTCTCTCTGGTCAAATTAAAATAAACATGAATGAATACATAAAAATTAAATAAATTATTTTTTTAAAAAAGAGATACATAAAATTTAAAACAATAAATATTACGTCATCAGGAAAGTCATAACATATTTTCTATGCAAAAATGCATTATGACTTTCCCAATGACCCAATAAATTAAAATTTATAAATAACTGGGGTTTTAGGGGGGAAGGCGAGACAAGTCTTGAGTCTGTACTCTCTGGTTAGACTATGGGCACAGATATCTATATTATCAATCGAAAGGAGTGCAGTAACTTTTGAACACATGGAAAGTTGGATATTGTCATCCTTCTGTAGGAATATGTCCAGATATGAGTAGAAAAATGCCCCCCTCCCCCCATTCATGAAGAAGTGCTCACAAGCAAACAGGACATGTCTACCTTTTGAACAAAGTTCAGATCTGCTTTGGGCAACAGATGAATGAATCTCAGTGTTCCAAACTGGAGAAGTCAGTCAAAGGGATTTTATCATAGAAAAATTTCAATATGGGCCTTAACAGTATCTTCCTATTGCCTTAATAATTTTTAATGAAATGCATAGAAGAGCTCATTTTATTCAGTGTAGCTTCTTGGTGATTCTTTCAAGATCAATCAGTTATAAAATGTATTGTCAAGTAAATGAATTATTTGACCCACTCAATAAGAACATTGCAAATAATTAAGTGATGAACAATAACTGTCAAAAACAATGTTATGGATTATGATAGTTGAGCTCAAGCCAAAGTTTTTGACAATTATTAAATAACATAATCCATTATCTAGTGAGGTTGCTCCTAGCAAGTGACAACCCAACATACTAAGTGGGGAAGAAGCATAATTATCCTTTTATTCATAATAGCAGGGAAGTGTACATCCAACCCATCAAGAAATAGTTCAAATCAAGTCACTTAAGTTTCTGGTTAATAAGAAGGGTGCTGGGGCCCTGTGGTGATAGGGCAGACATGCAACTGGACCCTCCCCAGAAAGCCTCTGACTTGCATGCCTGGACCTGGCTGAGCAAGCAAGGCACGCATGTGTGCCTGTGACCCAAGCCAGTTGAGATTCGAGGTTGAATGCACCATAAGGCTCCTGCTGGGGATTCCTCTATCTCTCTATCCCCCTCCTGTGGAAGAAATAAACTCTAAAAAAGTATAAGAGGATCTAAACTATATTCTTGTTTCATGTTGATCAAAACTACTCTTTCTTGTGAAACAATTTTATCAAGTGTTAAACCCTTTGACATATCAAGTAGCTGGTTCTGTAAGTGGATCATAGGAAAAGTCATGATGCATTCTTGAATAGAAAAACCGAATAATACGTCATGACTTTTTTTGATGATCCATATATTAAGCCAAACTGTCCCCAGAATACAGGAAAGGAGAACATCTATGTCCTTGCTCAACATCTCCTTCCACTTTCCTCCTCACCAAGAAGGGAAGACATGAAACCTATTGGTTAGAGTTCAAGACCCCTACTGGGACATACTGCAAGCAAGAGAGGTCAGAGTGCATTGAAAGATAGGGCCTGATATTGGCTCTGGCACTTTTCCTATTTTGTATCCAACCCAGTAGAGATGAGAGATCCTGGATTTAATCCCCGGAACATGTCCACTCATTCCTCTCATTTGTCTTTGCTTCATCCTTTGCAGTCAGGATGTCTTTTTTTGTATAAGAAACACAGTGTTCTTTTTTATATGCTTTGCACTACTCACTCCCACTCTGGCTCTATGCTAATATGTTGGCTTAAATTTTTTTCTGATAGAGGTGCAGAACTCCAACCCCTGGACTCTGGGTTACCCTTGTCTTCCAACCCAAGTGACCTGAATTCCATGGTCTCATTTGACATTGACATCTATATGTCTATATCGACCCATATCCCTTGGGAATCTTATTGGGACTAAGGAGAGATCATGATAGTGTAGAAGGCCAGAATTCTTGGTTCACTGGTCTTACATCATAGACATTTTAAAATAAAATTCTAATTATGACTATTTTGGCATAATTTTAGCAAGTGTGAGAACAGAGACTGTTTTTGTTTTTTTTTGTTTTTTTGTTTTTTTTTTTTTTTTTTTTTTTTTTTTTTTTTTTTTTTTTTTGTTACACACTCCACAATAGAGCACAACACATCACTGTGTCGATTCACTGGGGAAAATTTAGAAAGATTAACCAATAAAGTATTGCTGTATGCAGAATAAACAGAAATATAAATAAAAACTGTAAATATTTTTATGTTGTTCACAACAAAATTTATGACAAGGGAATCGAACAGCAGCAAACTTTAGCTAGTGCCTATTTTTCATGAAGACTATTAACCCGAAAAACAGGCTTATAATCAAGCATAGAGTTGACTTAGTCATTGTAAGAAATGCTCAACCAATTGGAGGCTTAAAGTTTTAAGGAAATAAAGTGGTGTATTTTAGGCAAATTTAGTCCAGACTATTTGTGGCTAAAAAGCCTGGACTATTTGGGCAGATTATTAATGACAGGTGTTTGCCCTAGTAAAGTAAAACATTAATATTAGCACAGAGAAAGATGAATAAGCCATTGAAAGCAAATGGAAAACCTATAATTAGATTGATGTAAACACGGAGACTGTGTGGGTTTGTGCGTGTCTACATTTTACTACACCTTTATTATATATATATGTGTGTCACCTCTATATTATACATATGTAATCGTACATGTCTACATTAATACTACTACTTTGATTATATAAGTATGTATGTAAATCACATGTATGTATTATTATACATATATAAATGTACATATATATCTAAAATTTTAAAAACTGGAAACAACCCAGAAGTCCATCAACATGTAAATGTAGACCAGGAACTAGATGCCCAACGGCATACTACTCAGCAATTAAAAGTAAGAAGCAACTGATATTTACAACAACATGAATGAATCTCAAGATCATAAGCAACTGAAGTCAGTGGCTTGAAAATCATTCTGGGCGCATGTCCCTGCATGCCCAAAATCACAAGAGGAGAATGGAAGATTGCAGTTTGGCCTATCCCTGGGGGGTTGGTACTGGCTTCTCACTCTCTCTCACTCTCTCTGGTAAACACACACACTATAAAAAAATTAAAAAAAAAAAAAAACTTAAAAAAAGTCAATTATGTAAGTAAAAGATCCCAGGCAAAAGAATACTTACTGTATGACTGCATTTATGAAACTCTAAAACATGCAAACTGATATATAGTGACAGAAAGAGGGTCAACAGTTGCTTAGAAACTGGGGTGAAGCGTGGGATGGACTAAAATTGGGCATCAGGAAACTCTGGGGGTTAGCTGTTCATTATGTTGATTGTACTCATGATTTCTCAGGCAAATGCATGAGAGAGCCAAAACTCATCAATTTGTGTATTTTCAATATATGTGTTTATTGTGTTTCAATTATACCTCAATATTTTTTTCAGTAAGACAGGTTCAGTTCAAAGGGAGGTGGTTCAGAAGTGATATTAACTATTCTTAGTCTATTGAGAAGCTCAGATGGGTTACAGAGAATAAGTTGAGATTATTACTAAGTATAGGAGAAATTACTCTTCTAAAGTACCAGGAGAAAAGAACCAGAGAATGAGTGTATATACAGAGAGGTTTGTATGTTTGTTCTTGAAAATAAGAAGATATTTTCATGTGATAATTTCTCTTTGCTCTCAAGTTGATGGCAAGTTTACCTGCTGAGGGTGAGGAGAGGAGGGGAGTTGAACAAGCAATAAAGAAAACATTTAATTTCAGCAGGTGGCATAGTGGTTAAGGTACTGAACTCCCACATGGCTGACAGTGGATCGAATGCCAGACCCAGAGGCTTGAAATTCACGCCTGGCACATGTGAATGCATACTCAAAATCCCAAGAAAAGAAGGCAGGAGAAGGGATTGAAGCATGGCCACCCTCCTGGGGAGTGATTTCTCACTTTCTCTCTCTGTGTCTCTGGTGAGCACATGCACTCTACAGCAAAAACCTCTTTCTAAACAACAACAAAAAGAAAGCATTTCAATAACTATTACAACATAACCAAGACTGAGTGGCATAAAATCATAATCATTTTACTATGCTCAATAGTTCTGTGTCCAAATTTGGATAAGATACACAAAATATGTGCAGGGACTGCTTTTATTGTAAAATATCCAGGCTTGAGAACAGTGTCAGGCATCTCCATTTCTGCCTCTGCTGCCTGTTCCTGGGTCTACCTTCACTGCTGTGAAGCTCCCAGACTGAGACACCGCCCCCCTCCTTCCAGAGTGTAGGCATTAGTAAGGACAGAATAGGACCTGTTTTTCAATTTCATTATCTACCATGTGATTTCTGTTTTTTCCTCCTCTTTTTGTTCTAATTCTTTCCTTCCTTTTCCCTTGCTTTTTCTATTTCCTACTTTTTTTTTCTTTTTCTTTACTTTCTGTTTTACTGCTCAGCCCTTACCTAGTGCCTAGAACAGACTAGGTGCATAGTAGCTAAACATCTGAACATTGTGAGTTTAAGAGAACTCTTTGCACCTCACTGTAGTTGTTGCAAAAAGAATGAAATTCTTCTTCATAAATCCGATTGCAAAACTTACCCTGTGAATCTTACACTGGAGGAACAGTAGAAGGGAGAAAATAGCACCAAACTATTTCACAGTAAGGGAAATACATGAAGTCAGAGTCACAGAATCCTTCTGCAGCAGCCAATCAGCAGAAAGTGAATATATTACCAAATGATTAAAAATCAGAGAAGAGCCTCAAGGATGAGAGAATCAAGTAATACATTTCCAGCAAGGGAATAATGTTACTCATCTCCAAATAGAGAAAATTTAAAGAATATTACCCAAATGTAAGAAAAATAATTTAGAATATTTACAGCAACAAAACTCTATGAGATGCACGAGAAAAGAGATGTTGAGCTCCAAGAGATGAGGTAGTCCTTCTACGATATGAAAGAATTAGATGCCATAAAAAAAGAATCAAATGGAACTGTTAGATATGAAGACTGTAATACAACTCCAGACTTTCCGTGCCTGCCAGCAGGCGAAAGGTCCTCCTACAAGCCTCTGGCCAGCAAGGGATACTGAGGGAGGGTCACCTCTGACCCCCACCCCACTTCCAGACTCCCAGGCCCCAGACTCCACCTTCTAGACTTTCCGTGCCTGCCAGCAGGCGAAAGGCCCTCCTACAAGCCTCTGGCCAGCAAGGGATACTGAGGGAGGGTCACCTCTGACCCCCACCCCACTTCCAGACTCCCAGGCCCCAGACTCCACCTTCTAGGTAAGTAGATAGGATCTTCCTGCAGAGGCTTTTTTCTTGAAACCCCTCTATTGTTAATACCTAGTTCTGCTTCTCTCTCCAGACTTTCTGTGCCTGCCAGCAGGCGAAAGGCCCTCCTACAAGCCTCTGGTGAAATCGCGCGCCGTGCTAAGGCGAGGCGCGCAACTTTTTCTTTATTTTTCTCTGTTGTCTTTCCTTTCATTTCATATTGTCCTCTCCTCCTCATTTTTTACCCTGCCAGACAGACTAGACAGGTCTAGAATCATATCTCTGAAATTTCCTAGTAAGGTAAGTGTCTCTGGGATCCTACCTAGTACTAATCCACCTGTGAAAAAGGAGATACTGCTTGCTAGACACTTCAGTAGAGTTCCCCTCCTGAGAGCACATTGATAAAAACAACAGAAGAGAGACTTCAGCGAACATCTATTCCCATCAAAAAGGAAAGACTCTTACTCCTAGTGGGAGAACGTTCTCCCAAGAAGACTTTAAAAGGGAATTAATCTTCCAATGGCTAGAGCCTCAGGTCTGAATAAACTAGGAAATATGTCTCCAGCAAAGGAAAACGCCCCTCCATGTCTCGTAAATATGGAGGACGTTACCAAAATGACAGACACAGAATTTTGAACATTCATGGTGACCAAATTCTGTGAATTGGAACAGAAAAGAGACAACGAACTGCAGGAAATTAAGAAGTCCTTCCAGGACATGAAAGAAGAAATGGATACTCTGAGAAAGAATCAGACTTTATTAGAGATAAAGTCTATAATACAAGAAATCAAAAACTCTCTGGAAGGTATTAAGAGTCGATTAGACCAAGCTGAAGATCGAATCTCTGATGTAGAAGATAAAACCTCTGATCTAGAAAAAAAAACAACAAAAAGATCGAGAAAATAACTAAAAAACACGAGGATAATATACGAGAAATACTAGACCCTATTAGATGCCCAAACATCAGAATAATTGGCATCCCAGAAGGTGAAGAAACTAATAGCAGAATGGAAACTCTATTCCATGACATCCTGGAAGAAAACTTCCCAAACCTAGAGAGGCACCGAACCATCCAAACCCAAGAAATACAAAGGACCCCAAATAGAATCAACCCCAGAAGATCTTCCCCAAGGCACATCTTAGCCAGGCTGTCTAACACCACAGAAAAGACATGATACTAAAACTGGCAAGAGAGAAATGAGAAGTAACTTACAAAGGCCATCCCATAAGGCTAACACCAGACCTCTCATCAGAAACAATGCAAGCAAGGAAAGAATGGGAAGACATACTGAAGGTGTTAAGAGAGAAACAATTTCAGCCAAGACTATTATACCCTGCAAGATTATCCTTCATTTGGGAAAAAAAGATTAAAATCTTCTCAGACAAACAAAACCTGAAAGAATTCGCCAACACCAGACCAGCTCTTCAAGAAATCCTGAAGAAAGTACTGTTCCAGGAAAACTAAAGAAGCAACAGCCAGAAACAAAGAAATAACAGGCAACTAAGACAATGGCTAACTTAAATGTCGGTACAGATCCTGTTAAATCAATAATAACATTGAATGTTAATGGTTTAAATTCTCCAATCAAGAGACACAGACTGGCTGAATGGATAAAAAAACAGAAACCCTCTATCTGTTGCCTACAGGAAACCCACCTCATGGAGAAAGACATACATAGACGGAAAGTGAAGGGTTGGAAAAAGGTTTTCCAGGCAATTGGGAACCAAAAAAGAGCTGGAGTTGTGATACTAATTTCTGACAAAATAGGCTTTAAGACAAAAACCGTTTGAAGAGACAAAGAACGGCACTATATTGTAGTAAAAGGCTCTATAGATCAAGAAGATATAACGCTTATTAATATCTATGCTCCTAACACAGGAGCACCCAAATATGTGAAGGAAAGACTGTTAGATCTGAAAGGGGAGATAGACTGCAACATACTAATTGTTGGAGATCTCAACACTGCATTATCCCCTCTGGACATATCATCTAGGCAAAAAATAGGTGAAGAGACCAAGGATCTAAATGATACCATAAATCAATTGGACTTAACAGACATCTATAGAACTTTCCACCCAAAACCCAAAAGATACAGTTTTTTCTCACCCCGACATGGGACTTTCTCGAAGATTGACCACATCATAGGACACAAAGCAAGCCTCTGCAGATTCAGAGGCATAGAAACTATTTCCAGCATCTTCTCTGACCATAATGGAATTAAACTTGAGTTTAATTTCAAGAGAAATCCTCAAAAATACCTAAAAACATGGAAACTAAATAACCTACTCCTGAATGACTCCACTATTACTGAAGAAATAAAGACTGAAATCAAAAGATTCATGGAAGCCAATGACAATGAAGACACGAGTTTCCATAATCTTTGGGACACTGCCAAAGCAGTCATAAGAGGGAAGTTCATAGCAATTAGTGCACATAAGAGGAAGACAGACAGAAGGCTAATGGATCACCTAACATCAAGCCTCAGAGAATTGGAAAAGCAACAGCAAAAAAATCCAAAAAATTCCAGGAGAAAGGAAATAATAAAGATCTGAGCAGAAATAAATGAATAGAAAATAAACGTACTATACAGAAAATAAATGAAAGCAAAAGCTGGTTCTTTGAAAGGATAAACAAAATTGATACCCCACTAGTGAGACTTACTAAGAAGAAGAGAGAAAGGAACCAGGTGAATCAAATCTGCAATGAGGCTGGTAACATAATAACAGACATAGTAGAAATTCAAAACATAATTAGAGGATACTTTGAACATCTATATGCTAAGAAACAAGATAATCTGGATGAGATGGACAAATTCCTGGACAAATATAATCTACCAAGAATGAGCCAGGAAAAAATAGAAAGTCTGAATAGGCCCATAACAAGCCAGGAGATTGAATCAGTAATAAATAACCTTCCAACAAAGAAAAGCCCTGGCCCCGATGGATTCACCTCTGAATTCTACAAAACTTTCAAAGAAGAGTTAACTCCCATTCTGCTCAAGTTATTTCTAAAGATCCAAAAGGGTGAATCTCTCCCTAATTCATTCTATGAAGCCTCTGTCACCCTCATCCTTAAAACAGATAAGGACAGGACAAGGAAGGAAAACTATAGACCAATATCTCTGATGAACATAGACTCAAAGATTCTCAACAAGATACTAGCAAATCATATTCAACAACTTATAAAGAAGATCATACACCATGATCAGGTAGGCTTTATTCCAGGAATGCAAGGTTGGTTCAACATATGCAAAACCATAAATGTAATACACCATATTAATAGGAAGAAAGACAAAAACCATATGGTCATATCGATTGATGCAGAAAAAGCATTTGATAAGATACAACATCCCTTCATGATCAAGACTCTCAGCAAAATCGGCATAGAAGGGTCATTTCTCAACACAATAAAAGCCATCTATGAAAAACACATAGCGAACATCATCCTCAATGGAGAAAAGCTGAAAGCTTGTCCACTAAACACAGGAACAAGACAAGGATGCCAACTGTCTCCACTCCTTTTTAATATAGTACTGGAAGTCCTCGCCAATGCAATCAGAAAAGAGGAAAAAATAAAGGGCATCCGAATAGGAAAAGAACAGATGAAACTCTATTTGCAGACGACATGATTGTATACATAGGAGACCCAATGGTCTCCATGGAAAAATTACTGGAAGTAATACATGATTACAGTAAAGATGCAGGATATAAAATTAATATACAGAAGTCCATAGCATTTCTATATATGAATAACAGGCAGACTGAGATAGAACTGAAAAAAGTTATTCCATTTACCGTAGCCACCAGAAGTATTCAATATTTAGGAATAAATCTAACCAAAGAAGTTAAAAACCTCCACAAGGAAAACTATGAGAAGCTAAAAAAAGAAATTGAAAATGACACAAAAAAATGGAAGGACATCCCATGTTCATGGATTGGAAGAATTAATATAATCAAAATGGCAATTCTACCCAAATTGCTCTACATATTTAATGCAATGCCAATCAAAGTACCAGACACATTCTTCACAGACCTAGAAAAGACAATCATAAAATTTGTCTGGAATCATAAAAGACCCCATATTGCCAAAGCAATTCTACACAAGAAGAATGGAGTGGGTGGGATCTCACTCCCCGACCCAAAAATATACTACAAAGCTGTGGTAATAAAGACAGCATGGTACTGGCACAGAAACAGACAGGTGGACCAATGGAACAGAATAGAGTCCCCAGAAATAAATACCCAAACATACAGTCAACTGATCTTTGACAAGGGGTACCAGTCAATCCAGTGGGAAAAGGAAAGCCTCTTCAGCAAGTGGTGCTGGAAAAACTGGATTTCCACTTGCAGAAAGATGAATCTGAACCCCTACCTTTCACCTTTGACAAAAATCAAGTCATGGTGGATCAAGGATCTAAATCTAAGCCCTCAAACTACGGAGCTGCTCCTGGAAAACACTGGGGAAACTCTGGGAGACATTGGTGTAGGAAAAGACTTCTTAAATAAGACCTTCAAAGCACAGTCGATCATCCCCAAAATAGACAAGTGGGATTACATCAGACTAAGAAGTTTCTGCGTGGCAAAAGACACAGTAATTAGTGTGAATCGACAGCCCTCAGATTGGGAAAATATTTTTTTAAATTTTGCATCAGATAAGGGACTGATAACCAGAATACACAAGGAACTAAAGAAGCTGTTTGGAAAAAAGACGATCAATCCCATTAAAAGATAGGAGAAGGAGTTGAATAAAACACTCTCTAAAGATGACATACGAATAGCCAAAAGGCATATGAAAAAATGTTCAACATCCCTCATCGTAAGGGAAATGCAGATAAAAACAACAATGAGGTACCACCTAACCCCAGTCAAAATGTCTAAGATTAAAAAAAAAAAAATGATAAATGTTGGCGGGGGTGTGGTGAAAGGGGAAATCTTTTACACTGCTGGTGGGAATGTAAATTGGTCCAACCACTGTGGAGAATAATTTGGAGATTCCTCAAAAATCTGCAAATAGATCTACCATATGATCCAGTAATCCCATTCCTTGGTATCTACCCAAAGGACAGAAGAATTCTTCATTGGAAAGGTGCTTGCTCATTGATGTTTATTGCAGCACTATTCACAATTGCAAAGTCATGGAACCAACCCAAATGCCCTCGTATGGAGGAATGGATCGAAAAACTGTGGCACATATACTCTATGGAATACTACTCAGCCATAAAAACCAACAAAACCCTGGCTTTTGACAGAAAGTGGAACAACATGGAAGATTTACTGCTGAGTGAGGCAAGCCAGGCGATGAAGGAGAGACATTGTATGTCCCCACTTAACATATACCGAATGTCTGTACTCTATGACTGAAACTGATTGACTAACGGCTCTACAAACACAAGAGATGGGTGTGACCGTCAGATGAGGTGTATGTGGAGGAGTGGGGCCTAATGAAGGACATTTGGAGAAGGTATACAGAGGTAGATCATTGACGGGATGTGGAAGTGGGGTGTTATCGGTTGAAGATATTTTGATCAATGGGACTGGGGAGAAATGTTCACATGTTGAAATGCTCACATTGTAAGCTAAACAATGCGATTGAATGTATATACAAAAAAAAGAAATAAAATTTAAAAATTAAAAAAAAAACCTGTAATACAGGAAATCAAAACCTCACTCGAAAGTATTAAAAGCAGGTTAGACCATGCAGAAGATCAAATCTCGGGAGTAGAAGACAAAACCAATCATCTAGAAAAAAAAATTGTCAAAAATACTGAGAAAACAGCTAGGAAAACTGAGGATACTATGTGAGAAATACTAGATACCATGAAAGACCCAAACATCCGAATAACTGGTATCCCAGAAGATGAAGAAACTAATAAGGGTATTGATAACCTATTTCATGAAATACTGGAAGAAAGCTTTCCAAGCCTAGAGAGGCACTCAAACATCCAGACCCAAGAAATACAAAGAACCCCAAGTAGAAGCAATCCAATAAGATCTTCTCCATGGCACATAATAGCCAGATTGACCAAAGCCACAAAGACGAGATACTAAGACTGGCAAGAGAGAAACGTCAAATCACTTACAAAGGCTATCCCATCAGGCTAACACTGGAACTCTCATCGGATACAATGCAAGCAAGGAAATCATGGGAAAATGAAAAACAATTTCAACCAAGAATACTATATCTGGCAAGATTATCCTTCATATGGGAAAAGAAGATTAAAACGTTCTCAGATAAACAAAACCAATTCCAGACCAGCTCTTCAAGAAATTCTGAGAGGAGTACTATACCAAGAAAACTAAAGACAGACAGCAATTAGAGAACAAAAGAATCAAGAATATAGACAACTTAAAGTAGGGACAAGTCTGGGAATATCGATAATAACATCAAATATTAATGGATTAAATTCTCTGGTAAAGAGACCCACACAGACTGGATGAATGGATTAAAAATCAGAAACTCCCCATCTGCAGCCTACAAGAAACCCATCTCATGGATAAAGACATATGTAGACTAAAAGTGAAAAGGTATTCCATCCAAGTGGAAACTAAAAAAGAGTGGGAGTCACTATACTGATTTCAGATAAAATAGGCTTTAAGACAAAAACTGAAAGAAGAGACAAAGACATTATATAGTAGTAAAAGAACTAATTCACCAAGAAGATTTAAGACACTTATAAATATCTATGCACCCAACTCAGGAGCACTCAAATATGGAAAGGAAAGACTGCTAGATCTAAAAGAGATAGACTGTAACACAATACGTGTTGGACATCTCAACACCCCATTATCTCCTTTAGACAGGTCAATGAGCCAAAAAATAAGCCAAGAGATTCAGGACCTAAATGATACCATAAATCAGATGGACTTGATAGACATTTATAGAACTTTCCACCCCAAAACCACACAATATACACTTTTCTCAGCCCCATATGGTTCTTTCTTGAAAACTGACCAGATGACAGGGCACAAAACCAGCCTTTAAAATCCAGGGACCAGCAGTCAGTGTAATGGCTATGTTGCTGGACTCTCATGTAGTCGACCATGGTTCGAATGCCTGACCAAGTGGCTTAAACTCACACTGGGCATGGGTACGTGCATGCCCAAGCTCCTAAGAGGAGAATGGAGAAATGATTGCAGCATGGCCATCCCCCCCATGGGGGTGATTTCTTGCTTTCTGTCTCTCCGTCTCTGCCTTTCTGGTGAGCGCACACACCCTATAGCAAAAACCTCTCAAAAAAAAATTCAAAGGCATAAAAACTATATCCAGCATCTTCTCCAACCATCCATGATGGAATTAAACTTGATATTAAACTCAGGAAAAATCCTCGAAAATACACAAATATATGGAAACTAAATAACCTACTTCTGAATGACTTCATGACTACAGAAGGAATTAAGACTGAAATAAAAAGATTCATGGAAAATAATGATAATGAATACACAAGTTTTCATAACATATGGGACACTGCAAAAGGAGTCATAAGAGGGAAGTTCATAGCAATTAGTGTGCACAAGAAAAAGATGGAAAGGTGACAAAAGGACAACCTAAAATCATGTCTCAGGGAATTGGGAAAACAGTAACAACAAACACAAAAAAATGCTAGGAGAAAAGAAATAATAAAGATTCGAGCAGCAGGACCAGTAGTTGGCATAATGACTATGTTGCTGGACTTCCATGTAGTCCACGGTTTGAGTCCCGGGCCAGGTGGATTAAACTCACACTGGGCACATGTGCATGCATGCTCAAGATCCCGAGAGGAGAATGGAGGAGAAGGGACTGTGGCGTGGCTATCTCCCCAGGAGGGGATTTCTCACTTTCTGTCTCTCTGTCTCTATCTGTCTTTCTGGTGAGTGCATGTACCCTATAGCAAAAACCTCTCCCCCCACCAAAAAAAAAAAAAATGCGAGCAGAAATAAATGAAGTAGAAAACAAGCAAACTGTACAGAAAATAAACGAAACCAAAAGCTGGTTCTTTGAAAAGATAAAACAAGATTGACACACCATTAGCCAGACTAATTAAGAAGAAGAGAGAAAGGAATCAGATACATCAAATTTGCAATGAATCAGGCAACATTACAACAGACATAATAGAAATATGAAACATCATTAGAGGATACTATGAGCAACTATATGCCAAAAAGAAGAAAACCTGGGTGAGATGGACAAATTCCTGGACACATATAATCTACCAAGATAGACTCAGGAGGACATAGAAAGCCTGAATAGACCTATAACAAGCAGTGAGATTGAATCAGTAATAAGTAACCTCCCAACAAAGAAAATTCCAGGTCCCGAAGGCTTCACTGCTGAATTTTACAAAACTTTTAAATAAGAGGTAACCCCCATTCACTCACACTGTTTCTAGAGATCCAAAAGGAAAGAACCCTTACAAATTCATTCTATGAAGCTTCCATTACCCTCATTCCCAAAATGGATAAGAATACAAAAAAAAAAAAAAAAAAAAAAAAAAAAAAAAAAACTACAGACTTATATCTCTGATGAATATAGATGAAAAAATTTTCAACAAGATACTTGCTAACCTTATTCAATAGCATATAAAAAAGTTCTTCATCATGCCCAGGTAGGCTTTATTCTAGGGATGCAAGGGTGGTTCAACATATGCAAAACCATAAGTGTAATATACCATATTAACAGAAAGAAAGATAAAAACCATATGATCTTCTCAAGTGATGTGGAAAAGAGCATTTGACAAAATACAACATTCCTTTATGATTAAGACTCTCAGAAAAATTGGCATAGAAGAATCATTTCTCAGCATAACAAAAGCCATATATGAAAAATCTATAGCTGATATTATACTGAATGGGGAAAAGCTAAAAGCTTTTCCACTAAAACCTGGTACAAGACAAGGCTGTACCATTCCTATTCAATATAGTACTGGAAGTCCTAGTAAATGAGATCAGACAAGAGAAGGAAATAAAAGGCATTCCAACAAGGAAAGAAGAGCTGAAATTATCTCTGTTTGCAGAAGACATGATTATATATGTAGAAGACTCAATAGTATCCATGAAAAAAACTCCTCTAAGTAATAAATGCATAAAATGGCAGGATGCAAAATTAACTTACAAAAATATATAGCATTTCTATATACAAACAACAAGCAGACAGAGACAGACTGAAGAAAGTAATCCCATTTACCACAGCCTCAGAAGTATAAGATACTTAGGAATAAAACTAACAAAGGAAGTAAAAGACTTCTACAAGGAAAACTATGAAAACCTTAAAAAGGAAATCAAAAAGGCTACAAAAAAGTAGGATATCCCATGTTCCTGGATTGGCAGAATTAATATAATCAAAATGGCAATCCTACCCAAATTAACCTACGTATTTAATGCAATTCCTATAAAATTACAAGAGACATTCTTCACAGATCTAGAAAAGACAATCATAGAATTTGTCTGGAATCATAAAAGATCCCATATTGCCAAAGCCATCTTGTACAAGAAAAGTGGAGTGGGTAGCATCTCAATCCCTAACTTCAAAATATATTGCAAAGTTGTAATAATCAAAATAGCATGGTATTGGCACAAAAATAAACATGAGGACCAACGGAACAGAGTAGAGACCCCAGAAATAAACCCAAAAATATACAGCCAACTCATCTTTGACAAAGGGTACCAGTCAATCCAGTGGGAAAAGGAAGACCTCTTTAGCAAGTGGTGTTGGAAAACTGGGTATCCACGTGCAGAAAGATGAATCTGAACCACTGTCGCCATTAACAAAAAATCAACTCAAAGTGGATCAAAGATCTAAACCTAAGACCACAAACTATAAAACTACTGTGGAAAACACGAGGGAGACTCTGGGAGACATTGGAGTAAGCAAAGACTTCTTAAGCAAGATCCCCAAAGCACAGGCAATAATCCCCAAAATAGACAGGTGGGATTACATCAGATTAAGAAGTTTCTGCACTGCAAAAGACACCATAATTAGTGTGAATCGACAAACCTTGGAATGGGAGAGAATTTTTGTTAACTTTGTCTCAGATAAGGGACTGATAACCAGAATGCACAGAGAACTCAAGTGGCTTACCCAGAAGAAAATGATTAATCCAGTTAAAAGATAGGAAAATGAGCTGAATAAACAACTCTCTAAGGAAGACATATGAACAACCGAAAAGCATATTAAAAAAATGTTCAACATCCCTCATCATAAGGGAGATGCAGATCAAAACCACAAGGAGATACCACTTAATCCCAGTCAGAATGGTGAAGATTAAAAAACAAACAAACAAACAAAACGGTAAGTGCTGGAGGGGATGTGGTGAAAGGGGAACACTACTACATTGTTGGTGGGAATGTAAATTAGTCCAGCCACTGTGGAGAACAATATAGAGATTCATCAAAGACCTTCAAATAGAACTAATATATGATCCAGCAATTCTACTCCTGGGTATCTACCCAAAGGATAGGAGAATGCTCAGTCGGAAAAGTGTTTGCACAACTATATTTATTGCAGCACTAATCATAATCACTAAGACATGGAAACAACCCAAATGTCCACAAATAGATGAATGGATTAAAAAATTGTGGCACATATACTTCATGGAATACTATTCAACTATAAAAAACAAGTTCGTGGAATTTGATAGAAAGTGGACAAATATGGAATATTTGTTGCTGAGTGAAGTAAGTAAGGCTATGAAAAAGAGACATTGTATGTCTCCACTTAACATATATAGACTGTCTGCACTCTATGGTAGAGACTGAAAGTGTGAAGGACATATAAGCATTAAAAATTGTTATGGGCACTAGGGCCAAAATGAAAGGAGAGTGGGAGAGGTGAAGAGTGTAGGAAGGGAAATTTGGGGGAAAAAATAGACGTAAGACACAGATACGGTTTATTACCTGTCGATGATGCGTATAGTATTTTTAACAGGGTTCGACTGAGGCGAAGTCATGCTGGTGGGACAGTCATGCTGGGTAAAGTCTCTTTACAATCTAAATGATGTACAGCACTTAAAAGTATAAATAATAATAATAATTAAAGAAAAAAATCAATCTTTACTCTGCAGACTTGTAAGAAAATAGACCTGTATACACACTGTGGAACCAGACTGTACGGCTAGCTATGTGGAATTTTTATTTTGAGAATTAATTGCTTTGTTTATTGCAGATTTTCTGTAGCCGTAAAGGAAAAAAAAAAAAAAAAAGAAAGATGTCTCAAGCAGGTCCCACTCAGTTGCTATTTGTAGTGTCGGAATTCAAATCCATATTCCCAATTTACATATTCTAGTTCAGTTCAGGTTTTTATTGTAATAAATTGTTGGAAATTGAGGGAAAAAATATCCAGGGTCTCAGCTGAGTAGACCTGAAGGGTGGGTGTAACTCAATAGCCGGGGCCCAGCATCACCTGAAGGTTCACTCCCTCACATACGTGTGGAGACTGGTACTTGCTCTCAGGATATGCACCTGAGGCTGTTGGCCAAAATATTATCTCACTCATTTCCAGCTGCTTTTGCAGAGTACCACTGCCCAGGTGGTTTAAACAACAAAAATTTATCTGTCATGGTTCTGGAGCCTGGGAAGTCTAAGATCAAGCCATTGGCAGTTTTAGTATCTGGTGAGAGCCTGATTCCTGGTTTTCAGACAGCCATTTTCTAGTTGTCCCCACACATGTTAAAGAATATATATATATATATATATATATATATATATATAGAGAGAGAGAGAGAGAGAGAGAGAGAGAGAGAGAGAGAGAGATCTTTTTTAGGGGCACTAATTTCCACTAATGAGGGCCCCACCAACATGACCTGATCATTTCCCAAAGGCCTACCTCCTAATGCCACTGCACTAGGGGCCAGGATCTCAACTTAGGAAGACTGCAGGAGACACATTTAGTACACGGCAAATATCTACATGTGTACATGTATTCTGGAGACTTCCAGGAGGCTGCTTGGGCTCACTCACAGCATAGTCTGGAGATTCCAGAAGACAGTCTCCATAAACCAACACATGGAAAGTGTCCCACGATTTATAACTTTCTTGAAAGCCACTTTTTAAATAACATGCCTAGATTCAAAGAGAGGCAACACAGACCTACCTCTCTAGTAGAAGAAATACCAAAGTCACATTTTTCTAGAGTTGTTTTTTTTTTTTTTTTTTTTTTTTTTTTTTTTTTTTTTTAAGAGAGTATTTGCTTGTTTGTTTTTTGATATAAGGTGTGTGTGTTGCCAGAGAGACAGAAAGTGAGAAACCACCCTCCAGGGAGGATGGCCGCACTGCAATCCCTTTTCCTCCATTCTCCTCTCAGGATTTTGGGCACACATGCACATGCGTCCAGTGTGTTTTGAAACCACCAGATCTGGAATTCGAACCATGGTCAGGCATATGGAAGTCCAGCTATGTAACCATTACACTATCTGCTGGTCCCTCAAAGTCACATTTTGTGTTTTTTTTTGGAGAAGGTTTTGCTATAGGGCACGTGCGCTCGCCAGAAAGACAGAGAGAGAAAGATAGAAAGCAAGAAATCACCCCCCAGGGGAATGGCCATGCCGCAATCCCTTCTCCTCCATTCTCCTCTTGGGGTCTTGGGCATGCATGCACACGTGCCCAGCGTGAGTTTAAGCCACCAGGTCCAGGACTCGAACCGTGGTCAGCTACATGGGAGTTCAGCGACATAGCCATTATGTTAACTGCTGGTCCCCGAAGTCACATTTTCTACCAGTAAGTGAGCTGTTGTTGTGGTATTCTTTGGAAAAATACAACTGGACACAGAAATTTTGGAAAAGCAACTTGGAGAATATATGGGAGAGTGAGTCCATCAGTCCTGCAGCCAGGCAGCAAACGGCCCACCTGAGGCTCGGACATCCAGCATGCAGTAGAGACATGGGCTCCACTGTACACCTCTCTCCAAATGTTGGGTTGCTTTGGAGTAGGGACCAAGGAAACAAATATTGGACCACTGGAAAAGACATGAGTGTTTTTCTGTATTTTTCTATGCAAAAAGCATCATGACTTTTCTGATGACCCAGTAGTTGGGCTCATCAGGAGTGAGGTTTTCTCCGATGCCAAAGACACAGAGAAAAGAGAATTTAGGGTGTTAACAAGAATAAGTCATTGAATTAAGCTAGATGAGGAAAACTTTTTTTAAAAAAAATGAGAATTTACAGACAGTGAGACAATATACAGGCTGGTTAATAATAATGAGCTCCCACTGTCTTAACCATCAGTCACAGACCAGCCCACAGAATTAGTTTAACAGACATTATCCATTGTTGGATAACTTGAATTTAGTACATTTCCGATGTTGCTCCTTTCTGCTTTGATTCTAGGTGCATGTCACCTCAACAGGCTGTCCAAAATCGGTTTAGTAGCATCATCCTGACCGTCTGGATCAGCAACTACATGAAAACGATGAAGTCAGCATAGCTTACCAATAATTTTTTGGTGGGAATGACTGTAGCACTTAGCTTCGAGGTTAAAATTAAAATATCTAGGGGCCAGCAGTTAGCGTAATGGCTATGTTGCTGGACTCCCACGTGGTTGACCGCAGTTCGCGTCCTGGACCCGGTGGCTTAAAACTCACGCCGGACACATGTGCGTGAGTGCCCAAGATCCCAAGAGGAGAATGGAGGAGAAGGGATTGCGGCATGGCCATCCCCCCTGGGGATTTCTCGCTTTCTGTCTCTCTGTCTCTCTCTGTCTGACTGGCGAGCGCATGCGCCCTATAGCAAAAACCTCTCAAAAAAAAAAAAGAGATTTAAACTATTCTTGGCTAAAGTAACCATTTTAATCCAATTAACACATACAGTCATTTTTCTTTTAATAATCACTTGATTTATAAGCATTTCTTGCTGTAATTTTGGGATCCTCCTGTTCAAAATGACACACATTAAAAACAGATTTCCTAACTAGTGATTTTTGGGCCACTAATTTGTTCTAAATATATTGTACTTTTAGGTTTGGTTTACTACAGTACATTACACAGCAAAGCAATGCCTAGATTTCCTTCTGAATACCTTTTAAATCCTTTTTGTAAGACATGGCATAATTCACTGAAAATTAGCAATTCACTCATTCCACGAATCAGGTTCATTCCTTAAGTTTTGAAAGAAGACAGCATCACCTCTTGAAAAATGAAAATGTCTACTTTTGACCTTAATATTCTTCACTCACAACTAAGATAAATGCTATAAAAAGAGGCAGAAAATAATTGCTAGCTTCTAGTTAGTATCTCAACAGTGAAATGATATCATGTCTTCTAATCATTTCATTAATAACAAGAAAACGGACATCTGCCGACCATTCACCCATGTCAAATATTTTTCAAGAACTTCTTATGCCTCTTCACTCTGTCACATAGGTTGTCCCTCCTTAGCCAGGCTAAGCTCTGTGTATGAGGGGCTCACATCCTGCCTCCCCATGTTACTAGGCGATGCAACCCAGACCAAGAACAGAAGGAGGAGGCAAACTCCTGGGCTGTGGGGAGAGGGGAGTGACACAATGAATGGTAGAATCCACACTAAATAGACATGAGCGCGATATACAAGGATATTCCCTGGGGCAGACTTTTTCTATTGCACAGTACGGAAAGTAAGAATACAGCAACAGTTGAATCAATCTCAGCAAAGTATCTTCCTGCAGTCATAGGAGGGATGGTGTAGAGACATCATGTTTAAATGAGACACAGAGAAGTAGAGAGGAATGACCAGCTCATGGGAGCCTGGCTTAGGGGATATCTTGTTTAACAATCAACCTCAAAGCAGAAAGCAATGTTTGGTGACCCAGAAACATGCCTACAAATTGGACTGTGCTGATTTATCTGCTCTACCTGAATGACAGTAATATTTCTCACTGAAAATAAGTGGGCTGGCATTTCTAGCATTTCTGGAAACAGGTTTTGCAGTGTGATTAGCAAAATCAGATCGCTGAGGGGGGCTGGCGCAGGGCCGCCATGTTGTAGCTGAACAGTAATGATGACACTGAAGATGTTTCACTGTTTGATGCCGAAAAAGAGTTAATAGACAAAAAAAATCCAAAATCAGACATACGATGGCATCATTTTTCCATTTATTCTTTCGAGTCAGTGCGGTCATAGTCTATCTTCTGTGTGAATTGCTCAGCAGAAGCTTTATTGCCTGTGGTGACGATTATCTTATTGTCATGTGACTTTTGGGCAGTGAAGAATGTCACAGTTAGACTAATGGTTGGCCTACGTTGGTGGAATCATATTGATGAAGATGGAAAGAGCCACTGGGTGTTTGAACCCAGGAAGACATCCTCTCAAGAGAATAAAACTGTTTCAGAGGCTGAATCAAGAATCTTTTAGTTAGGACTTATTGCCTGTCCAGTGCTGTGGGTGGTTTTTGCCTTTAGTGCTCTCTTCTCCTTCAGAGTAAAGTGGTTGGCGGTGGTTATCATGGGCGTTGCGCTACAAGGTGCCAACCTGTATGGTTACATCAGGTGTAAAGTGGGCAGCAGGAAGAATTTAACTAGTATGGCTACCTCGTATCTTGGAAAGCAGTCTTTAAGACAAAATACTGGAGTTGATCAGAATTCCTAAATAGAAAACTTATGTATTTTTATCACATTGGGAAACAATCTATGAGATTCTTGACTGAATCTTTTAGAGCTCAATCCAAGTTGCAAAGAGGAGTTTCGGGTTCGTTTTTCCACTTAAAAACTATTTATAAAGAGGGAAAGTCATTAAGTTTTTGTTTTCTTTCTAGCAGGTGGGACTAGAGAGTATGGTGTCACTAGAAACATGCTCACAATTTGTTTCATGGTGTACACATGTCCGCACATGCTCATGTGATTCCAATATATCCCACGTTAATCAAAGTTTGTGTATTCACTTACACGTGTTCTAGAGACCTTTGCATTTTTATCCATAGAACATAGGAGGATGTTCTTAGTTAATCTTAAAGCTCTATGTGTTTATATATTATTTCTTATAGATTATTTTCAGAAGTAAGTTTTGCTTCTATGGTAAGAATGAACACTTTGACCTTATGTGTTGGAAATAATTGTTATTTTAAAATATGTACTTCATGGTGAAATTTCTTATACATAAGCAGGCAAGTGAAAAACCACATTTGTGCCAGTGGTATTAACTAGTTTCTGAAATTTTTTTCATTTTTCTTTGTAACAAGTAATTTACTCAAGGCCCAATTAATAAAAATGGAATCCTAATAGTTTATGTTTATGGGATACCCAGAGATTGCTGCTCTTCTATTTATTTTACGGAAAGGATAGCCAGACTTTACTTTGGAACTTCTTGGAAGCTTCTCAGTGATTGTTGGACTAATAAAATCTTTTTCCACTACAAGAGTATTATTCTTATGTCATAATGAGAATAATCATTTAAATACTTGGCATAGTAAATGCCTAACACATTTTGTGAGTGTATTTTCTTTTTCTTACTATAATGAGAATATTGTGAATCATACATTTGTATGAATTATACTCCTTAAAGAAAAGCCAATATATGTAACTGTAAACTAACCCAATCTATAAACTGTTGAAGATATCCATTGTAAGTACCACAGATGTTGGAGTCTTTTAATCAGCAGATTATGTTGTGAACATATTTGTAAATTGTTAAAAAAAAAATTAAGGATGTTTTGTTTTATTGAATAAGTATCTATTGGGTTGATAGCTTTGAGGGTGCATAACTTTATATTTGTATAAAATTCTACTGTTTACAGAGAAAAAAAAAAAAAAAACAGAAAAAAATATCAGATCGCTGAGCCTACATCCTATAGGATGGGGAGTAAGATCAGTCCAGAGGTCTTGGATCCTAGCCTGCTGATTGTCCTCTGGTGGCACCCACACTTCATGGTGCAAAGCCCTAGAATAGCTTCAAGGTCAAAACTGTCAAGAGTAAGGTACACTACAAAATCTGAAGCCATGTTTTGTGGTCACTGCTGTCTCCTTTATGGGCTCATAGTTCTACAGGTGCATAATGTCCCTGTTTCTCAGGGTCCTCCCTCTGCTCCCTTTCCTCCTCACTCTTCACTGGCTTCAGTTTCTTTCTCGTCCACTTCCGTGGCTCCTTTGTTATCATTCAGGATCCCAACAGGAAAGAGATGGCTCACCCAGGTTAAACGATGAAGAAGTTATTTAAAAAGAAGTTATTTACGAAGAAATGGACAGGACATAGAGTGCAGTAACTCAGGCCTAGGGTGCAGGAGGAACGATTGCCATCCCTGGACCGGTGCAGTGGCCAAGAACAAAGAGAGATGACTCAGACTTAGGGAAGATTGTCAAGAGTCACCATGAGAGCAGCAGTGGCCTTCCACTGCAGACAGAGCCAGACCAAGGCAACCTCCAAGAGAGGGAAATAAATACATTTGGCCGCACTCTCCTTACTCCACAGATCTCTCTCTGAACACCATAAGCAATGCTGCCTTTGTTTCCACCTGTTCAAGGCTGAGAGGGGCAAACAGTCTGATTAGGACAGTATCTCCCCCAGAGCCCAGGACAAACATGCTTACTGTCTATTACAAAATCTGGGTGCCCTAAACTCAGGGTTCTTCTGTTCAGGTGTTCCTTGGCCTTCTTCACAGCACACTGTGGACATCAAGGTTTGGGAAACAGACCCAAGAAAATGCTAATACCCTGCCTTCTGCTGTGGCTGTGGTGTGACCTTTCGTCTCTGAACGGGGGCCCCAGATCTTCTGTCGCCTCCACAGTACAGTGGTGAGCTAACTCATCTGTTTATAAGAGGGTGGACTCAGGATATTTGCAGTTCTCAACAGGGATCTCTACTGGCACACCCTAATCTGAAGACCGAGGACAGAGAAATCTGTTGATTAACCCACAGTGGTCAACCTCCTGGAGTGAGAACAGGGTGGAAGAACGCGAGTGGTGCAATGCACGGACCGGGGAACTGTGTCTGTCACACCATCTAAATGCCACTGGCTGTCAAATCTGTACCTCTAGACCTGGTGAAATATATCCTAAGCGCCTGACTTATACATCTAACCATCCACTGGCTTTCCTGTGGGGGTCATGAGGTTTTTAGTGTCAGGGAATGACACTATCATTGTCCAGGTGCACCCTGCATGGTATTCCCGACTCCTGCCTTCTCACTCAGGTCTCATTCCATCAGTGCAAGGGCAGTCCTCTCTGCCGGCTCATTCTCTCCATCCCTGTGGCCACCGGACTTGCTCGGGCCCACACCGTCTCATTTGGGATTACCCAACAGCCTGCTCTTACACTTACCTCATCTGACTGTGTCTCTCTCCCGTCACATGCCTTTCTTCACATTTCCCTCTCCTCTTTGAGTGGGTAACTTCTCTCACCCTTCAGATCGCTGAGTAGACCTCCCCTGACTGCTCAACCCACGGTATATTCCCCCTGCCAGTCAGGGCTCTCTGTGAAAGTAGGCCTAAATCGGATTCCTTCACCATGGTGATCTCAGCTCTGAGCACAATGCCATAGAGTAAGCTCCAATAAAGACGAGTCGCATGAACGGACCCGTGGAACACACCGCTTAGGCTCGGGAACAGCTGAATACGAAGCACCTTTCAGAGTGCTCCTGGTGTAGGTGCTCACTAGATGTGCAGAAACTACTCATAATGTTGGCTCGTGTAACCTTTTTTCTGAGAATATTTGGGGATTTCTGACAAAATGGGAAAATGTCCAAAGAAATATGTACTTACAAGTAGACTGTGTGATTAGATAAAATAACTTTAAAGTATTCAATGGACTGAAATGAAGATTGGCTATTCAATATTTTTCACGATCTTATTAGCATTTTTCTGAATCCCAAAACATCACTTTGAAAAAGCAGGTGACATTTTCCTTATAGCAATTTAAATCTAAATTAATGTAGCAGAAACAAAATGATAATTAGAACTATAACTGAGGCATTTTTATTCATATTCCAAAGCATTTACTCTCACCCATAACTGAGAGCTTTGACTTTCTAGTTTTAATATCTTTTTTGAATATTTAAGAATAAGTGCATAAACTGAAAAATAGGGATTAGCGCCACATGAGTAAAAGTGTAACATCATTTATCTGTCACTGTTTTAATGCTTTGAGAACAAGAAGTTGAATTCCCTCATTTTAATCTATGAAGGTCCAGTGTTAACACTGCATGAACACAGGCATTAGTATCTTCATTTTCTATTTTAGTTGAGAACTGTGATAAGGAGTGAGCATGTGAGGCCACCTCATGGCCTGGTAGGTGAGGTGACTAGACCCACATGGTCAACCATATGTTCAAGTCCTGGATCCAGCCTGAGAAACATACCAGGTTTGTGTGTGTGAGTGCCCCAAATCCTGACAGGTTGCCGAAATGGAGAAGGGACTGCAGTGTGATGACCATCTCCCATTGGGGGTGCTTTCTCACTTTCTCTCTCTCTTTTTCTCTCTTTCTGGCAAGTGAATGTGCCCTCTGGCAAAATTTTTAAAAGAGAGAGAGAGCATGTGTACCACGTAGGACTGTGTGGAGTTTATTCTTGTAGGCAGCCCCTCCAAACACACGGACGACGTGAAGGAAATACATCTTTCCATCTTACTCATATTCCAAGTCTGTGCCAGCAGGGCTGCGTGGTGACTTTCCCACATGCTGAGAAACAGAAACAAATTTCAAAGTGTTTATTTAGAGGAGGGCATGTCACCATATGCTCAACTTGACTGGGCTGCTGGTTTAACTGACCAATTTTTTTCCCCAGGATATCCCTTTCTCCTTTATGTTCTTTGTGGCAAGAAAAACTTACTGAAAGAAAGAGCAGACGGCAACTTCAAACCTGCAGACCAACTTCCCCTGTGTCCTCACTGGGACCCCTTTCTTGTCCCACTTAGAGGAAGAAGGGGTCTGCGGTGGTGCAATGGTGCATGAGAACACACTGGATTAAAGCAGGGGAGTGGATGGTACCTGAGCTCCGTCCCTGACCTGTTGTCATTTAATCTTTCTTTAACTCAGTTTCCAAAATTAAACAAAATATGACTGAAAAGATTGACTCTGAGATGCTTTAAGCTCTATAGTTTCTATCGCTGGGAAAAGAAAACCGTAAGAACCAGTTTTTTCTGAACTCTACACGTGTATAACTTAGTTCTGTTTCACACCTGAAAGCTTCTCATTGGTAATTGGTTTTACAAACAATGAAGATAGGAACCAGCAGATGGCGAAATGTTTACATTGCTAGACTCTCACGTAGTCAACCGCTGTTCGAGTCCCAGAGTCGGCGGCTTAAAACTCACGCCAGGTGTGTGTGTGCGAGCCCAAAATCCCGAGAGGAGAAGGGATTGCAGTGTGACCACCCTCCTTGGGGGGTGATTTCTTGCCTCTGTCTCTCTGGTAAGTGCATGTGCCCTATAGCAAAAATCTCTTAAAATAATAATAATAATAATGAAGATCATTTTAAAATGAAACAAATAAAAAAGTCGTACTTGAGGGGAGACTTGTTTCCATTTGTTCTTTTTTATGGGTTGGTCACTGGTTCCTGTGCCCATAAATTTGGACACTCCTTTTGGTGTAGCGTCAGCCTATGCCTCCAGGATGGATGGGTCAGGTTTGCTAGCTCTCACCTGGAACTGGTTACACCAGGGTCCCTGGCCAGCAGACTGAGAAATTTAAGATGACAAGAGTCAGCTCAGCAGATGAAAACCATTTCTTATGAAGACAAATAACATATTTATATAAAAAGTAGTTGTTTTGTAGAACAAGCAAACAAAGCTGATGAGAAGAGTGGCAGGATTTCACAGGTCTCGCAGATCTGGTATCTGGCTTAACAGGAAACAACTATGCTTTTATATCCCATCTGGTAAAAGGTGTTGCTTTGCTTGGAGTATATGGAAAAATATCTGATCTCACCCAAGTACATAGCTGGAAAGCAGAGTATTTTAATCGGCTTTTAGTTTAATTGTGGATATCTAACAGCCATATGAACTGATCTAAAACAAAATATGTAATATATTGTTAAAAAAAAACAAGTAGGTCAATATGTAAATTTTCTAAAAGAGTACGAGTTTTTATCTGAATATGGGCGTACAAGCATAGGATGATTTCATAAGGAGTAAATGTTATTTAGCCTCTACACTAATTCTGTATGTTATAAGTAATATACAATATTTCTTATATTGTTATTATATCTATTTAACCTCTATAATAAACTCTGGGGAGTATAGTTCAAAAAGGTATGAATTATGGATATAGCTTCCTTTCTTACGGGATGTGTGCATAAAAGTCAGGCTTTTCAATGCAAGGGCCATATACTTAACAACAAAAAAAAGTTTTCTAAATTCAAAAGGATATTACACAAATATTTTATAAAACATTTTCTAAATTGTATGTTTCCCCAAAAATATTAAAGACCTTCCTGTAAACTCTGGGATATGAATTCCTGCTATACACGATGGCGATAAAATGTCCTTCCTAGGGTGGGAAGGACAGGGGAGATGAGAGCAGCCCTCAGCCTTCAGCCCTGTCTATGACTGGGTGGGGAGGGACGTGGGTAAAATAATCTCTCAGAGAAGTTTGGGGGCAGGGAAAGTGTGACCCATGTGTCATAAAAAATTTGAGGAGAGACAGCCTTGTGGGTTATACTCAGCCAATACGGAGCAGGGCAATAAAGTTGTATTCTTTGGCAAACACGACCTTAAACTGACTCGGAATACAAAATCAGACAAACGGTCTCTGTGTACAAATGGCCTCTGACTTACAATGGTTTGCTACCACTTTTAGGACCTTTAGATAGTGCGAGCTACCATTTGTATTTTGTTTTTAAAAACTGACAATTTGGGACCAGCAGTTAGCGTAATGGCTATGTCGCTGGACTCCCATGTAGTCAACCGCGGTTCTCGTCCTGGACCCGGTGGCTTAAAACTTATGCTGGGTGCGTGTGCATGCGTGCCCAAGATCCCGAGAGGAGAACAGAGGAGAAGGGATTGCGGCGTGGCCATCCCCCGGGGGAAGGGGGGGCGATTTCTCGCTTTCTGTCTCTCTGTCTCTCTCTGTCTGTCTGGTGAGCACACGCACCCTATAGCAAAAACCTCTCAAAAAAAAAAGAAAAAGAAAAATAAAAAGAAAAACTGACAATTTGGCTTACAATAAAGATAGTGTTCTGGCTTTGACTTTCACTGCAGCCGTCAATACACTATGGGATGCAGTCAGTACTTTATCAGAAAACAGGCTCTGTGGGCCAGCGTCGTAGCACAGTAGTTAAGACATGCATCAAGAGCCAGGTCCCCTATGGCCAACTGCGGTTCAAACCCTGGCCCCACAACTTGACAGATATGCCAGGCACTGATGTGTGCACGCCCTGATGGGACGTGGAAATGGGGAAAGGGCTGCAGTGTGGCCAGCTTCCCTAGGAGAGACCTTTTGCTCTCCTTCCTCTCTCTTTCTCTTTCTCTCTCAGGCAAGTGGCACACCCTCTACCAGTTCAATAAAGAAAAATAAGAAAACAAAAATAAATGTAAAAAGAAGAAATAAGAACATAGATTTTGTGCGCGATGATGTTTCCCAGCTGTAGGCTACATGCGAGTGCTCTGAGCACATGTGCTGTAAGTTAGACTAACTACGATGATCTGTAGGTTACATACGTTAGATACATGTTTTTTTGTTTTTTTTTTTTCTGTTTTTGGAGAGGTTTTTGCTATAGGGCGCGTGCACTCACCAGACAGAAAGAGACAGAGAGAGACAGAAAGCGAGAAATCACTCCCCAGGGGGGATGGCCACGCTGCAATCCCTTCTCCACCATTCTCCTCTCGGTATCTTGGGCACGCACACACACGCGCCCAGCGTGAGTTCTAAGCCACCGGGTCCGGGACTCCAACCGCGGCCGACTACATGGGAGTCCAGCAACATAGCCATTATGCTAACTGCTGGTCCCCGTTAGATACATTTTGACTTAACAATATTTTCCTTTAATTCTTTAATATAGAGCATGTGCACTTGCCAGAGAGAGAGAAGGAAAATGAGAAATCACCCACCAGGGGATGATCACACTGCAACTCCCTCCTCCATCCTCCTCTCAGGACTTTCGGGCATGCATGCTCACATATCTGGTGTCATTGTCAAGCTGTCAGATCCAGGATTTGAACCATGCAGCAGGACATGTGGGATCCAGGACCTTAACCGCCATGCCACATGCTGGCCCACAACTTTATAATATTTTCAACTTTCAATGGGTTTACCGGGACATACCTGATGTAAGTAGTGGAATATCTGTAATAACAAACTAGAAATATATTGGCTACCTCCCCATGATACTAAAGAAATCAGAATCTATACTAATCTACAAATTTTTAACCATCGGTAAAATACATTCAGCCATTTCAATCTATGTTGCTGGGTTCCATCAGCACAATTTAAATAATGATAAAATCTTAGAGTCTTTGCTTCTCTAAAAACCAAGATATGAGATGTTCATAATTATATGTATTCTCATCCAAATCTATTCTCTTAATTTTATAAAGAGAAAGGTAAAATATATTGGACATAATTCTTAATTTGCAATTTTTATTATATATTTTTTATTTTATTTCAAGTTCTTCTATACATTCAATCACGTTATTTAGCTTGTAAAGTAAATAGTCCAATGTGGACTTCTCCCCAGTCCAGTTGATAATGCTATAAAGTTATCTTCAATAAATAATACCACCATTTTTTTGTACTATTAATGCTATGCCTCTCTTTTTTTCTCCTTAATGTCCTTCCTCAGATTCTACTCCTTCACCCACCCTCTTCCCACCCTATGTCTGGTATTCACAACCAATTATTGTGTTTCTGTATCCTTTAGTCATTCAGTTTTGGTCATAGAGTGCGGACAGTCGGTATATATTAAGTGGAAACATACAATGTCTCTCCTTCATAGCCTGGCTTGCTTCACTCAGCCACAAACCTTCCATATTCATCCACTTTCTGTCAAAAGCCAGAGTATTCTTGTTTTTTATGGCTGAATAGTATTCCATAGACTATATGAGCCACAGTTCAATCCAATCATCTGTTCGTGGGCATTCGGGTTGGTTCCATGTCTTAGCAATTGTGAATAATGCCACACTTAATATCGATGTGCAAGCACTTTTCTGATTAAGAATTCTTCTATCCTTTGGGTAGATACCAAGGAGTGGGATTGCTGGATCATATGGTAGTTTTATTTGTAGATTTTTGAGGAATCTCCAAATTGTTCTCTGCAGTGACTGGACCAATTTACACTCCCACCAACAGTGTAAGAAAGCACCCCTTTCACAACATCCCCACCAGCACTTCTCATTTTTTGTTTTCTTAATCTTAGTCATTCTGACTGGGGTTAGGTGGTATCTATCTCATTGTTGATTGGATCTGTATTTCTTTTACAGTGAGGGATGTTGAGTATTTTTTTCAAATGCCTTTTGGCTATTTGTATGTCATCCTTAGAGAGTGGTTTTCTCAACTCATTCCCCCATCTTTTAATAGGGTTGATCATCTTTCTTCAGGACAGCTGTTCGAGTTCCTTGTGTATTCTGGTTATCAGTCCTTTATCTGACGCATAGTTTACAAAAATATTTTCCCATCCTGAAGGCTATCGATTCACACTAATTACTGTGACTTTTGCCATGCAAAAACTTCTTAATCTGATTTAATCCCACTTGCCTATTTTGGAGATTATCAACTATGCTTTGGGGGGTCTTATTTAAGAAGTCTTTGCCTACCCCAATGTCTCCCAGAGTTTCCCCAGTATTTTCCAGCAGCAGTTTTCTAGTTTGAGGTCTTAAGTTTAGATCTTTGATCCACTGTGAATTGATTTTTGTCAATGGTGAGAGGTAGGGGTTCAGATTCATCATTCTGCAGGAGGATATCCAGATTTGCTAGCACCATTTCTGAAGAGGTTTTCCTTTTCCCACTGGATTGACTGGTACCCATTGTCAAAAATCAGTTGACTGTATGTTTGGGAATTTATTTCTGGAGATTCTATTCTGTTCCATTGGTCTACATGTCTGTTTCTGTGCCAGTACCATGCTGTTTTGATTACCATAGCTTCAGGGCGTGGTGGTGCCCGTCCTATGATTACCATAGCTTTGTAATAATTTTTGGGTATGGGAGTGAGATGCAGCCCACTCCACTCTTCTTGGGCAGGATTGCTTTGGCAATACTGGGTCTTTTATGATTCCAGACAAATTTTATGATTGTCTTTTCTAAATCTGTGAAGAATGTCTCAGGCACTTTGATTGGGATTGTGTTAAGTATGTAGATTAATTTGGGTAGACTTGCCACTTTGATTATATTAATTCTTCCAATCCAGGAACATGGGATGTCCTTCCACTTTTTTGTGTCATTTTCAATTTCTTTTTTAAGCTTCTCATAGTTTTCCTTGTGCAGCTCTTTAACTTTTTTGGTTAGATTTATTCCTAGGTATCTTATCCTTTTTGTGGCTATCATGAATGGAATAAATTTTTTCAGTTCTCATTCTGCCTGCTGTTCATATATAGAAATGCTATAAATTTCTGTATGTTGATTTTGTATCCTACAACTTTACTGTATTCATGCATTACTTTCAGGACTTTTTTCATGGATACCACCGGGTCTTCTATGTATACAATCATGTCATCTGCAAATAGAGAGAGTTTCACCTCTTCTTTTCCTATTTGAATGCCTTTTATTTTATTCTCTTTTCTGATTGTGTTGGCGAGGACTTCCAGTACTATATTGAAAAGGAGTGGAGAAACAGGGTATACTTGTCTTGTACCAGTTTTTAGTCGAAAAGCTTTCAGCGTTTCTCCATTCAGGATGGTGCCCACTCCGGGTTTTTCATGGATAACTTTTATTGTGTTGAGAAACGACCCTTCTATGCTGAAATTGCTGAGAATCTTGATCATGAAGGGATGTTCTATCTTATCAAATGCTTTTTGTGCATCAATTGATATGATCATATTTTTTTATCTTTCTATTAATATGGTGTATTATATTTTTGGTTTTGCATATGTTGAATCAACCTTGCATTTCTGGAATAAAGCCTAATCTGATCGTGTTGTATGATCTTCTTTATAAGTTGTTGGATACGATTTGTTAGTATCTTGTTGAGACTCTTTGCATCTCCATTCATCAGAGATATAGGTCTATAGTTTTCCTTCCTTGTCCTGTCCTTATCTGTTTTAAGGATAAGGATGATGGAGGCTTTGTAGAATGAATTAGGGAGAGATTCATTCACCCTTTTAGATCTTTAGAAATAACTTGAGCAGAATGGGGGTTAACTCTTCTTTGAAAGTTTTGTAGAATTCACAGGTGAAGCCATCAGGAACAGGGCTTTTCTTTGTTGGGAGGTTCGTTATTTATTACTGATTCAATCTCCTGGCTTGTTATGGGCCTATTTAGACTTTCTACATCCTTCTGGCTCACTCTTGGTAGATTATATGTGTCCAGGAATTTGTCCATCACATCCAGATTGCCTTGTTTCTTGGCATATAGTTGTTCATAGTATCCTCTAATAATGTTTTATTTCTACTATGTCTGTTGTTATATTTCCTGCTTCATTGCAGACCTGATTCGCCTGGTTCCTTTCTCTCTTCTTAGTAAGTCTGGCTAGGGGTGTACTGATTTTCTTTATCTTTTCAAGGAAACAGCTTTTACTTTCATTTATTTTCTTTATACTTTGTTTATTTTCTATTTCATTTATTTCTGCTCATATCTTTATTATTTCCTTTCTCCTGGAGTTTTTTGGATTTTTTGCTCTTGCTTTTCCAATTCTCTGAGGCATGATGTTAGGTGATCTATTAGCCTTCTTTCTTCTTATGTGCACTAATTGCTATGAACCTCCCTCTTTTTTTTTTTTTTAAGTGGGACACAGATATGGTTTATTACCAGTTGATGATGACATGTATAATTTTCTCAAATGGATTGGTTTGAGAAGTATTTCATGTTAGTTAAAGTTTTCTTTTTTAATTTCATCTTCTTTTATACAGTCAATCACATTATTTAGCTTACAAAGGGAATATTTCAACATGTAAACATTTCTTTCTAGTCCAGTTGACTAAACTACAAAATATCTTGAACAGAAATTGGCACGTTTCTTTGTCCCATTAATGCTTTTCCTCCCCATTTTTCTTCTAATTGTTTTTCCTCACACCCTACTCTTTCACATACACTACATCTGTATTTACATCTGTTTACTGTGTTTCTATACCCTTCAATCAATCCCTTTCAGTCATAGAGTGCAGACACTCAGTATATATTAAGTGGGGACATACAATGTCTACCCTTCATAGCCTGGCTTGCTTCACTCAGCAGTAAATCTTCCATATTCATCCACTTTCTGTCAAAAGCCAGGGTTTTGTTGTTTTTTTATGACTGAATATTATTCCATAGAGTATATGTGCCATAGTTTTTCGATCCATTCATCTGTTCATGGACATTTGGATTGGTTCCATGTCTTGGCAATTGTGAATAGTGCTGCCATAAACATTGATGTGCAAGCACTTTTCTGATTAAGAATTCTTCTGTCCTTTGGGTAGATACCAAGGAGTGGGATTGCTGGATCATATGGTAGTTCTATTTGTAGATTTTTGAGGAATCTCCAAATTGTTCTCCACAGTGGCTGGACCAATTTACATTCCCACCAGCAGTGTAATTGAGTTCCCCTTTCACCACATACCCGCCAGTATTTATACTTTTTCATTTTTTTAATCTTAGTCATTCTGAATGGGGTTAGGTGGTATCTCATTCTTGTTTGGATCTGCATTTCCCTTACAATGAGGGATGGTGAGCATTTTTTCATATGCCTTTTGGCTATTCCTACGTCATCTTTAGAGAGTGGTTTTTTCAACTCATTCTCCCATCTTTTAATAGGGTTGATCATCTTGTTTCCAAACAGCAGAATGAGTTCCTTGTGTATTCTGGTTATCAGTCCCTTATCTGACGCATAGTTTACAAAAATATTTTCCCATTCTCAGGGCTGTTGATTCACACTAATTACTGTGTCTTTTGCCATGAAGAAACTTCTAAGGCTGATGTAATCCCACTTGTCTATTTTGGAGATTATCGACTGTGCTTTGGGGGTCTTATTTAAGAAGTTTTTTCTTGCCCCAATGTCTCCCAGAGTTTCCACAGTGTTTTCCAGGAGCAGTTGTATAGTGTGAGGTCTTAGATTTAGATATTTGACTAACTGTGACTTAATTTTTGTCAGAGGTGAGAGGTAGGGGTTCAGATTCATCTTTCTGCAGGTAGAAATCCAGTTTTTCCAGCACCATTTGCTGAAGAGATTTTCCTTTTCCCACTGAATTAACTGGTACCCCTTGTCAAAAATCAGTTGACTGTATGTTTGAGAATTTATTTCTGGAGATTCTATTCTGTTCCATTGGTCCACATGACTGTTTCTATGCCAGCACCATGCTGTTTTGATTACTATAGCTTTGTATTATATTTTTGGTTCAGTGAGTGAGATGTTGCCCACTCCACTCTTCTTGTGTAGAATTGCTTTGTCAATACTGGGTCTTTTATGATTCCAGACAAATTTTATGATTGTTTTTACTAAATCAGTGAAGAATGTGTCTGGTACTTTGATTGGCATTGCATTAAATATGTAGATTAATTTGGGTAGAATTGCCACTTTGATTATATTAATTCTTCCAGTCCAGGAACATGGGATGTCCTTCCACTTTTTTGTGTCATTTTTAATTTCTTTTTTAAGCTTCTTGTAATTTTCCTTGTAGAGGTTTTTAACTTCTTTGGTTAGATTTATTCCTAAATATTGAATACTTCTGGTGGCTATGGTAAATGGAATTACTTTTTTCAATTCTATCTCAGTCTGCCTGTTATTTGTATATAGAAATGCTATCAATTTCTGTATACTGATTTTATATCCTGCAACTTTACTGTATTCCTGTATTACTTCCAGTAATTTTTCCATGGAGATAATTGGGTCTTCTATGTATACAATCATGTCATCTGCGAATAGAGAGAGTTTCACCTCTTCTTTTCCTATTTGAATGGCTTTTATTTTTTCCTCTTTTCTGATTGTGTTTGCTAGGACTTCCAGTAGTATATTAAAAAGGAGTGGAGAAAGTGGGCATCCTTGTCTTGTACCCATTTTTAGTGGAAATGCTTTCAACTTTTCTACATTCAGGATGATGCTCACTCTGCGTTTTTCATGGATAGCTTTTATTTTGTTGAAAAATGGCCCTTCTATGCCAATTTTGCTGAGAGTCTTAATCATGAAGGGATGTTGTAACTTTTTCAAATGCTTTTTCTGCATCAATTGATATGACATAGTTTTTATCTTTATTCCTGTTAATATGATGTATTACATTTATGGTTTTGCATGTGTTGAACCAACCTTGAAGTCCTGGAATAAAGCCTACCTTATCATGGTGTATGATCTTTTTTATAAGTTGTTGGATATGATTTGCTAGTATCTTGTTGAGAATCTTTACATCTATATTCATCAGAGATATTGGTCTATAATTTTCCTTCCTTGTCCTGTCTTATCTGTTTTAAGGATAAGGGTGATAGAACCCTCATAGAATGAATTAGGGAGAGAGTCACCCTTTTGGATCTTTAGAAATAACTTAGCAGAATGGGGGTTAACTCTTTGTTGAAAGTTTTGTAGAATTCAGAGGTGAATTGATCAGGGCCAAGGTTTTTCTTTGTTGGAAGGTTATTTATTACTGATTCAATGTCCTGGCTTATTATGGGCCTATTTGGACTTTCTATATCCTCTTGGCTCACTCTTGGTATATTATATGTGTCCAGGAATTTGTCCATCTCATCCAGATTGTCTTGTTTCTTGGCCTATAGTTGTTCATAGTATCCTCTAATGATGTTTTGTATTTCTATTTTGTCTGCTGTTATATTGCCTGATTCATTGCAGATTTGATTCACCTGGTTCCTTTTTTCTTCTTAATAAGTCTCACTAGTGGTGTATCAATTTTGTTTATCTTTTTAAAGAACCAGCTTTTACTTTCATTTATTTTCTGTATAGTTCATTTTTTTCTATTTCATTTATTTCTACTCGTATCTTTATTATTTCCTTTCTCCTGGAATTTTTTGGACTTTTTTGCTGTTGCTTTCCCAGTTCTCTAAGGCATGATATTAGGTGATCCATTAGCCTTTTTTCTGTCTTCTTCTTATGTTTACTAATTGCTATGAACTCTTATGACTGCTTTAGCAGTGTCCCAAAGATTATGGAAAGTCGTGTCCTCATTGTCATTGGCTTTTATGAATCTTTTTATTTCAGTCTTTATTTCTTCGGTAGTAGTTGAGTCATTCAGGAGTAGGGTATTTAGTTTCCTCGTATTTTAGTATTTTTGAGGATTTCTCTTGAAAGTAAACTCAATTTAATTCCTTCATGGTCAGAGAAGATGCTGGATATAGTTTCTATGCCTCTGAATCTGTAGAAGCTTGCTTTGTGTCCTATGATGTGGTCAATCTTTGAAAAGGTTCCATGTCAGGGTGAGAAAAAAAAGTGTATCTCGTGGGTTTGAATGGAAAGTTCTATAGATGTCTGTTAAGTCCATTTGATTTATGGTTTCGTTTAGATCCTTGATCTCTTTACCTTTTTTTTTCTCTAGATGATCTGTCCAGAGGGTATAGTGCGGTGTTGAGATCTCCAACAATTAGTGTGTTGCAGTCTATCTCCCCTTTTAGATCTAACAGTCTTTCCTTCACATATTTGGGCGCTCTCGTGTTAGGTGCATAGATATTTATAAGCATTATATCTTCTTGATCTATACAGCCTTTTACTATGATATAGAGCCCTTCTTTGTCTCTTCAATCAGTTTTTGTTTTAAAGCCTATTTTGTCAGAAATTAGTATAGCAACTCCAGCCCTTTTTTGGTTTCCATTTGTGTGGAAAATATTTTTCAACCTTTCACTTCAGTCTATGTATGTCTTTGCCCATGAGGTGGATTTCCTGTAGGCAACAGATAGTTTCAAGTTTTTTTTTGTTTGTTTGTTTGTTTTTTCCATTCAGCCAGTCTGTGTCTCTTGATTGGAGAATGTAATCCATTAACATTCAATGTTATTATCCATGTTACAGGATCTGTACCGACGTTTAAGTTGACCATTGTCTTAGTTGCCTTTTATTTGTTTCTGGCTGTTAATTGTTTAGTTTTCTTGGAACAGAACTTTCTTCAGAGTTTCTTGAAGAGCTGGTCTGGTGTTGGCAAATTCTTTTCAGGTTTTGTTCGTGTGAGAACATTTTAATCTTTTTTTCCCATATGAAGGATAATCTTGCAGGATATAATAGTCTTGGTTGAAATTGTTTCTCTCTTAAAACTTTCAATATGTCTCCCCATTCTTTCCTTGCTTGCATTGTTTCTGTTGAGAGGTCCGGTGTTAGCCTGATGGGATGGCCTTTGAAAGTCATTTGTCATTTTTCTCTGGCCAGTTTCAGTATCATGTCTTTATCTGTGGTCTTAGACAGCCTGGCTAAGATGTGCCTTGGGGAAGATTTTCTGGGGTTGATTTTATTTGGGGTCCTTTGTATTTCTTGGGTCTGGATGTTTGAGTGCCTCTCTAGACTTGGGAAATTTTCTTCCAGGATTTCATGGAATAGATTTTCCATGTCATTATTAGTTACTTCACCTTCTGGGATGCCAATTATTCTGATGTTTGGGCATCTAATGGAATCTAGTATTTCTTGTATATTATCCTCGTGTTTTTTTTATTATTTTCTCTATTTTGGGGGTGTTTTTTTCTAGGTCAGAGGTTTTAACTTCTACATCAGCGATTCAATCTTCAGCATGGTCTAATTGACTTTTAATACTTTGAAAAGAGCTTTTGATTTCCTGTATTACAGGCTTCATTTCTAATAGTTCCACCTGATTCTTTTTCATAGTGTGCATTTCTTCTTTCATATCATGGAAGGACTTCCTAATCTCCTGTAGTTCGTTGTCTCTTTTCTGTTCCAACTCATAGAATTTGGTCACCATGAATGTTCGAATTCTTTGTCTGACATTTTAGTAATGTACTCCATATTTACGAGAGAGAGGGGAGTTACCTTTTTCCTTTGGTGGAAACATGTTTCCTTGTTTATTCAGACCTGAGGCTCTTCTTCTACTTCTAGCCATTGGAAGATGTATTCACTTTTGAATACCTCTTATGGGAACACTTCTCCGACTAGGAGTAAGTATGTTTCCCTTTTGCTGGGAATTGATGTTTGCTGAAGTCTCTCTTCTGCTGTTTTTACCAATGTGGTCTCAAGAAGGGTACTCTACTGAGTTGTCTGAAAAGCAGTATCTCCTTTTTCACAGGTGAATCAGTACAAGGGAGGATCTCAGAGAAACTTACATTACTAGGGAATTTCAGATATCTGATTTTAGACCTGTCTAGTCCCTCTGGAGGGTGGAAGATGAAGAGGAGAGGATAATATGAGACAAAATAAAAGACAACAGAGAGAAATAAAGAAAAAGTTGTTCGCCATGCATTAGCACAACGTGCGATTTTTTCAGAGGCCTGTAGCTGGAACTGGAGCCTGCTGCAGGGGAAAGGACTGTCTGTGGGAGGAGGCAGAAGAGGATATTAACAAGAGAATGAAGAAGTACAAAGAAAAAAAAAGCAGAAAAAAATCTAGCTACCTATCTAGGGGCCGGGGTCTTGGGCTGGAGAGTCTGGATGTGAGGGGAGTGGGGGCGGCAGTGGTGCCCCTACCTCAGTACCTTTGCTGGACAGAGGCCTGTCAACCTCCCTCTTTTGACTGCTTTTGTAGTGTTCCAAAGATTATGAAAACTCATGTCCTCATTGTCATTGGCTTTCATGAATCTTTTCATTTCAGTCTTTATTTCTTTAGTAATTGTGAAGTCATTCAGGAGTAGGTTATTTAGTTTCCATATATTTGAGTATTTTTGAGGATTTTTCTTGAAGTTAAAATCAAGTCTAATTCCATCATGGTTGAAGAAGATACTGGATATAGTTTCTATGCCTTTGAATCTGTAGAGGCTAGCTTTGTGCCCTATCATGTGGTCAGTCTTCAAAAACGTTCCAAGTGGGGGTGAGAAAAAAGTGTATCTCATGGTTTTTGGGTAGAAAGTTCTATAGATGTCTGTTAAGTCCATTTGATTTATGGTATCATTTAGATCCTTTATCTCTTTACCTATTTTTTCTCTAGATGAACTGTCTATAGGGAATAGGGACTGTTTAGGTCTCCAACAATTAGTGTGTTGCAGTGTATCTCTCCGTTTAGATCTAACAGTCTTTCCTTCATGTATTTGGGTGTTCCTGTGTTAGGTGCATAGATATTTATAAGCGTTGTATCTTCTTGATTGATTGACCCTTTTGTTACAATATAGTGCCCTTCTTTGTCTCTTCAAATTTTTTGTTTTAAAGCCTATTTTGCCAGAAATTAGTATCACGACTCTAGCTCTTTTTTTGTTTCCCTTTTGCATTGAAAACCTTTTTTAACCCTTAACTTTTAGTTTCTGTATGTCATTAGCCATTAGGTGGGTTTCCTGTAGGCAACAGATTAGAGGGTTTTTGGATTTTTTTAATCCATTCAGCCAGTCTGTGTCTCTTGATTGGAGAATTTAATCCATTAACGTTCAATGTTATTATTGATATTTTTGGACTTGTTCTGATGTTTAAGGTGGCCACTGTCTTGGTTGTCTTTTATTCTCTTATTTCTGGCCATTCATTATTTAGTTTCCCTGGAACAGGAGTCTTTTCAGAGTTTCTTGAAGAGCTTATCTGGTGTTGGCAAATTCTTTCAGGTTTTATTTGTCTTAGAAGATTTTAATCTTTTTTTTTTTCCCCCAGATGAAGGATAATCTTGCAGGATATAATCATCTTGGTTGAAATGGTTTCTCTCTTTACATTTTCAATATGTCTTCCCATTCTTTCTTTGCTTGCATTGTTTCTGTTGAAAGGTCCAGTGTTAGCCTGATGGGATGACCTTTGTAAGTCACTTGTCTTTTCTCTCTTGCCAGTTTTAGTATCTTGTCTTTATCTGTGGTCTTGTCCAGTCTGGCTAAGATGTGCCTTGGGGAAGATCATCTTGGGTTGATTCTATTTGGGGTCCTTTGTATTTCTTTGGTCTGGATGTCTGAGTGCCTCTCAAGACTTGGGAAGTTTTCTGCCAGGATTTCGTGGAATAGACTTTTCCATGCCCTTATTAGTTTCTTCACTTTCTGAGATACCTATTATTTGGATGTTTGGACATTTAATGGAATCTAGTATTTCTCGTATATTATCCTTGAGATTTTTGTTATTTTCTCGATTATTGTTTTTTTTTTCCTAGGTCTCAAAGGTTTTAGCTTCTACATTGAATATTCAATCTTCAGCATGGTCTAATCTACTTTTAATACTTTCGATCGAGTTTTTGATTTCCTGTATTACAGACTTCATCTCTAATAGTTCCATCTGATTCTTTCTTATAGTGTCCATTTCTTCTTTCCTATCGTGGAAGGACTTCCTAACTCCTGTAGTTCATTGTGTCTTTTCTGTTCCAACTCATAGAATTTGGTCACCATGAATGTTCTAAATTCTTTCTCTGACATTTTGGTAACTTCCTCTGTTTTTCTTTTTGTTTGTTTGTTTGTTTGTTTGTTTTTTGAGAGATGAAGGGGGAGTTTCTGTGTTCTTTTTTTTTTTTTTTTTTTTTGGAGAGGTTTTTCGCTATAGGGCGCCTGCACTTGCCAGACAGAGAGAGAGAGACATAGAGACAGAAAGAGAGAAATCACCCCCCAGGGGGGATGGTCACGCCGCAATCCCTTCTCCTCCATTCTCCTCTCGGGATCTTGGGCACACACGCACACGCGCCCGGCGTGAGTTTTAAGCCACCGGGTCCGGGACGTGAACCGCGGTCGACTACATGGGAGTCCAGCGACATAGCCATTACGCTAACTGCTGGTTCCCCTGTGTTCTTTTGATGGAGACATATTTCCTGGTTTATTTAGACCTGAGGCTCTTATATTTCTAGCCATTGGGAGAATGTATCCACTTTTGAATACCTCTTAGGAGAACGTTTCTTCGACTAGGAGCAAGTGTATTTCCCTTTTGCTGTGGACTGATGTGTGCCAAAGTCTCTCTTCTGTTGTGTTTAGCAATGTGGCCCCAAGGGGAGTATTCTATTCAGGTGTCTGAAGAGTAGTATCTCCTTTTTGCTGGTGGTTCAGTAAAAGGGAGGATCCCAGGGAGTCTTATAATACTAGGGTATTTCAGAACTGTGATTCTAGACCTGTCTAGTCCCTCTGGGAGAGTGGAGGATTAGGAGATGATAATACAAGAGGGGGAAAAACGAGTACAAAGGAGAATAAAGGAAAAAGTTGTGGCACGTGATTTCGCCAAGGGCCTTTAGGTGGAACTGGGGCTTTGCTGGAGAGTGGAAGCCAGTATTTCTGAGAGGGGAGGGTCCTAGGGCTGGGAGAGCTGGAGCTGGGGCTCGGGGCAGTGGTGCCCTAGCCTCAATGTCCCTTGCTGGCCAGGAGCCTGTAGATGGAACTGGACTTACTTTGCAGTTTTAAAGATCCTGCCTGAGAAACTGTAGAAATTTTTCCATTTACTTTTGGATGGTCACATTTTGTTTTTGACCCAGAAAAATAAGTTTGTCCAGTTACCCCAGACTGACGTTTGTGTCAAACTGACCATACTTCCTGGGCATCTCGGTGTAGCTATAGCAGTCAAGTTAAAGAACTGAGGTTTTTCAAATGACTGCTGTCCATGGACTTACATGAAAACCTGTGCCTCTGCAGACATACGGCTTTTGTCGAACATGTATACATCCATGAACTGAGGCTCTGCATTGTCCTTGTTTATATACCTGCAGGAAGGCATTAACACAGAGCTGTAAGAGACAAACACTAAAAAGTCGATATGCTTTGGTACACAGTGAGCAGAGAGGAAGAGAAGCAAAGCCAGATAACAGGCCCATGTAGACTGTAGGCACAAAGTGGACCAAGTCCACATTGCCTCTGTAAGTAAGAGTGCTACTGAGTTACAAGGCTGAGATGGCAGAACAGCCAGGTCGGAGTCAAAGGAGCATAATTATAATCTTGATTACCAGCGCTGGGCAACAGGTCTAAATTTTAATAGAAATAAAGAGAAATCTGGATGTTATTTGAGCAGTTCTAACAGGAAAAGCCAAAGCCCTATTTCCATCCATTCTCTTTGACAAATCGAATGAATGCATGAATGAATGAAATGATGGTGCGAGCCACATTTTCACCCTACTTGTGCTCTGCTAGAGCCCAGTAACCAGGCGTTGGTCTGGTTTTCTATTGCTAATGACTGAACCACACTGGGCAATCGGTAAAGAATGAAGCTTTCCATGGCTCACAGTCTCAGAGGTCCAAGGTCTGGTGAGGACCGTCTTGTTGGTGGGGCTCTCTGGGAGTCCTGAGGCAGTGCAGGGCATTATGTGGCAAGAGCTTGAGCGAGAGCAGAGCATGTGTGCCTGTGTGTCTGCTCTCCTTGCACAGCTAGCACGGGGTGGTCATGGACCCCCTAATGACCTTATCCGATCCCATTCACCTTCGAAAACCCTACCTTCCATACCCAGTCAATCAAATTTCATTTTCACTTTCTTCTTTTTTTGAGAGAGATTTTTCTATCAGGCAATTTATACTCTCACCAGAGTGCTGGGACCATGCAGTTAACACAAGCTGAGTATGAAAGAACTGCCCCTCATGCCCTAGAGCAAGGACTCAGCTGAGGAGAACTGTTTGCAAGGTCAACAGTTTTATGAGTTCTGGACCTCACCTCCATTGTGTTGCTGTACTGGCCTGCACTCAATTTCTCTGCCATGGGCCTTATTGTCGTACCCCAGTGCCCCATAAAGGCACCCCCAGCCTTACTATAACTTTTACAATAATCCTGAAGGAATGCGGATCCATTAAGGCGGGCGTAGGCTGCAAACAGGAGTTACTCCCATTAGACTCACCCCACCCTCCTGGAAAATGTCAATAAAGAATGCTACATTCACTTCTCCTATTGGGGATTACATAGATAAGCATTAGAAAGGTTTAGGTTAAAGCTACTAATGGGCGAAACAATCTCAGTAGCTGGGAGAGGCTCAGGGACTCATCCACGAGGTGCTGTTACCCCAAAGACCATAAGCCACCCTTACTCTCAGGACAAGGGAAGATTGCCATTCCCCAAGCCACAGCCATTGTATAGAGCAGCACGTAGAGGGTCCCAAGTACATACTAACCATTAAGTCAGTCATTAAGCTGCCCACAAGACCACATTCCTTTCCTATGAAGATTCACCCTCTTAGCTGTAGACTACTCAGATAACATAGGTATTCCACTTTAGTATATACTAACCTTGTCTTTACTAAACCAGACAGGGTTTATTTCTAGGCCCTTGTAATTGCTGCCACCCTAGTCTGAGGCTGAAGTTCTCAAAAGCTGACTGAAGTGATCAAGCTGGTCTGGGACTGAGGTTATTAAGATTCCTGGGAGCCCTCTCATCCAAAGATCCTCCCCAGTAATCAAGATCTAAGAAGAGAATACACCCGAAAAAATGGACTTCCTTGTTCTAAAAATTATGACTGTTTATACCTAAACAAAACAGATGTCATGTTTTATGATTATTGTTCCTATACTTTGAATGCTTTACCTTTTGGAGTAAAATGTTTCACTTACTTCCCCTCACCCATCCTACTCCTGTAAAGCTCCTTCTATAATAAATACGCATGACTCCTGGCCATCAGGGCTGCAGTCCGGAGTTTACTCTGGCTGTAGTCAGCTGAGAACATGCTAAGGGGCATGAGGTCTCAGTCTGATTCCTGTTCACCCGTGTCGCCTTCCTGCGCACCCACCCTGGCTGGAGCACGGCTCCCAGCCCCAGAGAGACCGAGAGAGAGAGAAGGCAAGAAATTACAATCCAGGGAGGGTGGCCACACTGTAATCCCTTCTCCATTCTCCTCTCAGGATTTTGGGCATAGACACAAGCACCCAGCATGAGTTTCAAGCTGCCAGGTTCGCGACTCAAAACATGGTCAACCATATGGGAGTCCAACACCTTCACCACCACACTGCCTGCTGGCCCCCTCACCTTCTTTTTAAAACTTGCTTTCTTAATCACATCATAGTCAAATTTTCATACACAAGTTTGGGGGAAACATATTTAAACCATAGTTGTTAAAAAGAAACTTAATGAAAATGTATCACTATGTTCTTAGAGAAATCAAAGTAGATCCCGAGTAGATTTGGAGTACTGCTATGCCCAACCATGGATAAATAAACAGGAAAACATTTTTTACAAATGGAACTATTCTGTAAAACAAATTAAAAAATATAACCTACAAAATAGCTCTGATTAATATATGGCTAAATAGTATGTCAGATGATAAAGAAATTATAGATCATGCTGCTTTGCACTCTCACATGGGAGCAGGAGCTGATATGCTAGAACGCAAGGGCAGGGCCCTGAGTGTAGGCTGAGGTCTGCGATATGTCAGTGATGCCAGCTCTCCCCTGCCAGAACCAGCGGGCTGGCACCAACAGCAGAGACGTTGCATATACTAGCCTTGTTTGAGAATTTCAGGCTTGGTGTGTTTGGAAGTCCTGGGGTCCACAGAAACAGCGACTCCACCTGGAAGCACAGTTACGTGTAATAAAACAGTAACAGGATGCCACAGTCTTTTAGGGTTGGTCAAGCCATTGAGTCAGCAGTCCAGAAAGAAGGTCTGTACTCTGGCCAAGATAATTGACTCCGATGAGGAGGAAATCAGGTTACTGCCACACAACATAAGACTGTGTGAAACCCGGGGCTTCCCTGGGTCACCTCAGAGTCTTCCCTGGCCCATAGTGATCAGCAGAAAACTGCAGCAAATTAACCAAAATAAGGCCTTCAAGGTCTCAGGTCCTTCAGGAAAGCAGTACTGGGTCACCACATGGGTAAAGAACACCGCTCAGGTAAAGTTGCAGAAGAGTTAAGGGGAACTTGGCAGGGGAGGCAGGAAAGTACTATGATGATGAGGAAGGAAGGCCATGTGACCAGTACAGAATCAGGGACCTAAGGAGCCATGTTTTACGTCACTGTTTTGTTTCCAAATCCTCTTCTTGTTTTCTTCATGTGACATTATAAGAAAAGCAATAGTGACAGCTAATCTTCAGGTTCTCAGTAGGAATCCGACCATATTGGCATCATTCCTGGTAAGGTGGCTGGTGGAATTTCTTACATCCCCTTTATTGGGTTTCTACCACAAAAATACAGAGAGTGATGGGAGGAAAAACTGCTGGAGACCTTCCAGTGCACTGCACACCCACTCTTGTCCTTTCTCCATGCTTTGTCTTGAACAAGTGACATGTATACACAGCATCAGAGGTCTCTCTTGTACTTCAAATCTGGTTGGGTGTGGCTAGTGGCAAGCCACAGCAGGAGTTAGGAAAGAACAAGGAGAATAAGGTTTACATACCTACTTTCCCATTCCTCCCTGTGTCCCACAAAGATTATTGCTACTCTTCCTCTGACTCCAGCAAATGTTCCCTCACCTCCTTTCTTAAGATCTAAGAGTACCAACAATCCTATTGTCATTATCCAAGGATATCAGACCCACACCTTTGTAAACCGAGGATATAAGATTCACACAATCCCCCTTAAGTTATCTTTTTTTAAAAAATTTTAATTTATTTTATCCCTTTAATCACTATACATCTGCCATCTGTTTTCAATGACTATCTCGACCAAGAGAAGTAGTATGAAACATGGGCCCAGCAGGTGGCATAATGCTTACATTGCTGGACTCCCAAGTAGTCAAGCGCAGTTGAGGTCCCGGGCCCCATGGGGCTTAAACCTCACGTCAGGGCGTGTGTGCATGCGTGCCAAGATCCCTAGAGAAGAATGGAGGAGAAGGGATTGCGGTGTGGACAATCACCCCGGGGGATGATTTCTCACTTTCTGTCTGTTTCTCTTGTGAATGCACATACCCTATAGCAAAAATCTTTCACTCGGAGGAAAAAAAAAAAAAGTAGTATGAAACAACTGAAGACATTTTTTCTTTAGATTTGCCAGAGAGTGCATAGGCTCACCAGAGACAGAAAAAGATGGAAAAAGTGCTTCTCAACTGGGGCATGGTCATACCACCATCTCTTTCCTCCATTTCTCCATCCCATCAGGATTTGGGGCACACATGCACATGTACCCGGCATGTTTTTTGTTTGGGCACAGATACCTACAGAGGGAAGATGATGCGAAGGCCTAGAAGAAGACAGACATCTACAAAGAGAGAGGCATCAGGAAAAATGCCCTTGATCTCGAACTGCTAGCCTTCAGGATGTAAGCAAATAAATGGTTGGGCCAGCCATCTGGTCTATGGTACTGTGTTACGGGAGTCCCAGCAAACAAATACACCCCTTCAGGTTTCAGAGGAAGGGTCACTGCCAACACTGAGACCCTAGACGTCTGGCCTCCAGAACTGTGACAAAATGCATTTCTATTGTTAGACACCTAGCTTGTGGCGCTTTGTTACAACAGCCCCTGGAAAACAATACAATCACGTTTTCATCTTCTATCGTAGGAGTCCTGGGGAACAGTCCTGACTTTAATTAACAAACCACCAACACTGTATCTAGATTACTCAGTTTATATAGTTAACAGACACTCCCCTCTCTTTCTTGCTTTCTTTCTTTTTTTTTTTTTAAAGACAAGGTCTCACGATGTTGTGATCCTCCTGCCTCAGCCTCACAAGTAGCTGGGACTACAGGACACCCACTTTTAGGGAGGGCCGGGTTCAAACTCAGGCTGCCATGCGGCTTCAGTCTGCCGAGTGGCAGTGTCACCAGCACATCTTGCATGCCTGGGCCTAATCATTGTTGTGGGGGGTCATTTCAGAAGTTGCATGCAGTCATTAGAGAGAGACAGAGAGAGGGGAAATGAGAAATCACCCCAGAGGGTATGGCCACCCCACAATCCCTCCTCCTCCATTCTCTTCCTGGGATTTTGGGCATGCACGCACATGCACCCAGTGTGATTTTCAAACTGTCAGGTCCAGAACTCAAACAACAGTTGGCCATGTGGGAATTCACCACCTTAACCACCTTAACCACCAGGCCACCTGCTGGCCCAGAGCTAATCTTCTTAATTACACTTTAGTTACTCCTTTTAGTTCAACTCTCTCTCTCTCTCACTCTCTCTGTCTTTTAAGAGATATTTTTGCTATAGATCGTGTGACTTGCCAGAAAAACAGAGAGTGACAGAGAGACAGAAAGCAAGAAATCCTGTCCCTGGGAGGATGATCATGCCACAATCCTTCTCCACTATTCTTCTCTCCAGATTTTGGGCACACACACACACACACACACACACACATGCCTGGCGCGAGTTTTAAGCTATCAGGTCTGGGACTCAATGGCAGTAGACCATGTGGGAGTCCAGGGATATAACCATTACGCCATCTGCTGGTCCCAGTCCAATTCTCTTTTAACAGATGTGGCTCCAGCATCCTGAGAAGTTGTAAAATATCCACTCACGTTCACGGGCACAGATGAACCAGAAGTACAATATGAGTCAGACATCTTGGCTCATAACAGAGCGACTCTTCCAACGAAGTCTGGGTTTTACTTTGGCCCTATCACTTTATGCCTCTGACTTGAACAAGACTTACACTCTTTGAACCTCAGGAGCGTATAATGATTTCCTGATTAGCACCCATGAATGATTAAGATCCATGACCAGCACAGGTTACTTGCTGGACAGATGCAAACTGCTGTTCACCTTAGCCTGGGGGTGCAGCAGTGACGCAGCTGGGCCACGCAGGAAAAGCCCCGAGCACGCTGGGCGCCTGATGCCCATGACCCAGGCCAGCGGGGACTGGGGTTGGATAAGCCAGTGAGGACCTTGGTGGGGGCACTGTCCCTTCTCTCTTTCTCATGGAAGAAATAAATAAATATGCTTTTTAAAAATTGCTCCATCCTGACTCTGGGTTGACTTCAAGGCCCTGTTTCTATTTGTGTGCAGATGCCAAGAAACCCTTAAACAAGTAAACCTCTCCTTTTTTAAGAAGTTGTAGAGCAGAAGGCATAGGTAATAGAAATGGACATCTTTCCTATTTGTTTTGGAGTATATTTGGTAACAAGATTCTCTACAATTTTATTTTCACTATCTCATTCAGTTTAGTGCCAGTACTGCCAATTACATTAACTGTAAAACTCGCCGATGCTAACCTCCCAGGGTAGAAGTGGGGCTTTCCCCCTCAGTTCAGATGGAACCTCAACGGCACAGGAAGAAGCCGTCCCACTCTGCAAAGAAAGGTGCCAGATTATTTCAACAAGGCTTCTAGAAAAGACGGCAAAAAGCTGGTGTTTTGGTTTAACTGTTAACCTAACACCTACCATGAGGTGAAATAGAACTTTTAACTTTCAGTAACAAATCCCTGAGTGTAACATGCTCTATTATAATACTATTTCTCAAATATAAACAGGTCAAAGTAAAATTCCAGGAAACAATTTGTTCCTTTTAATTGAGGTCTCATTTATTCATTCAACAAATATTTGTTGAGGTCCTACTGTGTCTCAAGCACTGTTTACATTCTGGGAATACAGCAGTGAACAGGACAGTAAAAAATAAATCTTTATCTTTAAGAGCTTACATCTGGTGAAGGAGAAAGAAAAATGGACAAGACAGAGTCTTGTGATGTGATAATGCTGAGATGAAAAATACAGCAGAGAAGAAAGAATCTAACCAGGAACATAACCAGGGCAGAAAGACCACGGCAGGATGGAGAGATGTGCTAGAAGACAGGAAAGTGAGGAGACAAGTCTTGCAGGTTCCTGGGAGAGGGACCGTCAGAGCAGCAGAAGCAGCCACACAGCATCGCGAGGCCAGCGTGTCTCCTGAAGACCAGGAACAGGCCACCGCGACTGGGCAGAGAAGCACGGGGAGAGCAGGAGAGGAGGTCAGACAGGGCGCTGAGGCTGTAGAAGGGGATCCACGGCAGTGACAGGGCCTCCTGTAACAATCGTGCTTCTCCAAAAATAAGCACAGCACCTCTTGCCTCACAGCTCGTAGTGCATCCTGGCCTGGCAAGAACCATGTCATTTGTGCTGTGATTTTTAGTTCCTGGGTCTCTAAATAGAAGTAACTAGTATTTAAGAATTATTTGTAATACTGAGGGAGAAGTTGCTTTAGGAAGAGTCATTTGAAGGTCTTTTCTTTTTCTTTCATTAGAATGTCCAAAAACTTTCTGAAGTTAATCCTTCAGCAATTTCAATCTTCTTGTCATCTTAACCTCAATATTGTCCTTTTTACAGCAATCATCTTGGCTGGTAACACTAGCACAAATTGGGAAATACGATAAATTACTTATGCATAATATATATTTTATAAATTATGGCAAGCAAGAGCTATATGTATCTTGATTATGGAGAATTACCGAGTTTTCAATGTAATCAAATATTCCCACTGCAAAAATTGGGGAAGGAAAGAGGCAGTGACGTCAGATGGGTTGAACAAGCATCTGGGTAACTGACAAGACCTAGTGTGGTCCACAACTCCCACAAGCAAAACGAGGGAAACCATCCCGAAACCAGGGTGGCTGCACAGAGTGCCTGAGGGACAGATGTTAGTCACGGATTTGAAAAAGGAATTAGAAGCATGGAGTCTGGGAGAAACATAAGAGTGGCATGACTCTCCGAGAGGTCCAGCAGACTGAAGTTGAAGACGGGCTGGGGCTTTTTTGAATAAAAAGGCTGAGACACCAAAAGGGGCCTTTTTATTTGGTCTGACAAAAAGCTTTAAAACGAGGTACTGCATCGAGTATTAGAACTCGAAATAAATGAAGCTACAGCAGCAGTGCCCCTGCTTGCTTTGAAAAAAATGCAAACTTCTAAGCATGGAGAAAACGTGGACACAACAGCACCAAATTTAATTAAATAATTATCAATAGTTATTTGGGGAATTACAGTGAACTAAAATTATAACAGAAATCTAGACAGAAGAAGACACTGCCTCGGTAAGAGCTGTGCCTGTCACCACAATGTGACTCCTCTGTGTCCACGCTCTGTTGTCCATACCCCATTTCTCACTGTACACGTAGGCCTGCCTGGGAGAGATGGACAGCTCCTTCTCCAAAAGTTCTTAGTCCTCCGATGAACCTCTACATCCCAACTACACACCACATATAGACAGACAGATAGATGCTAGATATAAATGTTTTTGAGAGGGATTTTTGCTATACGGCATGTGCACTCATTGGAGAGACAGAGAGACAGGAAGTGAGAAATCACCCCCAGGGGGGATGGCCACACTGCAATCCCCTCTCCTCCATTCTCTCTCGGGATCTTGGGCACGCACGCACAGGACCTGACATGAGTTTCAAGCTGCCAGGTCTGGGACACTCATAGCAGTCCATCATGCAGGAGTCCGCACCTTAACCGCTACCCCACCTGCTAGTCCCATACCACACATATTTTTAAATTTTTTTTAAAAAGAGTCTTCATCTTCTACTTTTTACAAACGTGCATTTCCCCAGTGTTCTTAGCCAAACATCTACTGTCTGTGACCCCTGACCCTCCAGGCCATTACTCTCTCCACACTTGTAGGCCGGCAGGCTTCGCGTCCAAGTCCTTCTTCCTCCCCAGCCCTCATTTCCCTCCCTGCTGTTATCGCCCTCTGCTGCTAAGTAAGGTGCCTCATTGCTCTCCTTTTCTTGTGGGAGAGAAAATTCCAGCTTTGAGTCTCAGCTCAAAACAAACCTTCCAGTGGGCAGCATGGAGAGCGTCTTACCTCCTGAGAAACGCTCCTCAGTAGCCTCTCCGTCAGGGCTTGCCCCAGCCTGTGAGCGGCCCTCTGGGAACGATCTCACAGAGCCTGATCTAACACTAGCAATTTGATCAGTAAAACACAATGTAGAAATTAGGGCCTGCTGTAAGCTCTAGTGTCTTTTCAGTGAAGGGAAGAGTAACAGAGAAAAGATATAGATTGCTTTATTTTCCAAACAGTGCACCCGTAGATTCTTCTTAGTTTCTTCTCTCTTTTCAGGTTCAGGAGTAATAAATTCTTGTTCTTTGCTGTCAAATGCATCATTCTGGGCAAATTTCATATTGTCCACCATGAGAAGAAGGAGGTAACGTGGCTAGTGCTCACAATGCCCGGCACTTCAGAACCTGTTCATGTTTTTAAAATATATGTCTTCTTGCTTCTTTAGTCCTTTGATTCCATTTATTTTAGTTAGTTAGTTTTGCTTCTAATTAACACGAACTAACTGCATGCCCACACACATGCATATACACCAGTGTGTACACTGATATTTTGATAGATGTATACGCTCGTGAAACCGTCGGAGTAATAAGCATGTCTATCAACTTAAGTATTTGTCATTTCTTTGTGTGAGAACATTTTTTTTTCATGAGCCGATTTTTATTATCTCTTCATTTCTTGCATTTGAAATACTCTTCAATGATGTCCTTGGCCTGAGATTCCTTGCCATAGTCCTTAACTACTACACAGCTGCAACCGACCACTTTCCGGGGTTTTCCCTGTCAATTTCACAGAGGCCTACTCATTCTCCTAGTTTCTTGTTGTCATCAACCTTAATCAGGTGGATTTGGTGTTCAGCACGAAGGGCCTCCACCAACGTGACAAGCATGGGTCATCACAGTTGGATGCAAGCACACACGGGTGTGAATCGAACTTTCAGTTACCTTGATAGTTAAATGTAAAAGTCCAGATGCTTCTACAACACGCTTGAAATTCCATTAACGTTTTGAAAAACGAGGGTCTGCACCTGTAATCCTCTCCTTTAGCTTTTTTTTTTTTTTTTTGACAGGTTTTTGCTATAGAGCGCATAGGCTTGCCAGACAGACAGAGAGAGACAGAAAGACAGAAAGTGAGAAATCACCCCCCCTGGGGGATGGCCACGCCGCAATCCCTTCTCCTCCGTTCTCCTCTCGGGATCTTGGGCACGCATGCACACATGCCCGGTGTGAGTTTTAAGCCACCGGGTCCAGGATGCGAACCGCGGTCAACTGCATGGGAGTCCAGCAACATAGCCATTACACTAACTGCTGGTCCCTCCTTTAGCTATTTTGAAATGCACAATACAATATTATTACTGCAGTCACCTTACTGTGCAAGGAAACACCAGAACTTCTTCCTCTTGTCCCACTGTAACTTTAACCTGTTGACCGATGTCTCCCCTGTCCTCTCCCACCACTCTCCACCTCCAGCCTCTGGTAACCAATGGTGGCCACAGCATTACTCCTGAAACCACATCCTTCATGAATGCTGGCTTCCAATGACGCTCACAAAAGGTATCACTGTGCTCCATTCCCAGTGCCCACAAATAAAAGTCTTACTCGGAGGATGCACAAAACTGCAACTGTTCTCTGGTCATGTTAACTTTACTGTTCAGAACTGGATGATATAAATATAAAACACATCCTCCAACCTTGTGTCATCCTTGAGGTCTTCGTGCTGAGTGCGATCACCACATTCTTGCACTGTAATCCCTCCAGGCTGACCACACTGCTGCCTTCTGTGTGCTGCCACATGTGGAGAGGATAAAAGGAGCAACCCCATCAGGCCAACATGCCTCCCCCGTGTGCAGTGCAGCTGAAGACCGAGCCAGAGAGCACGATGTCACACGAGGCAGAGCGAGAAGGGAGTCACCTGGGATGGCTCGCTGACCCTGCAGAACAACGGCCTGGAGATCTTGAGAGAAGACAGACATGGGCAACATGGGGCACCCAACATAAGGTAGGAATCCTGCGGAGGGAATGGGCAACTAATATGGATGCCAAAAGCAGAGAGGTCCTGGGTAAGGACACCTGTTTCCAATTCTATTGCCTTCAAGTGTTGCCAACTTGAGGGGACTCTACAATCATGACAGGGACAGGCAAGAGCCCACTATGGATTCATAGGCATGGCTGAACTCCAAGGGACAGAAGTGGACCAGAGGGACTCCAGGGCCCTGACTTTGTCCTGGATGCAGCACGTGTGTAAGTTACCAGAACAGGGCCAGCCATGGCTTGGTGGTTAAGATGGCTGGATCCCACATGGCTGACTATGTGGTTCAAGTCCTGGACTCAGAGGCTTGAGAAACAAGACAAGCTCATGCCCTAAACCCTGAAAGGTTTAAACCCCAAATCTCTTTCTGGAAAATGGACTCATCCTTTGAAAAATTAAAGTATACACACACACACACACACACACACACACACACACATATAGTCCTTGGAAAAGTCATGACACATTTTTGCATAGAAAAATACACTATGACTTTTCCAATGACCCAATAGTGATTAGTTACTCAGAAAGAAGGTATCCAGGATAATCATGGGAGCCCAGCCCTGTTTGAGCTCACAAAGGAGACACTGTGTGGACGAGCAGGTGATCAGTTTACCAAGCTACCCTTCTGCAATCAGGGCCTAGCTGCCTAAGCCCAGCAACAGAGCCCCAGAGCCCCAGAATACTCTCTCAAGTATATGGTGCTTGGTTCCTCGGAATATCTGGTCAACCTCTCTGTAAGATGGAGAGCTTCAGACGCTAAGTGGAAGGAAATGGGACTAGGGCCCATCACGTCACAACAGAGGTCTGTAACACCCTGAGTGGATGGTACTACCAGCCTCTGGACAATTTCAGGCATCAGAAAGGACTTAGAAAAGTTCAAGGAAGGCACAGAGCATGGCAATTCATGAGACCAGGGCAGAGACCACACTCACCCACCTATAAGGCCCCATTTGCCATCCCCAACACAGAAGCCCATACTTTCAGTGTGTTGTGCCCAGAATCATGCAGCATCCATATGCATGTAAAATCTATCTGTGACTTTGCACCAGGAAATAACATACGTCAGTGCTTCTCACTCCTCTACAAAATAGCCATGTGCTCCACAGCTGAATAATTGGGAAAAATAACTATCGTTTAATCTCATTATTTACTTTGTTATTGATGATAGTGAAATCAAGAAAGGGCTCAGTCCCTTGCAATTTCACCTCCATCTCCACCTCTATCTCCCCAGCCTCTCCCATCCTCACCACTCACATTCTGCCACTAAGCGGGTTCTCAAAGACAGACTGGCCTCCCCTCTGCATCGAGTGCCGTGGCCTTGACTTTCTCAGTGCAGTACAAGACTGCTCACCACTGGTGTTCAATCAACACTTTCTGAACAAATGCCCCCAATTCCCATCCCACGGATGACTCCGAGAGTTCATTTAGCTCAGTTCTGCGATCCATAGGGCAATGATACAGCAGAAGTTTATTACATTAAGAACATGACAAACTAGGTTTCAAAACCAAGAGAATACGGGAATAAGAGCCTCAGTGCTGACCCCAGTGATGGGATAAACAAACAGGCAGCTGTAATCACCCAGTGTAATCCTATTAATCACAACAGCCCAGAATGAAACAGGAGACAACTGAGACTCCTGCAGCAGCGCTAAATTACCTTCCTCCGCCGCTGTCACACGGGAGGAAACGATTCATCATATGGAAGCCTGCAGCTCATTTTCCACATGAAAAATGAGCTTAAGTATAATTTAATGAATCCTCAGAAAAGAGGTATATTTCCATAATGTTTAGGGCTTTGTTTAAAAAAAAAAATTCAAGCACTTCCTGGATAATCAGACTGTGGCACTGGCCTAGATGGAGTTCATGTGGAAGGTCCTGTTGGCCTTCCCTGGCACAGATGTGCCTGCCCCTCACTACATAAATAAGCAACCCTGCACGTGTGTACCTCCTGCTGTGGGCCTTCCACGTCTCATGGCATGTGCTGATGGGCTCCAGCCTCCAGGTCCTCAAAACCTGCCCCAGATATAAGACGTAGCGAACTTGCTATGGTCGTTCTCAAACTCCATGGCCAATCCTGAAGTCACATCTGGGCTACAGTCATTTTGCTTAGTGACGAAGGCTTTTGGAGCTTTCAAAATTTCAAGGACATTTTACGCTATTTTCAAAGATGGCAGCAAGCAGAAAGGGCCACGGTCTACAGTGAGGGCTTCTTTAGAACACACAAATAGTAAACTGAGCCTTGAAGGAGACGAAGGACGTGCCCACACAAAGATGGAAAGATGGGTTTTTCAAGACGGAATTAGATACTCAAGACATGGAAGGAAGAGCTTCCTGGAAGACCGACGGGGGGGGGGGGGGGGGGGGGGGGGGCTGGGAGACAAGCACCCTGTCTGCATTCAATGTGTATAAAATAATGGTTAAAAATAACAGTTGCAAAATACAATAACAGTAACAGTTGCTAGATATAGTCAGGGCAGTTTAGAACACTACTGTGCATAAATTTGTGCTCTTTAAATAAAAAATTTAAAAACAATCCATTTCTATCAAAAGGTAGCCTATTGAAAATTATTTTAAAATGAGCGAATTGGGGCTAGCAGGTAGTGTGGTGGGCTCTCACATGGCCAGCTGTGGTTCGAGTTCTGGACCTGGTGACTTGAAAACCATGTCAAGTACGTGCATGCACGTGCACATCCAAAATCCCAAGAGGAGAAGGGATTGCAGCATGGCCATCCCCCTGAGGAGTTGATGTCTTACTTTTCTTCTTTCTTTCCAGCGAGTGCATACACCACATGGGGGGGGGGGGGGGGGACAACTTAAAGACGAGAGAATTCACAATGTTCCCTCGTTTTCTGGGCTTATACATGCCATGTGGATTTTATGTGTGACTCACGTGAACACAGTATCCCTCTGCAGCACGCATTAGTACGGAGGACAAGGTAGCGAAAAGGGCTGTTGGTCCTCAAGTCCCAGCTCTGAGATCGGGGACTGGCTCCAGGGCCAACCCCTGGATGGCTTCTGCTAAGCCTGGAAAACGATTCCCACTCAACTTGAAAGGGAATAAACTGGCTCTCGTGCAGCGTGGCCTTCGCAGTGTGCACTGAGGACCCCACCGCAGCGCTAAGGCAGCCGCATCTCCGGAGTCTCACTTGTTCCTTCTCACAGCCGCCCATAGGACTGGCACCGCCCTCCTCTCACGTGCGCAGAAACTAAGGCTCTGGGGTCAGGCGCAGGCCGGCCCTCCCTGACCCTGCCCCACTTGGTCTCTGGGGGTGCTGCCTCCTGCGGATGCCGCTGAGCGTAGGAGACAGAGGAGGGCACCCTCGTCGGGGGCCTGGGGGCCGCGACTTGGCTTTCCTCAGCAGACCCAGGTGTCGGGGATGTACAGATGTGTGATGGCTAGACAAATACAGGTGTAGACACACGTCCTATGGCGTCTCTTCTCAGGAGTATTGACTGATAAAATATCACACATCACGTTTCCAGCCAAATAAACAGGTGCATGTGAGCCTGCACACGCGTGAGCTTGCGTGTGTGACTGCTGCGTGTAGACAGGCTGCTCAGGGGGCCCGGGAGGAATGGTCCCAATGGCTCAGCAGCGCTGCGACTCTTGGAGATGACGTGGGTGGTTTGCCTCGTGCCCACGGAGGAACTGCTGTGAAGAAGCCCCCGCTTTCGGAGCTCTGCGCATTGCAGCTCTGCAGCGGGGCGAGCTGACGCCTGCGGACAGCCCCGTGCCACGCCTCAGCCCCAGGACGGCCGCCCCCATCTGCGGCATGTCTGCGGCCCTACCAGCCTAGGCCACTGAGGGAGGAGCTGGGCGACTTCGGGCGGGCCAGTCGCCTCCCTGAGCTTCCTCGGCCCCACGGGATGGTCGCAGCACTGCCTGTGGGGACCGGGGAACACACACGGGAGAGTGTGCAGTCTGCGGCCCAGGGCTGGGCCGAGGGCGCATGACGTTCCTGGTTCCCTGCGGGCTAGGGCGCCACAGCGGCCCTCGGGGACCCCTCCTCCCAGCACGGGCGAGGCCTGATTCCTGCAGGTCCTCTGCTGCGCTCCTCCCTGACGTGTGCCGCCACGTCCACATCCACACTGACCACAGCTAGACTTCACAGTTCTCCAGCCCTTTCCACATTGACCACGGCTGGACTCCACTGTTCTGCAGCCCTTTCCACAGGCCCATGTGGCCACCCAGACGCATTCTGCCACTAGTAAAAATACATTGTCCAGGGGGGTTACGGTGCTGGGCTCCTACATGGCCAACTGCCATTCAAGCCCCAGATCTGGCTGTTTGCTCTCTCTCGCTCTCTCTCTCTCTCTCTCTCTCTCTCTCTCTCTCTCTGTCTTTCTCTGGTGTGTGTGTGTGTGTGTGTGTGTGTGTGTGTGTGTGCCATACAGCACATTTTAATTTAAAAACTAATAATTCAGGGCTGGCAGGTGGCATGGTGATTAAGGGCGCTGGACTCCCACATAGCCAACCACAGTTCAAGTCCCGGACCTGGCAGCTTGCTTTCTCACTTTTCCTCTCTCTGTCCCTCTCTGGTCAAATTTAAATAAAGAAATAAAGATAAATAAGATAATTCTTAAAAAAAATAATAATTCATAAAATTAAATAATTCTTTAAAAAGAAAAGTGCCCCAGACACTGGTGCTGGCACTCCCAGGTGGCCTGCCGCACAGGAACCCCTCAGGCACCCACTGTGACCAGCAGGAAGGGCCGGCTGAGGCTCTGGGGGGCTGCCAGAACCGGCAGAGCAGATTCAGGAGCAGCTGCCCTCCTTAGGCCTGGGGGAGCAGCTGCCGAGGTCCTGAGAACCGCCATACCCCGGGGAAGGCGGAAGAGTGGCCAGGCTGGACCCCGGGTCGGCAGCCACTGACGACTCGTAAGCACGCGCTGCTGACACGCTGCGTCATGCCCCGATCGCTGCTACAAAATTAAGCCCGCGATTAAATTCCCTTCCTGGCTCTGGGCGCTTATGCTTTCTACTCCCATTGGGTCCACGCCTGAAGGTCTGCTATGCGAAGGTCACAGAGCCCTCCGAGCCTTCTTACGAGCAAAGAAGGCAACAAAAGACCGTTATCAAACACGAGCTGTCTGCCCTCTCCCGGCAGGACTCTTCATACTCATGGAAGCAGATGGTAATTTTATGATGGATCGAAACAGGTGAGTAATTGTCCAGGGAACCAAAAGACGAGGACATGTTCTGATCTCAAAAATCCAAGAATAATTCTTTAAATAGCATAAATTATTCAATGGCTGTCCAAGCCACTCTTCAGGCAGCTGTGGTGGCCCTACAGGACGGTGCCACTCCGTGCCAGCTTGGGCTGCATGCGAGGCCAGGGCAGGCGTGGTGGCACACCTGTAGTCCTAGCTAGCTGGGCAGCTGGGACCGGAAGGATCACCGTTTGGTGAGTCTTCATCAAAATTACTCTCTCTTCTTAGCCTTCCCACCCATGAATTCTCTCTCTCTAATTACTGGATTGTCAGAAAAGTCGTGATGCATTTTTGCATAGGAAAACATAGAAATATATACATCATGACTTTTGCGATGACCCAGTAAAAAGTCTCCTACAACTTGCTATAAAATCAAAACTGGATAAAGACTGAGTAGAAATTTACCAAATTCAAAAGCTTCAAAGAAATGCCATGAGTAAGTCTGAATTGCTAAACCTAAGTTTCAAAGTGAGCCTCAGAAACACATTTGCAATCATTAGCAAATATCTGCATGAAGCAATGGATATGCCTAAGTGGGTAAACAGCAGTCCTCATAAGATACAACTAGTTTCTCAGTAAACTCTTTCTTCACACAGTAGATGAGGCAAACACTAACCTGATCCCAAATTATTAACAACGAATATTCATAGAGATAAAGGAAATGTTGACATGCTTTATCTTTTATAGTTTAAGAATTCTGTCTCCATATCTCTGTCGCTCTCTGGTGAGCACATACACTTTCTGGCAACTAAAGAGAGAAAAACAAAAAGAAAGAAAAGGAAAGAAAGAAAGAAGAAAGGAAATTCTTTTAAAAAAAAAATTCCAGATTCTACAATGGCTCCTCATTTAATTTACAGGTCACTTTCATCAGCTCATTAGAAAAACTTGGGTTGTTTGAAAACCGTCCCTTCGCTCTCTGACTGCAGAGGCGTCCGCTGTTTTCCCGACACTCGTGCTCTGTCCTCTGGCAATGACTCTCTGGTTTTGTCATAGGGATCCTCTTCCCTCCCACTCTCACTCTCTGTGATGTGGGGAAACTGGACTTCCCCTCTTGGCTCCTTCACACCCTCAGCTCCTCCCTCTGTTCTGACAGCTCTGAGGTCTCTGTCCTTGGTCACATGACAGGATAGGACCTTGGCACAACTGAGGTTCCTTGTTAGAGTGCTGTTCCCGTGCAAGCACCTGCCAGCTGACTTTATATCCCAGTTCCGAAAGCTCAAGAAAAAGATTCCAAAGAGCACATATTCATTCCACCATTATTACTGGCTCATTCGTCAAAATGTTGGGATTAAACACCAAAAAGAGAAGCTCTTCAGCCAAACGATGCCCCCAGGCAGCATACCAGTCTCCTTCCCTTGTAAGCACAGCCTTTTTCCCTCTGTGCCAACATTTCCCAAACCACCCAGAATGGCCATTCTCAAGTGCGGAGAGTTCACCTTGATTCAACCAAAGTGGAAAACCTTCGGAATCTAAGTCCCAGCAGCTACTAGGAAGAGAATCTGACATTTCCCCCATCAACATGGGCAGTGCTGTCAGCGTCTAAGAGGGACGACGAAAGTCACCCAGAGGGCAGGTAAGATTTTCACAAAGCTACCTCACCAGCCTCAAATATTCAAATGCCTCCCCAAGGCTTTCAGGAGTGAACCCGCAGCAGAGAATGTTAATTTGTTGCTTTTATTCCTTGCACATTGCTAGCCACGGTCTGAGGAACAGTATTTTATAGGTGACAAATGATGAGTATTTGCTTGAAAAGCAAGTAATAAGGAAAAAAGTTATTTGCATAAATTAGAAAAGTTTGAAACGTCCTTAAACATCTAAATTGTTGTCTACATTATGCTGTTCAGAGCATATTTTTAATAAACATAACTGTATGGAATAATTCTAGGCTTAGTGAATTTAATGAAAATCTGACATCTTACTAAATTGATTCAGAGCAAAGAAGAGTCCCAGAACGAAGGAGAATTAGAACCTCTCCACACCACGTTACCACAGAGATTCTATTATTGATAGGAATGCAGGTAGACATCAAATTATTTTTACATTATGAATATTTCACCAACCGACATTAGGAAGGGAAAGAAAATGCTATATGACATAATTGAGCAAATGCCTCCCCAGAAATCCCAGCAGTGAGCTAACAGCCTGTCCCTGCTGCCTGGTGAAAGCTTCCGATTGCCTGGGTTGTCACGTGACGAGAGACCGATGCTTGGCACGCGTGGACACTGCAAGAGGGTGAGGGCTGACCATAAAGCCACCAGCACTGATGTGCCACTGCAGATGAGCAGCCAGCCAGGAACGGCCCAGCTGCCAATGTCCAGAGTCGCCTGTACAGTCACTCAACCACTCGGGGCCCAGAGAGCATTCGTATTTGGTTCTTTTATTTTCTCAGCTGTACTGCTAGACCCTTCAACAGTGCCTGGCATAGACCAGGGCCTGGATGTTCACCTGTTAAATAAGCAGAGGGGTTCTACCAGTGAGTCCAGCATGAAGAGGAAGAGTCTATATTGATTTAACTTGTTAAAGACCGAGTCATTTTTCTACAAATCTGTTTCTAATCAAAACAATAAAAAACGCAAAAGGATAAAATACATATATTTTATATATTTAGACTTCCAAGAAAAAGGATAGCAGTCTGGAGCTGTTGTCCTCTAGGGGCGGTTACTAATTAGTTGTCTATGGTACTAAAGGCAATCACTATAAACCAACCCAAAAGAAGCTGCTTTGGCTTAGAGATTATTTCTGAAGTGAAGAAATTTGAGATTCAACAGATGCAGAAAGAAGCCTTTCTAGACTTCCTTATCCCACTAAGAGCAGAAGCTGCTGAGAATGAGGACTGCCGTAGGTCCCCTTTCCTAGCCAAGTTCTGTAGTCATAAAGATAGGAAATCAACACTAAGATGGACCTGCACAGACAAAGCCTCTAAGCAATCCTTATCTCCCATTAGTTTGCCCAAATATTCACCTTCCCACAATTTACTGCTCCTAGGAAGATGAAAACCCTTCCTTCGTGTTGTCACATCTCCATGTTTACCACTCCTTTTTGGAAATGGCACATAAATGATGAGAACTATCTATTCTTTGGATCTTACTGCCTTTCTAGGAGGGCATCCATGGCATAAAAATCAATGCCCATTAAAATTTGTATGCTTTTCCTCCTGCTAATTTTACTTTTTCCAGGACCAGCAGATGGCATAATGGTTATGTTGCTGGACTCTCATGTAGTTGACCGCAGTTCGAGTCCCAGACCCAGAGGCTTAAACTTATGCCAGGCATGTGTGGGTGCATGCCTAAGATCCCAAGAGGAGAATGGAAAGAAGGGATTGCAGCGTGGCCATCCCCCGGGGGGGTGACTTCTTGCTTTCTGTCTCTCTGTCTCTTTCTATCTTTTCGGCAAATATACACACCCTATAGCAAAAACCTCTCTATTAAAAAACAAACAAACAAAAAACTTTCTTTTCCCAATCACTTTGCAGGGTTCCAGCCAGTGATTCTGTGAAGGCAGGAGGGAGAAGAGCTCTTCTTCCTTCCCCACACCACCTTCCACTTCTCTTCTCCCCATGACGACCGTCACTGCACACCACTCCTTCGCGCGGTGACTTTAACTTGGGTAAGGACACTGAGCTCTGAAGTCACACGTCTCCTCACTTAAATGAAGAACTGTTACCTGACAGAGTCTAGACCCCTGTCAGTCAGTGTAAGAAGAAATGGCATTCAAGTGCAGCAAGAGAGGCTTCAATGAAACATGAGGAAAAACTTCAGCTGGATAAGACACTGAAATGCAAGAAATGCTCCTATTTAGAGATCTTTAAAGTAAGAAAACAAACAAAAAAAAAATGAAGCTTTTAAAAATCTTCTCAGGAGTCTGGTCTCGAATGGTTTTCCAAGGTTCCTGTCTGCTCCCGGATCCTCCTTCGTCACCACTCTTAATAAACATGTACCAGCTCAGCATCTGAAGTCAAGACATGAAGCAATTCAGACTCTGGCTATTTGATAAATTAACTGATGTCTTTCAAGTTTCCAGGTACAAAAAATTAGCCAATATTTTCTCTGCATTAAGAGGATGAAAAAAAGATCCCATTACCATGTACAGACGTAACACATTTTGAAGTAATATGCCCTCACTCCCATGTGTATAACAGGCATTTTTCATCTTTTCAGAAATTATTTTAATTCTGTCTGGAAAATAAAACACAATTTAATATAGAGACTTCCTGTTTCTCCACCCACATATGTATTTGCATTTTCAGCCTTTAATTAGGCTTGCAATATAAAAAATGCTCTTTAAATTGACAGTCCTTTGAGATTAACTGCTTTATTCCATTTATGTATTTACTAGACTATCCCTAGAGAAGTATTTCAGGCCCAAAGTCCCATATATAATAGGTGAAAATAAAATAGAATTGGATTGATGTGTTTTAGCCAAAGCCCATGAGACCCATGTATTCTGCTATGTATTCTGGTCCATTTCTTTTTTTCTTTCTCTTTTTTTCTACAGGGCACAGAGGTAGAGAGAAAGTAAGAAACTCCTTTTCCTCCACTCCTCTTAGGACTTTGGGCATGTACACTCGCATGCCCGCCATCTTTTTTAAGCCACTATATCTAGACTCAAATCACAGTCGGACATGTTGGGTCCAACACCTTAACCACCATGCCACCTGCTTCCCCTCTTCTTTCTCTCTGTTTTTAATTTGCTAGAGAGAGAGGGAGAGGAAGGGAAAGAGCACACCGTGTGGGGTGTGGTTAGGCCACAGTCGATGTTTCCATCTTGTTGGGATTCTGGATACACATGCATACGAGCCTGGTGTGTTTTTCAAGTCACAGGGGCGGGACTCACATCATGGCTGTCAGCTAAGTGGGTTGCAGCTCAGTTAACCACCAGAGCCTGCCCATTTGTTTCTTTGTTATTTCCCTTTATTCTTGCTCCATGTCCTTCCCTGGATGTCATCATCCATGGTCAGGAACTGTCAACTCTTCCTCAGAACTGCCTGTAGCCCAAACTGTTATTCTGAGTCCTAGACCCACCTCACAGCTGTCCACCCGACACGTGACACTGCACACCACTCCTTCACTTGGTGACTCTAACTTGGGTAACAGCACGGAACTCCCTTTCAGACATTTTTAATGTCTCTAAAATCCACAGAATCAGACCAACACTCATGATCTGTTCTTAAACTCTCTCCCTCAAAATGTGTGGGCTGGGACCAGCAGTTAGCGTAATGGCTATGTCGCTGGACTCCCACGTAGTCGACCGCGGTTCGTGTCCTGGACCCGGTGGCTTAAAACTCATGTCGGGCGTGTGTGCGTGCGTGCCCAAGATCCCAAGAAGAGAATGGAGGAGAAGGGATTGCGGCGTGGCCATCCCCCCTAGGGGGTGATTTCTCGCTTTCTGTCTCTCTGTCTCTCTCTGTCTGTCTGGCGAGCGCACATGCCCTATATCGAAAACCTCTAAAAAAAAAGAAAAAAATGTGTGGGCTTTTCCCAGTGCTATATGTCTTGGGGACCTGGAACTGCCATTTATTCAGTGAGTAAACGCCATCTCTTTAAGAGCTGCTCATTTGGGGAAGCTAGCAGGTAGTTAGGAGGTTAAGGCACTTGAGCCCACGTGGCTGATTGTACAGGTTGAGTCTCAGATAAGGTGACTTGAAAATCACAGGTGCAGGACCAGCAGTTGGCATAATGGCTATGCCGCTGGACTCCCATATAGTCAACTGCGGTTTGAGTCCCAGACCCAGTGGCTTAAACTCACGCCGGGCGCATGTGCATGCGTGCCCAAGATCCTGAGAGGAGAATGGAGAAGGGATTGCGGCATGGCCATCCCCCCGGAGGGTGATTTCTCGCTTTCTGTCTCTCTGCCTCTCTCTTTTTTTCTTGTGAGTACACGCACCCTATAGCAAAAATCTCTCCAAAAAAAGAAAAAGAAAAAAAAGAAAAGAAAATCACGTGCACATGTGTGTGCATGCATGCCCCAAAATCCCAAGGAGAAAGGTGGAGAAGGGACTGCAGCAACGTCATCCCCGCTGGGAGGTGACTTTCTTTCTTTATTTATTTCTTTGTTTCTTTCTTTTTCTTTCTCTCTTCCTTCCTTCCTTTCTTTCTTTTTTAGAATTATTTATTTATTTAATTCCATTTACTATTATTTTTAATTTGACCAGAAAGAGAGAGAGAAAGGGAGAGGGAGAAAAGCAAGCCGCCAACCATGGTTGACCATGTGGGAATTCAAGTCCTTTAGCCACCACACCACCTGGTGGCCCAGGAGGTGACTTCTCTCTCTCACTACTGATTTTACCTCCTGAAGTATCTTCAAATTCTACTGCCTGTATTTCTAATAGCAATAGCCTAGTCTCCTGGGTATACAGGCTATATTATATGTTTTATTTATTTATTTATTTATTTATTTATTTATTTATTTATTTATTTTAGAGAGAGAGACTTTTGCTATAGGCCATGTGTACTTGCCGGCGAGACAAAAAGCAAGAAATCATCCCCCAGGGGTATGGCCATGCTGCAATCCCTTCTCTTCTATTCTCCTTTCAGGATTTTGAGCACACACGCAAATGTGCCTATTGTGAGTTTAAGCCACCAGATCCAGAACTTGAACCATGTTCGACTACGTGGGAGTCCAGTGACATAACCATTATGCCATCTGCTGGCCCCTTATTATTATTTTTTTTATTTAAGACAGAGCCACCTCTGATGCAATAGTGCCTCAGCCTCCTGTGTAGCCGGGATCATATACCCCACTGTACTTAACTTTAAGGGTGGGCGAGGAATTGAACCTGGCCTCCTGGCAGCCTCGGCCTGTGGTGCAGTGTCTGAGCAGCTTGTGCTGCCATGACTGGGCCTCTGCTATACTATCTCAGACTGGAATATCCATCTTATCAATCTTCTTGAACTCATCTTTGCCCCTCTTCAATCCATTTCTTCCCATGCAGATGATCTTTTAAAACCCAAATATGCCATTCTTCATCCTGATAAAGTTTTTAGAAAAAAACAGCAAAATCCTTTATCTGGCCTAAAAATGTCCTTGTGGCCAAGCCTAGGCTTCTGTGATGACCTGTGACCAAGCTTTCATGCAGTCCCTTTCTATGCCCTCGCTGGAGATAGCATTTCACCTGGGGTATAAATCTCTGGTCAGTCTGACACCTCACTAGACTAAAAGATCTTGAGGGCGAGAACAACGCACATTTTTTAAATTCTCACTTTACTTTATTTCAGCACTAGTACGGTTCATAGCACCAGTTACTAATCAACAGACAGTCATTCAGTAACCAAATGGACAAACGCTTTCTACTGAGGGATAAGGAGCCATCTGCAGATAGGATTTCCAGAAGACACAGACTAGGACACTTTTCTACATAACTCTTCTACCTGCCCGAGGATGTTTGAAATTCCAAGACTAAGGGACAAGACCTTTTATTCCATGTTACAAGGAAGCTTGAAATATAAATGTCTCTGAGAGCTGGAGCATTAAGGGGACAGTCCAGGGAACAGGGGAAGCTGCAAGCTGAGGCTGTTTATGTTGTCAGCCCCCCTGCGGCATCAGGTGAGTCACCTGGTAACTGGTCTGGTTTTCAGTGTCTAGCACTCTTCCCTAGAGCTGTAAATTCCATTCAGAGTTTGAGATTCACTGAGCTGGTCTGGACTTTGTAGCTTAGTCTTAAAATTTGCATTTCTTACTCCCAACCCGTCTCCTGAAATTTTGCATTAGTTTCTGATCATTTATACATTGTAGTTATATTTTGGCATTCTGTCCAGTACTGGCATTTTAATTGTCTTAGTCTGTCTGATGCAGCTACAACAAAATACCTGTGATTGAGATTGTGTGAATTATAGAGAACAGACACTTACTGTTCCCAGATCTAGAGACTGGGAAGTTCAAGATCAAGCCACAAGCAGCGAGGGCTGCATTCGATTGTCCAGTGAGGGCTGCACCCTTCAAGTGGAGGAACGTGTGCCTTCACATGCTGGAAGGCAGAAGAGATACAAATGCCATGTGGACCCTTATCTGAAAGGGTCTTAGCTTCCAGGAAACAAGCCCTCATGGATGACTCATAAGGGTCCCACCTATCAGGACCAGCAGATGGTGTAATTGTTATGTCACTGGACTCTCAGGTCCGTGGTTTGAGTCCCGGGCCTGGTTACTTAAAACTAACACCTGGTGTGTGTGTGTGTGTGTGTGTGTACGTGCCCAAAATCCCGAGAGGAGAATGGAGAAGAAGGGATTGTGGCGTGGCCATCCCCCCCCCCACCCCCCACGAAGGGGGGGGGGTGTGATTTCTTGCTTTCTGTCTCTCTGGCAAGAGCACATGCCCTATAGCAAAAGTCTCTTTCTAAAAAAAAAAAAAAAAAAAAAAAAAAGGTCCCACCTATTAAAACCATCACATTGTCATTACCTAAGCTCTAGAGGAGACATATTCAAACCACAGCATTCCCCATGCTCTTCCAAGTTCCTCCCAAGGACTGGAGTAACTCTGGATACCCTACTCTTTGACATGACAGAGACTGCCACCTGCCGACAGATCCGCGGGGTGAGCATCTGCCTCACTTCCAAGGAGTCCCTATTCCCTGTTTCGTTGCTGTTGGGACATTACCGAGCCAGTCTGGGAACCCCCCCCCTTTTTTTTTAATCTCAAGTTTTTAAAATTAAATTAAATTAAATTTGTTTATTATTATTCTTCAATTTGACCAGAGAGAGACAGAAAGAGAGGGGGAGAGTAAAAATGCAAGCAGCCAGGTCCGGGACTCAAACTGTGGTCAGATATGTGAGTGTCCAGCAACCCAACCACTACGCCACCTGCCAGAATCCCTTCTTAGACTTTAATCAGACTGTTATCAGCTGGCTCTCTGTCATTCAAACTCTTCTTCCTGAGAGTCTCCATTACCAGGAACAGGCAAGCCTAAATGCTGACCCTGACTCCTGAGCTTCCCTACCCTTTACACCTCTGTAGTCATGTTCTGCTGTGCCACTACTCTCTAGGGTGTTATGACAACGATAATAAAAAGATGTGTGAGATCTAATTATTTCTGCAACGGGCTGTGGTAGACAAACTAAGATGGCCCCAATCACCTCTACCTCCTGGTACTCAAGCCCTTGTATAATCCTTACTCTGGAGGACTGACTTGGTTTCAATCAAGAGAATAAGGCAAGATTGATGAGAACATACATTCTTGATTACACGACATAAGATTGTAACTTCTCTCTTGCTAGCAAACTTTAACCATCTATTCTGCCCACTGCTGGCTTTGATGGAGTAAGCTGCCCTATGGAGAAGTTACAGGGCGAAGGAATCAGAGCAGTCTTTAGCCAACAGCAAGTGAGGAGCTGAGGCTCTCAGTCCAGCAATCCACAAGAAACTAAACCCTACCAACAAACAGATTTAGATGCGTCTCCCACACTCTAGCATCAGATGAAATCCCAACCCTGGGTGAAATCTTAATGGAGACCCTACGCTGATCTGGGGCAAGTCTCCCTTCCCGTGGAAACTCTGAGGTAATAAATGTATATCATATTTCCTCTATGTTGTGGCAATATGTTATGCAGCAACAAATACGCAATCTGCTAGCTCCTAAAATTACATTCACCAGGTGATTTTAAAGCTTAAATACTTTTCCACTACAGAAAAGATACTCAGCACAATCCACTAGATAAATGATAGAATAGTAAGGATAAAAAAAAATTTTAAATTAAAAACAACAAACAACTGTGATTTGGAAATCAGAAACATGCCTAATTTTTAATTATGGCATAATTTTGCATAAACTGCTTAGCCTACCCTATCTAGGCCTCTGTTCTGTTATTAATAAGGACAAAGAGATCTTAAACTGGTAGCCTATGGAATTCACAGCTGTCAGACTTACTATGTTTGTTCCTCTGTGTTTGACTCATGCGTTTCTTTGTTTTAACTAATTACTAATTTTTTCAAAAGAGATTTTTGCTGTAGGGCACATGTGCTCTTCAGAGAGACAGAAAGAGACAGAGAGACAGAAAGCAAGAAATCAACCCCAGGGGGGATGGCCATGCCGCAACCTCCCCTTCCTCCATTCTCCTCTCAGGATCCTGGGCACACATGCACCCGGCATCAGTTTTAAACCACCAGGTCTGGGATTTGAACTGTGGTGGACTACACGGGAGTCCAGTGACATAACCATTACACCATCTGCTGGTCCCATTAATTACCAACATTTAACAACAACAACAATAAAAAACTCACATAAAAAAATGAAAAACTGTTTTTGTTCTTGGAAAAAGTTGCCAAGATGTGGCCTTGAAAAACCTCCCTTACTTACAAATGAAGGACCACAGCCTATGTTGGGAGCCATGCACTTTACACTTGAGCATAGTTTTGTCAACCTCGGTGATCTCCCTGAGACTAAGAGTTGCTCCTCATTCTTCGTTATATATGCAGCATTTCCTAAGGAAGATAATTATATTTCATAAGTAAATAATAGAACTATAAAAACATTTGTATCACAAATGTGTCTTTCAAATGTAGATAAAAGAAAGCTAATAGAGGGCCCAGCAGGTGGCATGGTGGTTAAGGACGTGGCTGACCACGGTTTGACTCCTGGACTTGGTGGCTTGCTTGCTCACACACTCCCCACCCCACCTCACTCTGTTCCTCTCTGGTCAAATTAAAATAAATAAATAAGTTAAGTTAAATAATTCTTTTTTTTAAAAAAAAGAAAGAAGAAAAGAAAGAAAGAAAGAAAGAAAGAAAGCTAATAGAAAGGACGGCAAGTTGATCCCAAGGTCATTTCGACTTGTAGAGATATTTAGGTGTATGATTCTTTGGTTAACAAAATATGTACAGGCTCTCCCTATAGAAAAGCTCAAAACTTTGATAAGAGAAGTCAAAGAAATCTAAATAAATAAAGAACTAACTCATGTTCATATTGGAAGACTCAAAATTGCTAAGATGTCAATCTCTCCAAAATCAATCTATGGATTCTACAGACTATTAATCAAAACCACATCAAGCTATTTTGTGGATACTGACAAACTGATGCTAGAATTTAAGCGAAAAGGTAAAAAACAAATTTATCTAATACAATACGGAAAAAGAACAATGTGGGAGGATTAACACTATTTTATTTATTTATTTATTTATTTATTTTTATATTCCATTTTATCACTATTATTATTTTAAACATTCAATAGCTACACATCATTTGGCTTGTAAAGAGAATTATCCAACATGAAATACATCTTAGACCAGACCAGTTGAGAATACTATACACATCATCAACAACAGGTAATAAACCATTTCTATGTCCCACAAATGTCTTGCCTTTCTATTTTGTCTCCCTGATTTCCATCCCTATATTCTTCCCCACTCCCACCCTCCTTCCACATTGTCTCCAATGTCCATAACTATTTTCACTGCTTTTATGTCCTCCAGTCTTTACCATTCTGATAGGGGTTAGGTGGTGTCTCATTGTGCTTTTACTCTGCATCTTCCTAACGATGAAAGGTGTAGGATATTAAGCATTTCCTCATATGTTGTTTGGCTGATCATGTCTTCCTTACAGAGTTTTTTTGTTCAGCTCATTTTCCTAAATTTTAATTGGGTTAATCACTTTTTTTTTGGGGGGGGGACTTGAGTTACCTGTGTATTCTGGTTATCAGTCCCTAATCTGAAGCATAGTTTACAAAAATTTCCTCCCATTTCAAGGGTTGTAAATTCACACTAATTACTGTGTTTTGTGCTGTGCAGAAACTTCTTAATCTGAGGTATTTTTGGAATTACTGCCTATGCTTTGGGGTTCTTAATTAAGAAGTCTTTGCCTACTCCAGTGGCTCCCAGAGTTTTATACTTTGTGGTCTTAGGTTAAGATCTTTAATCCGCTTTGAGTTGATTTTTGTTAATGGTGGCAGATAGGGATTCAGATTCATCTTTCTGCAGGTGGATACCCAGTTTTTCCAACACCATTTGCTAAAGAGGTTTTCCTTTTCCCATTAGATTGACTGGTACCCTTTGTCAAAGATGAGTTGGCTGAATGTTTTGGGGTTTATTTCTGCGATCTCTACTCTGTTCCATTGGTCCTCATGTCTATTTTTGTGCTAATACCATGCTGTTTTGATTATCACAGCTTTGTAATATATTTTGGGGTTAGGGATTGAGATGCCACCCACTCCACTCTTCTTGTGCAGGATGACTTTAGCAATACAGGGTCTTTTATGACTCCAAATTCTATGATTGTCTTTTCTAGATCTGTGAAAACTGTCTCTGGTAATTTAATAGGGATTGTATTGAATATGTAGATTAATTTGGGTAGAATTGCTATTTTGATTATATCAATTCTTCCAATCCAGGAACATGGGATGTCCTTCCACTTTTCTGTGTCTTTTTCAATATCTTTTTAAAATTTTTCATAGTTTTCCTTGTAGAGGTCTTTGATTTCCTTGGTTATGTTTGTCCCTAGGTATCTTATATATTTTGTGGCTATGGTTAAAGGGATTCCTTTCTTCAGTTCTACCTTGGTCAGCTTGTGGCTCATATATAGAAATACTATAGATTTTGGTATGTTGATTTCGTATCCTGTCACTTTACTGTATCCAGTGACTACTTCCAGGAATTTTTTCATGGATACCTTTGGGTCTTCTATGTATACCATTATGTCATCAGCAAATTAAGATATTTTCAACTCTTCTATCCCTATTTGAATGTCTTTTATATTATTCTCTTTTCTGACTGCATTGGCTAAGACTTCCAAAAGAAGTGGAGAAAGTAGGCAGCCTTCTCTTGTACCAGTTTTTAGTGAAAAGCTTTCAGCTTTTCCCCTTCCACTATGTTAGCTATAGGTTTTTCATATATAGCTTTTATTATGTTGAGAAATGACCCTTCTGTGCCAATTTGGCTAAGAGTTTTAATTATAAAGGGATATTGCATTTTGTTGAATGCTTTACCTGCATCAATTGAAATGATCATATGGTTTCTATCTTTTTATTCTCTTAATATAGTGTACTATGTTTATGGTCTTGCATATGTTGAACCACCCTTACATCCCTGGAATAAAGTCTACCTGGTCATTATGAATATTCTTTTTTATATGTTGTTGGACATGATTTGCAAGTATCTCGATGAGAATTTTTGCATCTATATTCATCAGAAATACTGGTCTGTAGTTTTCATTTTTTTGTCGTGTCTTTATGTGTTTTGGGAATGAGGATGACGGAGGCTTCATAAAATGAATTTGGGAGGTTTCCTATCTTTTGGACCTTTATAAATAATTTGAGTAGAATGGGGGTTAACTCTTCTTTAAAAGTTCTGTAGAATTCAGAAGTAAAGCCATCAGAATTGGGCTTTTCTTTGTTAGGAGGTCATTTATTACTGATTCAATCTCATGACTTATTACGGATCTATCCAGGCTTTCTATGTGCTCCTGATTCAATCTTGGTAGATTATATGCATCTAGGAATTTGTCCATCCCCTCCACATTCTCTTGTTTTTTGGCATTTAGTCATTCATCATGTCCTCTAATGATGTTTTGTATTTCTATTATGTCTGTTGTAATATTGCCTGTTTCATTATGTATTTGATTTATGGGGTTTCTTTCTTTCTTCTTCTTCTTTTTTTTTTTTTTTTCTTAATTAGTCTAGCTAATGGTGGGTCAATCTTGTTCATCTTCTCAAAGAACCAGTTTTTGCTTTCATTTACTTTCTGTACAGTTCATTTATTTTCTATTTTATTTATTTCTGCTTGAATCTTTATTATTTCTTTTCTCCTGGCAGTTTTTGGGAATTTTTTTTGTTTGTTTTTCCAATCCCTGAGGCATAACATTAGGTTGTCTATTTGCCACCTTTCCATCTTTTTCTTATATGCACTAATGGCTATGAATTTCCCTCTCATGACTGCTTTTGCAGTGTCCTGTAGATTATGGAAACTCATGTACTCATTATCATTGGTTTCCATGAAATTTTGATTTCAGATTTAATTTCTTTGGTAGTTGAGAAGTCATTCAGAAGTAGGTTGTTTAGTTTCCATGTGTTTGTATATTTTTGAAATTCCATCATGTTGAGAGAAGATGTTAAGATATATTTTCTATGCTTTTGAATCTGTGAAGGCTTGATTTGTGCCCTAACATACAGTCAATATTTGAAAAGGTTTCATGCAGAGGTGAAAAATGTATATTTTGTGGTCTTAAGGTAAAGTTCTATAGCTGATTTACAATATCATTTAGGTCCTGTATCACTCTGCTTATTTTTTTGTCTAGATCTGTCTAAAGTAGATAATAGGGTGTTGAGATCCCCAACCTATCTCTTCTTTTAGCTCTAGCAATATTCCTTCCCATATTTAGGTGCTCCTGAGTTAGGTGCATAGATATTTATAAGCATTGTCTTATTGATGAATTAACGAACTTACTACTATATAATGCCTTTCTTTGTCTCTTCTTATAGTTTTTGTCTTAAAACCTATTTTGTCTGAGATCAGTATCATGACTCCAGGCCTCTTTCAATTTCCATTTGCATGGAATACCTTTTTCCAACCCCTCACTTTTAGTCTATGAATGTCTTTCTTTATCTACAAAGTGCATTTCTTGTAGGCAACAGATAGAGGATTTCTAGTTTGTTTGTTTGTTTGTTTGTTTATCTATTCAGCCAGTCTGTGTCTCCTGATCTGAGAATTTAATTCATTAACGTTCAATGTTATTATCTATATTTCTGGACATGTTCCTGTGATTAAGTGAGACATTTTCTTGGTTGTTTTTGGTTCTCTTATATCTGTCTGACTTTAGTTTTTCTTGCTATAGCACTTCCTTCAGAACTTCCTGAAGAGCTGGTCTAGAGTTGGTAAATTCTTTCAGGTTTTGTTTTTATCTTTATTTTCCCCATATGAATGATAACCTTGCTAGGTATAATAATCTTGGTTGAAATTGTTTTTCATTTAACATTGAATATATTTCCTCATTCTTTCTTTGCCTGCATTGTTTCCGATGAGAGGCTCATTATTAACCTGACAGGATAACCTTTATAAGTAACTTAAGATTTCTCTCTTGCCAATTTTAGTAACATGTCTTTGTGGTTTTTGCCAATCTGGCTATGATGTGCTGAGGAGAAGATCTTTTTGAGTTGATTCTATTTGGGGGTCTTATGTATTTCTTGGGTCTGGATTTTGAATGCCTTTCTATGTTTGGTAATTTTTCTTCCAGCATTTCATGGAATAAATTATCAATGCCCTTATTATTTTCTTCACCTTTTGGGATACCAATTATCCAGATGTTTGGATGCTTAATGGTATCTAGTATTTCTCGTATATTGTCCTTATTTTTCTTGGTTATTTTCTCAGTCTTTTTGATAATTTTTTCTAGGTCAGAGGTGTTGTCTTCTACATTTAAGACTTGTCTTCATCACTCTTTTGCATGATCTAATCTCCTTTTAATACTTTTGAGGGAGGTTTTAATTTCCTGTATCACAGTCTTCATCTCTAGCAATTCTGTTAGATTCTTTTTTTTAATTTTTAAAATTTTTTCTTTATCTTTAAATTAATTTTTTTACATTAATTCACTATACATCATTACAACATACAAAATGAATTTTCCATCCAGAATACACTGTATATTGGCTCAATCAAGCACCTCAACATACGTGTTACCTAAAAATAATTTTCAATTTCTTATGTCTTGTACATTTTGCTTTTTTTTTTTTTTTTTGCCATCCTTGATTCCCTATCCCTCACTCTCTGCTGTGTCCCACCCTCCTCCCACATTGTCTCTGGTAGCCATGGTTGCTTTCTATGCCTTTCCCCACCATTTAATTGATTTGCTAATGAACTTAATTAGTCTAAATATTTCCAATAGCAAGCACAGCTGATATATACATATACATGAACCAAAGTCTGACTTTAGGCATAAACCTCAGTGTGTAGAATGAACATACAATAAAGTCTGTTAGATTCTTTTTTATGGTGTCTATTTCTTCTTTCAAATCGTAAAAGGGCTTCCTCATCTCTTGGAGCTCGTTATCTCTTTTCTCTTGCATTTCATTTATTTTTGTCACTGTAATTATTCTGAAAATTTTATCTGACATTTCCACAAGTTCCACTGTGTTGTCTGTGGATGATGAAGAATTGATGTTTCCCTTGGGGGAGAGGTATTTTCTTGGTTGTTCATCTTTCCTGTGTCTCTGCAATGGTTTCTAGTTATCTGATGATTTACACGTTTCTTCCTAAATGCTTCGAGTTACTTCTGAGGGTTCAAAGGTGTGTGAGAGTAGGTGATTGGCGATATCTCTGCTGCTCTACCTCCCTGATGCTCACCAACAACCTGTACTGTTGTCACTGGACTTGATGGTTCAAAGTCCTCCCAATTTCTAGAGAACAGTTGTTCCTAGGACTGAGCTGCTGAGCTTTAATTGAGGAAGACAGAAGGGACTGCATGCTGGGCACTTCAGAAAATGCTTAAGTCTTAAAATTCAGAGGCGTGTGGCAGGGAATAAGCCACAGTTTCTTTGCAACTCATTCTCCCTGCGCTGTAACAGATGTCCAGATGGGGTTGGGAGGAGCACAAGTTCTTCTCAAAGTCCCAATAACACATCTGAGAGTTCAAAGGTAAGTGGGGGTGGGCATGAGCCACGGGTCTCTGTTGTACAACCTTCAAGCCACAAGCGGCCTGCCATATGGCAAGGCCCTTCGCTGGAATGGATACATTATTCTATTTCAAGTTCTATGTGAAGCTACAGGAGTCTAGATAGCATGGTATTATGAAAAAAGAAAAAGACCGAAGGAACAGGAATAAGAGCCCAGAAGAGACCCACATAAGCGTAGACTTTCTACCTTATACCAAATTAACTCAAAATAATTTACAGATAAAAATATATAAGTATAAAACATATAATAAACATAGAAGAAAATATTCATGAACTTGTGTTTGGTGATGAGATTTTTGACAAAATATCTAAGGCTCAGTCCTTTAAGAAAAAAAAATTGATTAGTTGGACTTTATTAAAATTAAAAACTTCAGCTCTGAGAAAGTATTAAAAGAATGAAAAAGACAAAGATTGAGGGAAAATATTTACAAGACACATATCTGATAAAAGATTGGCATCCAAAATATACAAAGACTTTTAAACTCAACAATATGGAAATACGTCAGCCAGTGGCGGGTGGTGTGCTGACTGAGCTGGATCCCAGCTGGTCAACTGTGCAGTCTGAGTACTGGACTCAGCAGCTTGAAAAACACACACGGGGCATGTGTGTGCCCAAAACCCTGGAAGGAGGGAGAAGTGGAGGAGAAGGGACTTGGGCATGACTATCCCCCGTGGAGGGAGCCTTCTCACACGTTTCCCCCTCCACAAGCAAGTGCTTGTGCTCTCTGGCAAATTATTAAAAAGAAAAAGAACAGAAAAAGAGAAAGAAAAGAAACGAACAACTCCATTTTAAAAAAGAGAAAAAGATTTGAACAGGGAATTCAAGAAAAGAAGACGATGATAAAGATGATAAATAAGCGTAAGAAAAGATACTTAGCAATATGTGTTACATAGAAAATGCAAATTTAAGTGAGATCCAACTACATCCCTATTAAAATGTTTAAAATCCAAAATACTGATAATACCAACTGCTGGCAGTTGTACAGAGCAACAAGAACCCTCTTTCATTACCTGTGGGAATGTAAAATAACACAATCACTCTAAAGGATAGTTTGGCAGTTTCTTAAAAACCTAACAATAGTCTAGAAACCAGCAGTTGGCGTAATGGCTATGTCGCTGGACTCCCATGTAGTCAACCACAGTTTGAGTCCCGGACCTAGTGGCTTACACTCACGCCGGGCACATATGTGTGCGTGCCCAAGATCCCAAGAGGAGAATGGAGAAGAAGGGATTGCAGCATGGCCATCCCCCTTGGGGGTGATTTCTCTCTGTCTCTCTCTGTCTTTCTGGTGAGCACATGTGCCCCACAGCAAAAACCTCTCCAAAAAAAAAAAAAAAGAAAAAGAAAAAGAAAAACCTAACTGGGCCAGTACCTGATATAGTAGTTAAGGCACTAGACTGCCACATAGCAGGGGAAACTCGAGTCCCAGATATGGCAGCTTGAAACTCACACCAGGTACATATATGTATGTATGTCCAAAATCCTCAGAGGAGAATGGAGAAGGGATTGCAGCATGACCATCCCCCTAGGGGGTGATTTCTCACTCTCTCTCTCTTTGTCTCTATCTCTCTGGAGATTGCATACACCCTATAGCAAAAATCTCTCACAAAAAAAAAGATAGTCTCACCATACGATCCAGCAATTGCCGTCTGCAATATTGGCCCAAGTGAGTTGAAAACTTACGTCTATGCAAAACTTTGTATACATGTGTTATGGTAGCATTATTCATAATTTCCAAAAACTAGAAGCAACCAAGATATTTTCCAGCCGTGAGTAGATAAGCAACTGTGAAGTATCTATGCAATGAAAGGTTGGTCAGTGAAGACGTGACGACCGCCACATGCGCATTGGTGAGTGAAAACAGTCACTTCTTAAAAACTGACTTTGTGGTATGATACTATCAGAAATGCAGTAACACAGTAGATAGATCAGTGATTGGCAGAGAAATGGTGAGGGCACAATGAAGGACGTGCGGGGACCTTCTGGTGTGAAAGACATCCCATAGTGCAGTATAACGGTTACATGGCACTGGGTATTCGCCAGACCAACGGAACTTCGCAGGAGAAGGTGAATTGTAATGTATGTGCAGTTTTAAAAAGATCATTTAGGCATTCAGGGACTCTCAAAATGAAATGCATATTGTGATAAAAGAATGTTTTGCAAATGTATAAACCCGAGGGGCTAGGAGAAGATAGGAACCTGAGTACCTTTGGAAATGAAGTAGTTTGTAAGACTAAAGACAAAAACCTCTCCAAAAAAGAAAAAAAGGAAAAGAAATTCTTATTGGGGCTGGTAAGTGGAATAGTGGTTAAAGGCACTGGACTCCCACATGGCCAACCACAGTTCACGCTTCAGACCTGCCAGCTTGCTTTCTCACTTTCCCTCTCTCTCTTGCTCTCTGTCTCTCCCTGGTCAAATTAATATTAATAATAATGATGTAATAATAATATTAAGGTTAAATACAATAATTATTTAAAAAGAAATTCTTCTAAAACTGATTTAACACTGTTCTAGAGAGACTATTCTTAAAAAAGAAATTAAAAGTATAAAGATTGGAAATAAGGACCAGCAGTTGGCGTAATGGCTATGTCACTGGACTCCCATGTAGTTGATCACGGTACAAGTCCCAGACCCAGTGGCTTAAACTCAAACCAGGCGCATGTGAGTGCGTGCCCTAAATCCCAAGTGGAGAATGGAGGAGAAGGGATTGTGGTGTGGCCATCCTCCCTGGGGGGTGATGTCTCACCTTCTGTCTCTCTCTGTCTTTCTGGCAAGCACACGTGTCCTATAGCACAAACTTTTCCAAAAAAATAAAAAATAAAAAAAGAGATTGGAAATAAAAACAATACTATCGTTTAGATTTGAAAAGACACAGACTCAGCATTAACAAGGTCACTGGATAGTTTATGCATCAAAATTTAAAAATAAAATTTCAGGGGCCAGCACATGGCACAGAGGTTAAAGTGACTGTTTTCCACATGGCCAACTTTGTGGTCTGAGTCACAACTCATTTGCTTGGTAATCACGCCAGGCACGTATGCGTGCATGCCTAAAATCCCAGGAGGAGAATGGAGAAGAAATTGTGGCATGGTCACCCCTCCTCAGGGGGCAAAAGGGTTGTTGATTTCTCACTTTCCCTTTCTCTCTGTCTCTCTCCAGTGAGTGCATGCACCCTATAGCAAAACTAAAATAATAATAATAATAAAAAACCTTCAGGGGCCAGAAAGTGGCATGGGGGTTAAGGGCACTGGACTCCCACATGGCTGACCATGGTTTGAGTCCCAGAACTGGCGGCTTGCCTTCTCACTTAGTCTCTCTCTCTCTCTCTCTCTCTCTCTCTCTCTCTCTCTCTCTCTCCCCCTCTCTGGTTAAATTAAAAATAAACAAATAAGGTTAAATAAAATAATTCTTTAAAAATAAAAAAAGAAAAACCTTCAAGACAATACCACTCTAATAGTTTGAAATTTCATCAAATACCTTACAGTAAATCAAATAAAGGAAATATAATCAAGAATGCTATGATACGGCACCAAGAAAATTAAAGAAAATCTGGACAAATGGAGGTATATGTATACTATATTATATTCAAGGACTGAAAGACTCAGCATTAGAAAGTTGCTAACTGACCCCAAGTTGATATGTGGATTCAGTACAATGCAATCAAAATACAGCAGTTTTATTTTGGGGGTCATGATGTACAGACTCACTCTAAAATGCAAATGATAACTCAAGAATGAGTGCTAGGGAAGGTAATTTTGAAGGAGAACAAACTTAATTGATTTATACTATTAGATAATAAGTTTATTGTAAAGATATAAAACAAAATGCTACGGTATTGGCACACGAATAGACAAATAGACTGTCGGAACAAAGTAAAGAGTTCTGAAGTAGGTGCCCACAAGTTCTACTTCACGTTTAACAAAGATGCCAGTACAGCACAGCAATAGCAACAGCTTTCCAAACAAATGATGCTGGACTAATTGGATATTCATATGAGAGAGAAAAAAATACCTTGACCTTTAGACACTTCATAAAAATTAATTCTAAATGGCTTGACTTAATGTGACTTAAAGACGTAAATGTTGTGCTGTACCATAATCCCAGCTCAGCTAGCTACCTAGGTGCTTGTCTTTTGTGCCTGTGTTTGCCTTGGGCTACATGCACTCGCTGGAGAGAAAGACTCCCAGGGGGAATGGACACACTGCAATCCCTTCTTCTCCATTCTCCTCTCAGGATTTTGGGCATGCATGCAAATGGGTCTGGTGTGATTTTCAAGGTGCTGGGTCTGGATCTCACACCTGGCCAGCCATGTGAGAGTCCAGCACTTTAACTACCATGCCACTTCCTGGTTCCTTAAGACTTAAATGTGATACATAAAACTACAATGCTTCTGAAAGATTACACAGAAGAATATTTCATGACTTTGCAATTGCCAAAGACTTCTTAAACAACACAGAAAAAGCATGAAAGATAAACAAAAAGGTTGATCAATGGGACTTCATTAAAATGTAAAACTTCTGTTCATAAAACGTTACTGTTGAGACAGTAAAAAGACAAACTACTGAGTGAAAGAGATTTTCGATACATAACTTATAGAACACTCTCAGAAAATATAAAGAAATTATGCAAGCCAATAAGAAAAAGCATATAACCTAATTTTAAAAACTAAGTAAAAGGGAGTCTGCCATGAGATCTGAGATCTAGTGCTTTCAGGGATAAGAGCAATGAAGATGTTCTGCTGAGAAGTCACCCTGGTAGAGCTCCCTCTGTCCTTTTCTTTCTGTCTCGCTCTGTCTCTTTCTATCTCTCTGTCTTTTCATTTTTTTTTTTAAATTTTTTAAGGTAAAGTATTTTCTTGACTCTGAAATCCTCCTTTATTTTGGTAATAATCCCCTCCCCGCCATCTAGGAAAAGCATAAAGGGCAGGCTAGAAGACTGAGTCTGCCATGAGAGCTGAGATCTAGTGAGCGTGCGCACAGTTTTCATTTTTTGTTTTTAAAACTTAGCAAAGAAATAGGGGCCGTCAGGTGGCGTGGTGGTTAAGGGCGCTGGATTTCCACATGGCCAACCGTGGTTCAAGTCCTGGACCTGGTGGCTTGCTTTCGCACTTTCTCTCTCTTTCTGTCCTTCTCTGGTCAACTTTAAATAAATAAGTAAAGTTAAATAAAAATATTTTTTTTTTAAAAAATGAACAAGAAATAATTTGTTTGCTTTATCCTTTTTTCTCTTTTTTCTTTCTCTTTTTCTCTGTTTTCTTATCCTTTTTCTTCTACCTCATCACTTTGCTGCTCAGTCTCCATGCACTGAGTGTCTAGACAGATGTAAATGAAAAGTTGCCAAATCTGAATATTATTTGGGTTCTCATATTCCTCAATTTCCACTGAACCTGTGACACAAAGGGAGAAAAACAGAACACCAAAGGGTTTGCAGGCCACTTCCTCTTGTGTTCCTCCGATCGCTCAGATTGAACTTCTAGAAATTAGGAGCAAACGAATAACCCATCTGATGACTAGAAATCACCAAAGGGGCACAAGAAATATGAGAAACCAAGAAAATATCTCTTCCCCAAGGGAAAAGAATAACTCCTCTTCATCCATAGATAGTACAATGGAACTCATGGAAATGTCTGATAAAGAATTTAGAATATTCATAGCGACAAAGCTAACAGAGATGGAAGAGGACAGAGACAATGAACAGCAGAAGAAAAGGCCAGTAAGTTTCAGGAGGTGAGGGAGTTCTTGCAAGAGCTGAAAGAAGAAATACACACCATAAAAAAGAATCAAATGGACTTGTTAAGAGATAAAGGCTATAATACAGGAAGTCAAAACCTCCTTTGAAAGTATTAAAAGCAAACTAGATCATACAGAAAATTGAATCTCAGATTTAGAAGACAGAATTGCTGGACTAGTAAAATCCACCACAAAGACTGAGAAAATAGCCCCCCCAAAAGAGAATAATATACAAGAAATACTAAATACCATTAAATGTCCAAACATCTGAATAAGCAGTATCCCAGAAGGTGAAGAGAATAACAAGGGCATTAATAATATATTTCATGAAATCCTTTTGGAAGAAAACTTTCCAAACCTAGAGAGGCATTTACAGATTCAGACCCAAGAAATACAGAGGACCTCAAATAGGATCAACCCAAGAAGATCTTCTCCAAGACACATTACAGCCAGAATAATCAGAACCACAGACAAAGACAAGACACTAAGATCAGCAAGAGAGAAATGTCAAGTTACCTACAAAGGATACCCCATCAGGCTAACAGTGGACCTCTCATCAGAAATAATGCGAGCAAGGAAAGAATGGGAAAATATATTCAAAGTGTTGAGTGAAAAACAATTTCAACCAAGAATACTATATCCAGCAAGATGATCCTTCGTATGGGAAGAGAAGACAAGAACATTCTCAGATAAACAAAACCCAAAAGAATTTACCAACACCAGACCAGTTTTCCAAGAAGTTCTGAAGGGAGTGTTATTCCAGGAAAACTAAAGTCAGACACACAGAAATAAGAGTTCGAAAACAAATAAGAAAATGGCCAGCTTACTGGTAGGGACGAGTCCAGAGTTGAATGTTATCTTCCAGAATTTAAACGGGAAGATTGGACCACTACAGAAGATAACGTACATGAGTTTGAACTGGTGAAATAGAATTTTATGACTTTTGACTAAAGCATTACTGATCTTCTATGCTTTGTTTTCCAAAGTTAAGGAGTTTTGTCTTGAGATGTGGACAGGTCCATGTACCTACTGTTCAAACAGAATCCTAACCTGTTTCCTGGCTTTAAGTATTAGGCAAAGTTTTTTTTTTTTTTTTTTTTTAATTTTTTTTCTTTTATTATTTTTTTTCATTTCATTTTCTTCCATACATTCAATCACATTATTATTTGTCTTACAAAATGGATATTTAAACAGGTGAACATTTCTCCCTAGTACTGTTGATAAAACTACGAAATATCTTCAACGGATAATACCAGTTTTTAAGCATTTTTTAATTTTGATTTATTAAAGCTAAAACTGCCTTTCTTGAAATTAAAAAATACAATTAAAAAATACCTATTTAATGACCACAGTAAGCTATATAGTCTCAGCTAGGTGCTACTTTATAGTATATTCATTCTACCCACAGAGTTTCATGCCTAAAGTCAACTTTGGTTCACAGATATGTATACATCAGCTGAACTCACCATCGAAAGTATTTAGATTAATTTAGATATTTTGTGAATCAATGAAATGTGGGAAAGAATAAAGGAATGGAAAGCAACTATGGATACCAGAGACAGGGTGGGAGGAGGATGGGAAATGGCAAGAGGGTGAGAAGTAGGGAGGATATACATACAAGAAACAAGAAATGGGAAAGTATTTGTTGATGAGAACATGTATGATTAAGCTACTTTTCAGTGTACTGTGGCTGAAAAATCTCATTCTGTATGCAGTGGTGATGTTCAGTGAAAGAATGTAAAATAAATAAATTTTAAAAACAAATTAAATAAATAAATAAATAAACTAAGTAAAAGTATGAAACATGAAATATTTTTCACAAAAAAAGATATCCAAGTGGCTTGTAAACAAATGGAAAGATACCAAATGTCATTAGTCATGAGGGAAATATAAATTAAAGCAACCACCAAAATAGCTTAACAATAACAAGTAAGAATGTGGAGTAACCAACTCTCAAAAACTACTGCTGTGATCTTAAATTAGTACAATACTTTGGAATTAATAACTCCACTCTGGGAGACTCAGGTAGGATAGACAAAAGCTGTATAAGCAGCAATCCTAAGAACCAGCAATTCACCTCCTAGATATATATGTACGTTACAATAATGAATGTAATGCACAGCGAAAGACTTCTGCAGCAATGTTTATTACATTTCCTGTCTATTACTAATAATTGACAAAAACTGAAAACAACCCAAATGTTCATGGACTATGGAATGGGTAAAGTGTAAAATTGAAACAATGGGATAGCATATGATCCTATAAGGGAATAAGCAATTGCAACATCAGACAACAGAAATAAACCTCACAGATGTAATAATCAGCCAAAGAAGCCAAATACAAGAAAAATTTCTTTTCTACAATTCTAAGTTCAGGACAGATGAACTAATCCATGTTGATAGAAGTCAACAGAATTGAGCCCGCAATATTTCCTTCCTGACCTCGCTGGGGTATGCATATGTAAAAACCCATCGGTTGTATTTTAATACATCAATTAAAAGTGAGTGCCCCATGAGCTGACCAAACATAAAAAAATTGACATTTTGAAGTGTCTTCTTCTAGGCAATAACACAAACCATTTATCCATTAGACTGTGACATACGTCAAAAAGTGGATCTTAGGGAACCAGCAGTTAGCGTAATGGCTATGTCGCTGGACTCCCACGTAGTCGACTGCGGTTCGCGTCTCAGACCCGGTGGCTTACAACTCACGCCGGGCGCGTGTGCGTGCGTGCCCAAGATCCCGAGAGGAGAATGGAGGAGAAGGGATTGCAGCGTGACCATCCCCCCTGGGGGATGATTTCTCGCTTTCTATCTCTCTGTCTCTCTCTGTCTGTCTGGCGAGTGCACGCGCCCTACAGCGAAAACCTCTCCAAAAAAAAAAAAAGTGGATCTTATATGACAAGCGGTGATGACTAGCTCAGTGGTAGGACTGAGTTCCAAAGCACTCCCAAAGCCAAGCTTGTGTCTGATCCATTACAGCTTCCTGAATCCTGGCAAAACCATTCCATCTGAAAAGTATGTTCAGCAGACCGATGAGATGCGCCAAAACCTGCAACGCCTGCCGCCAGCCTCCGTCAACAGCAAGGGCCCGGCTCTCCACGACAACATCCCACCACACCTCGTGCAACCGACGCTTTACAAGGTGAGCGGATTGGGCTATGGCGTTTTGCCTCGTCCACCATATTCGCCTCTCGCCAGCCGACTACCACTTCTTCAAGCTTCTTGACAACTTTTTGCAGGGAAAAGACTTCCACAACCAGCAGGATGCAGAAGATGCTTTCCAAGAGTTTGTTGAATCCAGAAGCATGGACTTTGATGCTACAGGAATAAACAAACTTATTTCTCATTGGCAAAAATGTGGTGAACACACCTTTGTGTGCCAAGTACAGTGCCTGGGAAAAATAGGATTTTTTAATAAATACTTCATTGTAAACAAGTAATTCATTAGTTAATCAAAAAAATTATAAGAGAAAAGTTATGACTATCAATGAATGGTCAAAGTAATTTGAAGAATTTCAACAGCATTCCCAATAAAGAAAAATTTTATATTGTGAATGAAGCACTTCCTTAATATGAAAAACAGCATCTGTGCCAATCCATCTCCAATATTATGCTGAACAATGAATTATTGGGTATCCAGTTATTCATGGAAACAAGTCAATACAGCCATTATTTTTAAAGTAATTCATGAACTAAGCCAAGAGTCAATAGGTATCATATTGATACGTAGGAAAAAATTATTTGCATAGTTCTTTGACTAGAAAATCTGACCATATTCAGTAAAAAAGAAAAAATCAACTGAAAAGGATTAGCGGGTAGAATAAACTGATAATAGTAGAAACCAGATCTTAGGTATTTGGACGTTTATTATAAAATGCTTTCGGGAACCAGCAGTTAGCGTAATGGCTATGTTGCTGGACTACCACATAGTCGACCGCGGTTCGCGTCCCGGACCCGGTGGCTTAAAACTCACGCCGGGCGCGTGTGCGTGCGTGCCCAAGATCCCGAGAGGAGAATGGAGAAGGGATTGCGGCGTGGCCATCCCCCCTGGGGGGTGATTTCTCGCTTTCTGTCTCTGTCTCTCTCTGTCTGTCTGGCAAGCGCACGCACCCTATAACGAAAACCTCTCCAAAAAAAAAAAAAAAATGCTTTCAACTTTTCAACACGTTCAAAAATCTTCATAGTAAAATGTGATGGAAAAGGATTGGAAATAATAATATATTTCAGCAGCATGGCCAGGTCAAAAGAAAAAGAAAAGTTGAATTAACTAAACTATAGTCACACTAACAAGTTAGAAAAATATGGGATAGGGTCCAGCGGATGGCGTAATGGCTACATCGCTGGGCTCCAATGTAGCCAACTGTGGTTCAAGTCCCAGACCCAGTAGCTTAAAACTCATGCCAGACATGTGTGCATATGTGCCCAAAATCCCAAGAAAAGAATGAAGGAGAAGGGATTGCAGCATGGCCAGCCCTTCTGGGGAGTGATTTCTCACTTTCTGTCTCCCTGGTGAGTGCATGCACCATATAGCAAAAATCTCTCTAAAGATACATTATCTCAGAATAACCATAATAAAAATAATAATATAGATAAAAATTACAAGTTGTGCTTTTAACCAATCCATACAAACAAACTAAGTATATATTGCCAAGCAAAAATGGTAGAAAAACAAGGACTTACCGCGGGCCAGCATTAGATATTCATGAACTTCCCTCAGGACTAACTTGCATTCCTGAAAATTTCATGAACCTAATAAAAGAAAAAAAAACAAATATGATAATCCACTAACAACTAATTACCTTGGTATTCTGACAGTAAAATAATGTAAAATATATTTGATTTCTTAAAATAAAATTATAAGATAATTTGATTATATGGATGCAGTATTACATTAACATTGTTATAAATGGGAACATAACATATTGTAATATTTTTAAAACTCTTTTAAGATTGATCCCTGTCATTTTATCATTTAATCAATTTAATTTTGTTTGACTTCCAGATGACTTGCACTGACTGCTAACAAGAATGCCAGAAACAAAAGATACTAAAGTAGGACACCATCGAAGAAGCTGGTATGCTTTTGCTCTTAGCTCTGTAGCTTTTTTGTTTTGTTTTTTAGCATTCCGTGAAGAGACCAAACGTTTTCCTGTGATGATCATTTTATTTAAGTTATTTAGACTGACAGGATCTCAACAACCAAAACATCCGAAGACAGGCTGTGCGCGTGGCCCCTGCGAATATGCAGATGAACAGGGCATAGCTGTTGCCATCTGAGGACTGGCTAGCTCTAGTCCAGGGTGCAGACTGATGTGAACGTGCACTGCAGGGCAGGTACGAACAGCACGCTTCTCAGAGCTGCACTGGGGATGACTACCTCTGCTGTAATTGAGCACAGTCATCACGGAATCAGGAGAGTAGGCGACACTGGGAGAGTCACATAACTTCTTGTGGCCTCAAGCTTTTCTTAACATGTCTTTGTTCTTGCAGTAGGACAACTTCCATGCCCTGAACACCACCCTCTGCTTGCACCATGAAGAGTTTGAGGGCACTGTCTGAACATTCTCCCTCTGCCTCTTTTCCCCTTTTTCCCTCACCAGACTTTGCATTCAGACCTCAGCAGTGATGTAACCGACTTGTTTCAGAACTCTGCTCATCCCCCAGTTCTGAGCACTGTCACTCCAATACAGACCACACCAACCTGTCATACTGGTTTCATCACTACCGTAGAGTTGCCAATTTGTGTGCTTATTTTCTTCTTTGTACTGAACAGTTTCAGAGGCCTGGAACTTTATCTTTTTTCACTATTATATGTCCTGGAACCGAAGTGCTGCAAACTGTACTGCACTTTGCTTTGAAAACCACAGGTGGTACCATGCACTTAAACCACTAAAACCACTATGTGCATGGCGCCACCTAGAGACGTGTCATGATACAGCATGCACCAGCCCCACCATAATCCTGTGGAGGACAGTGCCCAAGGTGTGAAATCTGAGCATGTGCAGAATGGATGACTGTTAAGCCCAATACTTCTAGTTCTAAAAGGCTATGCCATCCATAAAATGTAAAAGATAAATTACAGTTGGGCATAAATGACAAAACTGTCAAGGAATTTATAGCCAGAAAACGTATACATGCACCAAGTAAAATTCAGTTTAGAATTTATAGGCATACTTAGCTTTAAAATCCTGCTATATGAAATACAATTACAGGGGCCGCCGGTGGCATGGTGGTTAAGGGCGCTGGACTCTCACATAGCCGACCACAGTTCAAGCACAGGACCTGGTGGCTTGCTTTCTCACTTTCCCTCACTCTCTCTCACTCTGTCCCTCTCTGGTCAAATTTAAATAAATAAATAAATAAATAAAGTTAAATAAAATAATTCTTTTTTTAAAAAAATTATTGTAAGTTATAGTAATAGTAAAATATATTTATTAAAACATTTATATAAGTATGTACATATGCCTGTGTATACAATCAATATTTCACAAATATTTGAAAAAAGACCAATATATTTGTAATTATATATACAAATGTTGTCAAATGTTGTATCACTATAGACTTCTATTCTTTCTTTTTTTTTTTTTTTTTTTTTTTTTGAGAGGTCTTTGCTATAGGGCGCGTGTGCTCACCAGAAAGACAGAGAGACAGAAAGCGAGAAATCGTCCCCCATATTCTCAGTTTGATGGTCATGTAATGCATGTTTTTGAAAAACTATACTGTGCATGGGAACCAGCAGTTAGCATAATGGCTATATCGCTGGACTCCCACGTAGTTGACCGCGGTTCGCGTCCCGGACCCGGTGGCTTGAAACTCATGCCGGGCGCATGTGCGTGCGTGCCCGAGATCCCGAGAGGAGAATGGAGGAGAAGGGATTGCGGCGTGACCATCCCCCTGGGGGGTGATTTCTCACTTTCTGTCTCTATGTCTCTCTCTGTCTGGCAAGTGCACACACCCTATAGCGAAAAAAAAAAAAAAAAAAACTAAACTGTGCACTATGGAGATGTACAATAATTAAATGTTTAGAAGAATTTTAAAAAATTAGAAATCATCATAAACCTTAGAAAAAGTTAATATAGGAGCCAGCAGATGGCATAGTGGTTCCATCGCTGGACTCCCACATAGCCAACCTACGTGTTACAGTCCCTGACCCGATGGCCTGAAAATAATGCCAGGCACGCATGTGCGTAAGTGCCCAAGATCCCGGAGGAGAATGGGGAAGGGATGGCGGTCCAGCCATCCCCACTGGAGGGCGAGTCCTCACTTTCCCTCTCACTGTCTCTGGTGAGTGCACATGCCCTAAGGCAAAAGCCTCTTTTAAAAAAGCTAATATGAAGGTGGGAACTGGGAACACGGATGGGCCTTTCTCGTTTTAACACTTGGTGATTTTGCGGTGCTGTCCACTATACCCAGTAACCAAGCTTATTCTCAGTAGTCCTCAAACTTCTCTTTACAAATAACTCTTTTTGGGTCACTTGATATACTGACTGCATAGGAATATGTGATGCCCTATAAGTTACTCCACAATTTCAGTCCTATTATAGATCTGGAAAGGAGCCTTTTAACAAGTATACCAGGTCATGATGACAGATGGCCAACGGACCACTTTGAGAACCCTTGGCCAATGTGACTACTCCACATGGATAGGCATTAATGCTGGGGAAAAACCTGCTTGTCTATGTGGGGTGGGTCCAGTAGTTCTGAATACATTTGTCTAAAGAAAACACTTCTCACATCTGATTTCGTTAATTTATTTTTGAATAAGTCAATTCTTTAGATAAGGGCCTTGCTTTGACTCATTTATATTTTAATATAAATAAATTTGTCAAGCTATGCAGTTCTATAGCTAGGAGGATATTATAGACTAATCCGAAGTCCCAACTGTCCAGGTCTCTCAGGGAATGAAGTCCGTTGTTCAGAGTCTGACATGAACAGAAAGTCAGATTCGAAACGGGACCTGTGTCTTAGCTTGCAGGTTCCACCCCCATGGCAGGTCTCATTCTGCGACACGTATGAATCCTTCCTTTCCTTCGACAGGCCTCCATGAGAGGGCGTTGTGGGTTGCACAACCATCCCTAATGATGCCCGAGTGCTCATCTCCAGAACCTATGAATAGATACCTCACATGGAAAAAGGGTCTGGACGGATGTGATTAAACTGGGCTCCTTGAGGTAGGGAGATTACCCAGATGGGCCCAATGTAATCACAAGAGTCTTTAAAAGAAGACAGGAACGTTAGACAGAGAAGAAGGCCATGTAATGACAGAAATAGAAGAAAGAAAAGACGATGACTCCAGAAATAAGGAGAGCCTTTAGAAGTTGGAAAAGACAGAACGGCTCCCCCGCCCCCGAGCCTCTGGAGGGAAACTGGACCTGCTGGCACCTTGATCCTAGCCATATAAAACCCATTGCAGACTTCTGACCTCCAGAGTTAAAGAGAGTAGTTCATGCTGCTGTTGTTTTCCCTTTTTTTTTTTTTCTTTTAGGTTTTTGCTATAGGATGTGTGCACTCTCCAGAGAGAGAGACTGACAGGGAGAGGGAAAGTGAGAAATCGTCCCCAGGGTATGGCCACACCACAATCCCTTCCCCTCCATCTCCTCTTGGGATTTTGGGCATGCGTGCACACACATGAGGGCAATGATTGTCAAGCCTCTAAGTACAGGACTTGAACCGTGATGGGTCACGTGGGAATCCAGCACCTTAATCATCACACCATTTTAACAATCACACAACTCATGTTGTTTTTAGCCACTAAATTCCTGGTAATTTGTTGCAGCAGCAAAGGGAACAAACAAAGGCGCTGGAGGAATCTGGGACAGCAGAGACAAATCAGCAGGAAATGACGAGGAAGTCCCCGGGATGAGATGGACGCGTGCTAAATTACAGCAGCTTGCTTGGTAAATCGGGGGTGTCAGCAGGCCAGTGTCAGAGCCTAAGACAGAACAGAAATGCTGATCAAAGACTTGTACTCCAGTTCCGTACATGAATAAGGAATTTTTGTCTTCTTTGTCTGCTCACTGAAGAAAATCAGAATGGGTCCAGCAGTTAGCGTAATGGCTATGTCACTGGACTCCCACGTAGTCGGTCGCGGTTCGAGTCCCGGACCCGGTGGCTTAAAATTCACGCCGGGCGCGTGTGCATGCGTGCCCAAGATCCCGAGAGGAGAATGGAGGAGAAGGGATTGCGGCGTGGCCATCCCCCCTGGGGGGTGATTTCCTGCTTTCTATCTCTCTGTCTCTCTCTGTCTGTCTGGCGAGCGCACGCGCCCTATAGCAAAAACCTCTCCAAAAAAAAAAGAAAATCAGAATGAAAAAAATAATTAGAGACCAAAAAGAAACACTCGGGATGGATCATTAGCTCCCTTCGCAATGACAGGACTGTGGCAGGAGGTGACAGAGTGTTTTGGGATTTCTGGCAACCAGCCAGGTGGACAAGCTCTAGTGAGTGAAACTGTCGTCTTGCGGCCATCCAGACACACCACAATGTCGGAGATGCTACACGCTGGAGGAACGCTGAACATGCCAGTGACACTGACGCACGCACTGTGGGACGCAGGTGAGGCTCAGGCTGTGCTGAGGGGTTGCACAGACTCTGCGGCACGCTGCTATGCAGTCCTCTTCAGTGCGGGAACGCGGTCCAAGGGGGCCAATGGGGGCTGGACCCTATGGAGTCACCTCCCCTACCAGTGTCCCCGACCACAGCCACTTCTCATCATGTAAAAATTAAGTGTGGACCTATACTTAATTGTAATGTTGCCTACAAGAAAAGTTAAAACTTTAAGAGCTTATTTCCCAAAGAATGTCTATCAAGCGTAAGCATTAAACTTGGTTTATTATTTAGACTTATACCTTCAACATGCCCTTATGGAAAGAAGTGTAGCTGCCTAGAGCAGAGTAAAACTGAGCGGGGTTCGAATCTCTTCCCCTCCACTGACTAGCTGGGTAACCCTGGGTCATTTACTTGCTGTCTCCGAGTCTCAACTCCCTCATTTAGAGAACTAAGCAGAACTTGCTTAATGGAAGTAATGGAAAGGTTAAGTGGGATATGGCATAGAAAGTATACTGAATACAGTTCCTGTTTCGACTGACCTCTAACAAGTTAAGAATGACAGGGATTACGTTGCAGGACTCCCACTGAGTCCCAGACCTGGTGGCGTGAAAATCATGCCAGGAGCGTGGGCGTGCATGCTCAAGATCTCAGGAGGAGAGTGGAGGAGAAGGGATTTCGGCATGACCATCCCGCCTAGGGAATGACTTCTTACTTCCCTCTCACTGTCTCTGTCTCTCTCTTTTGGTGAGCACACATGCCCTAAGGCAAAACCTCTGAAAAATAAAATGAATAGTGTTCCCTTGGGTCTCCCTTTTCCTGTATTTATGGTGTCCAGTCGGTTTGGGGCAGAGTTTCTGGGGCAGAGTCTCAGGGACGTCGCAGAGTAGGAAAAGGAGGCCTGCAGAAAAGCCTGTGGGAAGAGGAGCGCACAGAGGTGCGTGAGGAGGGAGAGGGACTACCCTGAGGCTGCGGGACTATTCCCCATCCGCGGCCATGAGGAGGAACTGAGTCCAGGCCTGGATCCTAAACAGCCCTGAAAGAAAGGGGAGAGCACTGTCCCCACAGTCACTGCCAGGGCTCGGCATTCGTCACGCGGCCCCGTCTCCTCACCATCCAGATGACGCACTTCCTTACTTCAGCTACATGACACGATGGCGCTCGTCATCCAGGCCGTGTTACCATAGCCCAGGCACGGTCAAAGCTGGCAGGCACTTCTGTTTTATCTACTTTTAACCTCCAAACCGTGGCCTCCACCCAGGAACAGGTTGCTGCCTTGCTAATACGTGCTAAGCATTTTAAAGCCTAATGTCATCGAGAAGTTACAGCACGCCTTGGGAAAATGTAGTCAGCTGTTCTATAGGCCAGATAAAGAATGTGTCCAGTTTTCAAATATTTGCAGTGCCCCGTGCTTGATAAGAGATTCACATGTACATCCAAGTGTCCGGGCAGCGACTGTTCTCAGCGCAGTGTTCAGAGGGTAGAGCAGGCACATGTGCAGGCCCAGACCAGATGTCAGGAAGGAATTACTGGAGACACAAGGAGATTCAATACGGATAAAGAATATATGAGGGAAAGACTCGCACCCTGGGAAGAAGACCCTCGAGGAAGCAGAGACGCGTTAGGGGCGGTCCATGTGAAATTAGGGCCAAGGGAATGATGAAGACGCAGCCTCTAGAATACTCAGGACTGAACCCAAGCTCTGCCATTCACTCTGCGACCCTGGGCAACAGCCCTTGTGAAACAGAACCCCCGTGACAGTTTGTAAGTTGGTCAGCCATGGCGCAGCAGTCGCACGCTGCCAGTGATGCTGGAGGCCCGCAGGGGACCGGAGTGCGGTCCTGGGTTGATGTGACACTTGGGCCATGCCTGCGCAAGATCCCGGCTGGCTGGGAAGGCTGGGGAGACCGCAGCATGAGACCCTGCTTTGCATGCTTCTCTCGCTCTCTCTCTCCCTCCTTCTGTAAGAAATAAACTTAAAAAAAAAGAACGTGCAATTTCCTTGCATTGCCAAACCTGTCCCAGGGTACCAAGGTCAAAATCTGCACCTCTGTTTTAATTCTGAGTTACCCTCTTCCCCTGAGGCCGACAGGGATGTTTGAGCATTAAAGGAGAAACTGTATGTAAAGCGAGTGCCATGCCTGGCCAGCCTCCCACCAGGCCTTGTTGGGGGGTTAATAAGAGAAGGCGCAGTGCCGGGAACTTCATCATGGTCGGCAAAATGAAGGTGATTTCCGTGGAGCAGATATCTGAGTAAGTCCTGCTTTCTCTGTCTCCCTGGGACCCAGTGACGGTTTGTGCCCAATCGCCCTGAAGACAATAGACGTAAATGGGATAGAGAGAAGAAACGGCCACAGATTCTCACCCTGCAAGCCCTAAGCAAGGGCAAGAGGCAGGCCTTGTACAGACCATGGGTAAAATTAAGACCTGAAACAATAGTGAGGGGACCAGCAGATGGTGGAACAGCTCATTGCTGGACTCCCACAGAGCTGACAGTGTTTCGAGTCCCGGACCAGCGACTTAAAATTCACGCCAGGCACGTGTGGGTGCATGCCCAAGGTCCCTTGAGAATGAAGAAGGGATTGCGGAGTGGCCATTCCCCAGGGCAGGGGGGGTGATTTCTCACTTTCTGTCTCTCTGGCGGGCGCACACGCCCTATAACAAAAATATCTCTCAGAGAAAAAAAAAAAAAAAGGGCAAGACTAGCAGATGAGATGGCATAATAGTTATGTTGCTAGACTCCCACGTAGTCCACTGCATCCACCACAGTTCAAGTCCCAGGCCCGGCAGCTTAAACTCACTGCCGGCGTGTGTGCATGCGTGCCCAAGATTTCAAGAGGAGAATGGAGGAGAAGGGATTGTGGTGTGGCCATCTCCCCTGAGGAGTTATTTCTTGCTTTCTACCTATCTGTCTCTCTGTATTTCCAGCAAATGCACACACCCTATAGCAAAAATCTCTCCTAGAAAAAAATAAAATAAATAAAAATTTAAAATTAAAAAAAATATTTTAAATTAAAAAAACAATAGCAAAGAACATTCTAGCAGCCATAAGAATGAGCAGTTGGTGGAGAAAATTTTCATTTAAAAATATGTATGAGAGCTAGTTCCATAAATAAGCAGGATGGAATTATAAAGAGGCAGAGAACACTTTCCCGTGTAGCCAACCAGAGACGATAGAGGAGGCCCCGAGGGCTCCAAGGAAATAATTATTAGGAAGCTCTGAATCAGAGAGGAAAGCAGTGGAGTGCGCAACAGACTGCAGAAAGATTCGATGATAACTATTAAAACTGGTTTCTATAAATAGCTTTTGGTGTTTAAAGTGTTCCCCCCCTTTTTTTTTTCTTTTTTGCCATAAGGGGTGTGCACTTGCTGGGGAGAAAGAGGGAGGAAAGTGAGAAACCATGGCCTGGAGGGGATGAGCATGCTGCAATCCCTTCTCTGCTCTCCTCTGGGGACTCTGGACATGCACGTACACACACACACACACACACACACGAGCATGTGCACACATACTAGGGCTCTACCATGGTCAACCATGTGAGAATCCAGCACCTTATACAGCACGCCACCTGCTGGCTCCATAAAGAGCTGCTTTAAAATTCACTTACAGAGCAGCTTTTTCTCCAGCAGAGCAGAATTGGGAGTTGCTGTATTTGACCTTGGAAGAATTTTTTCTTATTGCTTGTTGATTGTGGAAGTGGTTTTTTCCCTCATTTCTAAGCCCAGCTTTCTTCCCGTTGGTCTTACAGGCTGCGGGACTCTGCCTAGGGACATGTAGGCCACAGAGTTTTAAGCAAATTGGGGGAATTCCTTCTTCCAGCTTCACTGAAAGATTCTGCAAGGATGGAGGATGACATGGTCAGCTTGGATTCATCAAATCATTTTCAGGGTCAGATTTAGAATGACAAAAGGATGGTGGGTATGGTTCTATAGATAATGCAGCCTGAGCTGAAGCCCTGGAGCACAGGATCTGGTCTTGAGGAAGTAGGGCAAGAAAGACTGTTACACAAGAGCCAGGTAGCCACACAGATAGTCTTGTGCTAGAGTGTGAGCATAGAAATGTACGGATCAGATCATTAAACTCTCTGGAGACACCCACAAAAAATAAGACAAAATAAAAAGGTCACCAAAAACAATGCACTGCATGTATGTATTCCTGAGCAGCATGGTATTGTCAGGGAAAATGGTGAAGTGAAATTAAAACAGCTTTATTTAAATCTCTGTATTACAGATATCAATTTACTTTGCCTCAGAATCTCAGCTTTCCACATACAAAATGAAGCAAAAATAGGGAGCCAGCAGGTGGAGTGGTGAAGTGCTGAACTCCCACATGACTGAGCACAGTTCAAGTCCCAGACCTGTCAGCTTGCTTTCTCACTTTCCCCTTCTCTCGCTCTTGCTCTCTCTCTCTCTCTCTCTCTCTGTCTTTCTGGTCGAATTTTAAAAATAAATAATATTAACAAGTAAAATTAGATAAAGAAATATTTTTTAAGAAAATGAAGCAAAAATATCTGTAATGGTGAACATTCTTGAGGTGTAAAATGACAAAAACCCATTTGAAACGTGCTTAAGAAGAAAGAAATTTATTGGCTCATGACACAGTTTAAACATGGATAGATCCAGAAGTTCTACCCACTGGGAAAGTCATATCTCTATTTTATCTGTATTCATCTCAGCAGTTACCTCATTCTTTTCTACTCTAGACAAAGTAGATATTCCAAGCAGCCCCAAATTTATATCTGTCTCATAACAGGACCCCAATAGCAAGAAGATATTTTCTTCCCATTAATTTCAACAGGAAAACGCCAGAGAGGGCTCTTGTAATAGGTTCCCTCGAATCAAGGGCAATTTCTTAATTAGCCACTGTGACTAGAAAGGTGGGGTGATTGTTTTGACTGAGCACCCAGAGTATAGTAAGGGACCATGATTAACAGCCTTTCTGGAACCATGTCAACAGAGCAGAGAGTGGAAAGTTAGAAGGCAGTTATTAGTATCAAAAGAAGGGGAAAGGGACTAAGTGCAGAGAAGAGGAAACTAACTATCACAGTTCTCTATGTATCTTTCTCAGGATGGTCATAGGAAGACTGAAATAGTAACATGGGGCTGGACCCATAGCCTAGTGATCAAAGGAGCCAGATACCATATGACTAAGCAGGTTCCAATCCTGGCCAGGGATGCTTGCGAAACACACTGGGCACATGTGGATGAGTGCCCCAAATCCCGACAGGATGGAGACGTGGAAGAGAAGGGATGGAGGCTTAACTACACTCCATGTGGGGTGCTTTCTCCTTCTCTCTCTTTCTGTCTCTCTGCTTCCTTGATTCTCTCTGGTAAGCATAAGCACCCTTTGACAATTAAAAACATATAATTTTAATAAGAAAAATGTGAAAAATCACTTGCAAGTTATAAAACTCTATTCAAATGTTCCTTGCTTAATTTATACACAGTGTAGCTATATTCAAAAACTGTGAAGGTGTGCTGATAGTACAGCATGTAGAAAGCATGGTATGAGACAGTTTTTAACTTTGTCACATGCCTGACTATGGTGATAGGCTTTTTAGTCAAAGCTATGCAAGTATGTGACACTTCACACAGTTAAGTGTGGTCTGAAAATGATGCCAGGGCATGTGCACGCATGCCCAAAATCCCAGGAGGAGAGTGGAGAAGAGATTGTGGCATGCCTTCTTCCCTTAGGGGTGATTTCTCACTTTCTCCTTCTCTTATTCTCTCTGTCTCTCTTTAGAGAGAGCACATGCCCTACAGGGAGGAAAAAAAAAAAAAAAAAAAGACAGAAAAAAGAAAAGTAAAAACAAAACTTAAGAAAAAAAAAGTTGGTTTTTCCCAATTTGTCTCATGGGTTGAACACAAACCAATCAAAATCCCAGTAAGCTATCACATGGAAATCAGCAAACTGATTCTAAAGTTTATAGAGAAAGGCAAAATACACCATATGGCCAACACAATACTGAGGAAGAAAGCTGGAGAACAGATTACCGGATTTAAAACTTACTAAAATGCTTACAATAATCAAGACAACATGGTAATGAGAGATTAAAGAATAATGGAACATCAATGAAACAGAATATACCATTCAAGTAGAGTAGTCAACTGGTTGTTGACAAAGGAGTGAAGGTGATTCAATTAGGCTAAGATAATCTTTCCAATAAATGATGCAGTAACAACTGAATATCTATATATAAATAAGTGACCTATGCAAAGATTTTATACTTTTTATAAAAATCAACTAAAAATGAATCATAGGCCTACATGTAAAATGCACACAACTAAAAAACATGTAAAACAAAACAAGAAAAAATGTAGGTGACTGGAGCCAGAAGGTACCATAGTGGATAAGGCACTGGACTCCCACATGGTGACTGTGGTTCAAGTCCTGGACCTGGTGTCTTGCTTTCTCACTTTTCCTCTCTTTCTCTCTCTCTCTCTGTCTCTGGTGAGCACACATGCCCTAAAGCAAATTCTTAAATAATAATAAATAAAATTAGATAATTCTTAAAAATAAAAATCTAGGTGACCTCCCCTAGAGTTAATGATGACTTTTTGGATTAAAACATATTCCATAGTTAAAAAAAAAAAAAGACTTGGGAACCAGCAGTTAGCGTAATGGCTATGTCGCTGGACTCCCACGTAGTCGACCGTGGTTCATGTCCCGGACCCGGTGGCTTAAAACTCACGCCGGGTGCGTGTGCATGCGTGCCCAAGATCCCGAGAGCAGAATGGAGGAGAAGGGATTGTGGCGTGACCATCCCCCCGGGGGGTGATTTCTCGCTTTCTGTCTCTATGTCTCTCTCTGTCTGTCTGGCGAGCGCACGCGCCCTATAGCGAAAATCTCTCTCTCTCAAAAAAAAAAAAAAAAAAAAAAAAGACTTAATTAAAATAAACATGTTTTGTTCTGTGAGTGACACTATTAAGACAATTAAAAGACAGTATATAGACCAGAGGAAAATATTTGCAAAATACATATCTGATGAAGGATCTATATCCAAAATATGCAAAGAAATCTGAGATGGCAAGAAAACAAACAACCCAGTCCAAAAACATGGCAAAAAGATCTGACCAGACACAAAATCAGATACCCATATGGCATATAAGCACATAAAAAGTAAGTCAACATCATATGTCATTAGAGAACTGCAAATTAAAACAACAATGAGATACTACCATATATCTACTAGAATTACTAAAATTAAAAACTGATATTACCAAATGTAAATCCCCATTTATTGTCGGTGGGAATGCAAAATGGTACAACCACCTTGAAAGGAATTTTGGGAATTTCTCATTTTTTTTAAACTAAGCATAGTTTTATAATATTATCCAGCAATTATCCTCCTAGATATTTACCCAAATGATTTGAAAATATATGTCCGCACAAAAACCTAGACTTGTTCTTGACATTTTCCTCAAACAGGAAGCTACCAGATATCCTTCAAAAGGAAAAATCTCGGACTTTTAAGTCTCAGACCCAGTGGCCTAAACCTCACGCTGGGACATGTTCACACATGCCCAAGATCCCCAGAGGTGAATGGAGGAGAAGGGAATACAGCACACCGTTCCCCTTGGGAGGTGATTTCTCGCTTTCCATCTCTCTGTCTCTCTGGTGAGTGCATGCGCCCTATAGCAAAAATCTTTCTCTCTCAAAAAAAAAAGGATAAGCAGACTGTGGTAACCCATACAATAAAATACTATTCAACAATAAAAAGAACTGTGCTATCAGTTAATGAGAGGACATAGAGAAATCATAAATGCATTTGTGAAAGAAAACAGCCAGTCTAAAAAGGCTACATACTATATAATTCCAATATTCAAAATTAGCAATGCAGACAGTCTTCTTTTAATGCAAAATCTATAGATACAGTGAAAAGATGAATAGATTGAAAAAAGAAGTGGGTATCAGTAGGGAGAGGGGGTCAAGGAGAACATACGAGATTTTTAGGGTAGTAAAACTATTCTGTGTATGGGAACCAGCAGTTAGCATAATGGCTATGTCGCTGGACTCCCACGTAGTCGACCGCGGTTCGCGTCCTGGACGCGGTGGCTTAAAACTCACGCCGGGCGCGTGTGCGTGCGTGCCCAAGATCCCGAGAGGAGAATGGAGGAGAAGGGATTGCGGCGTGGCCATCCCCCCTGGGGGGTGATTTCTCGCTTTCTGTCTCTATGTCTCTCTCTGTCTGTCCGGCGAGCGCACGCGCCCTATAGCAAAAACCTCTCCAAAAAAAATAAATAAATAACTATTCTGTGTATTCCATAATAGTAAGTAAATGACATTATACATTTTAAAGGTTTTTTTCCTTTATTTATGATGAAAAAAGAGATAGAAAGAGAGAGATAACCACCCTCCGCAGAGCCTGGCCATACTGTAATTCCCCTTCTCCCAGTCCTCCAGTTTTTCAGATCTTGAGAACTTACACATGGACCAGCATGTTTCATGCTGAATGGGCCAGGGGCTTGAACTGCAGTCACCGTGTGGCATCTGGCTTCTCTTGAGCATCATATTATGACTGTGTGATGGAGCTGGCCCAACATTACACATTTGTCAAAATCCATAGAACTATACAACACAAAGAGCAAACTCTAATTTAAACTCTTGTTTCATTTAGTAATAAAGTGCCAATATTGGTTCATCACTGTAACAAATGACCCATCTCATGCAAAATGTTAATAATAGAGGAAACCATGAGTGGGAGAAAGAACAGTATAAGGGAACTTATATGATATGCTCCATTTTATGTCAACTTAAACTTTCTATGAAAACAAGCGATGTTTTTAAAATCCACTTCCAAAAACAGACAGGAAATAGTGAGGAAAATTAGAAAACATTCTAAACTGAGTAAAATTTGAAACACAAAGCTTCAAATCTCATACCAGTCAACAAAAGCAGTGTTTAGAAGGGAAATTTACAACTTTAGCCAAATTTCAGAAAGGAAAAAAATCTATAACCAATGACCTAAACTTCTATATTAAAAAGCTAGAAGAGCTAACTAAACACAAATTAATTCAGAAAGGAATATAGTAGAGTTACAAGCAAAAATCATTCAAACAAACAAGCAAAAGAGCACAAGTCATGGAGAAAAATCAGTAAAATCAAGGTTGGTTTTTGTTTGTTTTTTCAAAAAATGAGTTTCTATATCCAGTCTGGTGGTGCAGTTGGTAGCAAGATAAACTGTTTTACTGGAAGCCACAGAGCTAACTGTGGGTTCAGATCCCCAGTGAAGCCTGAAAACACAGTGGGCATGTATGTGCATATGCAAGGTCCTGATGAGCTACACGGCCAGGGAAAGGGGATCTCAGCATGATTAAGACCTCATCAAGAGGTTCTTCTCTCTTTCTCTCTCTGGCATGCATATGCTCTCAATCATGAATAAAACAAACACTTCTTAAAAACCTCCTAGATAGACTGATCGGGAAGAAAAGGAGACATCACTATAGACACAACAGAATCAAACACTAAGAGACTATATTAAAATTTTTCCTGTTTTTTTTTCTTTTTTTCCCCCTGTGATAAAATACATAAAATATAAAACTTACCATCTTAATCACTTATCAGTATATAAGTCAATGGTATTAAATACATTTATAATGTCATGAAATCGCACTACCTGTCTCTATAACTCTATTCATCTTATAAAATGGAAACTCTATATCCATTAAGCAATAACTCACCATTTCCCCCTCCATCCCATCACTTCAACCTCCATTCCACTTTATGTCACTATAATTTTGACTATTATATGTACCTCATATTAGTGGAATCATATAGAAGTTGTCTTTTTGTGACAAACATATCATTTAGCACAATATCTTTAAGGATCATCCACATTGTAACATATATCAGAATTTCATTCCATTTAAGGCTGAAAAATATTCCACTGCATAAATAAACCACATTTTGCTTATCTGTCCATCCATCGATGAATATTTTTGTTGTTTCCATGATTTTTCTATTGCAAATAATGCTGCTATCAAAATGGATGTTGGGGATCTGCAAACAGCATAATGGTTATGTCACTGGACTCCCATGTAGTCAACCACAGTTTAAGTCTTGAACCCAATGGCTTAAAACTTTTATTTTTTTGGGGGGGAGAGGTTTTTGCTATAGGGCATGTGCGCTCGCCAGAAAAACAGAGAGAGACAGAGAGACAGAAAGCAAGAAATCACTCACCAGGGGGGATGGCCATGTCACAATCCCTTCTCCTCCTTTCTCCTCTCTGTAATCTTGGGCACACAAGCACAGGCGCCCGGTGTGAGTTTAAGCCACCGGGTCCAGGACTCGAACCACAGCCAACTACATGGGAGTCTAGCAACATAGCCATTACACTAACTGCTGGTCTCCCAATGGCTTAAAACTCATGCCAGGTGTGTGTGTATGCATGCCCAAAATCCCAAGAGGAGATTGGAAGAGAAGGGATTTTGACATGACCATCCCCCACAGGAGTGATTTCTCACTTTCTGTCTGTCTCTCTGGTGAGCACATGCACCTGATAGCAAAAATCTCTAAAAAAAAAAATGGTGGAAAAGAATCTTTTGGAGATCTTGCTTCCAATATTTTAGGATATATATCTAGTAGTAGAATTGCTAAATCATATAGTGATGGCATTTTTAATTTTTTTTAGAAACTGCCATATGGTTTTCTTTTCTTTTTTTAAAAGAATTATTTTATTTTTAAACTTATTCATTTTAATTTGAACAAAACTGCCATACCGTTTTCTACAGCAGGTGTATAATTTTATCTTTCCACAAATAGTGAACAAGGGATCCAATTTCTCCACATCCTTACAAAGAGCTTTAGATGTTCTGTTCTTTAGGTTTTTGTGTGTTTGTTTTGACAGTAGCCATTCTAATGGGTATGAGGCAGTGCCTCATTATGGATTTGATTTGCATTCCCTAGTGATTAGTGATGTTGAGCTTTTATATGCTATAGCCCATCTTTTGTAGTGAATTCTTTATTCAAGTGCTTCGACCATTTTTTAATCAGGTAGTTTGTTTTCTTATTTCTATATAAGAGACCTTCAAAAGTTCACAGAAAATGCCTATTCTGAAAAACTACATATAGATTTCAAAATGTTTGCATCAAAATAAACTCATACTGTAATTCCATTTTTCCATGAACTTTTTGAAGTTTCCATATGTATAATTCCATTTTTCAGATATACGTTTCACAAACATTGTCTCCATTTGTGGGTTGCCTTTTTACTCAGTTGATATTGTCTCCTTTTTTGCTAGAGGGCTTGTGTGCTTACCAGAGAGAGACAATAAGAGGGAAAGTGAGAAATCACTCCCCAGAGGTTTGCCCACACCACAGCCCCTTCTTTTCCATTCTCCTCTTGGGATTTTGGGCATGCACACACATATGTGTCCAGGTCTAGACTCAAACCACAGTTGGCCATGTGGAAGTCCAACACCTTAACCACCAGGCCACCTTAACCACCACGCCACCTGCTGGCCCTGATATTGTCTTTCGATTCACAAACTTTTCAACTTTTCATGAAGTCCAATTCATGTGTGTGTGTGTGTATATATAGCCTGAGTTTTTGGTGTCCTACTCATTTTATGTAGGTAGGATTCTCTTGGTGCAAAATCAGAAGAGGAATTTGCAACAAGTTCTGCTTCCATTTAAATGTATGACCTTGAACCAGTTGCTTTATCTCTCTAGCATTCAAGTTTCTTAACCACTACCAATTGGCAGAATATTCTTTCTTGGATTCTAGCACTGTGGAGAAGAACCTGGAGGAAATGCCGGAATCTGAATCATTTCTCACCAAGGACTTCATGTGAGGTACTCCCAGTGGCAGATGGACCATCTCTCCCCACTTTCATAAAAGGGCAGATGAATCCACTGGAGTGGATTCCTTCCTGGTCTTCTCTTCACAAGACAGGTAAGTTTCACATTATGAAACTCAGAAAAGCAAGAGGGAAGCCCCTAGAAGTGCAACATACACTACAGAGGAGAGTAGGGTGGGGCCGTCCAGGTTACACATGAACTTTCTATTATTCACTCCACCACCCCCACTCCTCTCGCCATGCCTCCCCTTTCTCTTTGATCAAATACCTATCATTTATTGATTTTTCTCCTTAGATCAGATTATGACAAAGAAATATTTGAAGCTGCTTTAATAGATGATCTTCAAGATTCCTGCCTCCTCTAAATGTTTATGAGAGCCTACTATGTATGTGCCAGACACCGACATATAGAACACCACATCTGTCTTCAAGGAGCACTGGTTTATGTTGCAAGGTATTCCAGCCTGGATTTGAAAAGAATAACAATCCTTCCTCACCTGAGACTAGCTATCTCATCCCTTAGCTGAAGTAGCTAAGATTGAGAGAGTAAATAACTTTCTGAAGTTCAAAGAGATTGAAAGGAAAAAAGCTGACATTTGAGCTAGGTCCGTCCTATCCCAAAGCCCATGCTACTTCCACTCTGGCATGCCACTTAATCAAAAAAGAGAACTGGGACCAGCAGTTGGTGTAATGGCTATGTCACTGAACTCCCACGTAGTTGACTGTGGTTCGAGTCCCGGACCCGGAGGTTTAAACTCACACCAGGCATGTGTATGTGCATTCCCAAGATCTTGAGAGGAGCATGGAGGAGAGGGGATTGCAGCGTGGCCATCCCTCCTGGGTGGTGATTTCTCGCTTTCTGTCTCTCTGTCTCTCTCTGTCTTTCTGGCAAGTGCACGCACCCTGTAGCAAAAACCTCTCCAAAAACAAAAAACTAGGGACCAGATGAAATAATGGCTATATCGCTGAACTCCCACATAATCAGCCATGGCTGGAGTTCCAGACCCAGTGGCTTAAAACTCACGACAGGCACATGTGTTGATTGCCCAAAATCCGAGAAGGGATTGTGATGTGGCCATCCCCTTGGGGGGTGATTTCTTACTTTCTGTCTCTCTGTCTCTCCAGCAAACATGTGCCCTATAGCCAAAAAAAAAAAAAAAAAAAACTCTCAAAAAAACCAGAACTCTCTTATAAAAAAAATTAGCATAGCTTGATTCTGGTTATATATTATATTTCCCTAATAGAGTAAATGACTTCTATTTTATCCTGACTAACAGTGTTGTATTACACTCACTGCTTGCCTGTTTGTTCTAGAATGAGTAAGTTTTTATTTGAGGTTTTTATTAGAATACATTTACACCCATAAAAACATAAATAATCAAATTTAAAAATGGGCAAATGAATTGAATAAACAATTTTCCAAGGAAGACTTATGAATGGCCAAAAGGCATATAAAAATGTTCAAAGTCTCTTGTCAGAAGAGAAATGCAAATTAAAACCATAATGAGATACCATTTAACTCCATTTAGAATGGCTAGGATCAAAACAATAAAGAACAAGTGTTGTCAGAGCTGTGGTAAAAAGGGAACACTCACACTGTTGGTGGGAATGTGTATTAGTGCACCCACTGTGGAAAACAATGCAGACACTTTTCTATCCTTTGGTATTTACCCAAAGGTGCAAAGGGAAGAAACATTTAACAGTTCTCACACACACACATAGTATACATCAAAATGAGGACTTCATGTAAAATGGGAAATTAATCTAAAAATTAAATAAACAAAAGTAAAAATAATACATTTAAATTTCTACTAGATAGTATGAATTGTAAAAATCCCACACAATTATTTTTCTGTCAGTTGAGGAAGTAGAAATAATTTTAATTTTATTCTTTTTTTAAGAGGTTTTTGCTGTAGGGCATGTGTGCTTGCCACAAAGACAGAAAGAGAGAAAGTGAGAAGTTACCCTCCAGGGGTATGGCTATGCTATAATCCCTTCTCTTCCATTCTCCTCTTGGGATTTTGGGCACGCATATACATGTACTTGGCATGAGATTCAAGCCTCCAGGTCTAGGACTCAAACCATAGTCAGTTATGTGGGAGTTCAGCATATTAACCACTATGTCAGCTGCTGGCTCCTTAATTTTATTCTTAAATAGAAAGTGTCCTTGGGCCTAGCAACAGTGGTGCAGATAAGACCACAACTTGGGAGGCTAGCAGCGACACGGAAGGCACAGGTTCAGTTCCCAGGGCCAACCTAAATACAGGGTACAGCTGCACATGCCTATAATCTCAGCTAATGAGAAGGCTGGGGCAGGAGGATTGTGACAGGGTGAGACCATGTGAAAAACATCTATCTCCTCCTTCCCTCTGTCCCTCTCTCTTTGTCTCTCATAAAGGAAATTTTTTTTAAATGTCGTTGACTTTACCCAGAAACTTGGTGAGTGGATATTGCTGCATAAGTTTTTACAGAGGACATTAGGGACTTGGGCATATTTGAGGCTAGGCAGTGGAAAGGATGAATATATTTGGATTATAAAAAAACAAGTACTAACCTGAATCTCCACAATGCAAAGGGAACTTGCAATAGAATTTATTTCAGATCATAAGACTGATAAATGTATACAAAAAAGAAAAAGAAAAGACAGCGCCCTCTTCCTTTTGTGTGTATTATGTGGTGTGTGTGTGTGATGTCTTTTTCAGACAGAGTCTGACTGTGTCACAATCCCCCTGCCTCGCTCCTAAGTAGCTAGGACTACAGGCATACACCGCGGTGCCTGACTTTACAGGGTAGGCTGGGAATCAAAACCCGGGCCTCCCATGTGGCTCGGCCTGCCAAGCAGCAGCTGGGTTGGGCCAATGACATTCTGGCGAACACCACCTGCATATGAGCCAGTGGGTGCTCTGAGAGCAGAGGGAACAGCGCACCACGTATCCCTCCCTCTGCTCACTGTGCTTCAGCCATAACAGAAAACAAACCACCTCCAAATATTCCTCGAGGCCTCCACGCATTCGCTCACAGCCTCTGAAAGGCAGAGCCATCGCAACCTTCTGCATCTTGTAACACCCCAAACAACCTTCTCCGTGAGACTCCATGCCTACGGAAATTGACTTCCCCTTCCGCTCTGGTTTCAGAGATTGTCATGCAGAAGCCTGTTCATGATTTGTCCTCTCAGGGCCAGGGCATTGGGAAAGTGCCTGGAGGAATCCTTTCTCCTTGGAGTCCTGGTGCTTAGCTTAGGCAGGCACTGGATAAGTAGCAAATCCATGAATTAACCTATAAAATGGAAAACGAAGGCAAGAAACAAAGCTCCACACTTTAAGGGTCACAGCGCAGGCATGAGACGGCCGTTCCCTGTTCATCATGAAGGTCGCCACTTGGCAGGTCACATGTGTTCTGTATTCTAATTTACCTCAGGTCAGTGATGCAATCCTCAATTTGGGTCTCCTAATTTAAAGTGACACCCTCAAGGTATTTTTCATTATTTTTAAAACCCTTTTTAATCATTTTTTAATACCCGTCAGAAGCTTGAAATTGGAGTGTTATGACGATGCTGCCCTGGTTTTCTGTGCTGTTTGTGCAGTGGAGAGCCGTCTCAGACATGTGCTCTGATTATACTGGTCATTTTCCTCATGTAATGATTTTTAAAGTTCTTTTTTTCTTTTATTACTTTATTTAGCTTTGTTCGTTTATTTAATTTGACCAGAGGGGGACAGAGTGAGAGAGGAAAGTATGAAAGCAAGCCACTAGGTCCAGGACTTGAACCATGGTCAACCATGTAGGAATCCAGCTACACTAACCACCAAGCCACCTGCCGGCCCCTCCTCATGTAGTATTCTTTACATTGTTATTAATCCAGTAACAGGGATAAAAGATATATCCGGAAAGAAAAGCATGGGAATATTTTTAATATGCCTATTTCAAATGCATTTATCTAAGTAAATAAACTCTCTGGTCTGTTTTTGATTGCACAAACTGACTAGGTGGGGAGGAGGACAGCAAGCCTCAGTCATACATCTGTGCTCAGTGAAGTGGCTGTTGGCTGGGCCATGTGCCCATTCATCATCAGTTAGACCAGGTTTATGCACACAGACGGAGTGGCATGGGTCCCCAGAGCAGGACAAGGCAACACCAATGTGCAAGCACTTCTCAAGACCCTGCTTGAGACATGGTGGCCAAAGCCCCCTGGCTCAAGCAGTCACGCGGCCTAGCCAAATCCAAAGAGTAAGGACGTGAGTTCTCCATCCTGTGAGAGGATTTATAATGTCACATTGTAAAAGTGCGGATAGAAGAGTGCGAAGGGTGTGTAGCCAATTTCCCAATCTGCCACTCCAATTGATGCCTGTCAGTGTGACCTTATTTTTTCACCCAGGTTCAAATAGCCAAGCGAATAGGAGAAATCAGCCCTACACTTAACACAGCAGCACATTTTGCAGTATAATTTCCATGATAAATGAATTTTGTGATTCTTGAGATCAAAGACCAACTGAAAAAATTTTAGCAAATTATCAGCCTCACTTAACCTTTAGGACTCCATCCAAAGTTACATATGCAAATGCAGTTAGAGAATTGCCCATGGTTTATTTCTCTGTCTTTTATATTAGTTCTGCCCTTCTAAAACGCAGCCCCCGTGCTTTCCTTGCGTTCTCAGGCAAGTCACTCAAGGCCTTTAAGAAATTTGTAAGCAGTCACACCTTTAAATAATGACACTGTTAAGAAATTCATGATTTATCACACCAGCTAGAATTTTTACATTTCTGAAATGAATACCATTTCTCCCCATTCCAATTTGTCTTGCAATTAAACTGCACATTATAGCAGATTCATTCAGCAGACACATATTTAACATGCATTACTTACACACTGAGTAGGTACCAGGTACTGCATGAAGGACTGTGGACATCACAGGGACAGGAGGGAAGGAGGAGGAAGGAGGCGGGGAATGAACCTACCTTCTAGTACCTTGAAGTCTAGCAGGATGTATACCAGTAACTTGTAAAAAAAAATGCAGTCCAAGAAGTTCAAATCATTTTCAAAATTAAAGTGAATTTTGCATTTTTATAAAACCTCCCTTGGATAACTTGTAATTTTCATAGAGTCTGACTCCTCTGAAGAAGGTTTAAAAGTGACTGACCTTCTTATTGCTATCATTAAATTGTCACCAAGTTATTTTTAATTTGGTAGTGTCCTTAAGTTCTTTTTGAGGACATTAATCTCTCTGGACAATTGAAGAAAATTCCGAGTCGATTTGCTCTTACACAGAACCAGCCTCTCACTTGGATGGCACTTCAAAGGAAGCGTATTGCACCACACAGGGTGAAGCTAGTGGAGACATGGCCAGAGTCACTGCCCTTAATGCTTTTCTTTGAAAGCTCACAGAGGCGGGTCCTCAACAAATCGACTTCGGGCACTGATCCATCTGTTTTTTAAGTATTCTTTTTGCCCCCAGGTTTTTGCCATAAAGCTCGTAGGCACACAAGCGTTCTTACTGAAGTTTTCCTCTCGACTTTAACTGCATTAAGTTGTGGGTCTTGTTGTTGATTCTGTTGTTTTTGAAGAACCTGTGGCACATGCCCTCCTATGGAAGGTGTCACTTTAACAAGCCGCCTTAAAGATGTCTCTTCCCCCCTCACCTCCCCCCCACCCCAGACTGCCTTTATGATCCATAGGCTGTTAGCACTATTGATCGCATTTCAGGTAGCGTGGTGAGAGATATTCTGGTGGAGCAATGTCCTCTCTCAGGACAGATCCCATCAACCTAGATCCCCAGAGCAAAAAAAGTTTACCTAGTTTGGTGAATTGATCTAAAATTCCTTTCTCGGATCATCACAACATTTAAAATGAAATTAATAAATTTTTGTAAATTAGGAAATAATTTTTCTCAAAGAATAAGAACACTGAATTAGAATCTCCAATAAGCCCCAGAATGTATGCTGAAGTTGTAGGTATTATTGTCAGAATCCTACTGTGGTTTGCCTATGGCCCCCAAAAGTGCACATATTGGAAGTTGGGTGCATTGTCAAGGTGTTGCTTAGAGACTTAATCTGAGTATGCTGTTGAGGGAGGGGCCTTTGAGAAGTGGACAGGCAGCTGAACAGAGCCCCAGGACTCGGTCCTGGCGGGTTTATAAGGAGACACACAGACAAGCTCTGCTCAGCCTTTCACCCACTGTTGTGTGGGGCCCTCTGCATCTTATCCACCTGAAAGAAGACCCTCACCAGATGTGGCCCCTGGCCCGGGGACCTCCAGACCATGAGCCAAAGTTCTAGTCTTATAAATTACCGAGATTCAGACCTGTTCTGTTAGCAACAGAATGGACTAGAACAAACCCGATCCTGAGAAACTTGAAGGAAAAACATTTTCCATCTGAATATATTCAAATAAAACCTTATAGTGTTCAAAATGAGGGGCACTACATTTTATTTGTTTTTTAAAGATTTCTTCTTTATTCATGCAGGAGTGCATGAGAGCTCGCCAGAAAGAGAGAGAAGCAACCTATACAGGGCTTGGTCAGACAACATTCCCTTCCTTCGGTCCTCCAGCCTGCAGGGTCCTGAGCAAGCCCCGTCAGCATGAAGCTCCTGGCTCTGCATCCAGTACGCACCAGGGGCAGGGCTTGGTCGGACAGCATTCCCTTCCTTCGCTCCTCCAGCCCGCAGGGTCCTGAGCAAGCCCCGTCAGCACGAAGCTCCCGGTTCTGCATCCAGTGTGCACCAGGGGCTGTGCCCATCTGTCTGTTTTTAACTGTTTGCTTAGCAAGTGTGAAAGTGTAGCTTGCTTTCCATCACCTGAGATGGGTACTCTTTTATCCTGAAATGAACACATCTGACTCACTTCTAGTCATTGAACCACTACGGTAGGCCAAGCACTGTGCTGGGCGGCAGAAACATGCTGGCAAATATTGCTTACAACCAGCTCCCAGAGGATCTCAAGGACCAACGTGACATTTAGCTGATACATGGGCTTTTTCCTAAGGAAGGTATAATGAGGATGAGGAGAGGGGAAGGTGAAGTGAGGTAGAAATTTTATATTTTGGATATCATTTAGGCCTATATACCTGTAAATGATAAGGCTCTTTTGAAATGAACCAGGTTTGGGGACCAGCAGTTAGCGTAACGGCTATGTCGCTGGACTCCCATGTAGTCGACCGCGGTTCGCGTCCCGGACCCGGTGGCTTAAACTCACGCCAGGCGCGTGTGCGTGCGTGCCCAAGATCCCGAGAGGAGAATGGAGGAGAAGGGATTGCGGCGTGGCCATCCCCCCTGGGGGGTGATTTCTCGCTTTCTGTCTCTCTGTCTGTCTGGCGAGTGCACACGCCCTATAGCACAAACCTCTCCAAAAAAAAAAAAAAAAAAAAAAGAAATGAACCAGGTTTGAAAAAGATTATTACAGCTCTTAAGTTCTAACGGCAGTAATGCTAGTAAGGTACTACCGACACAGCCTGTGCTAACCACGTGGTCAGGAGAAGACTAAGACACAGATCTAGAGGAGGCGGTGAACGCAGCTATAGGACAGGCCTGTGGGAAGCTGCTCAATGGTGGAGAAATTCTGCAGATAAATCCTGGACAACGCAGTCAAGCCAGGGGAAGATACCTTACGGGCTTCTCCTCGGGTTTGCAGCAGAAGGAATGCTGTATCCTCAGAATGACCCTGCGGGCCACAACTCATGGGAATGTTCCAGTAGGACCAGGGTCTCCCAGTACACAAAACTGAGGGAAATAGAGATGAGGCCACTGGCTACGGTCTTGAGTTTTCCCTAACAAAAGCGGCCTGGATGAAAGCTGACCCATACGAACTATAACAAAAGTGCCCTCTTGCTCCTGAGCAACCTAAGGAAAATCACAGAGAGTAAACAATGGTGACCGTGTATTATCTGTGTGTAAAGTGACAGGCAGAGGGGTAAAACTGCTATTAACATTATTTTTAAATGTTATTAGCATTTTACATTATTTAACATTTATGTAATGCTTTCTTTTATGCATTATTTAAACTATCTTAAAATTTTATAAGTCTCCATAGCTCACTTATGAAGTAGGTCCTATTACTTTTGTGTTACAGATGAGTAAACTGAGGTACAGAGGAATAAGCTGAATTTTCCCACCTCAAAACGCCAGCCAGGCCAAGCAGTGGTGCAGCAGGAAAGCAAGTGGATGCACGTGGGAGAGGCCCCGGATTCTTCCGGGACGTCCCAGAACGCTCTGGGAACGTGTGTGTGCCTGTGATCTAGGCCAGCTGAGACCGAGGAGGTCCATGCCATGAAGACTCTGTCGGGGGGGGTGGGGGGGGGGGTGGATCTTTCGCCCCGCCTCACCCCAAAAGAAATGAATAGACTTAAAAAAAAAAAAAAAAAAAAAAAAAAAAAAAGCCAGTCAATGGTAGACCCAGGACAGAAACCGAGCAGTTGGACTCCAAAGTCCGTGTGTGGCATCACCGCGCCAGTCTGCCTCCCGCATCCCACATGAGTGTGAATATAAGAAGATTTGGTATGTCCTCTGGCGCTGCCAGGGGAGATCTCCAACTAAAATGTGTCACCTGGGCAGTTCCGGCTGTGAGTCTGAGGCCCGGGGTGCACTGCCAAGCTGGAGGGGTGAGTAAACAGAGTCTGGTGCCACTGCAGAGGCCCCTCCCTCACACACGGCCATACTTTCTGTTTGCCCATAGATTTTCTGTTAGATCACATTCCTTCTATATCTTATAAGGTCCAATATAAGCTTCTGCCCGACATTGTTTTCTAAGTAGAAAATCCCTTATGTAAATGTGTTGAATAATTATCTTCCAAGGACTAAAGACCTGTAACCTTGAGACTAAGCGCATCTGTTGCAGCAAAATGCGTTTGTCAGAATATTTGGTGTAGAAATTATTTTTTTCACTTAAAGATGTAAACAGTTTCAGTAATAGGACACTATATGTGCTTACCAACCTTGTGAAAAATAACCATTAACCATGGCCTTTTGATTTTGTTAAGTATTCCTTTATTAGGTCTATATCTAAAAGTATATCTTTGCCTCCTGGAAAAAGTTAACTTTGTTAATATCTATTTCATTTAAATACATTTCACTCTTCCACACTTACAAAAAAACTACTCAATATATTATGGCTCAAGATCTGTGAAGGTAGTACCCTATAAATATATGAATGAAAATTTCAAGAAAAGCCATTAATATAATGTATGTGAAGACTAGCAATATGGGGAGATGCCTTCAAATTAATTTAGAACAAAAAGTGAGAATCAAATTCTACATACGCAGACCCCTGTGTGGAGAAGTGGAATATGGATATACACAAAAAAGATAAAGAAAAATCATGAATATACAGATGATTTTGTTCAATCTCTCTTCTTTCAGAGAGAGAGATTTTTGCTACAGGGTGTGTGCAATTTTGCTCAATCTTTATATATTTCCATTCATTGCCATTTTTCTCCAAATGTTCATTATTACCTTCTAATCAAGATTTTATATTTGAAATGAATCTAAAAATATCCTATGCTGAGGGCTATGATAGATATTCAAAAGCAAAATGCTTAATAATTTAAGCAGAAATCTAATCACTTATATCCTGTTCGAATCAAGACTGTGTGAACAAAAGGATTTGCTTAGCTTAGAGGAATGACTCTGGGATATAGAGGCAAAACCAAGAGAGTTTACAGAAAGTGTTGGCTTATTTCAGCAATCCCAATTGAGCAAGCCTGAAGCCAGTGATCTGCACTTCATCAAGTCCCAGGTGACCCTGACCTAATTAGTTACGGTCGCACTTTGCTAAATACTGGCCGAAAGAGAAACCCAAAGCATCAAAATTTCAATCTCTCCACGTGCCGTTCAGGAACAGCACTGTTTTGGCCCAGAGAATCCCAGTCATTCTGGTCCCTGGGGTAGATCCTACAATGGACTGTGATACCACCATCTTTTTTCCTGATCTGTACTCACTTGGGATTTTTCATTGCTGTTTCTTAATTATCCATGGGCATGTGCACCTGCGGGGGCTGGCGAGGACAGAGAGAAAGCACCCTCTCTGTGTGACATTGCCATGCCACAATCCCTTCTCCAACCTTTCGGGTTTGGGGCATGCACACACATGCACCTGGTGTGTTTTTCAAACTATCAGGGCCAGGACTCAAACCGCACTGACCATGTGAACCCGACTCCCTTGTCCCCTGGGCCAGTCCAGCGTTTTTCCTGTGATAGGCTTTCCCTGTGGTTTGCATACCAGGAGAAGCAGCACTGCTGAGTCATTCCAGTGCCCTCACTGTGGTACTCAAGTTTACACCTCCCTCTGCCTGAGTCCAGTTAATGAGATGCCCCCTGATACTTCAGTCCATTTTCAAATAGTCATGTATGTTCTCCAAGCTGATGATAGCTTTTAGGTAGGAATTAGTGAGCCCTCTCCCATAACAGTGCGTATCCGTGGAATCCCTTTCTATGTTTCTGATGAAGTATCTTAAATTTCCCTTGGGAAATCACTCTCAGAAAATGACCAAGCCTATGCATTTAAACCCAACTTTGGGGTTTTGGTTTAAACAAAACTATGTGAAGAGGTAAAGTTCAGATATCTCTATGTGTGTCATGGAGCCCCCAAAGAAAATATGCCTGAGAACAAAACCACCATGTACAAAAATAGAAGCAAAGGGATAGAGATAAAATTAGAGAGACAGAAAGAAACGTGAGTTCTTTATGGCATCCTGCGTTGAATCCTGGACACAGACAGTCCTACTCCTGCCTCTGTGCTACATGAACCAAGTGGTTCCCCTTTGACTTGAGCTTTCTTCCTTCACCTGGAAAGTCTACATGAGACAGCCCTTTAATACTGCTACATACAGAGTATCCCTTCCATTTAAAGAGTAACAATTAGGTCCGAAAATCTACTTCTTGTTCAGGGAGACATTTAGGAAATCCACACTCATAAGCAAGGAGTCACTAGACATTAACTACATGACAAACTTCCTGCACTCGAGAATAAAGCAAGCCTGACAATTGTCACTAGAAAACAATACCACCACAGGCCTGGGACATTGCTTTGTCAAAGACCATTCACACGGAGCAGGATGGAGAGAAAAGAAAAGCATGAGGTCTTTGGCAAATCTGTATACCGTGGTCAATGTCGCCAATCTTTCCATCCTTACAATTTAGAATATTTCTATAAAAGTGGAAGGAAACCCATCTTCCTCTTTGTGCCCCAAGGAAGGAAGGAATATTGGTAACTGGGTGTCATTATACCTGGGTTACTAAATTGGAGGGAGGTTATCTGGTCCACAGGAAAAGCAACGTCCAGATTGCATTCACAGACTGTTTTTTTTTTCTTGTGTTGCTATGGGGCACTTGAGCTTGCTGGGGGGAGGGAGAACGCTGTGGTATCCCCAGGGGAATGGCTATACCACGTACCCTTCTCCTCCATTCTCCCCTTGGGATTTTGGACACACAGGCATCTAATTCCAGCATGTTTTCAACCCTCTGTGTCTGGGACTCCAACTGCACAATTGACCTGTCATCCAGCTACCTTAACCTCCAGGCCACCTATGGGCCTGCATTCATAGACTTTAATTGCAGGGACAATTTTTTTTGCCTGCTCTTTCTAAGTCGGTTTAGGCAGTCTTCACTGCTTATGTACATTGGACAGTCATTGGTAGATTGCTGAGAAACCACTGCAAACAACTTGTTTCCAGAAAAAGTAAGCACTGAAAAAATAGCTTTCTAGCATTATAGATCAATTTTTTATTTTCTTATATTATGACTCCTATAGTTAGGTTGGGACCAGGATGCAAAATATAACGATAGTCATTTAAAGCCACCGACATTTAGAAATCACCCATCCTCATAAACTAACTAAACATGCCATAATATTTACACTCAAAATCATTTTCCCAATTGCTGAAAAAGGCCTGCCCAGGAAAAGAGTTAAAGAGGACGGAGGGATGCTCAGGAGTGACACTCTCTGGTGTCTTGCTTTTCTCTCAAGACTGTAGTTTGCACGTTCCACTTTATACCTGAAAAGACTTGGCTCTGCAAAACAGTAAAGTAAGAACTGACTTCTTAGAGCTGAAAACAGAAAGAAGAGGGGCTACAACTACTTTTGCAAATGCCCAGGGAGGGTGTTATGTTCCAAAGAGAAAAGACCTGTCAAGACTAATCTTGCATTTCCATTGGAATTGACACTGAGCACATGGCTAACAGCAGAACAGGAATCTATGTTAATGATTCTCTGAGCCTCAGAAGGCAATTTGCAGAATCAGTATCAAGCTAGGCATGCCTATATGAGGGGAGAGGTCTGCAAAAATTCATAGAAAATGAGAATTAGGGGGCAAAAAAAATCTATGTATGGATTTCAAAATTTGTGCCTAAGTCAAGTCATATTAAAGTACTAAAGTATGAGTTTTTGCATGAATTTTTGCATGAATATTTTGAAGTCCTCTTGTAGTCTGCTTTAGCGAAAAAAAAAAATCAACTCAATCAACACACACACACACACACACACACACACACACACAATAAACACAGGTACCTTTTCAGATTTCCCCAATCTCCTCTCCTTTCTTGGTCAGCACCTCATCTACACACGGGTGTCCCTCTGACTTTGGACTGGGTAGAACGGCACATGACAAGGCACGGTGCCTGGATTCCAAAGGAGCCACAGAGGCCAAATGTAGAATTAGCTTCCCATGTGGTAAAACCTCATCAATGAAAAATTAAATAAGAAAAAGTCAGAAGCTAAACTCCTCTTCCTTTTTCACTCTCATTAATTACTACAGGGGACTGTACCTCCTTGCAACCCTTCTGGAAAAGTGCCAACCCTCAAGCAAGCATCCAACTTGTTCTTAAATAGTAGCCAGTGTGACCCGCACCACTGCATTCCATCACAGCTCAGCTCCTCTGCCCTTTCACCCTCACACTCTGGGCAGCACAGCCTGAAAGCATTCATGGCATCCTAAGCATTGCCTTGGGCTCTGCTTCCCAGAGGACTTAAGGAAAGGTGTGTTGAAGCTACTAGTCTTCCCTTACCAGAACCAGTTAATACATAAACAGTGGTTTTGCCCTCCTACTATATAGCAGTAGGGGATTGATTTTGCTTTGTACTTTGAGCTGAAGATGACAATTAAAATATTCCTTATTAATATGGGGCCTTTCTGGGACCAGCAGTTAGCGTAATGGCTATGTCGCTGGACTCCCACATAGTCGACCGCGGTTGGCGTCCCAGACCTGGTGGCTTAAAACTCACGCCGGGCGCGTGTGCGTGCGTGCCCCGGATCCTGAGAGGAGAATGGAGGAGAAGGGATTGCGGCGTGACCATCCCCTCTGGGGGGTGATTTCTTGCTTTCTGTCTCTCTGTCTCTCTCTGTCTGTCTGGCAAGTGCATGCACCCTATAGCAAAAACCTCTCAAAAAAACATATATGGGGCCTTTCAAAATTCCCCTTTTATCTGAGAGGACTTCAAAAAGATTTTTGGAAAATGTGTATTAAGAAAAAAACTATGCATAGATTTCAGAATGTTTTGCACTGAAACAAACTCATACTTTGCACTGAAGTAGGTTCAGGTACATAGAAAAATGGAACCTTTTTATGAACTTCTGAAGTGCCCTCACAGTGTTGTTACCAATAACACACGGAATCCACTTGTTCAGCTGTACCGTGTTCCATAGCAAACCAGCCAAAGCTAAACCAGCCAGGCAAGGGGAGGGCCTGCCTACACACTTCTCTGGGCGCTACAGCCACCCCCGTGGCTCAGTCTCACTACGAGCTGGGCTGGACTTGAAGGCCATATCTGATATCCCACAGCTCCTTCCTGGGGCTCTCCCACCGGGCCGGCTGCGGCTTCTCCTCATTGTGGACTACAGCTTGGAGACTGGCTGCCCAGGGGGAAAGAAAAGCTACGGGTCCCGGTAAGGCCTGGGCTCAGAAGCCCCAGAACATCACTTTCAGGGAGTCTTAGTGCTCAGAACAAGTCACACAGGCAACGAGACTCAAAAGGATGGAAAACAGGCCCTACCCCTTGACAGGACGGGCGGCGTGTGCACAGACAGCTTAGCATGCTGTAGCTGGCCAGCTTTCTGGCTTGGCTGGCACGTGTGCAGGTCTTACTCCCTCACACGACACCGGGTAGACCCTGATATGGAGGCCCTGCGGGGGTGCTGTCCGTCTCTTTCTCTAGTGAAATAAATAAACAACTTGAAACAATAAAATACACGATGTAGGCCAGTGCTGCTTAAAGTGTTTTCCGCAGACACAGCGGCAGCAGTACCGGGGCTGGTTAGAAGTGGAACTGGCCGGCTGGCTCAGCGCACAGGCTGTTCCCCGCGGAGGACTGCGGCCGGGTGTCCCAGTGCACCTGGACACACCAAGCACATGTGCCCACGACCCTGGCTGCCTGGGGATGCTGGGGCACTGCAGCGGGAGACCCTGTTGAAGCTGCCTGTCTCTCCCCGGCTCCCTCTCTCTCATGAAAGAAATAAGGACACTTTTAAAAAATGACCATTTGTGGATTTTGCTTTAGATGGTGTCAGAGTATCTGTTTTGAAAAGCATGACTTTAAGAAGCACTGGCCCAGGCTGCACTTTCATTTTCGTCTGTCTTCTCCATCCCACGTACGGCAAACTCAGCTTTCTGTTTCACAGCAGAGTATAGAAAGCATAGCAGGAAGGGCCCATCGTGCTAACTGGCCAGAGATGCCTTGACAAAGGGCAGCCAGCAGCCGCAGACACCCGCGGTAACCATCATCTGGGGCTCCGTTTGTGTCAGCCGTTTGTCTGACCGGTGCTATGAAGTTGTCCCAGCCACGTCAGGGGTGGAGCACAGAGTGAGGGGCAGCGGAGCGCTGTCTGCGGCCCGTAAGGTCTGCCTCGTCCAGAACACATCAAAGCCAGCAGTGCACGGCAGACAGGACTGCTTTCTGTGATCTGCAAAGAAAAAAATCTCCTCCTGAAAGTTAACCCCAGAAAATCAAGCTTCATCTCTGACTGGATGCTTGGTTTTCAGTGTACGCAGCACAAATCATTCGGGTCTCAGTAACTGAGAATTCAAGCTCTCTTGAAGCAGTGTGGGTGGGCCTTTACCTAAGTACAATGAAGAATTCTGCCAAGCAAATGAATACCCTAAATTTTGAACTGGTGTGAAGACAGTCTTCTAAAGGACTTACTTGTTTACATTCAACAGACGTTAGGAACACGGCTTATCTGAATCTGAAAGAAGCGATTCTTATGCAAACCACATTTTTGTCTATTTCTGCATGATGAAAGTGAAACAAAGGTATTTCTTAAAACATTCTCACACAAAAAAGTATTCAGACATTTTTGCTAATTCAGACTGTTCTGTCTACATACAGAGCAATTTTCCTAGTAGGATTTTTTCACAAGTCAATTAACACGTAACTTGATCGCCAATACACTGAAACAAATGGAAATTAAAAGCCCTTTTTAAAGCTCACCTTTGATAAACCATGGCTGTTATTATTCACATTTCACAAACTCGTATTTAAAGGCCAGGAAAATGACCAGTTAACCAATTTTCCCTGCAAGAGGTTGCAATCAAAGTGCCGGTGGCAGAGGTGAGACACCGCGGAAGGGGCTGCTCCTGCCCGGCTCCCCCCAGAACCGCCCTCGCCTGCACCAGGTCTGGCCCGAGGTGTCCCAGCTGCCCTGGCCAGACGACCGTAAGCAGCAAAAACTCCTGTTACAATAACGCCTTCCACGACGGTGCAGAGCCAAAAGTTGATCTGAAAAAGACATGTTGTTCAGGCAGCAGACTCACTTTCCAAGGTTATAATCACATGCCAAACAAGTCTGTGAGGTTTACTTTCCTTGATTAAATTTTTCAAAAGAAAACCCATATTTCTTATGTCCAGAACGAGCAGATTCTTTTTGTTTTTAAGAGGCTTTTGCCTTAAAGCGCGTGTGCTCTCAGAAAGAAACAGAGACAGAAAGAGTAAGAGAGAATGTGAGAAATCACCCCCCACCCCGGGTGGTAGCCACACCCCAATCCCTTCTCTTCCATTCTCCTCTCAGGATCCTGGACACGCACATACGCTGGCATGAATTTTAAGCCACCAGGTCTGCAACAAACCCACAGTCAGCCATGTGAGAGTCCAGCAACATAACTGCTATGCTGGCTCTAAAAAGGAGATTTTAGAAGACTTTTTTTTTTAAAAATAAATTACTTATTTAATTTTTTTTTTATTCATTCATTTATTTTAATTTGACCAGAGAGAGACACAGAGTGAGAGAAAGTGAGAAATCAAGCCACCAGGTCCAGGACTCGAACCATGGTTGACCCTGTGGGAGGGTCCAGTGCCTTAACCACCACACCACCTGCTGGTCCCTATTTTTAAAATAATTATTTATTTATTTAACTTTATTTATTCATTCATTTATTTTAATTTGACCAGAGAGAGACACACAGAGAGAGAGAGAAAGTGAGAATGTATCAGAAGACTTCTAAGTATTTCATAAATGACCAACTACAGTTAAAATATTTCTGAGAAAGTACAAATGAGTCATTCCATTCTTAAGGAAAATGAAACGGTGTCTGTGTTTTCCTCCCTACTCAGGAGAAACATGCAGCGGGCTGGAGAAACTAAAGACCAAGCGAGCCCAGGGCTCTGGCAGTCCCTCCACCTCCCACTCACAAGGGCAGAGTCAGCCTGTTTCTGTCCTAAGCCTTTCCCCAGGGCAGCCAGCATGATCCTCACCTGGATCTGGCCACCTGGCCAATCCCCAGAGGCATCCCCAACACTGGAAGGGCTGCACAAAGCCACCGGACTGGCATCATCTCTCGAAAGCCTACAAAGAGCAAAGGGTCCACAGGAAAGCTAGCCTTGGCCTTCAAACCCGACAGGGAGCTGAGCGTTAGACCACTACAAGGGTGGCAGCTGGGCAGACTCCCGAGCAGGGACAAGGGACAAGTGCCTAGGACGGCTCACAGCAGTGCGAGCTGTGTCCTGCTAGGGACAGTCTGCCTTGTTTCAAGGCACCTGCTCAGATACAATTTTACTCATAAAATGGGCCTAGTAATTGCTGTCTCGTAAAGCTGTGAAAATGAAATGAAATAATTCAAAGTGGACATGATTTGTAAATGATATATATATGCAGACACACATATACATTGGGTTGTTCAGGAAGTCATGATGCATTTTTGCATAGAAAGACAGAAAAGCATGCAGTGACCTTCCAGCAACCTAATACCTGAGATAGGAGGGACCACCCTGTTACGCTCTCACCCCTCCTCGCGGTGGAGGGAGGGCTGTCTTGGGCCATGGCCCTGCACCAGAAGCGACCCCACACTTGCGCACACTGCGGCTGTGTTTCTGTTACCCCGCTCCCCGACTCGACTCTGCTTTCCTGGAAGGCAGGCTGTGTCTTAGTCATCGTCACCTCTCATTTATATAGTGGGACAGTCCATCACTGCTGTGGGATGTCGCTGGATCCGTTCTGAGTCCACGCGGCCATCCAGACTCGCAGCTGGCCCTGAGTCTGTGCAGTGGAACGCCAAGCAGCGTAACGTGAGAAAGGAAAAGCAAACGCCATGTGCCAGGAACTGGTCCCCACCTGCCAAAACGGCTGCTGCCCCACTGCCAGAGCACTGTTGCCTCTGGGGAAGGAGCGAATTCTCAGAAGTAGAGGCAGCTGCTGAAGCTGGTCAAAAAGTGAAACCGAGCAAAGACCCCTAAAGTATTTCCTAAGGTTCTTGAAATATAAAGTCCATTTCCACTGTAATGGCCCAGAGTAAGAAGTCTTCAGACCTTGGTTACGATAATGACCGACATGGACCATGAGTGAGGGCCACTGACCTCTAACAGCTCACTTAGAGGAAAGAAGGTTTTCATTTCAATATGTAAGATGTTTCGTAGGCTGGAAACTGCTGGCTGTGAGCTCAGACTCCAGGCTGAACGGTTCTAGACACCTGAAGAGGAATTTGATTATCTAAGGCCTCACCAATCAAGAATTAATTTTTTTTTGAGAGGTTTTCACTATAGGGCACGTGCTCTCACCAGACAGACAGAGACAGACAGAGAGACAGAAAGCGAGAAATCACCCCCCAGGGGGGATGGTCACGCCACAATCCCTTCTCCTCCATTCTCCTCTCGGGATCTTGGGCACGCACGCACATGCGCCCGGTGTGAGTTTTAAGCCACCGGGTCCGGGACGCGAACCACGATCGACTACGTGGGAGTCCAGCGACATATCCGTTACACTCAGGCCACTGCTGGCCTATAGAACCCCCACTGTCTGGAAACGCGCCCTCCCTCCGGGCCTCCCGGCCCCACGCAGGACATCTGCTGGCCAGAGAAGCAGAGCTGGATTTGGTGACTTGACCCCAGGCTAGGCCCCCAGGTGGTAAGTAACCTGCAGACCGGCCTAGTCCCCCAGAGGGCCTAGGACAGCCACCGTTTTCTCTCCAGACTGACTGCCGCGGGGGCCTGCTGCCACTCTCCCTCAGCCGTCCTTCTCAGGGCATTCGGCAGCGAATCTACATCTTAAACCAAGGGCATCACTCCTCTGCTGAAACCCCTCCTGGCCATCCCCCATCCACCTCTCTTCTCGGCTGACCTAACTTACTCTTCTTTAAAAACATCGAACTCCTCCCCTCCAAGTGCTTTTTTTTATTAGCCCTTCCACTTCAGACCATAATATGTGAACCAGGATTAATCCTCTTTTTTCCAGTTGTGCTACAGGTATGTGCCCTCATCAGAGAGAGACAGAGAGATAGAGAGAGAGAGAATAAAAAATCACATCCTCTTTCCCCAGTGGGGCCGGCCACCGCTGGAATCCCTTCTTCATTCTCCTCTCGGGATCTGGGGCATGCACACACACACATCCCGCGTGTTTTCAGACCATCAAGTCCAGGACTCAAACCACACAACCGGCCTCATGGAATTCAGCCACCTTAACTTTTGCACCACCTGCTAGCCGAAACCTGGGTTAATATTAATATTTGCTCCATCATACACTCTCATCATTCGTCCACATTCGGCCTCTCACATTTTGTCGTTTACTAGATAGTTGTCATAATATTGTAAGCATACCCATTCCTCTGGTCAAAACACAGCTTGCACTTTGCCCCTGACTGGCCTCTAACCTCATGGCTAGTCCCCCGTTTTACGCACCTAACATAAACCTAAGCACGAACTTCATGCTCACTGTTCTCTTGCTTTCCTTTTTACATTATGTTATTACATATATATATATATGTATATATATATATACATATATATATATATATGTATATTCCTAAACAGTTGGGCTTTATAATTTTAGTAGTTTTTTTTAATTATGAAAGAATAGCATGCTATTTGTAATCTTTTAGACTTAACTTTTTACTTAATATTATGTTGCTAGGACCAGCAGATGGTGTAATGGCTATGCCACTGGATGCCCATGTAGTTGACTGCGGTTCGATTCCTGGATCCGGTGGCTTAAACTCACACCGGGCGCATGTACATGCCCAAGATCCCGAGAGGAGAATGGAGGAGAAGGGATTGCGGCGTGGCCATCCTCCTGGGGGGTGATTTCTCGCTTTCTGTCTCTCTCTGTCCTTCTGGTAAGCGCACACGCCCTATAGCAAAACCCTCTCCAAAAAAAAAAAAAAAAGAAAAGAAAAATTGTGTTGCTAAGAAATAATCATATGTGTCACTTAGTTTCCCTTTTTTTAATTGCCAGAGGGTATGTATGTTCACCGGGGGGGAGAGAGTAAGACAGAGAGAGAGAGGGAGAAAGCATTCCCCGGTGGGGCGTGGCCACACAGCAATCCCTTCTCTTCATTTCTCCATCTCAGGGATGCACACACACCCACGCTGCAGTATGCCCAGCGTTGTTTTGTTTTTCCAAACCACCAGGCCTGGGATTCAAATTGCATTCAGCCACATGGACCCAGCTGCCTCAGCCCCTGGACTGCCGTGCAGCCCTCCCCGTGCTGCTCCACCCCATCCCCGAGGGCGGCGCGGGGCACCTTTGAGTGTGCACTATGGGGAACCAGACTGTCTGGGTGCTCGCACGCGTGTTCCCGTGGAACGTGGCTAGCGGTTTTTCCCAGGATACTATGTCAAGCTGGTTTTCAAAGCCACTGTTCCAAATGGCGCTGCCACCAGCAGTGTGCAACGAGCCTCTGGACCTCCATTCTCTTCAATCACGTGATGTTGTCAAACTTCTGTTTTGTTTTTGCTAGAGAGTGTGTGCACTTTCCCAAGAGACAGAGTGAGAAATCACCCCCCTGGAGGATGCAATCCCTTCCTGTCCATCTTTCTTCTTGGGACTTCATCAGACGTTTTATTTCAGAGCCAAATGCGTGTGAACAAATGCTGTCTGGGCGTGGTTCACTGGCAGAGCCAGGACGACTACAGGGCACCACCACCACTCGGTGTGTTCGCTGGCCGTGTGCTCTCCTTCTCCTCAGGGCTCGGCTTCTCTGCCTGCCCGTCCTCCCCCGAGCGGCTGCCCTGCCCTCATGCCCACCGCGTGGAGGCAGCTACTGCCCAGCGTGGCACCTGCTCTCAGCTCTACGTACCGACTGCTTCCGGGGGTGATCTGTCTGTTTATTGACACAGACCTGCTTCTCACGACCAAGTAGGCACCCAAGGACCTTGACAGCCTTCTTCCCTGCTCCATCCTCAGTGCCTAGCACAGGGCCTGGCACGCGCGGATGGATGGCTTTGTGAAAGAGGCTCAGGTGAAGTCAGAGGCCTGGAGCCCCGTCTCAGCTCCCCACGGCCTAGTGGTAAGCCCATGAACCGGTTAAATGACCCACGTGTCCCTTTGTTGGCCCATCTGTAAGAGAAGTGCAGTGGTCCTCACTACAGGCAACTGTGAAATTGAAATGAGTTAGTATCTGTAAGGTTCTTAGAATACTACCACAAACACATGTGCACAGTGAAGGCAGGTAATTACTACTAACGCGGGACTTTGTTATCGCCGCTCGTGGCCTGAGAGCATCAAGACACCGGCCTACTCTGGGCCCACCGCACCTCCCTCCCCTCGGCCTCTGCATCTCCCTGGTCTTGCAGATGTTCCCTCCGACCCTAGAGAAGAGGTGAAGAAGCACACGGGCAAAAACCCTTGGGTAGTCTATTTTCTTTGGAGATGTTTTTTGTGTTTTGTTTTCTTTGTTTTCTTTCTTTCTTCTTTTTATTTATTTATTTATTTATTTATTTATTTATTTATTTATTTATTTTTGCTATAGGGCGCATGCGCTCGCCAGAAAGACAGAGAGAGACAAGAGAGATACATAGCAAGAAATCACCCCCCAGGGGGGATGGCCACACCGCAATCCCTTCTCCTCCATTCTCTTCTCAGAAACTTGGGCACACACGCCTGGCATGAGTTTAAGCCACCAGGTCCGGGACTCGAACCGCGGTTGGCTACATGGGAGTTCAGTGACATAGCCACTACGCTAACTGCTGGTCCCAAGGGGGTAGTCTATTTTCTTAAATTATGATTTATTTCATTTTATTTATTCATTCATTTATTTTAATTTGACCAGAGAGGGACACAGAGAGAGAGAGGGGAAAAAAAAGAGAGGGAGAGGGAGAAAGGAAGTCACCAAGCCTGGGACTCAAACAGTAGTCGACCATGTGGGAGTACCCAGCACCTTAACCACCACGCCACCTGCTGGTCCCCAAGGGGTCTATTTTCAAGAAAACTGACTGGTCGCCCCAAAGAGGCTGGACAGCAGCAGGCTGCTTTGCAGGGCCAGCTAGGTCAATGAGTCACCGACGTCCATCCAGACGCGGGGGGCCCAGCGTGCCAGTCCATACAAACCACATGCCCCACTCCCTCTACTTTGGTTCCGATGTTCTGGAGAGGAAGAAGTTAGGAAGCAGGATGGCAGAAATGAGGTAGAGTGAATGAGGGAAGTGGGGAGCAGAGAGGGCAGGGGGGAAAGAAGGGATGAGGGACAATGGGAGAGATGGGGCCCAAAAGGCAGGGCGCGCGGCACTGGCCTCCTTGTGCAGTGTTAAAATGCCAGAGAGTAAAGGGAGTCCCCTCCACCCCGGGACATTTTCTTTTTGAGCCCTGAGCTGGGCAGGGGGAGGTAAGCAGGTAGAGGCATGGCAAGGGACCAGGGGCCTGGGGAGTGACAGGGGAGAAGAGGAAATTCGGGCAAACTTCACTGCACCGCCTTCGGGGGAGGTTGGTCCCAGGCCATCTGTGGCCCCCAGTCAATGTCACCGTGGTCGCCAGCTTACCTTGTTCTGCAGCCAGGAGCCCCGCTCCATTCGAAGCTCTCCTTGTCTCCAGGGGAGAAATGCGGCCTTGGTCAAATGCGCCAGGGGGTAAAGCATAAGTGCGAGTCCTCCGAGAATTCCCGCGGATTCTCTGGGAGAAGCTGTTTCCATTTAAGAGAGACCGAGAGTCCTGGCCGCGACCAGCTGCCCCTCCAGGTGTCAAATTCCGTGACAGCTCGCAGCCCGAGGGAGCGCCGGGCCCCCTCCCCGCTCCGGGGCGCCCAGAGCCCGCGGGGGAGCCCTGGGGCGCGGGTGCGGGCGCCGGGCGGGGACGCGGCGGGGACTAGCCAGGCCCCCGCTGCGCACTGGCGGCTGGTCGGGATCCACCTCCGGGGAACCCCGCTCCTACCTGCCGGCCCTGGCTTCAGTACCCGACGGTGCTCAGTACTGAACCTGCTCACAGAAGGCCCTGCTGGGACCGGGGACTCCCTCCTTCTGGAGCCCGCGGCTGCAAAACGGAGCCCGTGCGCAGCGGCCGGGATCTCAGGGCATCGCCGACCTTGAGGCTACCCAGGCGTGTGCATGCGCCAAAAATAAACCCGGCCGCGCGCCCACACGCTGCGCTCCGCTCGGTGGTTCCCGCCCCGGGAAAGGACTGTCCTCAGCTGCAGAAAGCGTGGGGAGGGACCTGCGCTGAAGAACGGGCGCCAACGGGATGCCCAAGGCCAAAGTGGGGGTGGTGTGAATTTCAAGGGTTGGATTTAAGCCTTCCGAAGGAAGAAATTGCGCGCGCGCGCACATCGCAGCCTGTACATGCCGCGCGTACACTTCTGGCGGGCGTGGAACGGCCCAGTCCCGGATCCGCGCAACTCCCTGGAGGCGGGGGCGGCCTTCGGGTGCTCCCCGGAGCTGTGGCGGCGGCAGGGCGGGAGGGCGGCTCCGAACCAGCTGGGTTCGACTCCCAGCGCTCGGCTGGCCTCGCCCTCCCCGCTGCGGCAGGGAGCGGCCGGCGAGGCAGGGGTTACCCCGCGCCCGCCCGCGGCTTCCCCGGCCGAGCACGCGCCCGCGGGGGGCGCGCGGGGAGGAGAGCCCGGAATCTCCGCGGCGCTCCCGCCCCGCGCTATTTATAGCTCCCTCCAGATGCCGCAGGGAACTCACCCGCGGCGCCAGCCCTCCGCGCTCTGGGAGCCCTCCGAGCCGGGATTTTCATAAATTCTGTGAATGGCACACCCGTCTCCAGCCTTCTGGACTCGGGGTGCCACCGTGCAGCCCGACTTGCATATGTGAATTCCATTTCCGAGTTGAGAAAACAAAAAATCGGGAGCCGAGAGGATTGTGAGGCCGGAGGTGAGTGCAAGCAGGAAGTGTGCCCCGCTGGGGACCCCTTTGTTATCAGACGTCCCCAAAAAACGCAGAGCAGCCCTGGATGGACTGGCGCTGGGCCCATTTCGTGTTTACTGCAACACCACACCTGTCTGCGGCGGGGCGCGGGGGGGGGGGGGGGGGGGGGGGGGTGTTGTTGCCTGTCGGTCACGTGGCCAAAGACGGCTGACCGGAGTTGAAAAGCAAGGGAAACCACAGCGTCTGCAGCCTCTGCCTGCCTCCCTGGCTGGCTGCATTGCAACCACAGCTGGGCAGCCTCTGGGTCAGGCCCGGTACCTCAAACCCACAAAGAAAACGGGCTACTGAAGGTGTCGCATAGGGGATCCCCGCCCCACTGCATCCTGGTGACACAGGAAGGAACAAAAGCTGTCGCCTGGAGTCTTACTCTTAAGCAAAAAATGGAGCACATTGCACCAATCTAGAAGGTTCTAATGTGGCATCTGGCTCCCAAGCCCCTCCTTAGGTTACTCCTTCTGGTCAGAACTGGGCCCCTGGGGTGAGCAAGGCCCTAACCAGCCACCAGGAGCTGCCCAGGAGCTCAGACCTCGCAGCCTCCAGGAAGTGCAGAGGAAGCCTGAAGACCCAGGGGCAGTCCTGGAGAGCCAGGGGCAGTGCTAGGCCTCCACAGCTGCCCCTCCCTCAGGTCCCCTACCTTCAGTCTCCAGGCTCCTCTGTGAGGCCTGTCCCAATACTGAGCCTAGTATGGACCTCCAACTCACCCAGCTATCTGCCACTCAGTCCAGCCCCTTTCGGCCTAGTTCCTTGGTTAGCCCTGTCCCGCGTTCACTTCCCTATGAGGGCAGTGACCTTACTGTGTCCAGGACAAGACAGGCTCCAGGGGTGCGCCAAGGAGGTGAAGAGGCAGACGGTTCCTGCCCTGCCGCCTTTGGGCCATGATGGGCTGTGTGAGTAACAGCAGTCGGAGACGCCTTGTGGAGCCGTGTGCCGGCAAGTGACCATCTCCATGAACCCTAGGCAGCGCCCAGCCTGTGCTAAAGCTCAACCAACCTTAAATACGACTACGAATGCCAAAGGGCGAGCTGGACTTGATTTGTTCGAATTTGCATTGGCAACGGGGCACTTAAGTATACTCTGCTTCATCTGGGTAACCCCATGCCATGAATTAATTTCCTCTCCATTGTAGTAAAGCAGGCCCCCAGTCATGCTATGTATAAAGGAGGCCCCTGGTCATTGTCCCCGCATTTTCTTCTTCCAATGAAAGAAAACAGCCCCCTCAGATCTCCAGGACTGCCCTTGAGTGGTCTTCAGGCTTCCTTCAAAGGCCTGCCACTGACCCAGGTGAGGCACCCTGACACCTGGGTGACACTCGCCCACCTGCGCTGGTCACCACTGTCCCTGCTGTCTGAGGATAGTGTTTCCATATACGAGTTTCTTTCCCCATAAAAACACTCCATGAAGTTTCCAAGAGCTATGAAGGGGAAGTATTCCTATTTAGTCCAAAGTTCAAAGCTCAATACAGATTTGATCGTGTCTTATTTCCCCTCCTCAAACAGGTTCTAGAAGGTAGGAACGGGCCCTACTGCTGAGCAGCACTCTGGGCCAGCAGATGGCACGCAGGCTAAGGCCCGGGCCCACATAGCTGACTCCAAGGTCTGAGTCCAGACCCGGGCTTGTGCACGCATGCTGAAGAAAATAAAAAGGAATACCCTGGCAGCACGGGCTGCTGTTCTCCTCCATCACGGATCTCTTCCATCTGCCCTTCTTTAATAGAGAAACTGACCTTCCCCTTGCAGTCGGGTACGAGTATGGGGCTGAACGCTTGACGGATGAGCTACACAACTGTCATGTAAAGAGTTCATGACAGCTCCCCGGAGATCCCCGGTTGTGGTGGCCTTGTGCTGTGGTGGCCTTATGCTAGCCAATCTGGGACTACACTTCTCAGAACTGCCTTCCTGGGGCTAGCAGATGGCATATGGTTATGTCACTGAACTTTCACACGGCCAACTGAGGTTCGAGTCCCAGACCTGGTGGATTGAAACTCACACCGGGCACGTGTGTGTGCGTGCGTACTCAAGATCCCAGGAGGAGAATGGAGAAAAAGGAATTGGCCATTCCTTCCTGGGGGGAGGGGGGGAGGGGGGGTGTGAGTTCTCACTTTCCCTTTCACTGTCTCTGTCTCTCTCTCACTCTCTTTCCCTGGTGAGCACAGGTGTCCTAGGACAAAAACCTCTAGAAAAAAAAAAAAAAAAGAAAAGAAAAGAATTGCCGTCCCCTGTGGTTCTGACAGTGGGCCACAGGAGGAACCCACAGTATTGGAAGGCAGAGCTGAGGCAGCAGCTGTTTTCCTAGGAAGGCCGTGGGAGGTCAGACGTCGCTGCAGTCGTGTGCCCCTCACACACATGCCAGCTCACTCCGCCAGCCTGAGAGCTCCTCCCCCACCTCCACTCCTGGACAGGCGCACACGCTGGCTTCCTGACGCGGGGTGAGCTTCTCCCACAGGCCCTCAGCATGGCTCCACGTGGAGGCCTGCAGATTCTGTTCTGTCCTCAGGGGTTCTGGGGTATCCTTATTCTCTCTCACGTAATTTCCATGCCAATCGAGGTTCCACAGAGAAACAGAACCACAACCACTAGGAGAGACACACACACACACACACACACACACACACAGTTGGTCCTCGAACAACACAGGTTTGAACTACATAAATCCATTTATATTAAGATTTTTTTCACTGTAGAAAATATAGTAAGTACTATAGAAGTGTTCTCTTTTTTATTTTTTTAAATAATATTTTCTTTTCTCTAGCTTGCTTTATTGTAAGGATTCAGTATAAAACACATACAGGGACCAGCAGTTAGCGTAATGGCTAAGTCACTGGACTCCCATGTAGCCGACCGCAGTTCGAGTCCCGGATCCGGTGGCTTAAACTCACGCTGGGCGCATGTGCATGCGTGCCCAAGATCCCAAGAGGAGAATGGAGGAGAAGGGATTGTGGCGTGGCCATCCCCCCTGGGGGGTGATTTCTCACTTTCTATATCTCTGTCTGTCTGTCTTTCCAGTGAGCACACATGCCCTATAGCAAAAGCCTGTCAAAGAAAAGAAAACACATACAACATACAAAATAGGTGTTAACTGTTGACATTATCAGTAAGACTTCTGGTCAACTGTAGGCTCTCAGTAGTTAAGTTTGCAGCGACTCAAAAATTACATGTCGAGGGGCCGGCAGGTGGCATGATGGTTACAGGCGCTGGACTCCCATGTGGCCAACCGCAGTTTGAGTCCTGGACCTGGCAACTTGCTTGCTTACTCTCTCTCTCTCTCTTTCTCTGTCTCTCACTCACTCTCACACTGTCCTTCTCTGGTCAAATTAAAAACAAATAAATAAATAAAGTTAAATCAAAATCTTTTTTTTTTTTTGAGAGGTTTTTGCTATGGGGCGCCGGTGCTCACCAGACACACGGAGAGACAGAAAGTGAGAAATCACCCCCCAAGGGGGATGACCACGCCGCAATCCCTTCTCCTCCTTTCTCCTCTCGGGATCTTGGGCACGCACGCAGGCCCGGCGTGAGTTTTAAGCCACTGGGTCTGGAACGTGACCCGCGGTTGACTACGTGGGAGTCCAGCGACATAGCCATTACGCTAACTGCTGGTTCCCAACACATAGTTAAAATTCTGATAGGTGGTTTTATTTTGTTATAATTAGAGAATGTAACTTCAAATTTTAGGAATTATTAAGCTCTGTTTGCTCAAGTACACTGATTTTTTAAAAATTCCATTAGCATAGGAGAACAAAATATATTCTCTTTATAGTGCACCAAGTTTTGAATCTATACTATGTCCTTATCTCCATATTCAGCTATCAGAACTTAGATACAGAGGTACAGGACTCCAACCATGGTTGGCCATGTGAGAATCCAGTGCCTTTACCCACCACGCCACCTGCTGGCCCCCTCTTTCTTTCTTTTATGTGAAAAAAAAAGAGGCAAGCATACTCAACAGGGTCTCATGACACAACCTCCCTCTAGCCTTATCCAGCCAGGATCACAGATACATGCAGACCCAGTGTACAGGTCAATCCAAGACTCCAGTCCTGGTCTTCTGTCTGATTTCCACCATTGCACAGTGTTGTAGCAAAAGTTTGTGTTTTAGGAGAACTAGTGATCTCAGGGTAAAAAAGAGAAATGAAGATTGTCTGTGGGGACACGTTTAAGAGAGAGAATCTGAGGTGTGGGGACATGCTCTGAGCAAACACCACCTGTCCTTCTGGGGTTTGGCAGAACCTTGTAACTTGTCTTTCCCTGACCTTGGCTGCAGACAGAACAAGGGTGGAAATTACTAGTGGTGTTCCAACAGACACATCTGATGGACTTCAAGAAACATCTTGACCCCAATTAATAAAGTCCAATCCCTGTTCTGCATCTGAAAGGTTCTTTAGCCTTCTCTAGGTGTGGTGGTGCACTCCTTATAGAGAAGTTTTTTAGCTCCTTCCCTGCATATAACAGCTAGTTCTCTGCATTAGAAAAGAAGATGAGATTTTCTCTTGATGGGATTATCACCAAGGGATACTCCTGGCCTGGTGTGACTAAACCCTTATAGATTTGTTAACTGCTTCTTATTGTCTGTAACCTGGCAACCAATCTATGAAGTGTCATGAAACATACATGTGTAATGTCTCCTTGTACTATAAATAAAGAGGCCCAGTTTGTCTGGGTGGCTTGAGCAGCTCAAGCAGTGGCTCGGCTGCAGCACAAGTTGCTTGGGCTACCTAGGCTCAGGCTGCCTGTGTCCATTTCTACTCTATGTCTTTGTCTCATTCTTTCCAATTCCCCGGTCCTGGCAAGATGGAGGGCTTTCTCTTTCTTGTCCTCTTTCTCTTCCTCACCAGCAGCCCTCTGATCATGATTCAGCCAGGCCCAAGCCCTGGGGCGGACGTCGACAATTGTCTACTGATAATTCAGTCTCCAGCCCACAAATTCGAGTGGAAAGGCAAAGGGCAGGACTTCAGAAGAAGACACCATCATGGCTCCTGAGAACTAGTGATTTCAGGGAAAAAAGAGGAATGAATATTTTCTACTAATTCAGCCTCCAACCCACAAACTCGAGTGGGATCAAAACAGAATGGCAAAGAGATTCCAGATCACCTCTTTCTGCACGCTCCTGAACACTTAGATTGAACTTCAAGTTCAGGAAGAAACACACTATCCATCAGATGACTAGAAATCACTGCAGGGCCCCAAGAAACATGGAAAAGCAAGAAAATACCTTTCCTCCAAGGGAAAAGAATAGCTCCTCTTCATCTACAGACAGTTCTATGGAAATCATGGAAATGTCTGATAAAGAATTTAGAACATTCATAATGATGAAGCTAACTGAGATGGAAGAGAAGAGAGACTATGAACTGCAGAAGAGAAAAGAGCTGACGAGTTCCAGGAGGTGAGGAAATTCTTGCAAGATCTAAAAGAGGAATTACACACTTTAAAAAAGAATCAAATGGACCTGTTAGAGATTATTGCGGCGTGGCCACCCCCCCTGGGGGGTGATTTCTCACTTTCTGTCTCTCTGTCTGTCTCTGTCTGGCGAGTGCATGCGCCCTATAGCAAAAACCTCTCCAAAAAAAAAAAATATATATATATATATATGTTAAGGGAAAAGTACTTTCAACCAAGAATACCGGTTGAACACAAGATTATCCTTCATATGGGAAGAAAAGACATGAACATTCTCAGATAAACAAAATGTGAAAGAATTTACCAGCACCAGACCAGATCTCCAAGAAGTTCTCAAGGGAGTGCTGTATCAGGAAAATTAAATACAGACACACAGAAATAAGAGTTCAAAAACTAAGAAAGTGGCCAACTTAATCATAGGGACAAGTCTGGAATTGAATATTATATCCCAGAATTCAATTGGGAAGATCAAACCACAACAGAAGATAGACTAAGTATATGAGACTAAACTGGTGAAATAGCATTTTATGACTTTTGACTAAAATATTGCTGATTTTCTTCTAGGTTTTGTTGTCTGGTTTTAAAGATTTTTGTCCTGTCTTGAGCTGTTGATAAGTTCATGTACCTACTATTTGAACAGAATCCTAACCTGTTTCCTGGCTTTAAGTTTTAAGCAAAGTTCCTTAGCATTTATTTGATTTATTAAAGTTAAAACTGCTTTTCTTGAAATTACCAGCTGAACTTGCTGTTGAAAGTAGTTAGATTATTTAAGAAATTGTATGATCAACAAAATGTGGGGGGGGAAAGGAATGGAAGACAACTGCAGACACCAGAGATAGTGTGAGAAGAAGGTGGGAAAGGGCAGAGAGTCAGAAATAGGGATATATATATATCATGATAACATGCATGATTAAGCCACTATGCAGTATATTCTGGATGGGAAATCACATTTTGTATGCTGTAAGGATGGTTAGGGAATGATGTAAATTAATTATTAATTTAAAAAATGTTTCAGGAGAAAAAAAACCACGAAAGCTGTTTTTCTTGACATAAAAAAAAAAAGCATTAAAAAAAACCTATTTGATGACTGCAGTAAGCTATATAGCCCCAGTTAGGTGCTACTTAATAGTATGTTCATTCTACTCACTGAGGTTTATGCCTAAAGTCAGACTTGTGTTCATGGATATGTATATATCAGCTGTGCTTACCATTGAAAATATTTAGAATAATTAAGATCTTTAGTGAATCAATAAAATGTGGGAGGGGGGGAAAGGCATAGAAAGCAACCATGGATACCAGAGACAGTGTGGGAGGAGGGTGGGAGATGACAGAGGGTGAGAAATAGGGAATCAAGGATGGGGGGAAAAAGCAAAATATACAGGAAACAAGAAATGGAAAATTATTTGTTGACGATAACACGTATGTTGATGTGCTTAATTGAGCCAATATACAGTGTATTCTGGATGGAAAATCTCATTTTGTATGCTATAATGATGTATAGTAAATGAATGTAAGTAAATAAATTAAATAAAAAATAATTTAAATTAAAAAAAAGTTTGTGTTTTAAAGAGATTTTTGCTGTAGGGCATGTGAGCTCCCCAGGGAGACAAAGAGACAGAAAGCGAGAAATCACCCCCCAGGTAGAAGGCCAGGCCGCAATCCCTTCTCCTTCATTCTCTTCTTTTAGGCATGCATGCACTCACACCCAGCATGAGTTTAAGGCGCCAGATCTGGGACTCAAATCTCCGTCGACTGTGTGGGAGTCGAGATGTAACCATTACAGCATCTGCTGGTCCCAGTGGATTGTAACTTTAATCCCCACAAAACATCTGTCTTTCATGAAATGTTTTGAAAGTCCTTCTACCATATCAGATATGTTCCTGTTGCTTTATGCATCTTTTCTTGATCTTTTTTTTAACATTTATTATTTTTTAAATGTATTTCTTACAAATAACATATATACTATACTTTTTTTAAGTTCTTCTATTGGGCACATTTGCTCATCAGAGAGAAAGAGCAAGAAAGTGAGAACTCCTCCCCCAGGGGAAATGGCCATGCCACAGTCCCTTCTCCTCCGGTCTCCTCGTGGGATCTCAAGCATGCATGCACACTCCTCCAGTATGAAGTGTGATTTCCAAGCCGCCCAGTCCAGGACTTGAACCATGCAGCTGGTCATGTGGGATCCAGGGCCTTAACGTCGATGTGACCTGCTGGCCCCTTGTACTACATTTTTAACCTAAACTAATAAGCACTGTCTTTAGATGGGGAGTTCAGTACTTCGCAAATATTGCAATGACCGACATTTGTGGCTTTTCCCATCCATGTTGTTATTTAATTGTGTTTGTTTCCTTTTTAGAGATTTTTGCTATAGGGCAGGTGTGCTCACTGGAGAAACAGAGAGACAGAAAGTGAGAAATCACCCCCTGGGGGGATGGCCATGCCACAATCCCTTTTCCTCCACTCTCTTCTTGAGATTTTGACACACACACGTGCCCCTAGTGTGAGTTTTAAGCCAACAGGTCTGGGAATTGAACCTCAGGTGACTACATGGGAGTTCAGCAACGTAGCCATTATGTCATCTGCTGGTTCTTCCTCATGTTATTTTATTTTTACTTTGGATAAACTTACTAACTTACTGACTTATTTTCTCCTTTCTTTACTTTTACCAGTCTAAGGGACTTTGTCTTTATTCCACCTTCACTTACTTGACTTCTACCTCTATCTCCAGTCCCTCTTCTGACAGACCAGAACAAGCATTCAGGGAGGGAGGCTTTCCTTTCCCATCAGTGCCCCTGTCAAGACCTGGATTTTGTTGAAATGATTTGAATTTTAAGTCTGAGGCTAACTCATTAGTGTTTACATTAACCTTCATGTCACAAATTTCAATCATTTTCATGTATGTTAATGACTTATAATGAAAGGCTCCTCGTGCATCTTTGTTTGCTATGCCGTTCTTCCCGTCGTGGGATTTCTGTTTGACGCAATGAGTATGTCATAAGATGATTGCCTTCAGTGTTTCCTTCAAGGTCGGCTATGTGGGTAGTGTTCTTTCTGAAGTACACATGTTTCAAAACACCTTTGCATTAGTTTTCCACTGCTGCATAACAGGTTAGTGCAAACTCTGTGATTTAAAACAACACCCATTTATTATCTCAAGTTGTAAAGGTCAGAGGTCCAGGCAGACTTGACTAGAATCTCCGCTTGTTTTCATAAGGCTGAAATCAAGGTGCTGGCCAAGATGGACTCTTACCTACAGACTCTGGAAAAGAGCCAACTTGCAACTCATTCAAGTTGGAGAACCAATTTGGTTCTTCATGGTCCTAGACCTGAGGGCCTCATTTTCTTGCTGGCTATCACCCAGGAGCCACTTTCAGCTCCCCCATTGCTCACATACTGTGACCGTGACCCCCTCCATCACCAAAGCCAGCCATGGTGCAAATCTGTGACCTCATTTTCTACTACTAGGAAAACACACACACACAGACAATAACAACAACAAAAACTTTGCTTTGTTTTTTTTTTTTGATGGAGTGAGGTCCATGCGGAAATGTCCACATCTTAAAGCCAACTCACTTGGGACTTTACTTACTTTGGTAAAATCCTCTCACATCAGAACCTGGATTAGTATTTGATTAAGACAATAGGAGACAGGAATGTTGCAGGCCCATCTTTAAAATTCCACCTACCCATGTGGTCCTCACAGATGAAAGAGAAAGCTCTTGGAAGCTGAGCTCTTGGATCACAGTTCTTCACTCTCAGTGACCCCTGAGGCCCAGTTGTGATGACATATTGCGGCCAGAGAACCGTGTGGAAGCCCAGGGTCCAAGTCCCTGCCTACGCTGAAGATTATATGCACTGGCATGGGCCTGTAATCAGTCCGGAGGCGGGGGAGGCTGAAGCAGGAGGGTCACCAGCTGGAGGCTGGCCTGGGTAATAAAGTGAGACACTACCTAAAGGAGAGGTGACATGGTGGCATGCACCTGTACTCTCAGCTGGGAGGCTGAGGCAGACCCTCTCAGAAAAACTTTATTAACTAAAAAAAAAGATTCATCTCTGTTTTCTGGTTTCTAGTGCTGCTGATAAGATAGCTTCTTACTTGGATGTGTGTATGTATATGTATATGTATGTGTGTGTGTGTATATCATAGGGCACATGTGCTTGCCAGAGAGAAAGAGAGAGACAAAGAGAGAGAAAGTGAAAAATCAACCCTTGGGGGGATGGCCATGCCGCAATTCCTTCTTCTCCAATCTCTTCTCAGCATTTTGGGCATGCACGCACACACGCCTGGCATGAGTTTCAAGCCGCTAGGTCTGAGATTTGAACTGCGCTTGATCACATGGGAGTCCAGCACCTTAGCCACTATGCAACCTGCTGGCCCCCCTTGGGTATATTTTGATATGTAAATAGCATCTACCCTCACCCCATGCCTCCATCAGAGTCCCCGAGGATTCTTCTCCATCCTCAGGGCTCAGGAGACCCAGCATGACCCTCCTAGACCACTTCCTGCATGAGCGCTGCCTCGGCGGTTTAGCTCTGCGGGGAGGTATTTCCTTCCAAGCATTCTGTTCTCAGGAGCAATCAGCCCTGCCTAGGTTCATCTACAGAATTCTCAAATGCAGAAAACCTAGTGCTTTACTCCCAACGTATTTTTCATGCTCTAGTTTTACGCTCTCAAGAGTTCCAACAAGTTTTTATTTAAGCTCCCGAGCATCCTTCCCAGACCTTTCACAGCCAGCTGAATGCTCTAGTTTTACGCTCTCAAGAATTCCAGCGAGTTTTTATTTAAACTCCCGAGCGTCACTTCCAGACCTTTCATAGCCAGCTGCTGTGATCAGCGAGGTCCTGCTCTCCCAGGCCGGAGTCCCCTTGGCAGGGCCGCCCTGGTCCTGTGTCCCCTCCGCACTGGGCAGGTCAGCAGTGGTGGCCCGGGCTGTGGCAGACACAGCGTGTGCAGGCTTGGAGGCCAGCCAGGGGCACGGAGCCCTCCCCTGCCGCCGTGGAGACACTGCCCGGCTCCCTGTCTCACAAGCAGTCGTTCTCCCAAGCCACGGAAAGCGGAGGGCCCTCGCCCACGAAGGCAGCCTACCCCCACGTTCCCCAGTTGCCACGAGGATCTGGAGGAAGGGACCACCTGGAGGTAGCTGCCCCACGCGGATGCTTCTGCTCCAAGCCCTGAGGCGTTGTCAGATCCACCCTCGAGGCCTCAGGTTGAGCTGAGTCTGACAGGGGAGTTCTGAGAAGAATTGCTATCAGGACCTTGAGCAGATTTGGTGCTTTAGCCCCAGTTACAGCAGTGAGGCCCAAACACTGGAACGCTGTCACATCGGTTAACGGGGTGGGTTCTGATTTTACCCTGTGCGTAGACCGTCACGACATGCCCTCTCTGCCCTGGTGGTGCGCCAGCAACCGCCGGGTAGCGGCCTCCTCTAGGCGTCCAGCCAGCGCCTGCTCCTATGCAGCGCCGGGTCACTGTCCCTGGAGTGGCCAACACATGTCGGCACAGGAAAGGGTCAGTAGATGGGACCTGCAGGTGGTACAATGGTTAGGTCGCTGGACTCCCATGTAGACCCCGGTTTGAGTCCAGAACTGGAGGCGTGTGCATGAGAGGCCAAGATCCGGAGGGGAGAGTGGAGGAGAAGGGATTACGGTGTGGCAATCCGCCTGAGGGGTGATTTCTCACTTCCTGTCTCTCTCTGTCTCTCCCACATGCTTACATGCCCTATAGCAAAAATCTCAGAGAAGAAGGAGGAGGAGGAGGAGAAGGAGAAAAGAAGAAAAGGTACAGCAGAAATACTGTGAAGACAGAAACCGTACCTCTGAATGGAGCACTCCCCGAGCAGAGCTGGCAGGAGGGAGGTTGCTCTGGTGAGGGGTGTCGGCGAGTGACTGTGAGGCCCAGGACACACTGGTGGAAAGGGGACTGCACCCGGCCCTCCCTCCTCAGAGGTCATTCTCACTTTCTGCCCCTCTAGCGAGCACATGTGCCCTGCGACAGAAATCTAATAGTAATAAAAAGAACACATCTGAAATGACGATGAAAGCGCAGCGCGGGGTACACAAACCCAAACAGTCCTGGGTTGTCAGAACCCAGCACCCCACAGGCGCACAGTCACGTGCTGCTTCTGTACGCCTGGCAGCGAGCGGGTGCTTACACCAGCCTCTCCCAGACACGGGGGTCACGGGTTGCTCTCCACTACACAGAGGAATTTTCACCGTATGACCTTCCTGTGCTGTAACTTCATAATCATCATGGTTTTACAGGAACACCAACTTACACGTCGTCTGTCCCCAGCAGAGACGGCCTTCTGCAGTGCAGTACAGTACTTGCCACCCGGCCTCTGCATCCTCCATGCCTGGCGGCTGCAGGCTGACTCAGCCAGGAAGTCCTTGGTGTCCCCCATGCGCTGCTGGTCCAGGCTCTGCCCCGCGGCCTTCCGCGCACTGTGACCGCTCTCCCCCGCGGCCTTCCGCACACTGTGACCGCTCTGCCCCATGGCCTTCCGGCCTTCCGCGCACTGTGACCGCTCTGCCCTGCGGCCTTCCACTGACTGTGACCGCTCTGCCCCGCGGCCTTCCGCGCACTGTGACCGCTCTGCCCCGCGGCCTTCCGCGCACTGTGACCGCTCTGCCCCGCGGCCTTCCGCACACTGTGACCGCTCTGCCCTGCGGCCTTCCACTGACTGTGACCGCTCTGCCCCGCGGCCTTCGGCCCACTGTGATGCTCTGTTCTGCAGCCTTCGGTGCACTGTCACCTCGTCACTTCCCACTTCACAAACCCCACAACCAGAGCTAATTCCTCAGGCAGACTCTGAGTCAATTCCAGGTCCTTCCTGAGGACTTTGGGAACTGAGGTCTTGCCCAGACCACCCATTCGTCAAAGGGCCGTGGGAAAGCTAAGCTTAGTCACCTCTTTTGTACCCAAACTACTGAGTTCAAGTTGGTGCAGCCTCCACCACAAACCAGGGGCAACTGATTCATTGCCTGCCCCAGCAAAATCCCGCCTGGCCAGTGAGGGCCAGAGCCCTGTCCTTGCCTTCCTCTCAAGCCACTGCTGTATCTGAGTCCAGAGAGGAGAGCCTGGGGCCTCACTCCCTCCTCGGTCTGCCTTCTCTTCCTTCCCCCCCACGGTCCCTCAGGACAAGCGATTTCAGTTTACCTACTCTCTGCTAACCAGGCACCCTTTCGCCCTCTCGGGAGAAGCTCTGGCCCATGTCCTCCCTATTTGGTTCTTGATATGCTTAAAGTCTGAGGAAATTGTCTGTTCCTCATAAAATCCGTCTTGCAAGCCTATTGCCTCAGTGCAAACTCCTGTTGGAATGGCAGAGCCTGAACATTAATTCTTTCTTTCTATATTCTTACCGTAGAACCCTCTTAACTCCATTCTTACCCTCAGGCTACAGGAGGAAAATGAAAAGGCAGAAAAGAAAAGCACAACATAGTTTTACAACTACTACCCAGTTCTCATAGTCAACAGCTAGAGGGAGGATCTATGTTTATCCCTGCGCCCAGACAGTGCTTCTACGCCCTCATCCAGGAGGGGTACATCCCCAGAGCAGTGAGCCTGCGACTGCAGACGCACCCAACCTGGCGAATGCTGCATTCTCTCCTATATGCACACACTTAGGATAAAGTTTAACGTATAAGTTAGCCACAGAAAGAAATCAATAATCATAAGAAAGTAAAACAATTGTAACACTGCGTTAATAGAAGTCCCCGGAACGTGGCCCAGCCTCTGGGGTGCGAGCTGCAGGGCCGGGTGGGAGGTTGGGCTGGAAACCAAGGCAGGGCCTGGCGGTGTGTGCCCGGGGTCCCAGCAGTTCCTGAGGCTGAGGCAAGAGGATTGGGAAGCTGAGGCCGGCCTGGCAGCATGGCGCGACCTAGCAGAGGAGGGCGGCATGGCAGCTGCCCGCGGTCGCAGGGAAGGCCGAGGCCGTCTTACCAGAACTTAGGGAATGTGGACTCGCAAGGATCTTGCCGTCCCCGACCACAGGCACCTGAAGTCACAGGAACAGAGCCACGGATACCATTTTCTCTTTAGAATTTCCCCCATTCGACTTGGAGACTTTTCTTAAGGTTTTTGTTTTTGCCATAGTACATGTGCGCTTGCCAGAGAGGAACAGAGAGAGAGAGAGAGAGGGAGAGTGAGACATCACACCTGGTGGGGTGGGGGAATCCGTCGATCTCCGCTCGGGGTTCTGGGCACGCACACATGCCCAGCGCGATTTTCAAACTGCCGGTTCTGGGCTTGAGCCTTTCTTTTATCACTATGACACTTAGGAACCATGAAATTAATCTTTCTTTTCGTTACTTGTACGTACATAAAGTCTTCGTAGTTATGATAAAACTACAGAGAATAGCCTTCTGCCAGAAACTAGCGTATCTTCATCTTGTTTTCGTAGCTTTTCCTTCCTGAGCCATTGCGGGTTCCCGGGCTGCGGCCAGTGCACAGGCCCTCCGCTGGTGGAGACGCTGTGGCCTCTCCCAGGCCAACACGCCCACACGCCCCCGGCGAAGACCTCATGTCCGCAGACGTGGATCCGGACCCGAGGCAGCACAGCAGCCCCGCCCTGCTGCAGGTGCGTGGACGGGCAGAGGCCTGAGCCCCAGAGCCCGAGGGAGGTCGCCCAGGCACGCCCAGGTAGGCGCCCGCTGGTGCCTGCTCCCTCCCAGCCGGGTCCCGAGGAGCCTCGAGGTTTCACCCACTGTCCTGACCACACGTCAGCGTCCCCTCGTCACTGCCAGCTCCGCCCACCTCCAGCCCCGCGGCTGCGACCACACCGCTGTGCAGCCTGGGAGCCGGGGGCAACACCGCGTATCTGGGTGTGCAGGGGGCCGTCCCCAGGTCTGTGTAAGCCCACTCTGTCATGTTCATGCAGCGACGACATTGGCCAACGACGCTGTCAAAGGACATGTGATGGTAACTGGAAACACAGACAGCTGCCTCATTCCGTTGTGAAAATATTCAGTGTTTTGTGAATACAGCCTTCCCAAATATACAGCTCTTAATATTTGAATTCATAATATGAACTCATTAGCGAGACCGCAGATGGTGTAATGGTTACATTGCTGGACTCCCACGTGGCCCACCTGGGTTGGAGTCCCCGACCAGTGGCTTGATACAAGCTGGCACCTGTGCCTCTGTGCTCAAAATCCGTAAGGAGAATGGAGAAGTGAATGTGGCATGGCCATCCCCCTGTGGGATGATTTCTCCTTTCTGTCTCTCTGTCTCTGTCTCTCTGGAGAGCTTACACGCCCTAGAGCAAAAATCTTTCTCTACAAAAACAAACACAAAACCCATAATATTGACTATTGGGAGGTTGACTATGTACTATGGTATTTAAGATAAAACGAGAACAGCTATACCTGGGATGTCAGTATTTTGTCCTTCTTTCCCACCCTTACCAAAGCAGGTGCGCAGCCCTCTACAGACTCATCCATCCACTTATCCACCCACCCTCCAACCAGCCGTCATCTTCCCGTGCTTCTTACCTGTGAGACAGACGCTGAGCACAGGGCACGGTGATTACGCAATGGAGGAGTGGCAACACGACATCCTCGTCAGGGTTTTACGGTGTGACGGAGAATGAAACGGTGTAAGACTCAAGCCTTGATCTAAAATAACAAGAGGCTGGTTCTCAGTCATCATAGGCTAATAGCCAAGGAGTGACGAGGCATGAAATGCTGAAAGAGAAGTAACGGTCATCCTTGGGTATCCATGGGAGCTGGGATCCAGGACTCCCCTGAGGATCCCCAAATCTGAGAGTGCTGATGCATGATGGTTGGGGCTAGTGGGTCCCACACGACTGACAATGTGGTTCGAGTCCTGGACCCAGTGGCTTGGTAGACACACCAGACATGTGCATATGTGTGTCCAAAATCACAAGAGGAGAATGGAGAAGAGATTACGGCGTGGCCATTTTGCCTGAGGGTTGCTCTCTCACTTTTTTCTCTTTCTCTCTCTGGCTAGTGCATGTGCTTATAGGAACTTTAAAAATTTTTTAAACACATAAGTTTAAGAAAATTTAAAAGTATTTAAGACACCCTGTTGGTTGACTCTCCAGATACACAACTCACGGATGTGGAGGCCAGCTGCAGTATGGAATCTGTTTAAGTAATGCGTATGGAAAATGCATGGAGCTGTATTGCTAAATAAATAAAAACACAGTTCTTTTAGTGAAAGGAGCAAAATAATTTAAGAAAATAGAAAACCAGTGAAACATTCTTTTTTTTTTTTTTTCTTTTTTTTTTCTTCTTTCCTGGAGAGGTTTTTGCTATAGGGTGCCTAGGGGTTCCCTCCTTCTCCAAGTGACACCTGAAGGCTACACAAAGCCTTGCTAAGAGTGAGAGTCTTTCTGAGGCCCCGAGTTCATGGAGGTGGCAGGTCACTGGGTGGAAAATTAATGAGGATGGTCTGGAGCTGATTTACTCTTGGAGGTGCTACCAGTCTCATCTTTCCCAGTCAGTGTTCATTATGTATTCATGAGCCAGGCTGGCGAGCTTTCATTCTTTATTGTATTCAGAAAAGAAAACACACACACACACACACACACACACACACACGCACACATAAAACCATTTTCCTGGGTGAATGGGTGAAATAATTTAAAAGCCAATATGTTAGCCTGGCAGCTTGTCTAACAACCATGAGACTCCCTTCAAAACAATAATGAGAGTAGCTCTTTCTTTATTATGTAAATTATTCATTCACTTTTTAACACCAGGTGAATGTTTATGCTTATAGACCATGAGTACGAGACAGTTTTGCCATCTCAAAACTCATCTCCCATGACCTGTCACACTGTCATCAGGAAAAGAAGTCATTGCATAGTAATCCCGATGGAATTCATGAATGAAAGGCTGTGCACTGAGATTAATGCCGGGTTTGCACTGAAATCGGATGTTGCAGAGGCACACATCTGCTCAGTGAGAACGCAAGTGTCCTCAGGACAAAAAAGTGTTTTGTGAGCGTCCTCATGTACACCTTTAGAATTCTGAATCTAATGCCTCTGCCTTCCTGAGGTGCAATCCGCAGAAGGAAGACGAGGAAACAAAGATTCCTTTAAAATACTAAATCCCATCAGTGAGGTAAGACACCAAAAAGTCTTTGACCACATGAGACCCCACCACTGGTTTTTCACCCTCACATGCTTGCTTCCCACTGAAAATTACCATGGATGTATGTCCTCGATACCCATGTTTCTCTCTAGCCCTCTTTAAAGCACAGTACAACTCTCCTTCAGCAACTGTTATCGTTAGTCTACGTAGCTATTTTTATTGGAATGCAGTGATGTTTCACTGTAATTTTAATTTACATTTCTCTGATAATGGTATTGAACAGTTCTCAATATATTTTTAGCCATTTGGATATTGTTTGTCATGTACATTTCAAGTAGCCTGCCTGTTGTTTGACTGTCTTTTTGGTTTTGGTTTTGCTTTTCTTTGTTTGTAGTTCCTCAAGTGTCCTGGCTGTATAGCCTTTAATGTTTAGACGTATCATAAATCTCTTCTCCCAGTCTATACCATACCTTTTCACCTTGCTAGTATGCCTTTTTGCAAAGAGTGTCACAGCTTGTTTGAATTGCTACAATAGAATACCTGAGACTGGGTAATTTATAAAAACAAAAATGTATTGTCTTGCAGCTTTGAAGGCTGGGAAGTCCAAGATCAAGGTGTAGGCAGCTTTGGTTGTCTGGTGAAGGCTGCTTTCTGCTTCCAAGATGGTTCCTCCAAAGAAGGGGACCACTCTTTACTCCACACCATGGAAAACAGAAGGGCAAGAAGTGGCCGAGTGAAGTGTCCAATATGGAAGAGACATCACGGCCTGATTATCTCTTCAAGGCCCTACCTCTGAATACTATCACATTGGCAACACCTGAATTTTGTGAGGGATATATTCAAATGATAGCAAACAGATATTCTTAATATTTTTAATGCTAGAGGGGGCATGTGCACACAAGAGAGAGAAAGAGAAAGAAAAAGTACCCCCCCACCCCCCATGGAAACTGGCCATACCACAATCCCTTTTCCTCCAATTCTCCATCTTGTTTGGATCCCAGGTGTGTATGCACATGGCTGGCATGTTTTTCAAGCAGCCAGGGCCAGGACTCAGACTCTGGTTGGCCATGTGGGATTGAAATCCTCTGCGCAGCACTTAACTATTGTTTTATGGAGCTAGCTCATGACAGTTTGACTTTTAATGATGCCCAATTTATCATTTTTTTCCTCTGAGTGTTTTTTATGTCCTGTTTAAGTCTTTGCTAATGAAATTATTTCTTTTTCATTCACGGAAAAAGTAGAAGCAATCAACAAACCACTTCATCAAATCCACCAACCCTTGTTGACTGTGTGCTCTACTCTTCCTCCTGCTGGAATGGGTGAGTTTTCCCTTCCCACTGCACTGACTTAGATCCCAGGCCGTTGTGAAAATCAATGTTGTGGGTTCCACCATGCCCTGCTTCGATCCTCTCACCCACTTCAGACTTCTCTTGCAAACACCTTTCTCCTCTTTTTCCTCATGTTTTCCCTCTCTACTAGGTCATGTTGATTAATATACAAAGACTGCAATGTCAACCCATTATGTCTATTAGGGTTCCAGCAGGAAAGCAATGACCCAAAAGTAGAACAATTTGAAGAGGGCTCATGAAAAGATCATTTGCAAGACAAGGGCAGGGTACGGAGAAAACCTGGAAGATATGGAATCCCACAGGGTTAGAAGCAGTGACCCCATCGCTACTTCACTGGGCCCTCGTGAAGGTAGATAGCCAGCACTCCAGAGGACTCATTCATGAGGAATGACTGTTGAGAACAAGTGGTAAAGAGAGCCAGCAGCCAGAGGCTCCCGCTAGCAGGGTCCAGGCTAAGGGGATAATGACCATGACCGTCCTTTTTTCCTCTTCTCCCAGTCTCCAGCTGAGACTCCAGTAACCAGAGGTTAGGATGGTTGTTCCACTTCCTACAGCTTGGAGCAGTGTGGAGAAGGTGGAAGAGCTGAGGCAGGTGCACAACGAGCTTCTTTTTACCCTCTTAGTTCATTCTTATTCTTCCAATGGCTGAAAAGTGTGTGTCCCCAGTTCAAGGGGCTCACATTTCTTCAGCTCCCCTATTAGTGCAAAGTGACGCTAATGTGGTTCTAGTTCCAAAGGAAACTTAACAGATCAGCACTACAGTGTTCTTCCTGGGGGGGGGGGGGGGGGGAGGGGGCGGTGTAGGAGAAAGAATAGAGAGGCACCCAAGCCAGCAATCATGGCTGCGTTTTCACTGTGCGTTCCCTGTTCCCAACTTGTCAGCGCCTTGGCAGGCTGCAGGTCTTTAAAGTGTCTGCGACTTCATTCCTGAGGATCTGTGTACTCGATGGTCGCATTTGTATCGAGCTGAACCAGTTTCCCACCTGTCTGTAGGACTGGAATGCTGTACTGTCATAAAGGGTATTAAGCAGTACTGCAGTCATCCTTTTGGGTTCCAAAAGGAACTTTGTTGCCCTTATTCTGTAGCAGAGATACAGCTTCTTCCTACTAAAGATTGGTACCCAGTACAGCGGCCTCTCTCCAGGCCCATTCATCAGCACGAGAAGCCCCCAGCGGCCACTTTTCAGTTACTCGGAACAATGACTGCGTTTCCTTGAGGAAGCATCCCTCCTTCGGGCACGAGGGTCTCCAGATGCATCGGACAGTGAGTTATTAAGGAGAGCAGCAAGAAGCTACTCTCACCCCCACCACCCCTTTTGTGCACCCACACATTCCGATTAGCTAGCCGGCATCATGTGTTAGCTGTCAGTTCAAGGCAAACACCTCATCCTGCGGGAGAGCACCCCAATCCTTCCGTGTGCTCTACCCAGCAGGCATCATGGCCGAGCCTTTCCCAGGAACCCCACTATTCTACGAGTTAGCCCCTACCGATGGCAGGAATACACCAGGGACCGTCATGGGAAGAGCCCGGTGCCTCCCTTCCTCTGCCACAGACGTGCTCCCTGGTCAGAAGAGGCACGTGGGACACTGCTGTGGTGTGTGTCCCCTCCCAGATTCCTGCTGAAACTTAGCCCTGGCCATGGCTTAATGTGTCCCTCAAAGTTCACGTGTCAGAAACTTAATGCTCAATACAACAGCCTTGAAAGGTGAGACTTTTCTGGGCACATGTGCATGCGTGCCCAAAATCCCGAGAGGAGAATGGAGGAGAAGGGATTGTGGCGTGGCCATCCCCCCTGGGGGGTGATTTCTCACTTTCTATCTCTCTGTCTGTCTGTCTGTTTGGTGAGTGCAGGCACCCTATAGCAAAAAAAAAACTCTCAAAAAAAAAAAAAAAAAAAAAAAAGAAAGAAAGAAAAGAAAAGAAAGAAAGGTGAGACTTTTAAGAAGTGATTAGGGACCAGCAGGTGGCATGTTGGTAAGGTACTGAACTCCTACATGGCCAAACTCGGTTTGAATCCTTGACCCAGAGCATGTGTGTGCATGCCCAAAATCTCAAGAGGAGAAAAGAGGAGAAGGGATTGCAGCATAGCTATCTCCTTTAAGGGGTGATTTCTCACTTTTCCTCTCTGTTTCTCTCTAGTGAGCACATGTGCCCTAGGACAAAAACAAAAACAAAAACAAAAAGCAGATAAGGTCATGAGGATTTGTCCTCATGAAAAAGCTAGAGCTAATATTGTGGGAATGGGTTCCTGATAAAGAGGTAGATTCAGCCCTCTTCTTCGTCCTGTCCCTCATTCTTTCATACTCATGCTCTTTTGCCCTTCTGCTACGGGATGAGGCAGCAAGAAGGGCCTCACCAGGCACTTGCATCTCAATATTTAACTTGCCAGTCTCCGGAACTGAGAGCGAAATAAACCATGACTTTTTATTGTTTACAAATTACAAGTCTCAATTATTCTGTTATAACGTGAAGCACAAATGGACTATGACGATAATGCAGTGTTAAAAGGTAGGGCCTTGGGAGGTGATTGGGTCATAAGGATCTTCTTTCATCAATTGGATTAATGTCTCTTTTTTGAGAGGTTTTTTTTTTTTTTTTTTTTTTTTTTTTTTTTTTGCTATAGGGTGCATGCACTCACTGGAGAAACAGAGAGGGAAAATGAGGAGCCACCCTGCAGGGGGAAGGGTCATATCACACCCCTTCTCCTCTATTCTCCTTTCAGAACTCTGGACACACATGCACACGTGCCCAGCATGAGTTTCAAGCCATCAGGAACTGGACTCAAACCATGGTCATCCATGTGGGAATCCAGCACCTCAACCACTATGCTACCTGCTGGCCCAGATTAACGTCTCTTAATAGACATTTCACCCAGTATTCATTCATTTTGCTGCTTTGCCAAGCTGCCACATGAGGACACAGTGTTCAAGGCACCATCTTGAAAGAGCAGTCCTCATCAGAAAAGCAAACCTGCCTTGATCTTAGCCTTCCCAGACTCCAGAAAAGTGAGGAATAAATTATATTATTTATAAATTAACTATTTTCAGGTATTTTATTAGTGCAAAAACATCAGACTAAGACCAAATTTGGCAATTAATACAAAAATCACTCTTTTAAGTCCCCATATGGTAGGGCTACCAGAAGCAGCACAGGCAAAGAAGGCAAACCCCTTACGAAATATCTACCTTCCTCAGAAGACAGAGTGACACACTCTGAATGGCAGGAGAAGTGAAGTACACTTAATCTGCATCTAAATAATCTAATACCCAGCTTGATTATTGGAAAATGGTACCACAGCCTCTGCTCTTAGGAGTCTTGGCTTAGCACTAGGGCAGCCAGAGCAGCCTACGTAAGGGGAGGAGTATGCTGTTAGGCGCATGTGGCCTCCAACCCAGTTGCTGTGCTCACTCTGTACGTGGATCCATTAAGTAAGCTCCAGGGTGTCTGGGAAAAGATGCTGACATGGGAAGAATGAGCTGCCCTACCCTGAGGAGCTCCCAGAAAGAGGAGGCCCTTTGGTACATGTTTACATAGACATAAATATCTTCATACTCTGCTCATCCTGAGAGGAACATGCATAGCTCTTTCACCAGAACTCTGTAATTTTCCAGTTTGTTTTTTCCATTCTTTGAGCAGCAGGCCACTGTGTTAGCCCTATCAATGAGTTAGTGAACATTTGCACCTTAGGCCAGCTCTCTGTTAGCACCAGGTAGACAATTAGATGCACCGTCTAGGTTCTGCCCACTGGGAGAATTCCCTTCACACTGCCCACACGCCCCAGCATGCCTAATGAGACTGTAGTACTGTGGCTGTTTTTTCTAGCATATGGAACAGATATACCTGCAGTCAGACCCATGCTTTTCCTGCTTCCTGTACCTGGCCAGGAGGAACAGGGCAGGATGTCATAGATGTGGGATGAGGAAGGGGGCAGTGAAGAATCCGGAGCAGGTGCCCTGGGAGTCTGAGTCACCTGATTAGATGGTTTGCTTTTGCTTTTTAGATCTGCTCAGACCTGGTCTCTGTAACCAACTTCCACTTTATTGTGGAATGTTGCTGTACATGTCCAATTCTACGGTTCAGTGGATTAGATAACCCCAGTTTATGATTGGCAGCTGGAGTCATATATCGACCTGGTGACCCATGTCATTCATTCAGTCTCTCCCAGAGCCCAGCAGCCAGCCAAGAGCACTTTTAAAATAGAGAACAGCCATTGGCAAAGGAATGAAAGGTTGGACCCCAAAACTGTCTATTCTCCTACTGTGATTTGTGCAGTATGTATTTTTTTAACTCATTTTGTTTATGCTGAAATATTTTAAAGTAAATTAATTACCTCTTGATGTTATACCTCTAAATACCTTAGTATGCATCTCTAAAAATGAAAACTATTTTTCTACTTAGCCAAAATAGCATCACTGCACTTAAGAAAATTAAAATTCCTTTATATCATTTAATAGTAAGTCCATAATTAAATTTATTTCAGGAATGTCCCTTTCACTTAACCTCCCACACACACAGCTTTTCTCTTAGCTTGACATTTTCTAAATACAAACTTAGAAAAAAAGTGCAAGATCAAGCAAAATTAAATTGTACTGTCTAAAATTGCATACATAAGTGGCAAAATTCCAAAGAGAAGCAAGTAAATTTAGCGCAGTTGTTAAGTTTGGGGACAGTGATAAGATTGTAATAATTTAGGTGCAAGCTGGGAGCCAAGGGATAATGACCAAGGTGACAGCTGTGTGAGATGTCCTTTTACAAGTGTTCACCAAGTTACACTCATGTGTTTGTGCATTTAAAAACGAAGGTGCACTTGGACCAGCAGTTAGCATAATGGCTATGTCGCTGGACTCCCATGTAGCCAACCACAGTTCGAGTCCTAGACCCAGTGGCTTAAACTCACGCCAGATGTGTGTGCGTGTGTGCCCAAGATCCCGAGAGGAGAATGGAGGAGAAGGGATTGTGGCGTGGCCATCCTCCCTGGGGGTGATTTCTCGCTTTCTGTCTCTCTGTCTCTCTGTCTTTCTGGCAAAAGCACGAGCCCTATAGCAAAAAGCTCTCAAAAAAAACAAAACAAAACAAAACAAAAAACCCACAAAGGTGCACTATAATGTATCAACAATATATTAAAAAGCTTTTGGCAAGTAGAACTGCTATACAATTGTTAGCATCACAATATTAAATTCAAAAAGAAAAGATCATAGAATTTTTGCAGCATACTTTTGATTTATAGTGGTTAAATTTAAATAAATGTAGCTTTTGCAATGTGAGTTGTATTACTGATTATTTATTTGGGGGACTAACTTTATAATAATTGTAATTTTTACATAAGGTAGTCGACTTTAGTTATAATTTATGACTGTCAATTCTAAATCTTGTTCTGCTGGGTATACTAAATAATTCCCAAGCATTATACTATTATTTTCATAGTTGTTTGTTTTATAAAAACTCTAACAAGCACTATTTGAAAATTTTATAAGAGAACTCAGGAAGAACATTTTATAGTTAAAAAATACTAGGTTTAAAAACTAAAAATGTCCTTTTCTTGTTAAAGACCAACACATATCTTAATCTTCTGGTGAAAGGAACTCCTCTAGGTTCTCGTAGGGAATAAAGTTAGTGACGTGGCAGCTTCCTTAGATTGTTCCAACATTCCCGTTTCCCCAGTGTTGTTTCTGCCTCTCCAGGATGCCAGGGAAGCTTCTGTTTTGCTACTTTTAAAATCAAGGCCATGAGGCCAGCAGGTGGTGCAGTCATTAAAGTGTTGGACTCCCACAATCCAAAGAAGAGAAGGAATTACAGTACAGCCAACTCCCTGGGGGGTGATTTCTCCCTTCTCTCTCTCTCTCTCTTTGTCTCTCTGGTGAGCACATATACCCGACAGCCAAAACAACAACAGAAAAACCCAAAAGGCCATCATTTAATTTAGGCTCAGATATGCCACCTCTACAGAGGATAATCACTTCCAAGTGCTTGAACCAACACATCAGTCCTGACTCCTTGGTGGTAAACCATAGCAATGAATTAGACCAAACTGAGCCTTTTATACTACACCCCTCCTCCTTGGCCATAGGGTACGGGTGCTCCCCAGAGAGACAGAGAGAGAGAAAGTAAGAAGTCACCCTGTTGGAGGGGGACATGGCTACACTGCAGTCCCTTGTCCTCATTCTCCTATCGGGATTTTGGGCATGTAGGCACATGAACCCAGCTGCCAGGTCTGGGACTCAAACCACGGTCCGGCATGTGGGAGTCCAGTGCCTTAACCATCATGCTACCTGCTGATCCCGCAGGCCCACTTTTAAACATCCTTAGAACTCACACCCACATGTTCCTGTTGATGTAGACAGCTGAGGTCCTGTGCATTGGGGTCTATAGGCCTCCTTCCAACGGTCCTGGAGACGGCAGGAGGTGGTGGGACTAGGTCCTGCTTAGAAAGTCTCCTCACTTTCCTTCTCTCTCTCCTCTTTCTCTTCCTCTCTGGTCAAGTTAAAATGAATAAATAAATAAAGTTAAATAAAATCATTCTTTTTTTAAAAAAGAATGTTGGTGCCTCAAGAGCAGTCATCGAAGACTTTTATTTCCTCGGGTAGGGAAATGGAATTCCTTCCACAGGCGAAAGGAATTTAGAAGCTACCAGGACATTCCAGGCTGTCCAGGCCAGCCCAGATGCCCCTCTCCTATCTCTCAGCATCCCGCTCCCCCACTGCTGTCTCCACCGTAGTGTACAAGACCCACTGAGGTCTCTCTCTGTCACCATGACAGTCCGCTGTGGGATTGCTCTTTAGTTCTGTCTACCTGAAGCATTCCTTCAAGGCCGAGACCTGGCTCCCCATGTGTGCGCTTTAATGGGCATCCACGGCCTTTAATTCTCCCTGTGTATGCCCTCCAAGGATATGACGAGAACCTAACAAATGCACCGTCTTAACGACTACTTTCCCAGTGGAGTGACTTTCAGTTTCCTCTGCATCCTGTCCTGCCCATGACAGCCTGGGTGACCGCGGCTCCCTGTGTGCCATTGGATCCCCCACTCCTCCCACCCCGCCGGCCCAGCGAAGAGGTGTGCTCCTCTAGTGACGAGACACTCTGCCCGGCAGTGCCATGCCAGCGCCTACTTCTTGGAACCACTTCATTGAAGTGCTCTTGTCATTTCTGTAAAGGAGCATTGTTTCAGCGGCTCGGCTGGTGATCCTCTACTGCGCGCAGCACTGCTATCAGCGGGTGGCTATTGTTTGGGGACGTCACCTTCCCTTCTCTCACCCAATGGCTAATACCGTTATGGAACAGGGCAGCTGAAATCTTTTTAATTTTGTTCCTATTTAGTGGGATATGGCTTTTGGCAAATTTTAAAGAGGACATTTTACCATCTAGTTATTTGTACTTTTTATTGAGTGCTTATTACACACACAATGCTATGTAGATTGTTATTTATAAAATCATAATGCTGGAAAATTAATGCTCTTATTCTCCATTTTGAAACTATAGAGCAGAAGACTCAGCGTGGTTAAGTTACTTTCTCAAGGTCATATTCGCATGTCAGAAGCAGAAGTTAAATCCTAGAACCGTCAGAACCAAAGTTCGTGTTCACTCCAGGCCAAGGAGAAGCCACGAACTGGTGTACGCATCAACACCATGCTGCTGGGCCGCCTGGGTAGGTGCCCAGAGTGCAGAGCCCCACTCTGTGCAGGTCTGATTTCCAGCGCTCACCTCGCCTGCCCACTGAGGACCAGCTTCCGAGGAACCGGAAGTCAGAGGAAGCACCGGTCCTGACCTCGCAGCCTCCATCCCGGATTAAGTCAATATTGGGGCTCCCAGTCCCGCTTTGTGAATTTCAGAGGGCCAGGAAATACATGTGAGAAATTGCAATATGATTAACCCGTGCCTGGGGGTTTAAAATACCACTTCTATCTATTGGCCACAGAACCAGGAATACACATTCTGAAAAAAGATGTTTTTATCAAAAGATTATTCCTGCCTAGAAGCCCCCATGAAAATCCAGTTAACATTTGCATTGACATCCACTCTTTGCTTCACATGCAGTTTCACTGACTCCCCCTATCCCCCACCTCACCCCCCACCCCCCGCCCTGCCCAGCCTAAATCTGTCCGAAGACTGGCAGGCTGAGTTACAGGCCAGGCCGCTGGGCCGGCTCCAAGCTGGAGAGTGTTTCCTGACACGGTGCCTTCATTTCTCAGAAGGGGCTCTATATCGCTTTTGTAACAGGCCTTACCCAGACAAGAACAATGAGTTCATAATCATTTTTCACCCCTTGGAAATTGTATGTTTCTGCTGCTGGAAGTATCCAGCAGTTCGTGTCTATCAACAGGAATCAGCAAGTGACTGACTCTAAATGGTCACCCGCAGAGAGGGGGGTCAGAGCCCTTCTCTGGATGAGAAAGTGGGGCCACCCAGCTCGCCAGGGTGAGCAGGGCATGGAGGCCCACGTCCAGCGGATCAGAGTCCACCTGCTCTTTCCTCATCACGCCTTAACCCCACCAGCTCAATGCGAATTAGCAACCCTAAGCGGCAAGCGATGGCAAAGCTGGTTAAGATGCAGCCACTCTCAGCCAGAACTAGAACCTATACGGCAGGACTTGGAAAGAGACCCAGTCTCTCTCTCTCTCTCTCTCTATATATATATATATATATAGAGAGAGAGAGTGTGTGTGTGTGTGTGTGTGTATATATATATATATATATATATATATATATATATATATATATATAATAAAAATTATATATCTATATTTTCTTTTCTCAGAAGCAAAAAGAGCAAGAGTGACACTTGGTGGCCAGTGCGAGGCATCGCAGAGGACTGAGCCGTAAGGAACACTCCTCCCTCACCGTGCACCAGGAGTTAGGCCGGGCAGAGGCCGTGCTCCTTGGAGATGACCTGTGTTTGCAGGAGCCGCATTACTCTTGCTCTGGCTGGTGGCTGACGTTCAGAAGTGACACTATACAGCAGATGTTTTAAATGAAAAGAAGTCAGTGTGTGCAAAACAGAAGCTCTGTCATTAGGACACTGGTTCATATACCCATGGAGGTCTGGGCAAACCCTCCTGTGGGAATGCCAACTTTAAATGAAGCCAGTAGTAGCCAATGCACCGAACCTGGCCACTTTTTTCTGCAACCTGAACTTCCCATTCTTCCAAGGTAAAGGCCTCTAACCCTCATTCACATAGAAATGTCTCACCCTGGGGTGGGGGGTGGGGATGATTCTCACTCTCCATCTCTCTGTGTCTCTCCTTCCAGTAAGCACGTGCACCCTATGACAAAAAACAAACAAACAGACAAACAAACAAAAAACTAGTCTAGGCTCCAGTCACAGGACTCTTGGTACTTCAAATTTCAATTCCAGTTTCAGAATGACAAGTCTTTCTCTTCTTTAGCTTCTACTTCTTTAACAGACAGATAGCCATAGCTAGAATAACCAAAAGAAGCAAATTTTAAAGCACGTACACTAAAAGATTAGCCTTTGACATCAAGTAGTCTCAGAGAAAGATGAGCAATCATCTGTTTTCAACAAGAAGAGGTTCGAAACCGGGGCCCATTTCCTCACCTTTCTCTGACCTCCATTAGAATCTAAGGAAAGCTCGCCTTTGTGCTACCCACTCTCTGGGGGTCTAAATAGAGGAACGGGCTCCTCTATGATCAGGGCACGACATGGCTGGTTGCCCGGTGGTGTGAGGTGCTAGACACTCTGCACCGGAAATTACACTCGGTGTTTCAGATCCACAGGCAACAGCCAACCGTTTTCACAGGTGTTCCGAGGCTGCCCGCAAGCTCTCTGGACACAGGAGGGAATAGAGAAACAGAGGCAGACAAAGGCCACGCCGCGTCCCTAAGGCCCTGGGTAGCTGGGAAGCAGGAGGCCGGCTGGGTCTCTGGGTGTGCACTGCCACAGAGGGAGGGCCACCCAGACAGTGTCTGTGAGGACATTCTATTGTGACAGGCTGAATGATTCGAGACTTGGTGACATATTCTCAGGCGTAGTTTGCTTTTCTTTCCACATTATTGAAAATACAGGCTGACAGTCATTACTCAATTATGTTTATTTCTTTTCTTTTTGAATGATAGAGTATGTGTCTGAGTGCACATGAGAGACAGAGAGCGAGAGAAGCACGCCGGACAGAGGCGTGTCACGCTGCGCCTACCCTCCTGGCCCCGGTTCCTCAAGGCTCCGGGCTGCTGCGAGCTGTGGTCCGCCTGGCTCCCGGTCTCACAGGGCACTTGCCTTCCTGCTGCACCAAGGTGGCTAGGCCTTACGCAGATTTCCTTTTCCTTCTCTTTTTCTAATTTGCCAGAGATCAGGTGTACTCGCTGAAGGGAGAAGGGCGAGGGAGAGCACGAGGGAAGGAGAGAGGAGGGGAAGTAAGAAAGCACCGGGGAGTGGCCGCACTAATCCCTTCTCCATCTCTCCTTTCTTTCAGGACTGTGGGCCTGCACCCACGCGTGCTCAGCGTGTTTTTCAAGCCTCAACCTTGAACGGCGTGGTTGGCCACGTGAGAGCCGTTGCCTTAACCACCAACCACAAGCTGGCAGTCACGCCTCTTCTAGCACACCGCTGGGGTCTCGGTTCCGTGTGACAGAGCCCGGGAACTTTGTTGGTCCGAATCTTAAACGAATCGTTTATGGGCACTTCAAAACTTCCTGAAAATTTTTTACAGAGCATGACTTATTTTAAGTAAGAAATTAGTCTTAGAGGTTCCCATATAGTCTGATGATAACTTTAATTATATCATTAATATGGCAGGAGAAGATAAATTTAAACGAAAGTTAAAGATGTAGATAAAGTACCTAGAAATGAGTGGACCTCCTTTTCAGGTGATATTTAGGGCTGGCCTGGAGTGCAGCAGTGAAGCGCCGTGCACTGGGAGGCAGAGCTCACATGGCTGACTGCGGTGCAAATCCTGGTCCCAGCAAGGGGAAAACATGGCCGGCATATTCGCTTGCATTCCCAAAGTCCTGACAGGAAGGAGGAATGGAGAGAAAAGGACTGCAGTATGACCACACCCCATCGAGGAGTGCTCTCTCTCTCTCTCACCTCTCAAGTGCACATACTGTCTGGTAATTAAAAAATATATTAGGGACCAGCAGATGCCATAATAGTTATTGGGCCTCCACATGGTCAACTGTGGTTCAAGTCCTGGACGTAGCAGCTTGAAACTCATGCTGGGGCATGTGCATGTGTGCGCAACATCCCAAGAGGAGAATGGAGGAGAAGGGATTGTGGTGTGGCATGCCCCTGGAGGGTGATTCTTGCTTTCTGTCTCTCTGTCTCTCTTTCTCTGGCGAGTGCCCATGCCCTCTAGCAAAAATCTCTCTAAAAAAAGATATTTATGGGACCAGCAGATGGCATAATGGTTGCATTACTGGACTCCCACACAGTTGACCGTAGTTCAAGTCCCAGATCCAATGACTTAAAACTCATACCAGGAGTGTGTGTGCACATACCCAAGATCCCGAGAGAACGGAGGAGAAGGGATTGCGGCGTGGCCATCACCCCGGGGGGTGATTTCTCACTTTCTGTCTCTCTGTCTTTCTGGTGAGCACATGCGCCCTACAGCAAAAACCTCTCCAAAAAAAAAAAAAAAGGTAGATTCCCAGAACCGCAAAGTCCTCGGCAGCTGGAGGCCTATAATCATACTTGGGTGGAGGAGGGAGAATGGATGGATTCAACCAGAGGCAAAAAGGTGAGGGGAAAAAAGAACGACGAAAAAGGGCCAAGCAAGGTCCAGGAAACCATGAGCATGGAGGGAATCTCAAAGCTAAAGGGACACACGCGGGTCTGAGCGGGGTGAGCCCCGGTCACGAGACACCGGGAAGCAGCCGCTGGCGCAGGCTCAGACCCCTGGCTCTGCCTAGAGTCTGCGTCCAGAGCACCGAGGTAGCTGAGCAGAGCTCTCAAGAAATTCCGGAAAACCAGGTTGGGCAAACGACCATCATATCAGAAAGACTGGCTGCCAGGGATGTGGGTCTGGGCCTGCCCCACCTGTCCGTACAGCGGCTGCGCAGGGTCGGGGTGGGGGCAGTGGCTCAAGGTCAAGTTGGTCCAGGCACCTCCCCCGGTCCTACCAATTTAGGGGTGAGCTCCTTCGACGGAATCCTGAGCACAACGACTCCAGCCTTCAGCCTAGCAAGGTTGGCTCTGACGCTTTGCGGATCTTGTTTACGCAACTTTTTTTTTTTGTAGAGGTTTTTGCTATAGGGCACGTGCGCTTGCCCGAGAGACAGAGAGAGACAGAGAGACAGAAAGCAAGAAATCACCCCCCCAGGAGGGATGGCCATGCTGCAATCCCTTCTCCTCCATTCTCCTCTCGGGATCTTGGGCACGCTCGCACACGCACCCGGCATGAGTTTAAGCCACCGGTGTCCGGGACTTGAACCGCGGTCGACTACGTGGGAGTCCAGCGACATAGCCATTATGCCAACTGCTGGTCCCTTGTTTATGCAACTTAAGGGCCTCTGGCACGGGTGGATCCAGGGCCTGTGCGCGACCCTCCTCTCACCTCTCTGGGAGAACTGTGGTGACCTCTGCACTGTCCACCTCCTGTTCTAGGCAGAAGCACTGAGGGATCCAGCTCGGAGCCACCCCTGCTGCTGCTTTCTGGAACTGCTGGCCATCAGGGCTGCCTGGGTGGAGCCATCTCGGCGCCCCCCCACAAGTGCACAAGCAGGTGGGGAGGGGTGCCGGAGGCCCGGGCGTGCGCCGCCTCCTGGTCTCTTCCTTGGTCCCTGCTTCACCTTCTTGTCAGTCGTCCTGGCGAGCTGGTTCCGTTGGATACTGAGCACAAAGCCCTGGCTTGTCCAGTCGCTCCCCTGCGTACAATAGGGCCCTGACTGGGATCCAGCGCTGCCTCCAGGAGCCCTGGAATGAGTCACCACCCGTTCGACAACCCCAGGGCCACCAGTTAAAAGACTCTTTGACTTCTTGCAGCACTGACTCCAGAGCAAAGCTCCGAAGCATTGTCACCTCCTGCCTGAGTGCCACGGGGGAGTTGCTGAACCGCTTAAGTCAGTAGCCACCCTCCACACATACACTCACGCCCACAGTGTCTCTCTCTGCAGTTTCAGCTACCCAGTGCACAGTACAGGAAGATATTCTGAGGGCCAGCCCCATAGGACAGCAGTTAAGCGCTATTCCAGAGCTGGATTCCCGGTGGCTGGCTGCGGCTTGAATCCAGCCCTGTGGTTTGGACACTGTAGCTGGATGCATGTGCACACGCACCCGGCATGAGTTTAAGCCACCGGGGTCCGGGACTTGAACCACAGTCGACTACATGGGAGTCCAGCGACATAGCCATTACGCCAACTGCTGGTCCCCATCTAATCCTTTTTTAAATTTTGCTTTATATTGTACATTTAATCGCAATATACCACTTAGCCTATAAAGTGAACTTACCCAACATGAATACACCTCATGCCAGTCCAGCTGAGGAAGCTACACACGCTATCGACAGACAGCAGTCCATTTCTGTGTCCGTAATCTAAGCTCCACCCTTTACAGGTCGTCTGACATCAAGAATGCGTCTTAGTCTGTCTGAACCTCAATTTCCAGTTATTACATTGTGATCATTAAACCTACTCCTTGCAATGACCTGAAAACAAACAGTATTAAATACCAAGGACTGGGACCAGCAGTTAGATCCCAAGAGGAGAATGGAGGAGAAGGGATTGCGGCATGGCCATCCCCCCTGGGGGGTGATTTCTCGCTTTCTGTCTCTCTGTCTTTCTCTGTCTAGCGAGTGCACATGCCCTATAGCAGAAACCTCTCTCTCCAAAAAGAAATATATATATATATATATATATATATATATATATATATATATATGTATATCAAGGACTAAGATTACCACACAGTAGAATCTAAAATAATGATCAGTAACTAATTGAGGCATAAGAGCAGAAAAGAATTATGTATCTCCAAACCCAAAGGAGCTTATATTTATTCCTGTTCTCTTAGAGGAAACATGGCCAAAGTAGAGAAACTTAAGAATATGAAAAGGAAATGCTGACTCTTAGAGAAATAAAGAGGGTGCAAAAGAGAAAAGATGGAGGGAAAATACTGGGGTCAGGGAGTGCGCTGTTGAGGCAGGAGAAGCGCTGGGAGAGGAGCTGACCTGCTTCATTGACACAGGCCCACTGCTCTAGAGGATTCTCTAGAATTGGGATGTACGTCAAACGATTTCATTCTGAAGAATCGAGGTTCTTTTTGTTTAAATAACGTACTAGGAAGTGCCCATGCCTGTAGAAAAAAGGTATATTCAAAGTGTGCTGTTCTCAAGCCACGCCTCTTCCATGACCAAGGAATGGCAGGAGCGACGGCTCGGGTACAGCCACTAAGGGCTCAGTTGTCTGCAGAGAATTTGTTTATTTATTTTATTTCTATCTTTTTTTTTTTTTTTTTTTTTTTTTTAGGATGCATGTACTTGGCTCAGAGAGACAAGTAGAGAGAGGGGAAAAGTGAAAAATCATCCCTTTGGGTATGTCCACACCTTAATCCTCCTCCATTCTCCTCTCAGGATCTTGGGCACACACACATGTGTCTAGCATGTTTTTCAAGCCACTGGATCCTGTGCCAGCCATGTGGAATCCAGTGCCTTAACCACCATGCCACCTGTTGGCCCTCTGCTGAGAATTTCAAAGCAGCCATAAAACTAAGGCCAGCTGGGGATGAGGTGGTGCTGCGACTGTGGGAGACGAGCTTCCTGTGCACCCAGAGCGCAGGCGCTGTGACCTGGGCCTGCTGGGTGCCTGTCTCTTCTCTCTCTCATGGAAGAAATAAGTCTGTAACTTTTATAATGACAGTAAAATTAAAAGTTTTTCTGCTTTTTCCCATCACCAATGATTAGCAGTAACGTATCAATGAAAAAAGTGAACTGCCACGTTTTGGTCTCTTAAGAATTTCATCATTCAAAATTTTCTGTTTGCCTTTATGGGAAATGGGGGATATGCTTCGTTTGATTAGATTTGCTTTTACTGGTTTTTAAAATAATTACATACGTCATATGTGAACATAATTTTTAAGGCAATGGCTGAAGTATTACTATTTCTTCATATAGAGCCATTTCCTTTGTATGTACTTTATGAGAGCATTTTACCCAAGGATGAAGACATTAGAGGCATGATATGTCACAGCTTAACAAGATTGTCACCAAGAATCAGTCCAAAGCCGTCTGTGTTCTCAGACAGCCAGTCAAGCAGTTAATGACCAAGAAAATCCCCTCGCTAATTTGTCAGTTGAGAACTCGGTAGTTATGAATCTCGTTTAACACGTCCCCAGCACCTACTCAACAAACTGTCACCTAGAAATCCCCCACGGCTGATGTGCAGAAACCTTCTCCCTCCCTTTTGAGTAGCTGCTTCTTGTGAAGAAGAATACTCCTGTCAATGCCTGTCCATGCCCCAGTGACAAGGCTGGCAGACAGCAGGCAGAAGGCCAGCCGCGGGCCAGCCAGTATCGTGTCCTCAGAAACCCTGATCGCAGCCAGCAAGAGTAACTGCCGCCAAGGGTCTGCACAGAGTGTGGAAATGGAAACACCACACTCTGTGCACCACACTCATTCCAGTGTTTCCATTTGCTCCAACCCAAACCCAATTGCTCCAACGTTCCTACCGAACTGGAAGTGCCACAGTCGAATATACAATCTAGCCATTAAAATGCTTTTAAGAATTTGGAATGCATGATCTTAATGCTTCCAAAGAATCAAATTAGTCCGGAAAACAATGCAGATGCTCTAAGGATCTCCTGGGGGTAACAGGCACGTAGTGAGTAGGATGCAGACTGAATGGAAGCCGGTAAGGAGGACCGCCCCTCCTTGAAGGGCCTTGAGTCTGGAGTGTGGACTTGCTCCTGAGAGTATCCGAACTTGCTTCAACTCCATTTCCTGGGCCTAGGAGAAAAGTGAGAGGAGGACGGAAAGACACGGGCAAACAATGACTAGAGAAGTCACTTGGCTGAGTAAGGAACAATTTCTGTATGCACAAGATGGAACTCGTGGAAAACAGGATGGGAATGACAAAATGCTCAAATGCATCTATTTACTGTAGATTCTGAATCCGAGATACTTTATTTAGAGGCATTTTCTTCCTGTGCCAGTTTTCTGGGAGGCTTTCTGACAAACTTGATCAGATGGTTATATTAACCTCCTAGCCTCCAAGTACAGATTCGAAAGGGACTTACAGAGCATCTAGTCCACTATCTTCATATAAAAAAAATGAAAAAACTAGGGCCAGAACATTAAGATGCCTTCCCAAAGGTTGTGAGTTAAGTTAGAGGCAGAGCTGACGCTGCAAGCAGGTCCTTGACACTTTCTTACGCTGTGTATGAGAGAAGGGAGGCCGAAGTAGCCTTCTCTAAAGTCTCCAAACCAGACATTTCATCTACAGCATTACCCCGGATTTCTCTAGGGGTGGCTTCCCAGGAAACTGGGCCATGGAATGTATGCGTTGGTGGCGTTCGGTTCTCTGGTGTGGTCCCAATCCCTTTGCAGGGCCTGTACTGCTACCGAGTCCTGTACTGCTGCCCATGATTGTTCGGGGGTCCTCACGCTGACTCCACTGCGCTGAGTTTTCCTCTTGAGCAGTTTCTCATGGAGTACACCTGCTCACAGCGCGCTCTCTCATGCTGAGACGTCCTGTGCTCTAGTTTATTCTGTATTCCCCAGAAGCTTTCTTAACCCATTTCCAGACTCTACCGGGTAAGCAACACTGGCCATTCCCTCTGGTGCCCTCGGCGTGCCAGGTACTTGCAAAAGCTGCTGACACATGTGACCAGCATGTGGCACAGGTGCTTGCAGAATGGCACATTTGTGTGTGAGTGTGTGCCCTTGTGTGTTCACATGACACCTTTTTTTTTAGAGAGGTTTTTGCTATAGGGCACGTATGCTCGCCAGAAAGACGAGAGAGAGAGAGAGAGAGAGAGAGAGAGAGAGAGAGAGAGACAGAAAGCGAGAAATAATCCCCCAAGGGGGATGGCCACACCACAATCTCTTCTCCTCCATTCTCCTCTTGGATCTTGGGCACATACGTGTGAGTTTAAGCTACCGGGTCCTGGGCTTGAACCGCAGTTGACTACATGGGAGTCCAGGGACATAGCCATTACGCCAACTGCTGGTCCCACACATGACACCTTTCTGACAGCTAGTGACAAGAGTTTCTCTACCATCTTTCTAGTTCTGTACCAGTGTTCTTACCAAGACCATGAACAGAATGCAAAACAACTCATTTTTGTATACTGTTCCTTTCCCTTCGTACTCTGCAAACAGCTACCAGAAGCACTGACTGCAGGGCTGGCGTCCATGAGGAAGGAGGAGAAGCCGTCCGGGAGAGGGAAGAAGTAGCAGCACGGGCTGCCGGCCACTCCGCGTCCGACGAAGCGGGCTCCCGGTCTGGCGCCTGGACATCGCTCTCGCCATCTGGGCGTCCTTTCGAGTTCTTGCTTTTGCTCTCATCCACTTTATTACAAAGAATATTTAAATCCTAAACATTTTAGTGTGTTGAGTTTCTTCCAACAGCTTTTTTTTCCATTAAAATTATTGGATTTATTTCTAGTTTTCACTTCAGTCCTATGGGTTTTATGAAGTGTAAAAGCTCTTTTACTTCTCGGGGAAATGTATGCTCACAAGTCAAGAGAAGCCTGTCGTTGCGAGGGAAGTCAGGTTTTATTTTAGTGGCGACCACGTTGATCATGCTTCTAATTCTGTCTACCTGAACACAAAGCAAATTAATGCTGCCCTTGGGGTCACTGACCTCGCAGAGGGAAGAAGAGGCATGACTCACTGAAGTGCTGCCTGAGGACCATCCGGCAAGTTCGGAACCAGCCACTCCTCTCTGGCAAACTCATAGAGCCGAATATAAACCCGGCCTCGTAGTTCCCAGACTGAAAGAATCGTGTGCCCTCCCCGCACTCATATATTTAAACATTTTAAACGTATTTTCAGATTTTCGAAGAGTTCCACGAAGACTGTGCGGAGTTCCTCTGTCCCTCACCAGCCTCTCCCAGCACACGCGCCTGTCAGGGCCGCGGCCAGCCGTGCGCTGCTGCCGACGGGTCACTCTGTTACGGCTCCCTGAGCTTCTACCCACGTCTGCTTGCTGCTCCAGACCCCAGCCAGAACTCAGCATCACGGGTAGCTGGCAAGTCTCCCAAGCCTATTCTAGACTTATGGTTTCTCAGCTTTCTGTTTTGTCAGACTTTTTATGATCGTCTTGACAATTTTGAGTAGTACTGGTTAGGAATTATTTTGGTTTTGTCTGATTTTTTTTCATGATTAAATGGAGTTGAACACTGTGCATAGAGTACCAGACCCCGTGGGCGCCGCAGCGGGACTTGCACCCCTGCAGCTTGAAAACATGCCGTGTGTGTGTGTGTGTGTGTGTGCTGTGTGTGTGTGCCCCGTGTGTGCTGTGTGTGTGCCCTGTGTGTGTGTGCCCCATGTGTGTGTGCCCCGTGTGTGTGCCCTGTGTGTGTGCCCCATGTGTGTGCCATGTGTGTGCTGTGTGTGTGTCCCCTATGTGTGTGCTCTGTGTGTGTGCCCCATGTCTGTGTGTGTGCCGTGTGCGTGCACCATGTATGTGTGCCATGTGTGTTTGTGCTGTGTGTGTGTGGGCCGTGTGTGTGTGCATGTGCTGTTTGTGTGCATGCCGTCTGTGTTCGCTGTGTGTGTGTGCTGTGTGTGCGCCGTGTGTGTGATCTCTGTGTGTACCATGTGAGGGCATGCATGTGTACCATGTGTATGTGTGTGTGCACCGTGTGTGTATGTGCCGTGTGTATGTGTGTGTGCATGCCCTAAGGGAAGGAGAAGTGGAGGAGAGGGGCTGCAGCAGGATCATGCCCCGTTGGGGAGTGCTTTCTCCTCCCTCTCTCCCTCACATCCCATCTGCTAATTTAGACAAATTACCACGGAGCTATGGATTCTGGGAGGAAGAGCACAGAAATGAAGTGCCACTCCCGTCACATATCGGGGGACACATTGTCACCACCAGTCAGGGTGACATCAGCCTTGTGCACGACACTGTGGTAGCGTCTGCCAGGCCTCTCCAGTGAGGGGTCACTCCCCTCCCCTTCCACGCTGCACTGTCCTCTCAAGTGAGGGGTCACTCCCCTCCTCCCCTTCCACGCTGGACTGTCCTCTCCAGTGAGGGGTCACTCCTCTCCCTTCCACGCTGCACTGTCCTCTCCAGTGAGGGGTCACTCCCCTCCTCCCCTTCCACGCTGCACTGTCCTCTCCAGTGAGGGGTCACTCCTCTTCCCTTCCACGCTGCACTGTCCTCTCCAGTGAGGGGTCACTCCTCTCCCCTTCCACGCTGCACTGTCCTCTCCATTGAGGGGTCACTACTCTCCCCTTCCACGCTGCACTGTCCTCTCCAGTGAGAGGTCACTACTCTTCCCTTCCACGCTGCACTGTCCTCTCCAGTGAGGGGTCACTTCCCTTCCCTTCCATGGTGCACTGTCCTCTCCAGTGAGGAAAGGTGCATTAAACCCAGAATCTGGATGCTGGCTTTGTTAATGCGACCAGTGTGCTGCTCCTTTAGACTCCCTAAGCCGAGAGAGTAAGAGGATTCTGATATGTACTAGCTGGTGTGTATTTGCAAGACTCCCTACATGCCTTTACATATATGTGTATTAAGTTAAACACAAGTTCATGTTGATGTCTCTGCCTTGAACCCATTACCACATGGATCCTAATACCTTGCTTTTGCTTGTCTGTAACCTGGGTCCACTCTCTGCCATCAGTTGACTCATTTGTTCAGTCTCAATACACGGGTATAGCGGTTTCAGAATTCTTAACCTATATCCTGACGGGGGCAACTTTCCTAGCAGAATACAGCCCTTCCACATAGCTCCTCTTCCCTTCAGTTTTACAGTCACCACTTACTTCCAAAATGATTTGGGTGAGCACCCTTCGTACTGCATCTACGTCAGTCAGTTATTCCATTTTAATAGTTAGCTTTTTTACATTTTTTATTCCATCCTGGGATCTATCAATCTCTTACTTCACTTACTTTATGTATATAAATTAAAATCCACTTTTTTTGCACTGTAAGCTCCTATAAATGGAATCATATAGTACGATGCCTTTCAGATGGGCTTCTTTTGCTTAGCAATACGCACTGAATATTCATTTATGCTTTTATGTAAACTAAACTCACTTCTTTCTTTTTCTCTTTCTTTCCTTCTTTCTTTCTTTCTTCCTTTTTTTTTTTTTTTTTTTTTTTTTTTTTTTTTTTTTTTTTTTTTTTTTTGTTTAACCACTAAACAGCATCCTATTGTAGGGATGGACCAAGGTTTATCTGTTTACCTGTTGAAAGACATCTTGGCTATATCCACTTTTTTGGTGATTATGAATAAAACTACTATCAACATTCAGAGGCAGGTTTTTGGGTGGACTAATTTTCAGATCGGTTGGAGATATGTCTAAGAGTGCACCTGTAAGATCATACAGTAAGACTGTGTTTAGCTTTATTTAAGAAACTGTGAAACTGTTCTCCAAAGTGGTGGTACTATTTTACATTCTTACCAGGAATGAATGATGAATGAGAACTGCTAAGGTTATTTATCCTTACCCATGATTGATATTACCAGGGATTTTTTTCTTCTTTTATTTTAAAAAATTTTAGACATTCTTTTCATGGTGGTAGTTTATTGTTGTTTTAAGCAATACTCCATCTAACCCCTCTCCAAGACATACACATTTTAACATTGCTGAAAAAGACCTAGGTCTTACAGACTGTATGTACTTTCAGTGTTTCTGGGTTTGTTCATGAAATGCTTTGTCTCATGTTAAAGCAGATAATGCCTTAGAACTATGTAGTTCAAAGTGAATGTGACTTTCAGGGATTGAGGTCAGAGACCGCATGCTTTTATTTGTCTTGTGAAGTTGTCAATTTGGAATACATTTGGCTGCAAGTAACAGAATTTTTAAAATTTCTGTTAATGAAGTAAATCAGGTTTCCTCACATAACAAATAGCCTAGAGGGGAGAAACTGGCATTGATAAAATGCTTAGAAATGATGGTAGAAACCCAGGATCTTTCATGTTCTAGCTCTACTTAAGTGTTTCAGCTCCCAGTTGAAAGACTGTTACTCTTACAGAGCATATGTAATGCTTATTTTGATGTTCGAGGTAGGCAGGGGCAACATCAATACAACTTTCAGAAAGCTGATTTCCACTATGTCTTCATTGCTAGGACTAGGCTACATGCTACCTGCCCCCACACACACACCCATAGCCACGTAGGCAGCTAGCAAAGTCAGAATTTAGCTGGAAGAGATCTTAGCCTGAATAAAACTGGACTTCAATTAGCAGAGTAAATGAAGACAAACTGTTAGGCAACTAACTGAGTTTGGAAGGGAGATAACAATGAAATGAATATTTAAAAACATTTTTACAGTAACAGTATTAATAATTTCTACTTTTAGACCAGACTTGATCACAAGATAGTTTTATTAAATTGGAAGAAATAAATCACTGGCATAAGATTTTAGAGATGAGATGAACTTAGAGGTTGAAAGACAGTGAACTTTACAACTAGAAGACTCTGGGTTTTGTTTTATTCCTCTGAAGGTTATAACTTTTTGCCTAATTATCTGTTCAATCAGGAAGTATCTCAATAGGCAAATTCTGTCTCCCCTGTAATGGGCATTGTCTGAAATTTCAGTTCAGTTCTTCAGTCCTAAATTTTAGTGCTCAGAGTATGCCTAATGGATGCATAATTATGGAACCAGCTAGATACTTGGGCAGTCTTCACACATAAAATTGGAACTCTTCTTTTTCTTTCCAGGATTTTCCCCTTCACGTTTTAGCTTCTGTTGTTGCTCTGGAGTCTGCATCCTGGGGTAAAGCCAGTAAGACGGTAGGCTTCTATGAGCCTTAGCTGCTCACTCTGGCTCAGTCTGGGGTGCCTAGGCTGAAAGCCACAGAATATGAAACTCCTCTTATGCTGTTTCCATTTTCCAAGTTTTAATCCTCTTCTAAAATTAGCCTGTTCCGTGATATTGTCTAGTGTCTTCCACTAGCTGTTTCTTATGTTTAGCTTAGAATGTATAATTTTCATTTGCATAAGAGTTGGATTGATAGGGATTACTTAGTCATGACCATAAGTGGCAATTTAGTTTTCTTATCCGTAACATGGGGAATAATAATTAAATTTGTCACTGTTCCTTATGGGATATACATATACATTAAATAAATTCATGCACATGAAAATTGTTTGTGAACTGTACAATGCCACAGGGGTAACTTGTTGTTATTGTATGGTTGAAAACGTTCAGCCCAGAGAGATAACTGACAGTTAAAATCAGAGATCTAGTCAATATCAAATATGACAGTTTAAGTAACCGAAATCCCAGTCTAACCTCATTTTAACTATACCATGCAACTTCCTCCATATTTAAGGTTTGTCTTTTGGCATCAAGATATGCACAGATTTAGTCAGGTTTGGGGAGACACTGAGTCATTTTGGTGAAATGGAATTAGCCAGAACGATGTTGCTTGCCTGAGTGAGCTAACTGCCTGACCACACTAGTTACTCTAACTCTTTTCTGCTCAAGTCAGACAGCAGACAGACAGACTGGGCTTGTGCGGGCTGAGCAGGAAGTGCAGCACCTTGGGGTGGAGGTGCTCCGAGGCGCTCCATGGGAGCTCTTCGTCCCTTTCACTCTTTCCCAACTCCAGAGTGTTCTAGTCCAATGCTATGAGAGAGGTAAAATGAATTCTTTCCCTTCATTTCCTACAATTTTGTATTAGATGTTGCTGATGGAAAACATGAGCTCTGCAAGACTTTATTTTTACCTCTTATCCCAGCTGAGAAGCCCCACGTGGTGTCTGCTCCTCTGTGTGCTCTCCAACAAGGCAGTCACCAACATCACCCAGAGTCCTGCTAAACAGGACAGAAGTGCACTGAGACCTTCGAACCACTGTGCTGTCAGGAGTCATGACATATTTTTCTGTTTTTCTATTAAAAAATGAGTCTTGACTTTTCCAACAACCCAATAGATACTGAAATCTATGAAAATGAAATGAACATGAACAAAGTCCCGTAAGCAGCCCAGATTTAAAGTCCTTCCACATTTAGTTACCAACTAATTGCCAGCACAGGTCTTAGCTAAGTTTTACATGCTATGCCAGCCTTTCGTCCTAGTCTAAGTAATTCTGCATCCGCCAATGGCCTCGCTAGAAACATGCCATGGATTACTGTAGATCTTTGTGTTTGGGAGCAGGTTTTCCCAGGGTTTCATTTTGCTGACCTTAAAATACTATGAAAATGTCTTGGCAGACAGCTATATATTTGGATTTCTATACCTGCTTCTCAGCATGTGGCCCTAACTGTCAGTATCTGAATCCCTCGGTGCTATTTAGAAGGAAGATCTCTGGGCTCCAGGACCTACAGCACAGGGCTCTCGCCTAGGGTGGAGCGGGGCAGAAACCTGTATCGCACTAAGGCTGTAAACCACGTTAACTAATATTAGCCTACAAGTTCTTATACATCATTAAGGTCAGGATATATTTTTAAAATTTTGTTTATTTATTCACTCATTTATTTTAATTTGACCAGACACACACACACACACACACACAGAGAGAGAGAGAGAGAGAGAGAGAGAGAGAGAGAGAGAAAGAAAGCCACCAGGTCCGGGACTCCAACTGTGGTCAGCCATGTGGGAGTGCCTAAGCACCTTAACCACCATGCCACCTGCTGGTCCCAAGGTCAGGATATTTTGCTGTGGGATTGTTTGGGCCTTTGAAAATGTTATTTTCAGGAAGAATTCCAGGCCTACCCTGTATTGACCTCAGGGAAGGCCTACCTTTAAAACCCTTCCATTTCCAATAATTCTCATATTTGTATGCCTTCTTTTAGAAGTACATTGGCAGTCCTGTCCAGTTGAAATTTGAGTTAAATCTGAAATCCCTACCAAATAATCTTGACACATTTTTAGACATTAATTGGTGTAATGTAATTACTGAGGACTTATGTGAGTGACTGTGTTTGGGGAGGAAAATGCAGTAATGACCAGGACGGACAATGCCCTGGCCTGACATTGCTTATGTGTTAGTGAAGAGACAAAGACAGATGCATGTACGTGTGCAAACATACATACACACATACAGTACAGGCTGGCCCACTGCTGAGGCACGGACAAGCAGGGTACTGATCTCCATCGCAAATGGGTCCTGGGTAAGGGACAGGACTTTAGGCAGAATATTGAAAGGACCACCTGAGAGGTCTGCTCTAAGGAGTGAAGTGCCGCGCATTAAGGCACAGGGAATAGGAAGTATATCAGCCGAAGAAATGGCAAGGAGGCGAGTGTGGAGAGCTCTGCTGACCGAAGGGGAGGGGCCGTGCGTTGAGTGTTAAGAACTAAGACATAGAAAAGACGACGGCAGCCCTGGAACAGTATTTAACACGCAGCCTGAGCATCGCCTGAGCCTCGGGGCCGTGACTCACTTGCCTCTATGCGGAAAGTGCAGGCATTTTACATTCCTCTAAAGTTAGATATTCATTTACAGAAAACCGATAAAATGTTTTGGGGATGGTAGATGATTCCAAAGGTTATGGTTGTATCCCTCTGTAGTATTTAACTAATAGCGTATCTAACTTAGCATTCGTATCTAGTTTTTTGTTTGTTTTTTACTTTATTTTCTTAAACATATTTGTGTCTCACGTTTTTCTTTAAACCAATTTTGTTACTCCCCTGGCTCTCTCATTAGCGAGTTAAATAAATGTTTGATACACACTTGCTCTTAGACGTGTTTTAACATTTTGGAGATTATAGCCTTGCAGTTCAAGACTGAGCAAGAGCCCCTTACATAGGGTCATGCAGGCCTTGGAACGAGACTCGGGCCGCCTTTCAGAAAACGGAAGAGAAGAAGAGATGCTGGCAACTGCCACTGCGGGACCACGCCTCAGTTGTCCGAGCAAAGGCATGTCCATAGAAGAAGGCAGGTGTACAAGTTGGCAGACAGAAACCATGAAGTTGGGAATAAACTTGTGACCAGCTATGAGTGACGCTGCAGTTGAACGGGACTCATGGTCATAGACAAGTTTTGCTATGTGGATAATGGTGTGATGGGAAACTCCAACAAAACTCCTAGTAGCATGAAAATATCAGGACGGAAATCCAGGGTGTTAAATAATTCTGGAGGCATGAAACAATATGCTTTTTTTTCTTTTCTTCTTTTCTTTTCTTTTCTTTTCTTTTCTTTCCCTTTCTTTTCTTTTCTTTTCTTCCCTTTTTTTGGAGAGATTTTTGCTATAGGGCACATGCGCTCGCCAGAGAGACAGAGAGATAGAAAGCGAGAAATCGCCCCCCCAGAGGGGATGATCACACCACAATCCCTCCTCCTCCATTCTCCTCTTGGGATCTTGGGCACACACGCACATGTGCCCGGCATGAGTTTAATCCACTGGGTCTGGGACTCGAACCGTGGTCAGCTACATGGGAGTTCAGAGACATAGCCATTATGCTAACTGCTGGTCCCGAAACAATACGCCTTTTTAAGGACAAGAAATATGACTCCTCATTCTTCTCTTTAGTCCTATCAGAAATACATACAGCTGTAATAAAAATAAAATACAAAGTTATTAGAAATTGAATGCTTATTAATGTTCAATATTGAAGTTTTTAAAATAGACTTAAATTTCTATATTAAATGTATGAGAAGAAAAATATAGAACTGGAAAATATGTAACAAAAAGCTTTTCATAGACTGGGAAAAAGTTTAGATAAATAAGAAGTCTATTTTACCAAATACATTTAGAAAATATATAAATATGCAACTCTCAGCATTTTCTCTTGGCTATGATTTTTAGAAATACATTTAGTGAAGGAATTGTGGAGTTTTCAGTTTGCTTACCAAACCACTAGGAAATTCTATTTTACAAGATTCACATCACCTCCACATCACTATCCCCAAATTCATTTATTTTTGAGTTGGGTTCTGATACAATCAAGACTTGTCTTTTGTCTTTACTTCTTTTCTCTAAACAGCCAGTTGATGAGTTTTTTCATTCTGCTGCTTCAGTTTCGTTTTGGTGCATTTTGTATCTGGCAGCAAAGCCATGGATCGTTGAGAGAGATTACTGCACATACTTACCATATCAGAGTTATAACAAAAGAGAGTTTACTCTTGTCAATAAATTAAGTTTTGTCTTTAAAGCATGCATGCCCTCAAACACCCCGCGTATGACTTACACGAGAAGCCCTTGTTCAGATTTAGCTCCCATGCATTAGATGTCAAAGCTAAAATAAGCAATTGCAAATTACAGAGACAGAATAAAGATATTCTGTCATTTTGGTACATGGTGGGAAACATGGAAGAAATAGAGCTCATATATCAGCAGTTCGGCTGGCGTAAATTACTGAACTCCCATAGCAGGAATCCCCGAGCGATGGCTCAGTGTTGAAGGTCAGGACTTATTACATCAAGTATCCATCAAAGCCAAGATGATGGAGGATAAGCAGCTTTTGTGTGATTAATAGGTACAAGAGCACAAAACAAAGACGATTAAGAAAGCCAATGGGTTTTATTGATAAGTGGAAACTTCAGCTCTCAGCAAGGGAAAATATTCATTCTGCCTGCAACTCGTTAAGCTTCTCAGAAAACGGCTTGTATGCCCCCAGGTGAAGACCGAACAAGAGGTTATATATGATGGCATGATTAGAAAGCTCCAGGCATGGATGCATGAAGTTCAATAAAAATATTAATATTTGTTTGAATTTAAAATTTCTTAAAAGGAGCCAAATTAACAGTCTTATAATCAAGTGACAGTATTTTATTTCCATTGGAAAAATCCCTTGTGTTTGGTTTGGCTGAGGCACTGAATCCCATATGGTTGACTGCATGGGTTGAGACCAGGACCCTGTGGCTTGAAAATCACACCGGGCACGTGTGCGTGTGTGCCCCAAATCCTGAAACGAGAAGTAGAAGAGCAGGGATTGCGGCAGGACTGTGCTCTGTGAGAGCTGCTTTCTTACTTTCTCTGTCTCTCTCTGGTAAGGGCATGTGCCCTCTAGGAAAAGAAGGAAGAACTCCTTGAACTCAATTAGAAAATTATGCTGAAGTACAAAAAGGTATTACAAGTTAAGAAGGAAGTGTGGGGACATTGCTAATCCATGAACTTGTAGCTCTCCCTACTTGTAGAGTCATTGATTCATTCTCTGTATGTTTGCCTGTGTTAGGCTATATTTGGAAAATGAAAGTACAGAACACCCAGGTAAATTTGAATTCAGATTTTTCTTTTTTTGGTCATAGGGCATGTGTGCTCACCAGACAGAGAGACAGAGAAAGGGAAAGTGAGAAATCCCTCCCCAGAGCAGATGGCCATGCCACAAACCTTTCTCTTCCATTCTCCTCCTAGGATCTTGGGTGTGTGCACACATGTGCTCACTGTGATTTTCAGTCCACTGGGTCTGGGACTAGAGTTGTGGTCAATCACGTGGAAGTCAAGCACTTTAACCACCACACTAGCAAAATGTTTATGTCTAAAGTATATTTGTTGTTTATCTAAAATTAAAATTTGGCTGGGTTACCTGTATTTTGTCTGGCAACCTGTATATGTATGTCTCTGTGATTTCAGTTTTTTATTGACTACTGTTCTCAATAAAAGAACAGATATTTCTACAGGTGACATCCTTAGAATGATAGAATTTTAGAGTAAAAAGAGACTTAGGCATAATGTAGTTGAGTAATTTTATTACATAGTTAAGAAAGCTTGATTCACACAGATGAAAAGACTTGCCAAGATCCCACCGTTGGTCAACATCCAGAGATGGACCTGGAGTACAGTGGCACTGGCTCCCAGCTCATACTTTCTCATGTGTTTTTTCTCTTAAAATCAAACAGGCAATTAATGTTTTTGGTGACCAATCTGGGTCAGGCTGACCACTTCATTTAGACAGACCTACTTATTTACAAATAATTTTCATTTCTGCATATGGAATGGCAGCACACACACACATATATAAGACTGACACACACTAGAATATGACTTCCTAATGAGAGGCAAAAGCTGAGTCTCAAGGCAACGTGCTGCATGTAAGCATTTACAGTTCTGGGCTGGCCAGTGTCTACCCCCCGTAGATATTAGCACCCAAAATCTTTTTAGAGAATTCCCTTTTCCTACTGAAGGCTGTCAATTTGGGTACCTTTTCTAACCAAGGAATGGGCATATGACCAAGCTAACGGTACTGATATTTTTCATTTTTCAGCCCCTTCTCATCTTGCAATTTCGATTGTGAAGAAAGTGATAAAAAGAGTACTACTCTACCCCATTCTAATCTAGACATCAAGATGGTGTGAATCATTTATTGCAGTGGAAATAACTGAGCAAGACATGAGTATATTATAGCTTCTCTTGACATTGGGGGAATGGGCAAGCATGTGAGATAATGAAAGCACTATAACCATTTTACTATACACACACACACACACACACACACACATATATATATATGTCTTAGGGCATCATGTTGCATATGAAAAAATGCTCAACATAATAATCATCAGGGGAATGCAAATCAAAACTACAATGTGGTATTATCTTATTCAGTTAGAATGGCTATTATCAAAAAGACAAAAAATAACAAATGCCAGTGAGGATGCAGAGAAAGAGCAACTCCAATATTCTTTTTTTTAATTTTTTTTTTCATTTCATTTTCTTCCATACAATCACATTATTATTTGTCTTACAAAATGGATATTTAAACAGGTGAACATTTCTCCCTAGTACTGTTGATAAAACTACGAAAAATCTTCAACAAATAATACCACACCTCGTTGTGCCATTAATGCTTTGCCTCCCTGTCCCTCCCCCAAATGTCCTTCCTCAGACCCTCCTCTTTCACACACATTATATCTGGTATTTACATCTATATACTGCATTTCTATGACTTTTAGACAATTAGTTTCAGTCATAGAGTGCAGACACTCAGTATGTATTAAGTGAGGACATACAATGCCTCTCCTTCATAGCATGGCTTGCTTCACCCAGAAGTAAGTCTTCCATATTCATCCACTTCCTGTCAAAAGCCAGGGTTTTGTTGTTTTTTATAGATGAATAGTATTCCATTGAGTATATGTGCCACAGTTTTTCTAACCATTCATCAGTTCGTGGGCATTTGCGTTGTTTCCATGACTTAGCAATCATGAAAAGTGCCGTAATAAACATCGATGTGCAAGCACTTTTCCGATTAAGTATTCTTCTGTCCCTAGGGTAGATACCAAGGAGTAGGATTGCTGGATCATATGGTAGTTCTATTTGTAGATTTCTGAGGGATCTCCAAATTGTTCTCCACAGTGGTTGGACCAATTTACATTCCCACCAGCAGTGTAAGAGAGTTCCCTTTTCACCACACCCCCGCCAGCACTTAACATTTCTTTTTTTTTTTTTTTTAATCTTAGACATTCTGACTGGGGTTAGGTGGTATCTCATTGTTGTTTTGATCTGCATTTCTCTTACAATGAGGGATGTTGAGCATTTTTCCATATGCCTTTTAGCTATTCGTATGTCATCTTTAGAGAGTGGTTTTTTCAACTCATTCTCCCATCTTTTAATAGGATTGATTGTCTTTTTCCGGAACAGCTGCTTGAGTTCCTTGTGAATTCTGGTTGAGTCCCTTATCTGATGCATAGTTTACAAAAATATTTTCCCATTCTGAGGGCTGTCTATTCACACTAATCACTGTGTCTTTTGCCATGCAGAAACTTCTTAGTCTGATGTAATCCCACTTGTCTATTTTTGGGGATTATTGACTGTGCATTGGGAGTCTCATTTAAGAAGTCTTTCCCTACCCCAATGTCTCCCAGAGTTTCCCGTGTTTTCCAGGAGCAGTTTTATAGTTTGAGGTCTTAGATTTAGATCTTCGATCCACCTTGACTTGATTTTTGTCAGAGGTGAGAGGTAGGGGTTCAGATTCATCTTCCTGCAAGTGGAGATCCAGTTTTTCCAGCACCATTTGCTGAAGAGGTTTTCCTTTTCCCACTGGATTGACTGGTACCCCTTGTCAAAAATCAGTTGGCTGTATGTTTGGGCATTCATTTCTGGGAACTCTATTCTGTTCCATTGGTCCACCTGTCTGATTTTGTGCCAGTACCAAGCTGTTTTGATTACCACGGCTTTGTAGTATAATTTTGGGTCAGGGAGTGAGATGCCGCCCACTCCACTCTTCTTGTGCAGAACTGCTTTGGCAATACGGGGTCTCTTATGATTCCAGACAAACTTTATGATTGTCTTTCCGAGATATGTGAAGAATGTGTCTGGTACTTTGATTGGCATTGCATTAAATAGGTAGATTAATTTGGGTAGAATTGCCATTTTGATTATATTAATTCTTCCAATCCAGGAACATGGGATGTCCTTCCACTTTTTTGTGTCATTTTCGATTTCTTTTTTTATCTTCTCATAGTTTTCTCTGTGGAGGTCTTTAACTTCTTTGGTTTGATTTATCCCTAAGTATCTTATACTTTTTGTGGCTATGGTAAATGGAACAACTTTTTTCAATTCTATCTCAGTCTGCCTGTTCATATACAGAAATGCTATAGATTTCTGGATATTAATTTTGTATCCTGCAACGTTACTGTATTCATGTATTACTTCCAGAAATTTTTTTATGGAAACCATTGGGTCTTCTATGTATACAATCATGTCATCTGCAAATAGAGAGTTTCACCTCTTCTTTTCCTATTTGAATTCCTTTTATTTTTTCTTCTTTTCTGATTGCAATGTCCAGGACTTCCAGTACTATATTGAAGAGGAGTGGAGAAAGTGGACATCCTTGTCTTGTACCCGTTTTTAATGGAAAAGCTTTCAGCTTTTCTCCATTGAGGATGATGTTCGCTATGGGTTTTTCATAGATAGCTTTTATTGTGTTGAGAAATGACCCTTCTATGACGATCTTGCTGAGAATCTTGATCATGAAGGGATGTTTTATCTTATCAAATGCTTTTTCTGCTTCAATTGATATGACCATATGGTTTTTGTCTTTCTTCCTATTAATATGGTGTGCAACTCCAATATTCTGATGGTGGCGATATAAACTATTGGGTTGTTGAGAAGTCAAAATGCATTTTTATATAGACAAACACATCATGACTTTCCTGATGATCTAATATTATAGTATAGTCTTTATTAAAAACAGTATGTAGTTTTCTTAAACTAAAAATAGAACTGCCAAATACTCCAACCCCACTGTGGGGTATATATCTAAAGGAAAGGAAGTCGGTATGTTGGAGATGTCTGCACTCTCGTGTTTATTAGCATTATTTATAACTGCTAAGACATGGAGCCGACCTATGTGTCCAGGAACTGATGACTGGATTGAAAAACTGGCATATACATCCCATGGAATATTACACAGCTAGAAGAAACAGTGAGGCCCCATACCTGACTCAAAATGGATGAATATAGAAGATTTAATGTTGAGCAAAGTGAGCCAGACTTTAAAAGAGACATATTGTATATTCCCACTCAATCTGTACGGAGCATCTTCACTTCATGGAGAGGTTGAGAGACCCGAAGATATGAAGGTGTGAGTTGGGTGTGGGTGCCAGTGACGGTGAGGGGAAAGCACTGGTAGACAACGGTGCTGCAGAGTGGGTGTGAGACCCAAAGCAAATGAAAACAAGATTATAAATAATAATCTTTTTTTTTAATTCTTTTTTTTTTTTTGAGAGGTTTTTCGTTATAGGGCGTATGCACTCGCCAGACAGACAGAGAGAGGCATAGAGACAGAAAGCGAGAAATCACCCCCCAGGGGGTATGGTCACGCCGCAATCCCTTCTCCTCCATTCCCCTCTCAGGATCTTGGGCACGCACGCACACACGCCCAGCGTGAGTTTTAAGCCACTGGGTCCGGGACGGGAACCGCGGTCAACTACGTGGGAGTCCAGCGACATAGCCATTACGCTAACTGCTGGTTCCCATAATCTTTTTCTTACAAGAGAAAAAATCAAAACCTTTTTTTGTCTAGTCTGAAATAGTTCATGATAATGTGCATTTGTTAATTTATCTGTCATCAAATGAACACTTTGCCTAAAAGAAAGGTCTGACCAGTGTGCAAAATGTTTATAATCTTTTGTGACATTGTAGGTTTTTTAAATTACTTTGTAAACTATTGCTATAAATGTCATTTTTATTTTTAGTACATGTGAAATTACAACTGAAATTTATTTTTTTGAGTTTTTTAAATGAACCAAATAAAGTTTTTGTTTATAAAAATATATTAGTAATAACCTAACCCTGAGCCTACCCCATAGTGCAGCAGTTAAGCTCTGAGCACATGGGATTAAATCCTACCTGGCCAACTACAGCTCGACCCTGGGCCCCAACAGCTTAAGAAACATGCCAGGCATGTGTGTGTGTGTGAGCCCAGACTTCTGACAGGTGAAGAAATGGAGGAAAGGATTGTGGTGTGACCACACCCCAGTGGGAATTCTCTCCCTCTCTTGCTATCTCTGGCAAGTACATGCACCTTCTAGTAATTAAAAATAAATGAAGAGAAGTAAACTAATCTTGATTTTACAGATGGGGAAACTGAGGTACAGGTTGTCCAGGGTCATGCGGCCAGTTATCAGCATAGGTTGAACTAAAATTCAAGACTGTGGACGACTGTCCCTTTCACTGGGACTGAAATACATATGGCTTAGCTAATCACGGATAAGCAAACAGTCCAGCCAAATAAAGGCTTCCCCCTTGCCCACTAGAAGTAAAGGTGGGATGAGAAAATTAGCTGTAGAATGACAATCACTCCAGTGCCCTACCACAAGAAAAAAAAAAAAAAAAAAAAAACAGAGAAACAAAAAAATCCCATCATTTGAGGTAACATGTATAGACGTAGAAGGTATTATGTGACATGAAATAAACCAAGCACAGGAAGAGAAACATTGTGGGACTAGCAGCTGGTGTAATGGCTATGCTGCTGGCCTCCCCTGTAATCGACTGCAGTTTGAGTCCCGGATCCTATGGGTTAAACTCACGTCGGGCATGTGTGCGTGCGTGCCCAAGATCCTGAGAGGAGAATGGAGAAGGGATTGCTGCGTGGGCATTTCCCCTGGGGGGTGATTTCTTGCTTTCTGTCTCTCTGTCTTTCTGGTGAATGTATGTGCCCTATAGCAAAAACCTCTCCAAAAAAAAAAAAAAAAGAGAGAGAGAGAAATATTGTATGTTCTCACTCACATGTGAAAGTTAAAAATATTGACCACAAAGAAGTGGAGACAGAACAGTGGTGATACAGTCTGGGGAGGGTAGGAGGGAGAGGGAGAAAGGGAGCTGTTAGCTGATATATGCAAAGCCACGGAACTATGCTTAGGTAGAAGGAAAAACTTCCAGTCTTCTCTAGAATGGGTGGCTGACATCAGTTAACTATAATTTATTGTATACTTAAAAATAACTAGAAGAGCAGATTTTGAATGTTCCCCACATCAAATAATGATAAATGTTTGACGTGATGGATATGCTAATTACCCTGATATGATCATTATCCATTATATTTTGAAGAATCACCCTTATCCCATAAATAAGTGAAATTGTGTGTCACATAAAAATAATGCATAAGGAAAAAAACTGGATGGTAATGCTTTCATAGAAAAAACTTTGATAATCACAGATAGCCAAAGAGCAGAGGAATAAAGGGACAGTGTGTTGAAGCATTAAGAATTATAAATAATACCTTCCACAGGGCCAGTGGGTAGGTTAAGGTGCTACAGTCCCACGTAGTTGACCACAGTTCACATCCTGGGTCCGGTCGCCTGAAACTCACACTAGGCATCTATGTGTGCATACCCCAAATCCCAAGAAGATACTGGAGAAGGGATTGAGGGGTGGCCATCCCCCTCCCGGGTGTAATTTCTCATTTTCTGCCTCTCTATCTCTCTAGCGAGTGCACACACCCTATAGCAAAAATCTACCCCCCCAAAAAAATTGGAAATAAAAGAGAAATAATATACCCATACTCACTTGTGTGGGTATAAAATCAGTCTGAAAAACATTTGCACAAAAACATTTGTATAAAATTCAAATCATTATGTAGATTATGGTTAATATATTAAGACCCAATGATAAAAACTAAAATAATGAAACTCTGGAAGAAACACCAGAAGAAGCTGATTCTACCTCATTGGACAACAATTTTTTGAAACCTCATGAAATGCATGAAATATATAAAGACTGTTAAGTTAGATCTCATCAAAATTACAAAATCTTCCTCTTCAAAAGAAACTGTTAAGGAAATAAAAGCTATGTCATAGGCTGGGAGAAAATTCATACACACACACACATATATACACAAACACACATATATACATACACTATATACACATGCATACATACACACACATATATACACATGCACATATATGCACATGTATACACATATAAACAGATGCATACACATATTGTGCACATATATACACATACATACATATATGCACATATTATGCACACACAAATATACACACATAAACACACATATACACACATACATATATATACACACACACATATATTCATTCTCAAAACTCAGTAATGGAAAACCCAATAATAAATGACCAGAAGGGGCAGACAGTAGTGCAGTGGTAGATGGCAACACTCTGTGAGGCAATCCCATATGCAAAGGTGCCTGGTCTAAAGACCTCCCTGAACATGCTGAGCACGTTTGCCCGTGGTCTGAGACAGGCTGAAGGCTGGGGATAGAGCGCTCCATCAGGACTGTGTTGAGTGCTGTCTCTCTCGCTCATGGAAGAAAGGAATAAATAAAACTTTAAGAAAAAAAAAGGACCAAAAAGCCTGAACAGACACGTCAACAAAGAAGATCTGCATATGGCAGATAAGCATGTGAAAAATGTCCAGCATCGTGAGTCTAAATTAGAGAAATTCAAGTTAAAAACAGAAAGGAGAAAGATCTCACACTTAAAAGGAATCTCAGGATTCATGACAACTAAATATAATTTTGTATTCTTCATGTGATCCTAGAACAGAAGAAGAATATTTGGGGGAAAACCAAAGACATCTAAACAAAGTATGGACTTTGGTGAATGATAATTCATCAGCACTGATTCATTAATTGGGAGAAATGTGCCAAATTAATGTAAGATGGTAATAATTACAGAATCTGGATATAAAGCAAATAGAAACTCTCATCCCCAATTTTCTATAAATCAAAGGCTGTTTTTAAAACAAAATAATATTGGGGCCAGCAGGTGACATAGTGACTCCCACATGGTCAGCCACAGTTTGAGTCCCAGACCCGGTGGCTTGAAACTTATGTCGGGGTGCATGTGAATGTGTGCCCAAAGTCCCGAGAGGAGAATGGAAGAGAAGGGATTGCAGCATGACCATATTAAGGAAATAAAAACTATGTCATAGACTGGGAGAAAATTCATACACACACACACACACACACACACACACACATATAGACACAAACACACACATATACATACACTATATACACACATGTACACATATATGCACATGTATGTACATGTATACACGTGTGTGCACATATAAACACATGTGCACATATATTATGCACATATGTGTACACACATATACACATATACATACACACATATGTACACATTATGCACACACATAAACACATATACACACATACATATATATATATACACACACACACATATATTCATTTTCAAAACTCAATAATGGAAAACACAATAATAAATGACCAGAAGGGGCAGACAGTAGGGGATGATTTCTCACTTTCTGGATGTCTGTCTCTCTCTCTGTCTCTCTGGTGAGTACACACGTCCTATAGCAAAAATCTCTCAAAAAAGTAATATGCATGTAAAATAAAACACTCATACAGACATACACCTATTATGTCTAAAACTGAAAAGACCGACTGTTCCAGGTGCTGATGAGGAAGTAAAAGGATTGGCCGTCTTACATATCTATTGGGGTATAAAATGATACGACTTTGTAAAATGGTTTGACAAAAATACTACTTTTTTTAAAAGGAAAAAGAGCTGACAAGCTTCAGGAAGTGAGGAAATTCTTGCAAGATCTAAAAGAGGAATTGCACACTTTACAAAAGAATCAAATGGAACTGTTAGAGATGAAGACTGTAACACAGGAAGTCAAAACCTCCCTGGAAAGTATTAAAAGCAGACTAGATCATACTGAAAATAGAATCTCAGATGTAGAAGATAGAATCACTGGCCTAGAAAAATCCACCATGAAGACTGAGAAAATTTCCCCCCAAAATGAGAATACTATACTAGAAGTACTAGATACCATAAAAACATCCAAACATCCGGATAATTGGTATCCCAGGAGGGGAAGAGACCCATAAGGGCATTGACAATCTTTTCATGAAATCCTGGATCAAAACTTTCCAAACCTAGAGAGGCACTCAAAGATCCTGTCCCAAGAAATGCGAAGGACCCCCAATAGAATCAACCAAGAAGATCTTCTCCAAGACACATTATAGCCAGATTGACCAAAACCACAGACAAAGACAAGATACTAAGATTGGCAACAGAGAAACGTCAAGTTACCTACAAAGGATATCCCGTCAGGCTGACAGTGGATCACTCATTGGAAACAATGTCAGTGAGGAAAGAATGGGAAAATATATTCAAAGTGTTAAGGGAAAAGCAATTGCAACTACGGATGCTATACCCAACAAGATTATCCTTCATATGGGAAGAAAAGACATTCTCAGATAAACAAAACCTGGAAGAATGTACCAACACCAGACCAGATCTCCAAGAAGTTCTGCAGGGAGTGCTATATCAGGAAAATGAAATACAGTCACACCGAAATAAGACTTCAAAAACTAAGAAAATGGCCAACTTAATCGTGGGAACAAGTCTGGAATTGAATATTATATCCCAGAATTTAATTAGGAAAATTGAATCACAAAAAAAGATAAAGTACACAAATTGGTGAAATAGAATTTTATGACTTTTTTTTGGGGGGTGGGAGAGAGGTTTTTGCTACAGGGCGTGTGCGCTCACCAGAAAGACAGAGAGAAACAGAGACGGAAAGCGAGAAATCACCCCCCAGGCGGGATGGCCACGCCGCAATTCCTTCTCCTCCATTCTCCTCTTGGGATCTTGGGCACGCATGCACACATGCGCCTGGTGTGAGTTTAAGCCTCCGGGTCCAGGACTCGAACTGCGGTCGACTACGTGGGAGTCCAGCAACATAGCCATTACCCTAACTGCTGGTCCCGTAGAATTTTATGACTTTTGACTAAAGGATTGTTGATTTTTTTCTAGACTTTGTTTTCTGGTTTTAAGGAGTTTTGTCTTGTCTTGAGCTGCCGATAGGTTCATGTACCTACTATTTGAACAGAATCCCAACCTGTTTCTTGACTTTAAGTTTTAAGCATATTTCCTTAGCATTTCTTTGATTTATTAAAGTTAAATCTGCTTTTATTGAAATTTAAAAATTTAGTAAAAAATACATAATTAATGACCATAGTAAACTATATAGCATCAGCTAGGTGCTACCTTATAGTACATTCATTCTACTCAGAGATTCATGCCTTAAGTCAGACATGTATTCATAGATATGTATATATCAGCAGAGCTTGCTATTGAAAGTAGTTATATTATATAAGAAATTTTGTGAATCAATTAAATGTGGGGGGGAAAAGGAATGGAAAACAACTGTGGACACCTGAGATAGTGTGGGAAGAGGATGGGAAATGGCAGAGGGTGAGAAATAGGGGGGAAAATATATATGTATAGATATACATACATATATATGAAACTAGAAATGGGAAATTATTGATGATAACATATATGATTAAGCTACTATACAGCATATTCTTGATGGGAAATTACATTTTGTATGCTGTGACGATGCTCAGTGAATGAATGTAAATTAATTGATTAAAATAAGAAATTTTTAAAAATAAATTAATTAATTAAAAAAAATCTTATACCCAGAATATACTTAAAAACAGAAATTCTTACAGCTCAATAATAAGAAGACAACTTCATAATTTGGGCAGAAAATTTGAACACAAATTTAACCAAAAAGTATATAAATGCCAATGAGAACATAAAAAGCTCTACCTCACTACTCATTAGGAAAATAGAACTAAAGCCACATTAAGCACTGCTACACTGCTAAAATGACTAATTTTAAAGGACTGATGATATAAATTACTGGTGAGGATGCCAAGCAGCTGAAACTTTTATATGCTGTTGATGAAAATACAAAATATTATAACAGCTTCATTTGGAAGGCAGTTTAGTAATTCCCATGAACTTAGATATAGATATACATTTGCTATATAATTTATCAATTGTTTTTCTAGGTATACATTTACCATGAGTCAGCAATTCTTCTTCTGGGTATTTACCCAAGAGAAATGAAAACATATGTCCGTGCAAAACCTTGTATCTGAACATTTATAGAGCTCCATTATAAGAGCCAGAACCTAAAAACAACTCAAATGTCTATCAAGATGTTAATAAAGTGAATGAATAAATTGTCTTTTTTTATACTCACACAATAAATATTACTCTGAAAAAGGAATGAACTACTGATACAAGCAAATCCATAACTCGAAACACCATTATGCTAACTGAAAGAACAATGAAAGCTATTACGAGCCAGCAGGTGGTATGGTGTTAAGGCAGCTGGATCCCACTGATTGACTATGTTGTCACAGTCCTGGACCTGCGACTTGGAAAACACACCAGGTGCATGTGCAAGTGCCCAATATCTCAAGAGGAGAATGAGTAGAAGAGATTTTGACCTGGATATCCCCCTCAGGGGTGATTTCTCAGCTTCTATTTCTCTCTCTTCTCTGTGTCTCTCTCTGATATTGATTACTAATGGTTATCAATTTTTCACAGAAATAAAAGACAGCATTCATATGGAACCACCAAAGACTCCAAGTAGTCAAAGTGATCTTGAGTAAAAAGAGAAAAACTGGAGGCATCACAGTTTCTGGTTTTAAGATATATTCCAAGGCTCTATTAATCAAGGCAGCATAGTATATTGGAATAAAAACAATCAACCAATGGAACAGGATAGAAATCACAGAAATAAATTCATGCATTTATGGCCAATTGATTTTTGACAGAGGTATGAATACCCAATGGGTAGTAGATCATCTTATCAATAAATGGTATTGGGAAAACAGGGTATCTACATGAACATAAAAAAAAATTATTGCGGGACCAGCAGTTAGCATAATGGCTATGTCGCTGGACTTCCATGTAGTCGACCACGGTTCGCGTCCCGGACCCAGTGGCTTAAACTCACGCCGGGCACGTGTGCGTGCATGCCCAAGATCCCGAGAGGAGAATGGAGGAGAAGGGATTGTGGCGTGACCATCCCCCCTGGGGGGTGATTTCTCACTTTCTGTCTCTCTGTCTCTCTCTGTCTGTCTGGCGAGTGCACGTGCCCTATAGCGAAAACCTCTCAAAAAAAGAAAAAAAAAGAACATATAATACTATTACAAGAAAACAAAGGGGGGAAGTTTCAGAATATTGTGCAATGATATTTTAATATGCCCACCACAAAATTACAGGTATCAAAAGAAAATACAGGTACATGAGATTCTGTCCATCCAAAAAGCTTCTCCATGACAAAGGATTATTAACAGAGTAAAGTAATCTACAGAAGGGGAGAAAATATTTGTAAATTGTACTTCTCATAAGAGGTTAATATTCAAAATATGTAAAGATCTTAAACAACTTTATAGCAAGAAATCAATATAAAAATAGACTGGACTGGCCAGTTAAACACTATGCAGAGGAAGTCAGATCACATGACCACTGGGATCAGAAACCCAGCCCAGAGGCAAAATGCTAGGTGTATACACCAAGGCTCTTGATTGATTCAAAGTGGATGAATGTAGAGGACTTACATCAAGCAAAGTGAGCCAGACTTCGAAAGATAGATGCTATATATCCCCATTCGATATGCACTGGATATCTGCACACTATAGCTGATACTGAAAGATCTGAAGCTATGACAGTAGGGAAGATAAGTGTAGTTACCAAAGACTGCAAGGGAGAGAGGTGGGTGGTAGAGTGGTAGAGAGTGGGTGGAAGGGGCAAAGGAAAGAAACATTTAACAGACAAAAGAATGTAAATTTCTCTGTTGAAAAAAAAGTTCTGTAATTTTTCCTTTATAAAAATAAATAAAATAAATAATAATAGTAATAATATGGGGGGCCAACAGGGGCATGGTGGTTAAGGCACTGGATCACTACGTGACCAACTGTGGTTTGAATCCCAGACCCAGTAGCCTGAAAGTCACACTGGGCATGTGTGCATGCATGCAGAAATCCTAAAGGGATTGAGGAGTGGTCATCGCCCCAGGGTGAGCTCTCTCTCTCTCTCCCTCTCTTGTTCTTTCTCTCTGAAGCACATGTGCCACATAGCAAAAACAAAAAAGCAAAACCAAAAAATCATTCTGGTTGCAATTTGGAGAATACCTTGGCAAGGAGACATGCTGCTTTGTTTTTAGGAAGATCAGCAAGGTGCCCTTTCAGTAGTACCCGAGAAGATGACTGAGAATTCTGGCAATGAGGGTGGAAAAGTACATATAGTCAGGAGATAGTACAAAGATAACATCAAAAATCACAGCAATGCTTTGATTCAGATAAGTAAAAGAAAGGGAGATATACAAAGTGGAATATAGGTTTCTAGCTTGCTAAGCAGAATGAATGGTGGTGACATTCTCTAAAGTAGGAGCGAACAGGTTTGGAGAGAAGATCGTGAGTTTGTTTCTGAACATGTTGAGTATAAGACTTTTTGAGTTGTTGGAGAGCTGAGGTTAAGCTATGTCATATTACTAATATCCACTCACTTCAATCTACCAAAGGCCATCTGTGGTTGCACGGATAATTATCTGGAGTGCCTGTCTACTCGAGAATGTTACTGCCTTTTCCAAATAAGCAAACTGTGGGACCAGTAGGAGGCATGGTGATTGAGGCACTAGAGTCCCACGTGGCTGATTGCAGTTCAAGTCCCAGACCCAGTGGCTTGAAAATCATACTGGGTGTGTATGCATGTGTGCCCCAAATCCCAAGAAGAGCCTGGAGGAGAAAAGACTGAAGCATCATCCCCCCTTGGGAGCTGATTTCTCACCTTTACTCTCTCTGTCTCTCTTTGGTGAACACACAGGCCCTATGGCAAAAACTTAAAAAAAAAGAAAAAGTAACCCCTGAATATTCTTCAAGCAAAATGATGACTGCAATCACACTGCATATTATAAAACCATTTATGAAGGGTATGTAAGTTTCAAGGTTGTACATGATGTAAAATCTTCTTTGTGCATCATGTGCTTTTGACAGTAATTATTAATCATTTTCTTTCAAAACAAATTAAAGTAATTAAGATCCATCATAGTAGTTCATATAAATAACTAAAGGAACTTGGAAAAGAAGCAATTCTCTTTTAGAGATTTGCCAAAAAATAAGCTCAAGTATGAGTCATGGTTGCTCTTCTGAGATCAGTTAACTGCCCCTATGAGTCAAACCCCAGATTTCATAAACTCAGATAATCTATCAGTTTCTTTCTGCTGTGGTACCATTTTACTCAAAATTTCACCAATTACCATTCAGCTGTAGGTATGAAAATTCAAAGTATTTTTATCTAATCACTAATCATAGAACAAGAATAGATTTTGTAGATTACTAAGGAGTGGGGGGGGGAAAGTGTATGACTCTTAATAACCAACAGCATAAAGTCTGATCTATAAATATGTCATTCTTATTACATTTTCAAGAACGAGAAAAATATTACAAGTCACACTTGGAAAATTGGGTTCATTTAAAGCTGTAATATTTGCTCTCTCTCTCTTCCTAATTAATGGAACTGAACTATAGTGCTCCAGATAATCATGTTGTTGTGCTTAAAACTACACAAACATGCTAACATATAAAATCAAATGCATTGTTCCTGATGTTATCATTACAACAAAAATTGTAATACTACATCAGAATAAACTTGAATTTTTTTGAAAAGTTCTCTCAAAAAACTGGCATGGTGGTTAAAGCACTGGATTCCCACATTCCCAGTTTGAGTCCCAAACCTGGCAACTTATGAAGTACTCTGGGCATGTATACATGTGTGCCTGAAATCCCAAGAGGAGAATAGGGGAGAAGGGACTGCAGCATGGCCATGCCCTCTGGAGGGTGGTTGTTTACTTTCTCGGTCTCTCTCTGGCAAGTGCACAGTGCGCATGCCCTATGGCAAAAAATAAATAAATAAATAAATAAATAAATAAATAAATAAATAAATAAGAATCAGAATTAAACCTAATATAAATGATATTATACTTTTATTTCCTTTTTTTGCTATGATGTTAAGCAGCTTACACATTTAATAGAACAGGACTGGAAATACCTAGGCTCTGTATCTGCTCAGACTGGTTTTATTCATTGCTAAGTCTTTTATACTCCCAATAAAAATAAGATTAATTGACACTTAAATCTTCTCCCATTTCAAAAATTTCATGACACTCTAAAAGTCTGCAAAATTGAAAAAGATAAACTTGAGATTATCTTAGTACCATTTTCCTGTAACCTTTCCACCAAAGGTAACGCTAGTGGCAAAGATAAGAGTATACATACCTCATTTACCCACCACCCCATGAGTTAGTCTGTGGCATAACCTGAAAAAAGAAAAAAATTTTGTTAATTTCTAGATTTATCTTTAAATCAGTTTTCCATTGTATTCTATAATAGTACTGGATTTAATATAATGTGTTTTCTAAACCTCTCAGCACAAGTAACACACTAAGAAGATGTATTATGTTTATAGAGTGACACTGAATATACCCCACAGGTCTCATTATAGCCAAAGCCCACTTTGAGAAGTATATACCGGAGGCAGAGGAAAGGAGTCTATGGAAGGGTGACAGTTCAGACATTGTGAGGTCTACGGGGAAACGTGAGTGAGCGCGTAGGGTGTCCGTGCAGTGGGCTGCAGGGAACTGTACCACCTTTGGATGGACTAAATGGAGTCATTTTTTATCTCCAATCAGATCATTGCCTAGAATGACCAACTGTTCCAAAGGAGACAAAAAGATGAATTTTGTATAAAATTTCCCCTCTTTTTAAAACACCATGCAGGGACCAGCAGTTAGCGTAATGGCTATGTCGCTGGACTCCCACGTAGTCGATCGCGGTTCGAGTCCCGGACCCGGTGGCTTAAACTCACACCGGGCGCGTGTGCGTGCGTGCCCAAGATCCCGAGAGGAGAATGGAGGAGAAGGGATTGCGGCGTGGCCATCCCCCCTGGGGGGTGATTTCCTGCTTTCTATCTCTCTGTCTCTCTCTGTCTGTCTGGCGAGCGCACGCGCCCTATAGCAAAAACCTCTCCAAAAAAAGAAAAAGAAAAAAAAAAAAAAAAAAAAAAACACCATGCATACAAAATAAAACAGGTCAGCTGGCCAGATTCAGCCCAAAGCCTGCTGGTTTTGAGTCCTTGGTTCTAAAGCCTGCTCCAGGAAATTAGTTCAATTATACAAGAGAGAGAGCATGTCCATGGAGGACCAAGTGGAAAAACATTTTCAAAGGGTGAGAGTAAAGGCTATGGACTTCTGAGGGCAACAGAATTTTCTTCCTTTCAGTTAGATCATTAAAAGCAGAAAAGACATCAATTTTTCACAATCATTATGGGCAGCTTAGCCTGGAGGCAGAAGGCTGGATCAGAAGAGCTCTGGAGACCTACTTCTAGGATGATGGGGAAGTCGTGCATTTTATGTTAGCATTTAACCTTGGAATAATGACAACATATTTGAAAACCAGGTCAAAAAGCTATGGCATATAAATGAAATACATTTGAAAGCTGCATGAGAAAATGGCAAGCTGCAGTCCATATAGCAAACTGTGAGGTTGCTCCAACCTTTTCCACTCATGGGAGGAAGAAAAAGAAGAGCAGCTGTTGACATGCAGAAGCTGGTCTGGCTTCCTCAGCTAACCTGTATTATTTATTTACTGAGCATTAACAATCTCACAGAATAACCACCTCAGACAAGGTTACTTTGAGACTGTGGACAAAATGAGACAAAGCTAAGCCACTGCCTATTTTTTCCCAAGCAGAGACTACAGTCAAGGTCACTGAGTCACCCATGAAATACCAAATGCCTCCTCCTAGGCTTTAATGAGTGCTGGCTCTTCTTCTCTTCAGAGATAAGAGTTACTGAGACACCTCATTCTAGAACTGGCCCTGGTTCTGAAGCTCAGTTTCCTTAAACCTTCCCCCAAGTCATGCAAGTAAAGCCTGAATCCCGTTACAGGTCCCTGTAGCCTCCTGTTACAGACACCCCGTGGTTCCCATGGTGCATGTTCTCTCTTGCTGCAGTTCATTTTGCTGCAGGTATGTTCCTGCTGGTCCTTCACCAAAGGGCATTAACAGATGTGAGCTATCAGTATGGGCTGCCACACATTAATCCAGCCAAGGCAAAAGGTGACGACTTTGAAGGTGTCTTAAAGTGATTCTGCCCAGCCTTAATGTACGCGTCCTGCCAGGTATCATTGCATTTGATTTCCGCTCCTTTCATTCTGCTTCATTAGGCAATTTTTCGGTCTCTGCTGAGTGCAGAGGGTTTGCAAGCCTTTCTAAGGTTCATTATTCAGACAGCAGATAACCAGTGTTTACCCATTTATTCTTGTGTGACCTTACTCAAAAAACCAGTGAAGTACAAACATTTCTTTTTAAACATCCAATTGAGAGTAAAAACAGTATTGTGAGGAAAACAAACAGACTTAAAGAATGGCAATGTTTCATGTGATGTTTCTGTATTTTCCTTCAGTAGTACAAAAGACAAGCAATTAAATTCCAAAATGCTATTAAGCATGGCATTTAACAGGAAAATATATTTTGCTTTGTGTGGCTTCAAAAGACAACAAATGCAGTCATGTCTGGAACAGGATGTAGTCTGGCAAATTTGTAGACACAAGGGAATAGTTATATTCTGTCTTGGTAAATGAGTGTTAGGACTGAAATGTAAACCCAGGGCAATCAATGTCATTAGATGCCTGCAGCTTTCTCTCAACATCAATTTTGATGTCAGCACAAAAGAGCTAGGTAGACATTTACTCTCCATTTTCAGCAATAACAGAATTGCTAAACATTTATTATGTATTTTAAAACAGAAAAATAATGATAAAATGAAAAACAAAGGTCCATAACTCCATCTGACATATTAAATGTAACTAATACACACATATTAGAATATCCAAACAAAACAGTTACCAGATTAAATATCTATTCTCCCCTCTTGTTTCCAAGCAAATTTTCCCAATGTAATCATTGCTAAGAATATCTCATATATCCTTTGGGAAAAAAAATTAAATGGTTCAATTAGAACCACACTTACTAGAACAGTTAAAAAATCTTGTGTAATTCCTGGTGACAATGCAGAGAAACTGAAATTCTTATACATTGCTGGTTGATATATAAAATGGTACAGCAATTCTGGAAAATTGTTTAGCTATTTCTTACAAAGTTAGGCATGTACTTACTGCATGACATAGCAATGGCATTCCTAGGCATTTGTTCCAGAAAAGTACAAACTTATAATACACACACACACACACACACACACACACAAACTCATATACGAAGGTTTACACAACTTTATTCATAATAGCAAAAATTGGAAACAATCCAATGTCTTTGGATGGATGGTTAAACAATTTCTGGTATGTTCATATAATGGTACACTGCTCAGCATGTGAAAAGAATGACAATGAGGACACGAGCTTTCATAATCTTTGGGACACTGCTAAAGCAGTCATAAGAGGGAAGTTCATAGCAATTAGTACACAAAAGAGGAAGATGGAAAGAAGGCATATGGATCATCTAACATCATGCCTTAGAGAATTGGAAAAGTAACAGCAAAAAAATCCAAAAAGCTCCAGGAGAAAGGAAATAATACAGATACGAGCAGAAATAAATGAAATAGAAAATAAACAAACTATACAGAAAATAAATGAAAGTTAAAGCTGGTTCTTTGAAAAGATAAACTAAATCAATACACCACTAGCGAGACTTATTAAGAAGAAGAAAGGAACCAGGTGAATCAAATCGGCAATGAATCAGGCAATATAACAACAGACAAAGTAGAAATACAAAACATCACTAGAGGATACTATGAACAACTATAGGCCAAGAAACAAGACAATCTGGATGAGATGGCCAAATTTCTGGACACATATAATCTACCAAGAGTGAGCCAGGAGGATATAGAAAGTCCGAATAGGCCCATAACAAGCCAGGAGATTGAATCAGTAATAAATAACTTCCCAACAAAGAAAAGCCCTGATCCTAATGGCTTCACCTCTGAATTCTACAAAACTTTCAAAGAAGAGTTAACCCCCATTCTGCTCAATTTATTTCTAAAGATCCAAAAGAGTGAAACTCTCCCTAATTCATTCTCTGAAGCCTCTATCACCCTTATCCTTAAAACAAATAAGGACAATACCAGGAAGGAAAACTATAGACCAATATCTCTGATGAATATAGACACAAAGATTCTCAACAAGTTACTAGCAAATTGTATCCAACAACTTATAAAAAAGATTATACATCATGATCAGGTAGATTTTATTCCAGAAATGCAAGGTTGGTTCAACATACCCAAAACCATAAATGTAATAAACCATATCAACAGCAGTAAAGACAAAAACCATATGGTCCTATCAATTGATGCAGAAAAAGCATTCAATAAGATACAACATCCCTTCATGATCAAGACTCTGAGCAAAATCAGAATAGAAGGGTCATTACACAACACAATAAAATCTATCTATGAAAACCCCATAGCGAACATCATCCTGAATGGATAAAAGCTGAAAGCTTTCCCACTAAAAATGGGTACAAGACAAAGATGCCCACTTTCTCCACTTCTTTTCAATATAGTACTGGAAGTCCTCACCAATGCAATCAGAAAAGAGGAAAAATTAAAAGGCATTCAAATAGGAAAAGAAGAGGTGAAACTCTCTCTATTTGCAGATGAATTGATTGTATACATGGAAGACCCAATGGTGGGATCAGCAGTTAGTGTAATGGCTATGTCGCTGGACTCCCATGTAAACAACCATGGTTCCAGTCTCAGACCCGGTGGCTTAAACTCACGTCGGGCACATGTGCGTGTGTGCCAAAGATCCTGAGAGGAGAATGGAGGAGAAGGGATTGTGGTGTGGCCATCCCCGCTGGGGGGTGATTTCTCATTTTCTGTCTCTCTGTCTTTCTGGTGAGAGCACATGCCTTATAGCAAAAACCTCTCCAAAAAATAAAAAGAAAGAAAAAAAGAAAAGAAGACCCAATGGTTTCCATGAAAATATTTCTGGAAGTAATACATGAATACAGTAAAGTTGCACAAGACAGAATCAATATACAGAAATCTACAGCATTTCTATATATGAATAACAGAATGAGATAGAACTGAAAAAAGTTATTCCATTTACCATAGCCACAAAAAAGTGTAAGATACTTAGGAGTAAATCTAACCAAAGAAGTTAAAGACCTCCACAAGGAAAACTATGAGAAGCTAAAATAAGAAATTGAAAATGACACAAAAAAGTGGAAGGACATCCCATGTTTCTGAATTGAAAGAATTAATATAATCAAAATGGCAATTCTACCCAAATTAATCTACATATTCAATGCAATGTCAATCAAAGTACCAGACACATTCTTCACAGATCTAGAAAAGACAATCATAAAATTTGTCTGGAATCATAAAAAACCCTGTATTGCCAAAGCAATTCTGCACAAGAAGAGTGGAGTGGGTGGCATCTCACTCCCTGAACCAAAAATATACTACAAAGCTATGGTAATCAAAACAGCATGTACTGGCACAGAAAGAGACAGGTGGACCAATGTAGCAGAATAGAGTCCCCAGAAATAAATTCCCAAACATACAGTCAATTGGTTTTTGACAAGGGGTACCAGTCAATCTAGTGAGAAAAGGAAAACCTCTTCAGCAAATGGTGCTGGAAAAACTGGATTTCCACCTGTAGAAAGATGAATCTGAACCCCTACCTCTCACCTCTGACAAAAATCAAGTCAAGGTGGATCAAAGACCTAAATCTAAGACCTCAAACTATAAAACTGCTCCTGGAAAACACGGGAAACTCTGGGAGACATTGGGGTAGGGAAAGACTTCTTAAATAAAACCCCCAAAGCGTAGTCGATAATCCTCAAAATAGACAAGTGGGATTACATCAGACTAAGAAGTTTCTGCATGGCAAAAGACACAGTAATTAGTGTGAATCGACAGCCCTCAGAATGGGAAAATATTTTTGTAAATTATGCATCAGATAAGGGACTGATAACCAGGATACACAAAGAACTCAAGTAGCTGTTTTGAAAAAAGATGATCAACCATATTAAAAGATGGGATAATAAGTTGAAAAAAACCACTCTTTAAAGATGATATACAGATAGTCAAAAGGCATATGAAAAAATACTCAACATCCCTCATTGTAAGGGAAATGCAGATCCAAACAACGAGATACCACCTAACCCCAGTCAGAATGTCTAAGATTAAAAAAAAAAAAATGGTAAGTGCTGGTGGGGGTGTGGTGAAAGGGGAACTCTCTTACACTACTGGTGGGAATGTAAATTGGTCCAGCCACTGTGGATAACAATTTGGAGATTCCTCAAAAGTCTACAAATAGAACTACCATATGATCCAGCAATCCCACTCCTCGGTATCTACCCAAAGGACAGAAGAATTCTTCATCAGAAAAGTGCTTGCACATCGATGTTTATTGTGGCACTATTCACAATTGCTAAGACGTGGAACCAACCCAAATGCCCACGAACAGATGAACAGATTGAAAAACTGTGGCACATATACTCAATGGAATACTATTCATCCATAAAAAACAACAAAACCCTGGCTTTTGACAGAAAGTGGAAGAATATGGAAGATTTACTGCTGAGTGAAGCAAGCCAAGCTATGAAGGAGAGGCATTGTATGCCCCCACTTAATATATACCGAGTGTCCGCACTCTATAACTGAAGCTGATGGGCTAAAGGATGTACAAACACAAGAGATGGGTGTGAATGCCAGATGTGGTGGGTGAGGAGGAGTGGGGCCTGGGGAAAAACATTTGGAGGAGGGATACGGAGACAGCATTGTTGAGACAGGGAGGTAGTGTTGTTATATTTTGATCAACTGGACCGGGGAGAAATGTTCACATATTGAAATGATCACCTTGTAAGCTAAAAAATGTGATTGAATGTATTAAAAAAAATGTAAAAAAAAATTAAATTTAAAAAAAGGGAGGGAAAAAAACAGAAAATGAAAAAAAGAAAAAATATCTAAATGTTTGGGCTTGCAGGAATTTATTTGGGTAAAAGGAATAAATTATTAGGATTCAAAATTTGTGATTTTCAAGTTATATTTGGAGCAAAGACCATCTTGAGATTTAAATGATAGTTATAAAACCTACCTTCAGAAAAGAGAACAAAGGGAGATACACACAGAATTTTGAAGCTTATATTCTGGTGGACTGAAATAAACAGTCCACAAGTAAATAATAAAGCAAGATTGCCGGAGACCTGCTCCAGACGGGGTGGGTTGAGACTCGACTGAAGGCAATGCAGGCGAGAAGAAATCAGGCAGAGACCTCAATGCTCTTCAGCATGTTCTCAGCCGACTACAGTGAGAGCAAGCTCAAGACTGCAGCGTCTGTGGCTAGGAGACATACGTATTTATTGAGGGATGTTTACGGAAGTAGGAGCAGCGAGGGAGAAGTAAAAGATTTTACTCTAAGAAATGAGGTGTTCAAAGTATGGGAACAGTAATTATAAAATATGATGTCTGTTTTGTTTGATTAGGTATAAACAGTCACAGTCCTCAGGGCGAGGAAGTCTATCTGTCCGGTGCATTTTCTTCTTAAATCTTGATTACCGGATAAGGCCTTTTTGGATGAGGGGGTTTTTGTAGCTCAGGAGACAACACAGGATGTTTTATTACTAGCTTTTTATAGTTTACAGCACTCAGAGGAGAAATCTTTTGTAGTTAGGGACTATCTGTTGCCTGCCTGAATTTAGGTAAGAACTCTCAGTTAAGATAGGTAATCTCCCCGGCACCTTTAGGTTTGTTCATCCTGTCATTGCCAGCCACACTCACGAATTCCTGTATCCTGTTTGCTGAGTTCCTGTCTGTTAATCAGTGAACTCTTGTGCCCCATCTTTGCATCTCTGTCATGAAGGTGGATGCGCTAACTCAGCCTAACATAAGCTAACTCAGCCTGCAGCCCTAAAAAGGGGTGTTTATGCAAAATTAGTCTAAACTAACTTTAGTCTACATATGCTAATTACGCTAATTCAGCTTATACTAACTCAGTCTAACATACGCTAATTTGGCCTAACACAGGCAGGTGGGGTGAGTCTCACGAAGTATTCCCCCCCCCCTCGCCCCCCCATCACTGCCATAGGGATCCGCATTCTTTCAGGATTATTAGTTGGTTTTATTGTAAAAGTTACAGTAAGGCTGAAGTTGTTATTTTACCCTTACGAGGTACCATAGCAGAAAGATTGAAAGCAAAAACAGCACAAACCAGCACAACAAACACAGTTGAAAGCCTGAGCTCGTAGCTGTGGTCTTGCCTGCAGCTCTTCTCACCCAAGCCTTGCTTAGACGTGAGAGGCAGCTCTTTAGGCTCTGTCTGTGTTGGCTGCATGGCCTCCACCACAGGATGATTTCTGAAGATGATAAGGGTTAAATATAAAATGAAGAAGAGTCGTGAGACAGAGATTGCCTGTGGGGGATAGAAGAGGAAGCCCCTCTAGGAAGGATGCTTCAGCTGGCAGTGTAGTGGTGAGTAGTAGCAGCACTGGCAACGCCGGGTGATGAGCAGTACAGCAAGAGCAAAGGCCTGGATGGCAGGAATACATTTTACTCTCTGGAGGGCAGAAAAGGTGTCTGATGTGCTAAAGCCCAGCACATGAGATGAAGTTAGAGCTAAATAATCAGGCTGAGTTCGCCCACGGCTAGAAACGGCTGTCAGGAGTGCAGATGGTTACTCCTAAGGCCCTGGTCTCAGCCATTACAGTACCTGTCCTACGAGGTCCTTCTCATTCCATAGGACAGTGTGATTCTCTCAGTCAGACCCCACCCAGTTCCGTATCCAGTTCTAGAGTACTTTAATTAAGAAAGATATAACCATTAAGATACTCAGAGTCACAAATTCAACCAACAGTATTTATTCAGGGCTCTGTATGTACCAAGCATTGGCTAAATATCATGCTGTACAGGAAGAGCTAGCATCCAGACACAACAGGAAGGATGTCAGATTAGCAGTCCCAGAGAGGGACAGAGTGAGAGAGAGGGAACGTGAGAAAGCAAGCTGCCAGGTCCGGGACTCAAACTGCAGTTGGCCAGGTGGGAGTCCAAAGCCCTTAACCATTATGCCATCAGCCAGTCCCAATAAGTACAAGAACTTCATGAAACTTTTAAATGTTGGGCAAAGGTAAGAATTATTAATATACTCATTAAATTAAGATTTTATGCCTACCCTGAAGGAGCTGACAACAAGAAAGACAACATTCAAGAGAAATACGCACCACGGAATGAAATGGTCAATGCTGAAATAGATGACCATGAGTGCACCATTCAACTGATTCATGTTCACTGTACACATGCTTTAAAAAACCATACCATAGCCCACAAAGATAGACATTGATTACATGTAAACCAGGAATCACAGTTAAAATAAAACCATGATATTTTTTAAAAAAATTTAAAAATAGTGCCTTTGAAGGTCAAGTCTTGTTTAGTCAGTAGCCATCCAGCCTGTAGAGTAACGGTGAATACCTAGCAAAGTGAGTGAATAGACTCGATTGCCTCTGCACGCACTCATGTCACAGGCACCCTCTCTATTGCCCTCCCAAGTTGGGATGCCTTAATTTTATAAAGAGGCATTTTGATAATCCTCTTGGGTAAAAAAGATGAAGTTCTGTTAATTCTCCCAGCAGTTTATCTAGCCCTAATCTCTAGGTTTACCAAGGGTAATTATACAGAGTCATAAATAACTGATAATTGTCTACTATCTGCCTTCAAGAGAAATATACAGAAAGAGTGTACACTACAAAAAGGCTTAGATGGTCTCAGAAAGATGTTCTTAGTAGTGAGGGTCATTTTTGCATTATATCAGGCTCACACATCAGAGATCTGTTTTCCGTAAACCTCCGCAGTTTCAAGTCCTCCTGGGTGCTGGATCTAGAACACAGACAAGGCATCACCCCTGCCCCTCATGTAGCTGTTAAAAGATCAAAGGAATTTTTTTCACATTTTTTTAGTATTTTTATAAATGATAAAGATGACTATTTTTTAGGAGGGTTTATTTATAAACCCATATGAAAGCAAGAAAATAATTCATAGCATAATTCTTAACCTCTTCTTAAGGGATTTTCTTCTGTGGGTCCTGAATTGATATTGACAACCCTGAGCCATTGTAAAGATTATTAGCTGATCTCTTTATCCCTGAACTTTTCCCCTTCTGACATTCTTCACTCAGCTCTCAGAGTGATTGTGAAAGCTTGAACCTGACCATGCCCCCGTTCTAACAGCTCCTTACGCCTGCCATACCCTCCCATACCATTTCCATCTGTAACCACAGTCCCTCATCTTAATTGCCAAGTGATTTCCCGACTCCCTTCTTCCACGAACTTCCACCTGTCCAGCAACCAATCCAGAGACACTGCCCTCTTCCCCTGTAGCCACTAATGTTTGTACTTTCTGCTCTGGAGCTACTTACGACAGCTGATAGCACATTTCTGGAAATGCTTTTGTCACTTCCACCTAAACCTCAAGTTCTTTAAGCCCATACATCATATCTTACCAACCTTAGTATATAGCACATTGACTGACATGTACATTTTTTCAATGAGTCACTAAATTAATACATTAATATGCATAAAGTGACATGTTCCCCATTTTATTCCCTGTCATGAATCATGGCAAGCTCAGCTGGTCACATTAATGATGGTTCTATTTGTCCTGAACTGTGGATCTGAAGTCCAACTGGTGTTTCAGCCACACTGCTAATTTCCTCATAGATTAAGATAATGTTCTCAAGCTCCCAATATTGTTCAATTATATTGTATTTAATAAGGAATCTATCCTTTTCACCTGTCCCTTGAGTGCTTGGTTTATGGTCACTCAACTCTTCACTCTTCCCATTCTAGAAAACCCAGTCTATTATTGTCAGAACCCACACAGACATGACACTTCACAGTCAAGCTGTACTGAACTGCAGGTGACTTGAAAGATTTTGTACAGACCAAGATGAATGTTAAGCTAAACTCATATCTAAGATAAAAAAATGCTCCCCGTTTAAAGAGGATGAATCCATAGCTTGGTATTACCCAACTTGTATTCTCTATGTCATGCCTTTGTTAAGTTAACATTGATTTAGTTAGCTAAGTAAATATAAATTGATTTTTGAAGGAATGGTGCTTTGCTCATTTAGAGCTATATATGCTAATTCCTTTTCATCATTATGGAGAGAGACTAAGAAACAGAGTTTAAGCAATGTTATACTCATTCAAGACTCAAGAGTCGGGTAATACGCGTGCACAAAGTGACTGCCAAATTAGCAAAGGCCACATTGAGTGCCTGGAGCTTAAAACTGACGTCATCAACTCTCCAAGCCAAGGTCTACTTTATTCAAAAGGATAGAAAACATCTTGCGGTCAGTACCTAGATCCTTCCTTTCAGTGCCAAGACTAACTGTAAGAACCCAGTGAAAATTCTGATAAAGCCATTTGCTGGAAAGCATGACACCACTATGACAGATGCACTAACTAGGACATCCCACCTTGGGAGGGCCGCCGATGACTGGCAGCTGGAGGAAGGCACAGAAGATGCTAAAGGATCCAGCAACTGTCTTATGCAGAATGATTCATGCAACTTCTTGCCAAAACCGTAAAAAAGACTCAACTTTTGCTTCCAATATGGCAAGGCAGCACAGCTTGGACTGCATTTTTGTGCAGACAACAGCTGTAAACTCTGGGCAAGATGCAAAAATGTGATAAAGAAAACCCAGAATTACCTAGCTACAGTAGAATGGCTACGAGAAGGCAGCATCTGCAAAAGGGTCACTTAGAAAAGGAACAGCACAAAGGAATAACTCATTTTCTAGCCTGAGGACAGTTCATAGTCAAAATGATCTCTTTCTCCAACCCTGTTATTCACATGTTCAAAATATGAAGTGCTTCCCTATAAATAAATTCAAACCTTTTAAAACATTACTCAAAACAGTTTGCATTAAGACTTGACTTCACAAACGTCTCTCTTCTTACCCACCGGGACTTCTAAGGTTCCGGGCTCCTGAATAAACATGACCCCTTTTTGGGGGTGCTTGATCCCATCTCCACTTGCTAGCTCAGAAACACAGCTCCTCAGACTGTCCTCTTTCTCTAAATGCTGTGTTCCTCCAGGTACTACTCCAAGTTCTTGGACACCCTTCATACCAGAAGTCCTTGAACGAGTTATGTATGGACTTTCCTTTCAGTCTTGTAAATCTACTCAAATTTTGCTTTATCCTTCCAACTGTCCACTGAGCATGCTCTTGTCAAGGTCCCTATTGACCTCCCAGTTTTTAAAGCTGTGATCAATTCACTATCCTCTTCCTACTTGAACTGTCAATAGCGTTTGCTGCATGTTAGCACTGCTCCTCTTGAAATTCCCATTCATTTGTCCTCGACATGCCACAGTCTCTTAGACCTTCTTGTCCTCAGCCTCTTGTACTGGATTCTTTTCTCTATTTCCAACCATTGGAGTCCCCAAGAGTCACTCCTTAGCACTCTTGCTAAATTCCCTTTCTAGCTGACTTGAAATGAGCACCCAAAATTCATGTGCTAAAATCTGGTGAGCAAAAGCCAGCAGGTGTCATAGTGGTTAAGGTGCTGGACTCCCACGTGGCTCACTGCAGTTCAAGTCCCAGACCCGAAAGCTTGAAAATCATGCTAGGTATGTGTGTGCATGTGCCCAAAATCCCAAGAGGAGAATGGAGTAGAAAGGATTGTGGCATGGCCATCCTCTTTGGGGAATGATTTCTCACTTTCCTTCTCTTTGTGTTTCTCGTATCTCTTTCTCTGGTGAGCAAACATACCCTATAGCAAAAAAAAAAAAAAAAAAAAAAAAAATTCTGGTAAGCCATTATAACATACTAAAGTAAAAACTTAATCTTTTTTTTTTTTTTTTTTTTGGAGAGGTTTTTGCTATAGGGCGCGTGCGCTCACCAGACAGACAGAGACAGAGAGACAGAAAGCGGGAAATCACCCCCCAGAGGGGATGGTCACGCCGCAATCCCTTCTCCTCCATTCTCCTCTCAGGATCTTAGGCACGCACGCACACACGCCCAGCGTGAGTTTTAAGCCACCGGGTCCGGGACGTGAACTGCAGTTGACTACGTGGGAGTCCAGCAACATAGCCATTACGCTAACTGCTGGTTCCCAGAACTTAATCTTATTATGGGGTTGAAATGTGGGGCCTTTGGAGGTGACTGAAATTGGATGAGGTCATCAGAGTAGGGCCCCATGATTGACTTTCAGTAGCTTTAAAAGAGTAACAGGAATTAAAAAAAAAAAAAAAAAAAAAAAAAAAAAAAAAGAGTAACAGGGACAGGACATACACACACTCCTCCTGCTCTGTCTCCACATGACCCCTGTGCTGCTTGGGGCTCCACAGAGAATCCCCACCAGCAAGACTCTCCCAAGACTCAACTAGTCCTTTGACCTTGGGCCTCCAAAACCGGGAGCTAAAACAAGCCTTTATTCTTTATATATTACCCAGTAAAATTCAGTTGTTAGCAACAGACAAGTGGATCAATACACGAGGAGAGACTTACCACCTTTAAAGTTTAAATGCCATGAGTATAATCAGAAGTTACCTATTTCTATCTCTAGCCATGATCTCTTCCCTGAACTCCAGTCTGTTACATCCAACTCGACATTTCCTTTTCAAATCTCCAACTTGGACATCAACTGGACGTCCAAACTATACATGCTATCACCTGAATTCTTGACTCTGAATTTCCACTTTCCTGCCAAACGTGTTCCTCCTATGATCTCCCCACCCCAGTGAGGAACAACTCTGCTTCCCCGTCCCTCAGACACAACGTCTTGGGTCATGTTCAGTTCCATCTTTCTCTCACACCTCACTGTCTAATTAATCAGCAAAATCTGTTGGCTCTATGTTCAAAATACATCTCATATCTGTTACTTCTCACTACCATCCTACTCCAAGCTTCATTGTCATAAACCCCAGAGCAAAGCAAATAAGTTTAAATAAATTCCTCCTACCATCAGCAACAGACAAGTGGACCAAAACACGAGGGGCCCAAAGGGAGTTATGTCCTCTACAGCACAGTTGGCGTGTGAGAAATGACGACACCGACGCAGTGGAGACTGCCCCACTGTGCTTCGAGGAATGCGGAGACCAGGCCTGCTGACAGGTGCACATGACTCAGACGACCACCCTCGTTCCAGTATTCCCGTCTCCGGCGTTGCACTTACTCATTCACTTGCTGCATTGTCCCCATTTATTTAAACCTGGCTTTCTTCAAGCACATGATCTTCTAAAGGAAGAAACCATTCTTGTTTCCTTCGTGGTGTGTGTGCATATGGGAGGGTGTTTTATGTTTTTTATTTTATTTATTTAGTTTTTAAACAGGGTCTTGCCGTGTTGTCAATGCTGGTCATGAGCTTTTGATCTCCCTGCCTCAGCCTCTTCAGCAGCTGGGTATGTAAGGGCACACCACCACATCAGGCTTTTCAGGGTGGCTGGGACTTGAACCCGGGCCTCCCACACGGCTTCGGCTTGCTGAGCAGCAGCATCACGGCTGCCATGGTTAGGCTATCTTCTTTTTAATTTCCTTCCTCTTTCTTTCTTTACTCTCTCTCTCTCTCTCTCCTCTTTTCTTTTATGTCTGAGTGAGGGAGAGGAAAAGGGAGTGAGACAGAGATAGATATTGTTTTTTTTGTTGTTTGTTTGTTTTTTTTTTTGTTTGTTGTTTTCTTTGTGTGTTATTTTTTTCACATTATTTATCATTATTATTATTATTTTTTTGTATATACTTTCAATCACATTGTTTGGCTTACAATGAGACCATTTCGATATGGGGGACCTAACGAAAGACATTTGGAGAAGGGATACAGAGATAGATATTGTTTTTGACACTCTGTGTTGTGATCCTCCTGCCCCAGCCTACCAGTTGGCCAGAATTACAGGCATGAACAATTGCAGCTGGTGTGTTCAGACTGGCCTGGGCTAAACCTGGGCCTCCTCTGTGACTTCCAGCTCCCGAGCATGGCACTTCCTGTGCATCACAGTGGCTGGGCCACCCATTAAATCCTTTTGATGGGACTGCAGTTCGTGCTTCATAAACGTTTATTAGAATACAAACTGGTTTTGAAGGTTTCCATGGGATCAGGTGAGGTGTCTATTTTATTTTTTTTAAGAGGTTTTTGCTATAGGGTGCGTGTGCTCACCAGACAGACAGAGAGACAGAAAGCGAGAAATCACCCCCCAGGGGGGATGGTCACGCCGCAATCCCTTTCTCCTCCATTCTCCTCTCGGGATCTTGGGCATGCATGCACACGCGCCTGGCGTGAGTTTTAAGCCACCGGGTCCAGGACGCGAACCACGATCGACTACGTGGGAGTCCAGCGACATAGCCATTAAGCTAACTGCTGGTCCCAGGTGAGGGGGTCTATTGAATCAACTAGATTATAAGAAGCTAAAACCAAGACAATCAGTTACAGGAATGTTGCAATAATCCAGACAGGAGATGACAGGGAACTAATTTATAAGCAGCTTGGAGTGGAGGTGATGGTGTACGTGTATTTCTGTTAGAGGCACAAGGACTGAAGAATGGTACAGGTGGAGGAGGAGAGTCACTAATGACCCTGATGCTTGGGAACATACGTGGGTGAAATGCCACTAAGGTAGTAGAAATAGAAGGAGGGGGTCTGGAGGGTGAAGAGAGCAGACGTTCAAAATAAATAAAACCATTTTAGGTGTGTTGCATTGAGGTGCCTTTGAGCATCAAGTTGAAAATATTCACTATTGGCAAGTATTCCGTATTGGCAAGATGGGTGTGAAACAGGGCAGCAAGGGGGACCGTAATACGGGGGGTGGATGAAAAGTGCATGAAGTAGAGAGAGAGGTTGTCCAGGTCCAATTTCCTGAAAACACAACCTCAGGAGCGGGCAGAGGAAGTTGATACAGCAGTTAGAATGAGCGTGCTCAGTGAGGCAGGAAGAAACCAAAACGTTAAAAACCACTGGGACAAACTTTCCAGATGGAGAGTTTAGTTACCACCACAGACGCTTACAAACAAATGAAATAGGATGAGAACTGAGAAGAGACCCTCGATAATTCGTATTAGCCATTTCAGTAGTGTGGCCAAGAGAAGCCAGATGGCAAAGCACTGAACTGGGGAGAGGGGTTAAAAAAGATGCATTCTTTCCAAAAGTTGTGTGGTGTCAGAAAAGAGAGCGAGAACATTAAAGCTGAAGGCAGGCGCTCGTTCTCCTCCTCTCTCAAATACACGTAAGAACAAGAAACGCAAGTGTGATGTTAGGTCCAAAGAGGAAAACACTACGGCTACAATGAGCAAGGGGGAATTACCTGGGAAACGAGATTCCAGAGAAGACAGGCTCTAAAGCAAAGGCGGAAAAGAGAACTTAGAAAGAAGGGGCTGACAGGTGGTGTGGTGGTTAAGGCACTGGACTCCCATGTGGCCAACCATGGTTTGAGTCCTGGACCTGGAGGCTTGCTTTCTCTCTTTCTCTCTCTGGTCAAATTAAGAAATAATAATAATAATAATAAATAAAATTTAAAAATAAAAGAAGTGGCATTATCAGTTATTCACTCATTTATTCATACATTCTACAAAGATTTATTAAACATTTATGTGTCAGGCACTATTCTAAATGTGTAAGCTATATCAACGGAGAAAAGAGACAAGGGACCTGCTGTTTATTTATGATCAAAGTTGGGGTACTGGGGGAAGGGGAAAACATGCAATTAAAAAGAAAATATAATTAGAGTTCATCTCTGCCTGTGTTGTCAAAGGGGTCATGCTAGTCTCTCTAGTCTCCACATATTTTATGTAGGTTAACAGTGGGGTCGCTGACAGGTCACAGAAGCCCCGCAGTTAATTGAGGCTATTTCCATCAGCCACACCAGAGAGAGGCCAACCCTGCAGCTCCATCGCATCATTTCAAAATACCTGGCAAAGGACCTCACAGAACACTTACCTCTCTTTACTGACTCATCCATTTAGTCAGCAGTAATTTCCTTCTGGACCTAATTTGCTCAAAATGTCATGTGTGAAGTAAATAAGGCCTCTAGACTCGCACATGAAGCAAAGTTCTCAACTATTACACACCACCTAGAGACGGGGCCTCGGCAGGGAAAGGATATGCCAATGAGAAGGGAATGTCCGAGGTTTCATCAAACCAAGAAAAGGTGATTGCAGCTTATGTCCACATTTCTAACATAATATCTTTTTAAGAATTATTTTATTTAACTTTATTTACCTATTTTAATTTGACCAGAGAGGGACAGAGTGAGAAAGAGACGGAAAGTGAGAAAGCAGGCCGCCAGGTCAGGGACTTAAGCTCTGGCCAGCTGTGTGGGAGCCCAGCACCCGTAAGCCCACGCCACCTGCCGCCCGTGTTTCTAAGTAAGCTTTACTTCCTGTGTGAGGGTGCCAGCTAGAATGGTGTCGATCTGGCCACACTATGGTACACTCACAACCTTCCACAGTGAAGACCCACAAAAGGTGAAAACCCAGACTGTCACCTCTCCACCGAGAAGCGGAGAGGAATCTTCACCCCTGAAGTCGATGGACCCAGAAACAGCAGCGTAGGAGGGACGAGCGTAGAGGCCGACGTGCCAGGAGGACGGCAGTTGACAGAACCGAAAGCTGTTTGGGAGTTTTGCTAAGTGAACAGATATTTAGCAGCTCTTGTCACATCAAAAAAGAGAAGTGAAAGGGGAGCGGTAAGGAGGGGAGGGCCAGCCCATGTGTCTCCCTGGCGCGGGGTCGATGCCGTGTCACACGCCTTACCCGGAGCTCCATTAACACTCCCTGGTGTCTCGGCATTCCTTCTCCTCCTCCCCCGTGTGTAAAATAAATTTTTTAAGAATTATTTTTATTTAATTTTATATATTATTATTTTTTTTAATTGTGCTATAGGGAACATTCTCTTACTGGAGAGAGACAGAGAGACAGAGAGAGATTATGAAAGATCAATGGGCATCCTGTCACACTCACCCTAATTAGCCAATTATAAACCCTTTGCCTTCAAAACTCAATAAAAGCTCCTGACTCCTACCCTTTAGGGCCAAGGCAATTCTCCACATCTGGCACTTTCTTGCCCTTTGAAGAGTGAATAATCATTTCCTACCCCTTCTTCTCTGAGTTTGTGAATTCTTTCACAGCCCGTGATCAAGGCCGTCCTAACATTGCAGAGCTCGCCCTAGCAATATCGATGCGAGACGATACATGTGCTAGTGTGCCCCACTAGAGTACTTTCTGGGTCGTCAGGAAAGGCGCGATGTGTGTTCTAGGCAAAAATGCATCATGACTGCTGACAGCCCAATACATTCGTCAAGTGTGTATGTAGTAAATATAGAGAAAGATATCCCATGACATCCTGCTGTAAACCTCAGCTCTACACAGTAAAATTCATTAAGAGATAAAAGAACACTGATGGGCAAGTCTAGAAAGCCATTCTGAGCTGCCACCTGTCTGAGAGAAGCTAACAAGACGTGCTTTCTGCCTACTGACTTCTACTCGAGCTCAGAAACCAGTTTTTAGATATAGTCTGTCAGCCGTCAACTGCATTCCTGGAGCGGACAGAGCATTGCCCATCTTTGCTGTCCTTCTATGTTAAGTCAGAGCAACAGAAACATCAAGGTGAAACGAGGGGGTGGGGCCTGGGTGTCACGCACTGACGGTGGCACGGTATAATCTAAGGCACGGAGATGCTGCGGTGAGACTCCGGCAGGAAAGCCTTGGCAGGAGCTTGTCCCTAATTACAGCAGCTCACTACTGCACCTGTTCTGAGTGTCGGGCAGCCAAGAACGGGGAGCGGGGAGCTGCCACCTCAGTACAGCCAAGACGGTTAGACGAGTGCCTGCTCAGCTCTGGAAACCTCTCCTCTACAATCTCTCCTCTACACTGTACATTTGACAAGGGGGTTTGGCCAGTACTCAAGTAAAGCCAGGGGAATCCACATATCTTGTCTTTTGACAAAAATATAATCTAAATATTTCCTACTTTGTTTGAATAAAGAACAGAAAAAAAGAGCTTTGGATTTGTGAAAATATGCACAGAATAAAGATAAAGGAACAGTCGTTAAAAATCTGGAGTAATAGTAGATCCGAACAATTCCTTATTACAGAAACAGCCAGTTATGTTGGAAAACATCTGTTCTGAAAGGGCCCAAGAAGCTATTGTTCACATAAAGAAAATCTTCAGTGAAGCAGCAAGGCAAAGATACAGCATGGTGAGTTGCAAAGATACTAAAGTGAAGTAAAAGAAAAAACAGAGTTCAATGCATTAAAGAAGAATATAGATCTTAAATGTCCCCAGATTAAACAGGTTATAGGATGGGGGTTGTTCTGTGTCGTGGAGAACCCTCTGTTCTTTACATCCAGAGCTCTGAGAGTAGACACCTGCCTTGAGACGCAAAGTCCAAAACCACAAACGCTTGTTAAGTAGGAAAAGGGAAATTTTAATAGAAAAAAATGGAGGTTTTTTTTTTTTGAGAGGTTTTTTCTATAGGGCACGTGCGCTCGCCAGACAGACAGAGACAGAGAGACAGAAAGTGAGAAATCACCCCCCAGGGGGGATGGCCACGCCGCAATCCCTTCTCCTCCATTCTCCTCTCGGGATCTTGGGCACGCACGCACACACGCCCGGCGTGAGTTTAAGCCACCGGGTCCGGGACTCGAACCACAGTCGACTACATGGGAGTCCAGCGACATAGCCATTACGCTAACTGCTGGTCCCGAGGATTTTTAATAGGAAAGAAATACACTCTGATCCTGGAAGGCATGCAGGTGGGCCACTGCCAGGGAAGGTCAACGGCACTGGGCGTGGGTTCAGGTGTCACATTTACTCTAAGAGCTGGTAACGATTATTTAGTAATTAGCAGGGGAAGATCTGTCATAGCGTCTAGCTTCTTTGTTTGGCATTCACGGGCTTTTCCCTGTGCTGGTGTACCTGGCTCTCAGGTGAGAGATTCGATGATCGATCACACATACCCAGGTGGACCTGGAAGGTATGTGCACCCACGTATGGACGAACTGCTCCCTGGTTTATCACCCCAGTGAGAACCCGGATGTTGACCTAGCGTCCCACCCCAGCGGTGACCTTGCGTGTAAATTTGGGATGACAGGAGGGGAGACAGCAACCTTCCCGACGCCAGGAGCTGGGTGAGTGCAGCCTCTGAGCAGGCGTGATTGGTGTGACAGATGTCCTGCTATTTTCTTAGGGCTGCCCACTCGTTTCTAGCTAACTGCCCATCACAAAATCCTCACTGGAGGGAAAAAAAGGAGAAGTTCACTTTGATCACAGATGTGGAAAACAAAATATTGAAAAAGTGAGTCAAGCTGAGAAATGGAAATACTCCTTTGCTGGAAGACGAATCACAGATATAGGAAACTTAATGGAGTCAGGGAGGGAAAGCTCCTCCAGGTCTGAGCTCCACCTACCCCGTATTTCCATATTTGATCCCCACATCCCTGGCACCACAGAGCAGGGTGAGGGCAGCACCCCACTTTCACAGCACAGCTGGGAGGCAGAGAGAACTCGGGTCCAGATCAGCTGTGACGGGGGCTAGAGTGACTCACGTTAGCGAACGAAGTGGGCAGACCCACTCAGACGGAAACACGAGGAGAAGCGGGTGTGGATTTCTGCACACACACTGTGCCGTGTTCACGTCTGTCCTTCTCCCAGCCACCACCACCATCCCGCACTCTCCAGGCCGGGAAGGCTGACCTTCATGCACACTTGTCTGTCGTCAGAGGGAAGGAGGAGAGGAGACGTGGGTGTTTACTTCCCAGCTTTCTCCCCACATCACGGGGGACGGAGCTCCTCTCTGTAGAAGGGCACACTTTCTCTCAGGCCATCTCTGGGTTCTGTTACCTGCCCTTTCCCTGCCTTCAGGCTGGGAGTATCAAGACTCTGCTGTCGCCAGGAGTGCCACCGAAGCTCGAGCTGGCGTAGGATGCCGTGTGTCCTGCTCAGACCTTGGTGAACAGTCCCTTTATTAAATTCTCCTCCGTTTCCGTTTGCATGTACCCTCTCTTTTCTGCCAAGACCTTGACTGACATACTTGGCAAATAAAATAAGGTAACAGAAATAGCATCGAGAAAGAGAAATCACCCAGCTGTGAAGAAAAGAAACGCAAGCACCAGAAGCAGATTCTGTGTATATTTTTGCAATGTATTGTGGAAACTTTTAAGTCGATAAGGAAGAGCTCAAAACAACACTATCAAGTAACAGAATGAAACTCAAAAGTATTGCAGAAATAAGGCGACAAACTGAGAAACAAGATGACGTGTCATTGTCATTAATTACTTGCTGGATAATTCATTTTAAATGGAAAAATATAGACTAGAACTAAGAAACAAATAGTTGATTCTGAGAAAGTCACAATGAATGCGGAAGAAAAAGGAAAGACTAAAGTGTTTAGAGAAGACATGAAAGATACATAAGATAAATAACCCAGGATACAAAAATAATTGTGGTCTCCGAAAATGATGCTGCAAGTATTCTGAAATTTTCAGGAAGAGTCCCCTGAACTAGCAGAATAAGCAAACGCATGAATGAAATGGCACGTCTTCTGAGTTAACAGGTGTTGCTATTAAGACCTCTAGGAAATAAATTTTCATAATAAAAGCAATCCTTTACATATCCAGATAGAGAGCTTATTGTCAGGGTGAGGAAGCCCACCAGGCCGGGTCTCCCCACAGTGAGGGTCAGAGCGAGAAGACTCAGCAGGCTCCTCTGCATGAGGACAAGGACGCCATGGGGGCCGCAGTGCCCTCTCAGAGTCCTGTGAACACGTTCAGGGACTTTGACACCTATCGGAGCTCTTGGAAAAATACCCCATAATGAAATCCAGCCAAAGGAACAAACAGAAAACAGAAATAACGTCCAGAGTGACAACGAAGTTATGGCAAATCACCGGGTAGAAACACTGACTTCATGTAAACACAGAAGCAAGACTGAGGAAATTATGGTCGCAGAATAACTGTAAATGTCACAAATGCGAAATAAAATTAAACAACAGAAAATGCAGATGTGGCAGGAGAAAAAGAGGAGTGCTAATCGATTCATTGTCTATAGCTGGAGTCAATAGAAACCTTCTGAAATAAAAACATGTTTCTCATGGTTTTTCTTTAATATTAGAGGAATGTTTTTAAAATAAAAATCATTTGAAATGAAACATTAATCTGAAGTTCAATAATAAATTTGTTTTTTAGTCTTCTTTTAACTTCAAGTAAAATAAAATTGAATCATTTTTATTAAACAAATAGAAAATTTACCCTTATAAAATTATCTATAAATACACATTTGTCTATCTGCCCTTCTGCATGTTTGCATATACATATTGACTCTGTCTAAAATGGTAATCCATAGATAATAACACCTGTTACTTTAGGGGGTGGTGTTTGGTGTAACATTTGTAATTTTTTATGTTCTTTAATTCACGTTGGAAAACTGTTGCAAACACGTGTCAGTTTTTAATTCAAAAAGTAACGTAGTACTCTAAAGCCAAACAGACGAAATAAAGACAATTTTCTGGACATGAAAGATGTAAACAGTTGGAGCGTGTAGAAAACGTCTGTAAGCATCAGCATCTACTAAAAAAAGTCAGGCTGTTCACCAAAGAAGCCTAAGTGTGGGCTCCCAGATACTCAGTGCCTGAAAACACTGAAGCAGTATCTAGAGCTCTGGGTAGAGACACAGATTTACTAGGCAGGAGTTTATTCCCACACGATATAGTTGTTCATAGACAAAGGAAACAGAAACATTCGAGTATTCAGAAGGGCTCAGGAAATTTACCATCTAAATGCCCTTAAACCTGGAGGACACACACCAGGCACCGTGACTAATCTGTTTCACAAATTAGAAAGTGACTATATAAAAGAATGGTAGTTCCTCTATTGCTGGAAGTAAATTCTGACAGACCAAGACCCAGTCGTGGAAAATCTCATATTTAAGGACATTGGCTAGTTTCGCAAACTGATTTGCTCCTACGGGTTTCGGTTCCCATCAGACCTAAGATTTCTCCAATTCTAGGAAACGCTGACTATGTGGGGGAGTGGTGATGGCACAGTTCTGAAGTCACGTTCTGAAATCAAGATCAACTTATTAAAAGTAAATGGCCTCATATTTGCACAACTGGGCAAGACAGTGTCTGTAGTTCCACACTCACACTAAGAACAATGAGAGAACTCAAAGCCTCGGAAGCAGCGGGAAGCATAAGGACTGAAATTCTAGCGAGAAGAGAACCTTTCCAGTGTGGTTAAGACCGATGGAGGCAATAACTGATCCTGAAAGTGACTCGAGTCTGAGAATCAGGGCTTGTTCCCAGCAAGGAGGCAGGGAAGCCAACAGAGCTTTTGGTGGTGCAGGTGTAGACACAGAAACGTGACCATGAGGGGTTTTCAACACATGGACGATCTCCTCTCAATATTTGCTGGAAACCCAAGCTGGGCTACTCAGGAAGCTAAAGAGTGAAGGAGGACACCTCTGAAGAGCAAAGCAGACTTTTCTATGTTCTCTTGGTGCTTAGGAGAAAAAAATACCTGCCAGAAAGAGGAGTCCTACAGAGTTAGAACCCCTGGAGGGAGGGAATAATTGACACTGATGAGCTGCAACTGTTTTCTTCCATAGGGAGACTGTGCCAATCTGAGCAGAAATAGTTTCTGAATCCAGGTTCAGCCCTTAGCAGAGTTATAGGGGCTGGAGTGTCAAAATTTGAGATTTCAAATGCACTGATGCTTTCCCCTCTAGAGTGTTTGTCAAATTCTGTAGCTTCATTGGATAAAAGAAAAATGAGCTGGGACCAGCAGGTGGCATGGTGGTTAAGGTGCTGGACAGTCCCACATAGCTGACCACGGTTCAAGTCCTGGACCTGGTGGCTTGCTTTCTCACTTCCCCTCTCCCTCTCTGTGTCTCCCTCTGTCAAATTAAAAATAAATGAATGAATAAATAAAATTTAAAAAAATAAATAAAAATGAGCTAAGGCTAAAATCTCTAAAAAGCAAAATAGAGACTCCATCAGTCTCAGTCTGAGCCGTGTAATTGCCACACCCCAGCTGAAAGCTATGAAGAGCCACAGGCTTGAACAGAGGAGCGCCAGGTAGGCAGTGTTAGCCACCCTTTGGTCGAGGCTCGACCCAGAGTTAGCCTGGTTGAATCAAGGAAATCATCTCCATGCTACTTTGAGAGGAAACGGTAAACTCTCTCTGATAGAAGTTTCTCTATAAGGATTTTTAATAGGACCCTATGTCCAGTAACAATTGACTAGGCATGGCAAGACACAGGGCCCATAAAAAGTATCAAGAGAAAAAGTAGCCAGTCAAGGCAAACTCTTAGATAATCCAATACTAGAGTTAGCTGAATAAATGAATATTCAAGAACTGGAAAATATAATATTGACATTAAGGATTCACAAAACAAAAAGAAGTGAAATAAAAATCAAACTATGGAAAGGAAAAAAGCATAGAAAAAATGGGTTTCCAATAGTTGTCAATAAAAAATGTTTCTCAGAGCGAGCCCATGGCATGATGTTACAGGCAGCTGAATCCCACATGACTGCACGTTTGGAACCTCAGACCTAGTGGCTTGAGAAACGTGCTGGGCATGTGTGCATGCATGCCCCAAATGCTGACGGAGAGATGGAGAAGGAATTGTGGAATGGCAGTGCTTTCTATCTTTCTCTGTCTTTCTGTCTCACTGGAGAGTGCATGTGCCCTCTGGCCAAAAAAAAAAAAAAAAAAGATAAAAAATTATTTAAGTAAAGAAAAAAAGAAATAAAGCCTGCAGGTGGCATAATGGTTATGTCGCTGGACTCCCACATGGCCAATCACAGTACAAGTCCCAGACCTAGTGGCTTGAAAGTGACGCCAGGCACGTGTGCGTGAGTGCATGAGATCCTCGAAGGACGATGGAGAAGAAACTGTGGTGGAAGGAACCCCCTTCCCCTGGGAGGGGGGTGATATCTCACTTTCCCTCTCACGTTCTCCGTCTCTCTCTCTTTCCAGCGAGTGCATGTAACCTAGGGCAAACACCTCTCAAAAATAAAAGGAAAAATAAAGAAAGGAAAGAAAGAGAAGGGAAGAAAGAGGAAAAGAAAGGAAAGGAAAGAAAAAGAAAAAGAAGTAGAACCTTGATAGACAAGAAATTGTGGGGAAAAAATAATTAAATTGATGAGGTCAGTTTGAACATTTTAACCATGGTCTAAAACATATTCCGAGAGAATGCTGTAGAAAAAGTTGGAAGAGTAACTAAGAGTGTTCCACCCCAGAGGTGCCAAATCCACAGACAGGAAGCAGTCAAGGGCAACTGGCAGAATGCTCAGTTGGCAGGTAGCAACGGGGTCACCTGAGGGAAAACCACCACCTTCTCCCTCTGCCCAAGGGACCACGAGAGCGCATTCTGGACCAGGTGTGGCGGGGGTTAAGGTGCTGGACCCCCACAAGGCTGGATGTGATTTGAGTCCTGGACCTGTGGACTTGAAAATCACACTGGGCACGTGTACATGCATGCCTAAAATCCCAGGAGGAGCATGGAGGAGAAGGGATTGTAGCATGGCCATTACCCATAGGGAGTGATTTTTTACTTTTTCTCTCACTGTCTCTGTGTCTCTCCACGAGTGTACACACCCTATAGCAAAAACCTTAAAAAAAAAAAAAAAGCTGATTCTGTAGAGGGACCATGTCTCCACAGTGTTAGAAACACCCAGGAAGACTGAAAAGTGTTCTATCTTTAAGAAGAGGTAATGAGGAGCCACATCATTCATTAAATCAGAAGGGAGTTTAGCAAAGTTGCTAGCTAACAAGTCACTGTATTAAAATCAAGATTCATTACCAAAAGCAACTGGAAGATAGGATAAGGAGGAACAATCCTGTTCGAAATAGAGACAGCATCACACTGTAATGGCATTAAACCACATAACTAGCATGCAAGACCTCTGTAAAGTCTTAGCGAGGGGCATTCGAAAAGACTAAAGTAAATGACAATTTTCTCCAAATTAATCTTAAAGTCAATACCATCTCAAAAAGATTTTACATGGAATTTGACAACTCGATTCTAAAATTCATAAGGAATGGTAAGTGAGCTAGAAGAACTGCAAAGCCATTCTCAAAACAGACAACAGATTGAATGTTTCATACACAAATGTATTTGTGTTTTAAACCAGATTTTAAAATGTGTTAACAGGAAAAGAGGGAAAATATTGTAACACTGATGCCAGATTGAACAAATCAATGATTAGGACAACCCAGAGATGGCCACATTTTTTTTTTTTTTAAGATTTTTACCATAGGGCAAAAATGTACACTCACTGGAGAGAGAGAGATAGAAGGAAAGCGAGAAATCACCCCCCAGGGGTCATGGCCACATCACAATCCCTTCTCCAATCTCCTCCTGGGATTTGGGGCACATATGCACACATGCCTGGTTTGATGTTCAAGCTGCCAGGTCTGGGATTCAAATCATGGTAAGCCATGTGAGAATCCAGCACCTTGACCATCACACCACCTACTGGCCCCAATAGGTAAAATTTTATGTGAAAATAATACTTATGAAAAAGTTACCATTTCAAATCATTCAGGAAATATTTTTTTGAAAGAGATTCCCCCCACCATAGGGAGCATGTGCTTACTGGTGAGACAGAAAGACAAAATGAGAAACCACCCCCAGGAGTGATGGCCATGCCACAATCCCTTCTCCTCCATTCTCCTCTCAGGATCTTGGACATACATGTTTATGTGCCTGGTATGAATTTTAAGTCACTGGGTCCAGGACTCAAACCATGGTCAACTATGTGGGAGTCCAGTAATATAATCATTTCACCCTCTGCTGGTCCCAGAAATAATCTATTTTAATGACTGATACTAAGATAGCTTTTAAAAAGGCTGAATTAAGATGCTTTGCTGATGGGGCTGGCAGGTGGCGTGGTGGTTAAGGGCACTGGACTCCCACATGACTGACTATGGTCTGAGTCCTGGACCTGGCGGCTTGCTTTCTCAGTTTCTCTCACTCTGTTCCTCTCTGGCCGAATTAAAATACATAAAGTTAAATAAAATAATTCTGTTTACAAAGATGCCTTTCTGAAATAAATCTATTTAAATAAGATGTTAACCTCTAGATCTGCCTTTGTTATTCTGTCTATGTTGTCTTTATTACTCTCCCATGTATAGAAACACATGTGTAAGCATGTTTGTTGCATCATGGTAGGCAGTATTAGAAAACTGGAAACCAGACCCCCAAAGTACAAGCAATAATTCTGAAAATAGGCAAGTGGGACTACATCCGGCTAAAAAGCTCCTATATGGCAAAACAAAACAAAACAAAAAGAAAAAAACAAAAAGCAATAATTAGGGTAAAGAGACAACCCTCAGAAGGTGAGAGTACTTTGCAAAATATGTCTCAGATAAGGGACTGATAACCAGAATATACAGGGAACTCAAGCAGCTTACCCCCCCCACACACACACACACAAAATAATAATTATAATCCAATTAAAATATGGGCAAATGAATTAAATAGACAACTCACCAAGGAAGACATATGAGTGGCCAAAAAGCATATGAAAAAATGGTCAATGTTTCTTATGGTAAGAGAAATGCAAATCAAACCACAATGAGGTGCCACTTAGCCCCACTGAGAATAGCTAAAATTTTAAAAATAATGGTAAGTGCTGAGAGGATGCGGTGAAAAGGGATCTCTCCTACATTTTCGGTGGGACTGTCAATTAGGACAACCACTGTGAAGAATGACAAAGGTTCTTCAGAAACCTACGAATAGAACTGGACAACCCAGTAATTTCACTCTTAGATATCAACTGAAAGGAGAAAACAACCCTCGATTGGAGAAACACACATCTATGTTTATTGCAGCATTATTGACAATCGCAAAAACATGAATCAACCAAAGAGCAGACATGTGGATGGAAAAACGTGGGACATGGGTTCTGTGGAGTACTACTCGGCCACAGAAAAACAATGAGGCCCCGACATTCGATACCAAGTGAACAAATAAGGAAGAGGTAAGCTAAGTGAAGCTGGCCAGACTACGAAAGACAGGCATTGTATGTCCCCACTCAGTATCTACCGAATGTCTGTGTCTACAACAGAAACTGAAAGATTGGAAGATGGGGCCAGCAGTTGACGTGGTGGTTAAGGACACCAACTGCGGTTCGAGTTCCAGACCTGACGGCTTGCTTTTCCGCGTTTTTGCTTTCTCTCTCTCGCTCGCTTGTTCTCTTGCTCTGTCCCTCTCTGGTCAAATTAAAATAAATAAATAAATAAAGTTAAGGAAAATAATTCTTAAAATAAAGGAAATATTGGCAAATATAATAGCAGGGAGGCCAACTATAGATTCTAGAAATAGGATAAAAGGGGATGGGCAATAGGGGGTGGGAAATCAGGGATAAAAACAAAAATCTAATAGACACAAAAATGAAAAGTTATCTCTTGATGATATTGTACACAGTAATGTCTTTGACTTAGCTAATGCACAGTGTGTTCATGCTCGGAAAATCCATGTTGCACACTGTAAAGGTGTACAGGGATCAAATGTAAATTAAAACTAGGTTTTAAAAATTATTAAAATAATCTATGTGTGGATTTATATGCTCACATTATATGCTTATTTAAATGTCAACTTGAAATGTGTGACAGTAACATAAAATTGGAATAAAGCATTGGGTTATTAAAAAAAAAGAAAAGTAGAAACCAACAAAATGCTCATCAAATGTGTATGCTTAAATCATCTGTGCTAAGAGAACAATCATAACCAGTAGGTGGTTTTTTTTGGAGAGGTTTTTGCTACAGGGCGTGTGCACTTGCCAGAAAGACAGAAAGAGACAGAGACAGAAAGCGAGAAATAACCCCCCAAGGGGGATGGCCACGCCGCAATCCCTTCTCCTCCTCTCTCCTCTTGGATCTTGGGCACACACACACACGCACACGCACTGGCATGAGTTTAAACCACCGGGTCCAGGACTCGAACCACAGTCGATTATGTGGGAATCCAGCGATGTAGCCATTATGCTAACTGCTGGTCCCAGTAGCTGGATTTTTTTTTTTTAAGAGAGATTTTTGCCATAGGGAACATGTGTTTACAAGAAAGACAGAGAAACAAAGAGACAGAAAGCGAGAAATCAACCCCCAGTGGGGATGGACACGCCACAATCCCTCCTCCTCCATTCTCCTCTCTGGATACATGTCTGGCGTCAGTCACTGGGTCCAGGACTCCAACAGAGGTCAATTATATGGAAGCCCAGTGATGTAAACATCATGCCATCTGCTGGTCCCATGAAGTAGTTTTTTTAAAAAATGATATGAGTATTAATATTGACAGATATCTAAAATTATTTTAAGTGGAAAATGTACATTATATTCACTAAATTGTAAAAGTTACTATACTGATAAATGTAGTTTTAATGAAAGTCAAAGAACAATGCAATACATATACCATCTTATTTTTTAGGAAAACACCAATAACAAATATTTTTATACACACACACACACACACACACATATATTATATAACATATATAATATATATATGAAATATATATATAATACATATATTTTATACACACACATATATATTTATATAACATATAATATATTATATATATATATAAACTACAAATTATTTAGAAATATTGAGTTGTTGGAAAAGTCATGATGCATTTTTGCATAAAAACATAGAAAAAATATGCCATGCCTTTCCCAGTGACCCAGTATTTTAATCACGGAACAGTGAGTACTTCTGAGGAGGGCGAGAGGTCCCGGCGAACAGGAGTCAGGCTGAGAGAGAGGGATGCTTGTCCTTTATACCTTGTGCTACTTGCTCTTCATAGGGAACACTTGAAATGTTTCCTAAAATAGCCGTGCTACGTAGTATGACTGAATAAGCGATCTGCAGCGTGGTGATTACGCGTGTACACATATGAACGTGGGACGGAGAAACACACGCTCCTGTGCAGTGGGCTTCCTAGCAACCGCGCCTCTCTGGGTGCTGTCAACCCGCGCGGTTTGTGTGGAATGGCCTCCCCCCACTTGGAGGGGCATACCTTCTTGGCCTAAGCTGGTCAGTATATCCCACTTACTGTTCACAGTGACAGGCCCTCAGCTGACCTTTTTTTTTTAATAGAGAGATTTTTGCTACAGGGCACATGTGCTCACCAGAGACAGACAGAGAAACAGAAAGCGAGAAATCGCCCCCATGGGGGTTGGCCACACTGCAACCCCTTCTCCTCCATTCTCCTCTGGGATTTTGAGGCATGCTCGTACACACACCCAGCATGAGTTTTCTTTTATTTTTAGAAAGATTTTTGCTATAGGATGCATCACTCACCAGAGAGACAGAAAGCAAGAAATTACCCCCTGGGGGGGATCACCATGCTGCCATCCCTTCTCCTCCATTCTCCTTTTGGGATCTTGGGTGTGCACGCACATGCACCTGGTGTGAGTTTTAAGTTGCCAGGTCCAGGACTTGAACCACGGTCAATTACGTGAGAATCCAGTGTGTAACCATTATGCCAACTGCGGGACCCCTCACAGTTTAATTTCTGTTCCAATAAGATAGTAATTTTGCTGGGGTTCTGGGTTTAGTGGGTGGAGGGTGAGAGGCCAGTCCCATGCCAGACGTTTTGCCATGATGATGGGAGAATGAAGTCAATACCCAGAGGAAGGCCACCTCGGAGACAGGAAGAAACTGAAAACTAGAAATACTGCTTGAGCCTTCGAATCAAACTGTGCCTGAATTACCTGCTGTTACTGGGTAAGTCAACTTTATTTGACTTTTCCTTCCCACAAATGAAGAGGCCAATGTGTCAGATTTTGAGTAAAGAGTTTTTCGCCAAAAAAAAAAAAAAATTTAAGTTGTAGTTATATTGCTGTTACAGAGTGATAGAGAGAAGAAAACAACCGATAGTTTATTACTTCCTGCCGGATAAACGTGATTCTCAGGCACTATTCTGCTGGGCCATGTTGGAGCCTAAGGCAAAGGAAAAATGAGTACTACTGCTCCTGTCTTCCTTCAGAATTTTAATCTTAGAGGCTTGCCCTTTAGCCCAGTGGTTAAGGGAGCCAGATCTCATATGGACAATCACAGTTCAAATCCTGGCCCCAGCAGCTGGGAAACATGCTGAGTGGGTGTGCAAGGGTGCCCCAAATCTAACAGGATGGAGAAATGCAGGAAAACGGTTGTGGCATGACCACACCCCATTTGGAGGTTCTCTCTCTCTTTACACATGCTGAGCACATGGGCCCCATGGTAATAAAAAATTTATTTTTGATCATGGATGTTTTTGTCTCAATTTTAGTTTCTAAAGTGTCGGATAAAAATGTTATTCATTCTGGGTCAGCTCCATGGCCCGGCAGCAGCGTGCTGTGTGAAGAGAGGGCAGATCCACACGATGGCATGGGATGCTGTCTTATGCTTAGGAGGGCCTCCCAGCAGAATGCTGACGTGAAGTTGAACTACTGGACACGCCCTGAGCTAAAACCTTCTATTAGTATCTAGCTATAAGCTCTGTACAGTTAGTGGAGGGCACAGAAAGAGCAAAACGTTGGCAATCTTTAGGATGTAACGCAGCAGGACAGAAACGATTTTTAAGGTCTAGTACAATCAAATCAAAGTGGACAGGAATGGCGCAGGACCCGAAGTCCAGGTTGTAGCGGTCCCATTACTCGCATAGTGGCATTGACCTCTCTTAAATCTTGTAACAAGCTCCGTTGTCCAGATTTTTTCCTGAATGACAAAAATAGAAGCATTTTAAGGATTAAAAGGTTTGATATGTCCCAAGTTTAGCTGTTCTTGAAAAGGTGTCTAGTTGCCTCGATTTTTCCTTAGTTAGGGGCCATTGGTCAACCCAGACAGGTTCCTCTGAAAGCCAATTTACTGGAGCAACAGTCCAGATGGCTGGGAAATCTACCAAGGTCCACACCCGAAATTTGTATCTGAGTACTTTTATCCCGTTGTCTAAGTTTTGGAACGTCATTTGTGTCACAGGTAAAGAAGGACTATGTAAATACAGTCCCATTCTCTGAGGTACATCTCATCCCCATCAATCCCAAGGTATGGCAGACAAAACATAAGGCTGAAACGGTCCTGTACGACCTTCCTCATCTCTCCATGTAAGAATAGCAGAGCTCTCGGCTGGGAAATGAACATATCCTACCCCTTCCAATGTAGAGTGAGTAAATTCACAACACTATTTTTGGGCCTGCATTTTTTGGCTATTACTGACACATCAGTGCCAGTATCTAAAAGCCCCTGAAATTTTCTCCCTTGTAGGGTTAAAGAATACATGAGTTGAGTTTCTCGGATAGCCTGAAAAAGGTAGGCCTGGTCTGAGGATTTAAACCCTCGTTGTCCTTTGGGCTCTGTAGTCACCGCCTGCTCCTGTAAGACCGTGGGCAATGGCACTAGTTGGGCCACACGGTCAGATTCACGAAGCTGAATAATTTGAGAAGCTGAAGCTGTAAGCTTGATTACTCCCGAACAACCTGCATTTATTACACCTGGGTCACTATCTATCCTTTCAACGACATACTCCTCCCTCCCGAAGGTAATCCTATAGTACCTTGTGGCAGAGATCCACGAATGGCAGTAGGATCCAGTGGGCCCACACTAGGTGTTCGTGCCCACCTGGAGGTGGGGCTGGGGCCAGTGCTGTGCTACCTGAGGGTGACCGACAGAGATCTCTGATTTGGATCTCTGGTTGGGCGGTGTCAAAGAGACACGGCAGCTGCCCCTACTATTTGGCGGGGCCAGGACGGCGGAAGGGGCTTCGTCTGTATCTGTTGTGGACCCGTATTCACTAGCCCAGCGTGGCCCTCTCTGGCCCAGGGGCGTTTTCCCAGCACGTGCACTTGGCCCCTTTGTATTTTAGCAAGGGAAATTCCCGGTGGTTCGGGCATGCAACAGTCCCAAGCAAAGTGTCCCATCCTGCCTCAGTTAAAGCAGCTACCTCTTGATTTATTTTGGATTATTTTTATAAAGGCAGCAGCCATAGCCATATCCTGAATTTGCAAATCTCTAATATCTTGACATAAACTAACATAATCTGCGCCCTTTATCTGATATGGGGTCATGGCAGTCCTACAGGGAGTATTAGCATTTTCAAAGCCCTGTTTGAACAAAATCTGTCCTGCCCCTGGGTCAGAAATCACCCACCCGATAGCTCGTGCCAAACACTTACAAAATCCTGTGGGCCCCTGGCGGATACTGACAAGTTCTCTGACCCTGTCTCTCCCTGGACGTCTCCTCCAACACCTACGCCAGGTTGTGTTTGTTTGCCGATAGGCTTGGAGGGAGTACCCGCTGGCTAACAGTATCAGAGACATCGCCGGTCCCTGTCAACATTCCATGACAGGGACCCTGTGTTGGTTTCGATTTGCCTGATCTTGGGCTTCCTCAAACTAACCTGCCTTCCATAGAAGATAATGCCCTCCGTCCGTCCCAGCAGGCCTTGCCCACACCTGCCTCAGGAGGCAGAAGCCCTGGCCGACAGCAGTGTCTGCAGCCCCTGGCCCCCGCGCTGCAGGACAGGACTGCGCCCAGGCTTCTAACTCTCAGAATTTTAAAGACCTAAGCTCATGCTGGCGTGTTGTTTGTCCCGGGCTATTAGGATCTGGAACCTCCAGGACTGGACGTACTAGTTCAAATCCCGAAATGTCTTCCCCTCTCTCTGCCGCACCCCGCACAACACTCTCTGAAGAGGGGCTGAGCACAAAGGAGGCCTTTCTTCCCTGTGGGGTTAGGCTGTAAGGGAGGGGCGGTGGGCCTCGCGGGGTGCGGGGGCCCAGGGCTGGGGCTCCTGTGTCCTGTTCACCTGAGTTCTGTTAGGAACTGCAGTCTCAAGTCTGCCTAGACCCGGTACACGCCATTCTCACGGTGCCTGCTGCTTCTCTAGCCCTGACTTCAGGGCGCCGGGCTCTCCGGGCAGCAAGGAGGCGTATTTCTCCGGGGTACCTGGTAATCGCGCTTCTGAGCAGTCGCGGCTCCTCCGGAGGGCCTCACCTCAGCACTCCACAATGACATTTCGTCATGAGAAGGCAAACCAGGAATCCTGTCTGGACTCTCCACCACACGTTCCCTGGTTTGTCCTCGACTCTACCCCAGGTCTTGTCACTTCAGGCTCCCTGTTCTGGGAGCCAGGGGCACATTTGCTGCACAATGCCAAAGGGTTGACGAACTGCTTGATACCGACTCGAGGCCCTTGCTTTTAGCATGTGAAGCAACTTTGGAACATACGTACCTGTGTGCTTAGACAGCTTCGTCCCGTGTTTTACGCCGACTCCTAGTGCCCCCTCACCTTTCAGCTCCTAGCCCAGGCTGTCCAGGAGTCCCGTATCAGCGCCTCGTTCCTTCATCCGTGCACGTTGGGCTCCAGCTGCCCCCGCCTGTGGGCGAAGGACCCGAGAACCCAGAGTGGAGGCAGGTAAATAGATGGAGAAAAGACAAAGACAGACACAAAGGAGAGAAAGCGGGGACCGGGCGTCTCTGATGGAGAACGCCACTGGCCCAGCCTGGCCAGGTTTACTCTTTCATGCTGAGGGGGGTGGGGAAACCAGGGTGAGCTGGGGAGTGCCTGGCATCCCCTGGTTCTTGCATCTCAGAGTTCTGGTCCCCGGCCTCCTCCGGCTGACGCTCAGCTTCCCTTAACACGCACTGCCCTGTCTTCGTTAGCACAAAGATCGTTTCTACTTTAAAGGTCGCTAGTGCCTAGGCCAGGTCTGGCCACTCCCTACAGTGATAATGGTTCAAATTCCTCGCCAGCTGGTCCTGAAGCACCCTGGGCCCACACGTGAGTGCCCAAGATCCGACAGGCGCAAGATCAAGGAAGGAGGTGAGGACACGACCAGATGCCTTGCTCCCCTCCCCTCCGCTTGGTCCCAACTCTGCTCCCAGACTCCTTAGCGTCTGTTGTCCTTCTGATTACCCTGGGGAGTGGACACTGGTGTAGCACCTGACTTCCGCCAGCCCCCTACGGGATCGAGGGTGTATGCCCCACTGTTGGATCTACTCTACACGGTTGCCTTTAGCTGAAGAAAGATCCTTCCAAAGTGATGCCTTCTTCCAGGGGAAGGTTGGGCAATGACAACTTGACGTGCGACCACTCTGCAGGGCCCTCCAGAGCTCCTCGTGGGGATCAGCGAGCCTAACTGACAGCCTCGCTCTTCTCTGTCCGGGCTCTCGCCTCCACTTCCCTACACATGTTCTTCCAAGAACTCTCCCTACAAACATCCCACGCGCACACTGCTCTCGTAGAGCCTGCCTTCCGGGGGAGCAGCCCGCAACACTGGTTCATCTCCGGACCCCCGCAAGATCCTCGGCTTCTGCCCAGACTGTTGTTCCCTTGTCCTCGCACTGTACTCACCCGTGAGTCGAGCTTTGGCACATAGTTCCCCTTGCCTGTAAATCCCTAAATCATCTTTCTCCTTGGCCTTTTCAATCCTCATCACCTTGAGGACAGACCACAAAGCCTACTTCCCCCACAAATGCCCTCTCAAAAGATCCCATCCCGAGAGGAGAATGGAGGAGAGGGGATTGCGGTGTGGCCATCCCCCCTGGGGGGTGATTTCTCACCTCCTATCTCTCTGTCTCTCTCTGTCTGTCTGGTGAGCGCACGTGCCCTATAGCAAAAACCTCTCAAAAAAAAAAAAAAAAAAAAAAAAAAAGATCCCAGACTGCCATGCCTACAGTCTTATCAAACTCACTTAATGCTTAAATACGCCTTCAAAGCATGGCCCGAGTGTTTCTTCTGAGTCTCCTGGCCTAGTTGCAGCAGGGTTTGACCTAGTTTAACATCAGAGGGCCCCCGGCTGCTCCCAGAGCTGCAGCCCTGCAGGGTAGCCCTGGCTCCATCCTCCACCCACACTCCTTTGTGCTCAGGGACAGCTCTCCGCCCTCTCACTCAGGGTTCCCTGCATAAACAGCTTTCACCTGTCTGGCAAGCTGGAAATGCATTTCTTACCTAACCTGCAAGAGAAGGACTTTCTAAAGCATTCTTTTTCAACTCTTGATGGCTGGATAAGGATTTCCTGTCACCTAAGTGTATTTTTTTAATCTAATAGCATAGTACTTTAAAAAATAATATTAGTTCCATGTGAGAATTTTACAGACTAGAGGAGGCTTTCGTAAAAGAGACTGGAATTTTTTTCTTAAAGTCTTGACTAAAGAATGAACATTTGCAGGGAGCCAGCAGTTAGCGTAATGGCTATGTCGCTGGACTCCCACGTAGTCGACCGCGGTTCGCGTCCTGGACGCGGTGGCTTAAAACTCATGCTGGGCACGTGTGCGTGCGTGCCCAAGATCCCGGGAGGAGAATGGAGAAGAGACTGCGGCGTGACCATCCCCCCTGGGGGGTGATTTCTCGCTTTCTGTCTCTCTGTCTCTCTCTGTCTGTCTGGCGAGTGCACGCGCCCTATAGCAAAAACCTTTCCAAAAAAAAAGAAAAAGGAATGAACATTTGCAGTAGGAATTTGGTTGCTGCCAGTCCTAAAGCTCATATCATGCATTCAATCTCTTGGCATTAATTTAGGACATTCCAGTGTTTCTCCAGAAAGAATCAAAACCAATGACTACGGAATGCCCCAAACAAGTAGAATCTATTTCCTGTAAGAAGAGATTTTTTCTTTTCCTTTAATTGCCAGCGAGCATATACCTTGAGCACTAGTCCGCTGGTCCTCCACCGTCCTCCAGCCGTCCGCGCCCTCTCCGGGGTGAGCTGCTGCGGGCAGGGGCGTAGCTGAGGCTGGCGGCTCTCTCGGGAGTCAGGGCGGTGTCTTACATGTGTCTTGTATGTTCACGTAGAACGGAGACGCTGACAAGGGAGCAGGAACTTTATCCCTAAAAGGGGAAGACAAGTGAGAGTTTGTTGAAAAGCTGAATATTATAATCGGCATAGGGAAGAGATCATTTCTCTAGAGTGTGTTATCTTCAGTCATATTTTCTTTCCTTAAGGAAAAAAACAGATTCTGCTTGTAACACTAATTGTTGCAGCTGAGGAAGCAATTAACCCAAATTTCACTGATTTCCAGGGATTTCTAAGTATTAGCATTAGAACATTGTTGTGGTTCAGAGTAAAGACGCGGAAGGCACCAACTCAAGAGAAAAGGAAAGTTTGTTGAGCAAGAGTGCCAGAGAGTGGAAGCAGATGCCTCGGCCTACAGGTCAGGAATGGGGGGTGCTGTTTTTTATGTGGATTAAACTACTCTGGGAGACTGAGCGTGACATTTCGCATGTACCTACCGTTCTGTGGATTCCGTTTTGGAGGGCTGTGGGACCCTGTGCTTGTCTGGGTCCTCCTACCCTGCGCTCTGGCCAGCGTGGCCTCACAGAGGCAGTCCGGGACCGTGCGCCCTGCCAGGGTCGGGCCTGCAGAGGTCGGGCCTTGCTCTGCGGTCGGGCTGGAGCCATACCCGGCGGTGTTCCGGAGAGCCTTGTAGACCGTGACCTTTCCAACACCACCGGGAAGTACGGCGGTTTTCCTGCCCAGCTTCTTTAAGACCCCGGGATTGGGCCAGGCTGTCCAGGCCTGCATATGAGAAATTGCCGAATGTCACCAGAGCCCACAGACTCACAGCAAGCTCTTCTGCCTCTCTAAGGGCGTCTTCTGGAAGGGGCAGTGCGCTCAGACTACAGAAGACAAACCGAGAGGGCCGGAGGAACCGGAGCGCCCCGCCGGATCACGCACCACGCACGCACGGGGCTGGCAGAACGTCCCCCAGCTTCCTCCCCGACGGAGCGAATCCGAGCGGCTCCCACCCTGTCTCCCAGCCCTCCCTCGGGTAAACCGAAGCATTGAGGCTGCAGAGAGGGGCGGCTCCACTTCCCAGCCCCGCGGGAGAGAAGCAAAGCCTCCAGAGACATCACTAAGTGAGACCTCAGAGGCCAAGAACGTTAGCACAGACACAAAGCCACTGCTGCAGTGTGCCCAGGACCCGCGGGAGAGCAGGGGCCGTGCAGGGACAGAGCCGGGTCAGAGAGACCCAGCCAGCACGTCTCGGCCTGACCCGGGTTCGGCATTCCCTTCTGCCGGCCCAGGCGTCTGGTCTGTGCCAGCACCATGGCGTTCTGTTACTATGGCTGTAGTGAGAAGGTCCGGTAGGTCTAGTTCCTCTTCACAGTTTTTCTTCTTTTTAATAATTAAGTCAGAAGTTTGCATATATATTTTATAGTAAGTTTGTAAAATTCCTCAATAGCTTCCGTTGGAATTTTGGTGACTATTTTACATTTATAGAGTAATGAAAAGAAAATTGACATTTATATTAATTTGTCCTAAGGAACATACAGTGCCTGTTCATCCTTTAGTTTTTTTATTAGAATTTTTAAATTTATTGTGCAGAGGGTTTTTTTTAGTTCATTCCAATATATCTGCAGTTTTGATGCTATTATGAATAGAATCACATATATTTTCTAAATGATTATTTTTGTCAGAATTTTAAAATGTTTTTAGAAGAGTCTTATATTCAGCCACCCTGCTAGAGTCTCTTCTTAAGTCAAGCTAATGTTTCAGTTGTTCTCAGTGGATCATAGTATCACTTGCAGATAATGGCTTCCTTCTTCACATTTCCTTCAAATTCCTTCACATTTCAATTATGAATTTAAATGAGGAGATGGGTGCAGCCATGTAACTCAGCTCTCCGAGACGGACCCACATGGCAAAGTTCCAGAGTCATGTCCAAGACCTGGAGGAGTACACTGGGCCCACACCTGCCCGCAACCCAGGCTGACCAAGGTCAGTGGCGGATTGTGGACCTGTTGGAGAGCTGCTTCTCTCTGTTTTATTCACAGAAGAAATAGATAAACAAACATTAAAAAAAATAGTAATATACTGCCGACCCTCACTTAACCTGCTGACGAGATCGCTTGGACTTATCCCAGTTCCCGGTCCAGGGAATCCCCTTTCTCAATCTGTGTCTCGTTCCTGCAATCAGCTAGTATTTACCGCAGAGCATTTGCAATTATGCAGGACTACCTGTTTCACTTATAAAGTTGTACCTTACTGTGCACCCAGGAGTATTTGATATAGGTACAAATGATTATATCAGGATTACGTTATTGTGTTGTGGTGTGTCTGTCCCCTCCTGGTGCTTATCGAATGTATGCTCTTTGTATGAACTACAGTAGTCTAGTGTGGCGTCGTGTCATGCCCATTAGGAATACATACTCTATAGTGCCAAGGCAAACCACGAGTCATCCCCCTTTAAGCTTCTCGGTTAGCAGCCAATTTGCTTAATGACCTAGTCGGTTGTTAAGTGAGGAGTGCCTGTATTGTAACAAAATCAGATTTATTCAAGGATGCAAAGATAGTTGCACCAAGGCAAATCTTTCTATGTAATGTACCACTTTGGTAGATAAAAAGAGAAAATCCTATAACATACGACTCAAATTACACTTAATGAAAAGTTTTAGATGCATAGCCTTTAAAAGGGGACCACAGTCATAACTTCAGTCCAGCATAACATGGGGAGACTTCACAAAGCTCATGGAAAAATGGAAGTAAAGTATGAGTATATTTTGGTGTGAAATTTTTCTTGATATCTATGCATAGGTTTTTCGTGATATGTATTTCCATGAACTTTATGAAGACTCCTTGTAATAGAGACCCTGACCAATTAATTCCAGGGGGAACACAAATGAGATGTACATTTAATCTATTAAAAACTGTCAAACTGGGACCAAGAGTTGGTGTAATGGCTATGTCGCTGGACTCCCATGTAGTTCACCGCGGTTCGCGTGCCAGACCCGGTGGTTTAAACTCACGCCGGGCGCGTGTGCGTGTGTGCCCAAGATCCCAAGAGGAGAATGGAGGAGAAGGGATTGCGGCGTGGCCATTCCCCTGGGGGATGATTTCTTGCTTTCTGTCTCTCTGTCTCTCTCTGTCTTTCTGGCAAGCGCAGTGCCCTATAGCAAAAACCTCTTAAAAAAAAAAAAAAAAACTGTCAAACTATATTTTCAAGTGGTTGTACAATTTTGTCCTCCCCCTAACAATGTGTAAGAATTCTAGTTGTTTTACCTCCTCACTTAACATTATCACCTATACTTAGTGTTAATTTTAGCCATTCTAGCGGGTGTTCAGTGTTACCTCATGGTCATTTTAATTTGCATTTCTAGTAGGGTGAATGATATTGAGCATTTTTTCATGAGCTTGTTCTCTTTTATAAAATGTCTATTGACATCGCTTGCTCATTTCCTATATTAGGTTGTTTGCTTTTTAAATGACTGATTTGTAAAAATTCTTGATATATTCCGGATATAGGTTCTTTGTCAGATATTTGAGAGAATATTTTCTGCCAGTGCTATTCACTTTCTAGTAGTATTTGGTAGATAATTTTGATCATGTCCAATTTACTATTTATTTTATGGTTAACCTTTGTGTATGTGTGTGTGTGTGTGTGTATGGTGTATGTGTGTGTATGTGTGTATGTGCGTGTATGGTGTATGTGTGTATGTGTGTACATGTGTGTATGTGTGTACATGTGTATGTGTGTATGTGTGTGTGGTGTATGTGTGTGTATGGTGTGTGTACATGTGTGTGTTTGTGTGCATGTATGTGTGCACACGTGTGTATGTGTGCATGTGTGTTTGTGTGTATGTGTGTGGTGTATGTGTGTGCATGTGTGTATATGTGTACCTGTGTATATGGTATATGTGTGTGTACATGTGTGTATGGCGTGTGTACATGTGTGTATGTGTGTGTTTGTGTGTGGTATATGTGTGTACATGTGTGTATGTGTGTACATGTGTGTATGTGTGTGTATGCGTGTGTGTGCATGCGTGTGTGTGTGTCTGTCCTATATGAGAAAAATTGCACTACACCAAGAGGAGAGAGAGAAACACAGTCTCCTATTTTTTTCCTTGTGGAAACTTTGTAGCTTGGCTTTTACGGTTAGGTCTATGATCAAGCTCAAATTATTTTTTGTAAATTATGGGAGTTTTTTCCTAATGCCTAGTTGCTAATATCTAGTTATATCTTCATTTGTTGAAAAGACTATTATTTCTCCCACTGAAATACTTTGCTGTATCTCGGTCAAAAAGTAATTATCCGTATGTGAGTGGCCGTAGATTGTAGACTCTCATTCTTTATAATAGTACCCTTGTCCTTTCAAGTAGTAGCGGGCATTTGGGTGGTTTCTAGCTTATGGCTCTGATGAATAGTACTACCATAAACATTATAGTACATACATTTCGGTGAATATGCGTACACGTGTATACTCTGCACAATAAAGCTTTAAAAATGAAGCAAAGACGTTGTTTCCTGACGTACAAAATTGCATGTTTTGATTGAGAAAGCATTTGCCAGAGGATAGGCAGCCTTTGCTATACAAGAGAGGAAAACAAGCAATTTTCCTTTTAGGACGGGGTATTACCCTGTGTTGCTGGCTTTATCGTCCATGGCCACACGGAGTAGGACGCACAGGCAATCCTTGTTCTGTAAAGACAGGGAGCCTCATGGGTAAAAGCCGTTTCCGAGGCGTTCAGTGCGTGACCATTGGTACCGCTCTGCTTTTTACGGTGCCATACATTCAAAATTTAAGCAAGTATTTGAATCATCAACCCACTTCTCACAAACTGCAGTCCCTGCCTTATAATTCCTAAAATAAGCTGAACACAATAAGGCAATCCCGTGGCATTGTCAAAAGTATACACAGATTTTGTGTGTGTTTTCCATTTAATTATTGAGCACTTAACCTTTTTCTCTTACTAGTCTATACCTTCTTTAAGCAATGTCATCTCTTTCCACGGCCTGGGTTGGCATGTTCATGGGTCCAGCTCAGACACTACCTCAAGCATCCAACAAGTGGCACACGTGAGAAACCACACTGGCCATCTTCCCCTTCAGGTATTTTCCTTTCTTGGTGCACCCTGATTATCAACCGGCACCACCATCCACCTACGTGCTTTTGCCAGCATTATGGATGGCATCCATGGTGCCTCCTCTCACCAGGTCCTGCCTAGTAGACATCTTAGCCATCTCTTAATTAATCTCATTTGTCCTTGTCCTCTGTCACTTCCTCAGTTTCAGGCACTATCGCCTGTTGTCTAGAATATTACAGTAGAACCCTGACTAGTCCTCCGCTCTTACCAGATATGTTTTCCAAATTCTAGCTAAAGTAATCTCTTAAAAACAGGACTTACAGGGTCAGAGGGTGGTGTGGTAGTTAAGGCACTGGATTCCTAGGTAGTTGGCCACGGTTCAAGTCCTGGATCTGGTAGCTTGAAAACCATGCCAGGTGCATGTGCTTGCATGCCCAAAGTCTCAGGAGGAGAATGGAGGAGAAGGGACTGCAGCAGGGCCACCCCCCCATCTCTGTCTCTCTAGCAAGTACACACACCCTATGGCAAAAACTTAAACATAAATAAATAAAACAAACAAACAAAAGAACGGATGCCATCTCTCTTCTAGTTAAATTCCTTTACTGAATCTCATTGTTTTTTGAAGAGCAAACCGACTCTACCAGTCGGAAACATACACTCTAGAACAATTTATATGACCTTCCTGGCCTAAATGTCTTTATATATAAATTGAGGAAAATAATATGATCTGTCTCTTTTGGTTGTTGTGGGAAATAAGTTAATATATGACAAGCAGGACTGGGCGGGAGAGAAGGCAGAGGTCCAGCCCAAGTCCCCATCTGGTTTGTGGCTCCAGCTTCACCTTGCACTGTCCTTGTCTTCACTGACGGCTGAGCTGGGCCTCATTAGAAGCGAGCCTGGGGGATTCCCACAAAGTGTACTCTCTACCCTAACTTCTCTCCCCGCCAACCACTACTGCCCTGACTCCTAATTAAAATATCCACCCCACCCCATCCAGACCACAGGGGGCCTCTCTGTTATGTGCTGTAGCAAACAGAATTCATAAAGCTGCCGAGATTTGCCAGATTTTATTATATTAATGCAATGAAAAGTTGCTTTCCTGCAGAGCACCCAAAAAATAATCTGAAATCCGTTATTCTTACAATTGAGTATACGAAACAGTAAAGCCCATGTCAAACTACAAGGACAGGTTTGGATGACGGAAGACACTCGGCCTCGGCACCGTGTGTGTATGGGGGCTGAGAGTCCCTTGTAGGTCTGAGCTTAGGGAGGACCCAGCCTCCTGTACACGGAGCTGCAACAGCGGCACCGCCTGCCCTGAATGCACACGGGGGACTCAGAGTCTGCACTGGGACTTGGGGGGGGGGGGAGGCCCAGCTCTTACCACGACTGTCCCGGTGGAAATTAGTCCTGAAGCACTCTACTCAGAAGTTGGTGTTTATCATCATGATTTGCTTCTGAAAATAGCTTCCAATTTCTAAAACCATGTTCTCTTAAATGGCCAGTTTTATTTGTACCTCACTTTTCAGTAAGTGAATTGGACAATTAATCACAATATGAAATTACAGAGACCCTATTCACCCTGTGTATTTTAATAAGTTTTCATTGCCTACAATTCTTAGTCTCTCAGTATTTTCTTTTCTTTTTCTTTCTTTTTTTTTTTTTTTAATAAATGGGAAAGGTTAGGTTAAATAGGATTTATGTGTGGAGCGGTAAGGCGGGAGAAAGAAGTGATAAATGCTCACTTTGGAGCATGGACGTAGAAGCATTGGCAGCTAACGAGTACACACCAGAAAGTGTGGAGAGCCTGGGTCCAGATGAAGCACTGGTCTTGGTACTTGGACCCTGTCATGAAGCCAGGTGGCAGCCTGTGCCACGGGACCTCGGTTTTGCTGCAAGATCAGAAGTACAGACTCGCAGAGAGGGCCAAGCTTACATGAGTAAATGCCAAATGCCTTCCTTGGTATCCAGGAAGAGAGACCCAGGTTGCTGGTGAGCTGGGGTATTTTCTAGTTCTGGGGCTGAGAGGAATGGAATGAGGCAGAAGTTGTGTGTCTGCACCATCAGCCGTCCCTGGGAATCCACCTGGAGGCCTTCTCTGCTGGGCAGGCTCAGTGACTCGAGGAAGCTCATGTTTTACACTTCACTAGGTATAGCATATTTAAGGTCATGACTTCATGGCTCAAATGAATGCCCACCCTCTGGCACGTAAGCTCCATGGGAGGAGTGTCATGTGCATTCAACGTGGTATTCTCAGTGCCCAGAGAATGGTAAATGTGTCATAGACACTCAGTAAATCCTTACTGGATTAGTGCTCTTGGGTTTAATTATTACAGAGCATATGCTACATTAAAGTGTAGTCATTACGATTACTTGCGTAAACTCTAACCGAGGCAGCTGTGGAGGTGTGCTGTTCTGATCTAAAGGGAAAAAGCCAAATATTATCTCCGAAGAGACAGTTAAGGCATGTGACAAAATTCAATCCCAATTTACTTTTTAATTTTGCCAGAAGGCATGTGCACTCATTGGAGAGAGACAGAGAAAGCAAGAAGGCACCCTCCATAGGGAATGGTGAAGCCATAATCCCTTCTCCATCTCTCCATTCTGTTGGGATTTCAGGCACACACACACACACACGCTGGATGTGTTTCTCAAGATGCGAGGATCAGGACTGGAACCACACAGTTGGCCATGTAGGATCCAGCCACTTTAACTAACGGCTGGCCCCAACTCTCATTCTTGCTTTTTACAAAATATTCTTGGGGGCATCAGGTGGAGAGTAATTAAGGTGCTAGACTCCCACATGGCTCACCATAGTTCAAGTCCTGGATCCGGCAGTTGGAAACAGGCCAGGGGCATTTGAGTGCATGCCCAAAATCTTGAGAGGAAACTGAAGAAGAAGGGATTGTGGCATGGCCATCCTCCTAGAGAAGGTTTGTCACTTTTTCTCTCTCTGTCTCTCTCTGTCCCTCTGGTGAGTGCACGTGCCCTATGGCAAAAATCTCTCTCAAATATATATATATATATATATATATATATATATATATATATGTACATATATATATATATGTATATATATGTATATGAATACACACACACACACACACATATATATATATATATATATATTCTCAATCAACTAAAAGAGTAGGGAATTTCTTCAACTTAATAAAGGGAAGCTATTAAAAAGCCACAGCAACATCATTCTTTTACTGATATGATGCTGAATGTACTTCACTTACATCCACTAAGAATAGGCTAATCTGTTCTCATTCCTTCTACTCAATAGTGTATTAGAATTTTAACCAATGTAATAAAGCAAAAAAAGAAATAAAATTATTTATATTGGAAGGAAAGGCATGAAATTGTCTTTATTTGTAGACGACTTGATTGTGTAAGTGAAAAACCCATGGAATATCCAAAAATATACTAGAACTAATAAGACCAACATCTAAAAATTAATTGTGCTTTTTATTATACTAGTGATAATCAATTTAAAAATTGCAGTAGGGCCAACAGGTGCCATGGCAGTTAAGGTGCTAAATCCCACATGGCCAATTGTGTGGTTCAAGCCTCAGTCTTGGAGGCTGAAGAATCACACCAGACCCATGTGCATACATGGCCAAAATCCCAAGAGGATAATGGAGGAGAAGAGACTGTAGCATGTCCATCCCGCCTGGGAATGATTTTTCACTTTCCCTTTCTCTTTGTCTCTCTCTGTATCTCTCCAGTGAACATAGGCACCCTATCTCAAAGAAAAAAAAAACTTATAAAAAATAGTTACAGCGAAAAAACATTTAAAAACAGCATCAGGCTGGCTCCATGGCCCTGTAGTTAAGATGACCAGATCCCACATACCCGGCTGCAGTTAGAGCCATAAAAAGATGCTGAATGTTGTCAAATGTATACTCTGCACCTATTAATATGATGGTATAATTTCTGTCTCTAGTTTAGCTAATTATTGATTTGCACACATTGGACTATCCTTGCATCTCAGGGATAAGTTCCCTTTGATCATGGCGTGTGGTGTCTTTAATGTGCCGTTGAATGCAATTTGCCTGGTTTTCTGGAGGGTTTTTGCACCTATGTTCACGAGGGATATGGGAACTGTAATTTTCCTTTCTTGTGCTGTACTCGGTTGGCTTTGATACCAGGGAAACGCTGGCTTCGTTTGGAAGTGTTCTCTCCTCTTCAGTCTTTCAAAGTAGTTTGAGTAGGATTGGCATTCGTTCTTTTTAATTGTTTGGCAGAATTTGTCAGTGAAGCCATCTGGTTCTGGTCTTTTCTTTGTTGGGAGGTTTTTGATGACTAATTGAGTCTTCTTACCATTATCGGTCTGTAGAGATTTCCTGTCTCTCATGATTTAATCTTGAGAGGTTGTATGTTTCCAGGAATGTATCCAATGCTCCCAGGTTCTCCAATTTTGGCATAAACTGCTCGCAGTAGTCTCTTATGACCCTTTGCATTTCTGTGGTATTAGTTTTGATGTATCCTCTTTCATTTATAATTTTATTTATTTGAGCCTTCTCTATTGGGGGGGGGCAGTCTAGCTAAAGGTTTTTCAATTTTGTTTAGTTTTCCAAAAAGAAAAAAACCAAGAAGTTTCATTTATCTTCTCTTTTATGTTTTCGGTCTCTATTTCATTTACTGCTCTGATCTTTACTATTTTCTTTTTTCTGCTTTGAGCCTAGTTTGTTTGTTCTTTCTTTTTTTTTTTTCCTAGTCCTTGAAGTATAAAGTTAGGCTATTTAAAACCTTTTATTTTCTTAATGTAGGGGTTTATCATTATAAATTTTCCTCTTCAAACTACTTTTCCTATGTCTCTTAAGTTTTGATATGCTTTATTTCCATTTTTGTTTCAAAAAGTATTTTTTAATTTCCTCTTTAGATTTAATTTAATTTAATTTCCTTTTCTTAGACCCCTTGGTTATTCGAGATTATGTTGTTTTATTTATGCAAATCTATGAGTTTTTCCAATTTTCCACTTATTGTTGATTTCTAATTTCATACCAACATGGCAGAAAAGGATGCTTGAAAGGATTTCAATCGCCTTAAAATCTTTAAGATCCATTTTGTGGCCGGACCTAGAGTCTGGACTTGAGAAAAACGTGAGTTGTGCTTCTGCTGAACACAAGTTCTGCGCGTGTCCAGGAGGTCCATCTTGCTAGCGTTGTTTATCTGTTGTTTCACTACCACCAGAAACGAAGGCAGAAGTAGACAGCAACACAACTTCTGGTCGCATTTGCTTTACCTGTTTAGGTGTTCCGATGGTGGGTGCATGTGTATTTCTGTCTTAGCTTCTTATTAGTTACCTTCTTTGTCTCTTGTGACAGTTTTTATTTTTTTTTTAAGAGACTTTTTTTTTTTTTTTTGGAGAGGTTTTCGCTATAGGGCGCGTGCACTAGCCAGACAGACAGAGAGAGACAGAGAGACAGAAAGCGAGAAATCACCCCCCAGGGGGGATGGTCATGCTGCAATCCCTTCTCCTCCATTCTCCTCTCGGGATCGTGGGCACGCACGCACACGCGCCCGGCGTGAGTTCTAAGCCACCGGGTCCAGGACACGAACCGCAGTTGACCACGTGGGAATCCAGCGACATAGCCATTAGGCTAACTGCTGGTTCCCAAGAGACTTTTGCTATAAGGTGCGTGTTCTGGCGAGTGTGTGTGTGTGTGTGTGTGTGTGTGCCCAAAATCCCAGGAGGAGAGTTGAGGAGGAGGGACTGTGATGTGGCCATCCCCCACAGGGGATAATTTCTCACTTTCCCTCTCACTGTGTCTGTTTCCCTCCAGCGAGTACACAAGCCCTATGGCAAAAACCTTATATTAAAAAAAAAGAATAAGAAAAAGAACAAAGCTTTCCCCCTTGTTTCTCCTCCTTCCCGGACTCCTGCCCGGCTACAGTGGGGGGAACTCCAGAGTGCTGAGGGTGCTCGCTGGGGGTGTCTAAGGTTACGAGCTGTGGGTCTGGCCCCGGCCTCCTGGCGAAGCTCACAGCCATGATCTACGGCGAGGGAAGGCGACTGTTGTCTGGAGTGGGACAGCGGTGGTGGGAGGAAGGCAGCAGGTGGGCAGAAACTGCAGCCCTCGGTCACGTCCCTCCCTCGGCTCCGAGCACCCTCCGTCCCCTGCTCCCAGCTGCCCCAAGTGCTCAGCCGTGCCCACCGCCTCCGTGTTCTGGATAGAGTGAGGACCGAGCGTCTCGTGTCCTTCATGGCTGAGCACTCTCTGTCCTCCCTTGTCCCCACGGAACCATGATGGGCAGCAGGTCTCTGGTGAGCTGACCTTCTCCCAGGTGCGGGCAGCACAGCTGAGCTGGAACCACCTTTGGCTTGTTCCTGCATCTGCTCTCAGACGATTTTGCTCCAGAAGAGTACCCGGCTGACTTCGCGACTCCGGTCCCCAACCTACATCCTGAAAGCCATCCTCTCTGTGGGTCTCCCGGGCGCCCACGTGGGCACTCTCACCTGTGGGCTGTTGACACAGCATTCCGTGGGAGGACGAGGGCCGAAAACTGCCGCTCTGCCACCTTGCCCGGTCACTCTCCCTTTCTGGCAGTTTCTTAAAATGTTAAACTCACACTTAGCAGACGGCTCAGCCATCTCACTGCTAGGTACTCGAGAGGGGAGACTTGTACTCGGTGTCACACGGGCCATCCTTGCCATACCCCGAGCTGAAACCTGCACTGACGAGCGCCCCAGGTTGTGGTGTCCCTTCAGCACCCAGTACTGCTCAGCAATGCAGACAGCTCGGCCACCGTCTGGGGTGAGGGAGGCAGACAGGCAGGAGGGACAGCACAGGAGCAGGAGTCATGGGCAGGAATACGCTGCTACCCTGAGGGAGATGCTGGCTTCACAGTGTGTAAAGACAGGGCCCTTCCAAAAGTTCCTGGAGGGCCAGCTGGTGGCGGGGTGGTTGAGGTGGCTGGTACCCCCAGGGCTGACTTTGCGGTTCCTGTCCCCAATCTAGTGTCTTGAAAACCATGCCAGGCACATATGCATGCATGCCCAAAATCCCCAAAGGAGAATGGAAGAGAAGGGATTGCAGCATGGTCATCTTCCTCAGGAGTGATTTCTTTCTTTCTTTCTCTGTCTCTCTCCAGTAAAAGCATATGCTCTATAGCAAAAAGAAAAAAAATAATTTTGGAAAATGGAATTCAAGTACAAATTAATTTGGGGGCCAAATATTTTGAAATGTATATACAGTTTTGTTTTTTTTGAGAGAGGTTTTTTTTTTTTTTTTTTTTTTTTTTTTTTTTTTTTGCTATAGGGTGCATACACTCGCCAGACAGACAGACAGAGAGACAGAAAGCGAGAAATCACCCCCCGGGGGGATGGTCACGCCGCAATCCCTTCTCCTCCATTCTCCTCTCGGGATCTTGGGCACGCACGCACACGCGCCCGGCGTGAGTTTTAAGCCACTGGGTCCGGGACGAGAACTGCGGTCAACTACATGGAAGTCCAGTGACATAGCCTTTACGCTAACTGCTGGTCCCTATACAGTTTTTTCATAATATACGTCCTCTGTGAACTCTTCAATGATTTTTCATGTGTCAAACTTTATCAAATTGTGTAACTTAAATATGTAGTTATAAATTGTTTATCTGTTATGCTTCAAATGTGTATTTTTTAAAGCAGTATGTTGTGGTGAGTTTTGATTACCCACATTCTTCATAGAAAGGCATGATCCTTTTTAAACACTGGAACACCAAGGTTTTTTCTAACCAAGAATTTATTTGGTGACTCATAGATGACATTAGGTCAGATTAGGTTAGTGCTAGAGTCATTGCTTTATGGAGGTAAAGGCAAACAATATTGGCTTCAGGAATGATTTACTCTCTTATTTCAAATGCCCAGAGGCAGCCAGCACAGTGCTGTATAACAGTTCCACAAAGTTGTCAGGGACGCTGGATTTTATAAATTTAGTTCCTTTAAGAATTAAGGTAGTTCCTTAGAATGCCAGTCCTCACAAGTCAGCCCAGACTGCCTTATAATTATTCATGAATTTGGTGGCTTTTGTTCATAAAAGGACTCATAAGTCCAGCGTTTTCCCTGTGGAATCAATAAAGTGTACTCACAGGGTGGGACTAGGTTACAGTAAGTAAGAGGACAGGCCATCGTGTGTCTTCTAAAAGGGAATGTTTGTGCGCCTCAGCGGGATCCTTTTGCCATCCTTCTATCACTGAAAGGGCAGAGATTATCTTCCCACGTGGGCATGATATACCCCCAGATTCAGGAGGGTGTGTTTACCTGCTTTCGTCACTCGTGTCTACTTGTGCTGCTCTCTGAAAGACACAGGGGTGGCTGTTGCGAGTGCCGCTGCTGCCACCCAGAGAGCTTGGGCCACATGCACATGACGACAAATTCTTTCTTTTTTTTTTTTTTTTTTTTTTTTTTTTTTTTGGGGGGGGGAGGTTTTTGCTCTAGGGTGTGTGCACTCACCAGAAAGACAGAGAGAGAGAAAGACAGAAAGTGAGAAATCACCCCCCAGGGGGGATGGCCACACCACAATCCCTTCTCCTCCATTCTCCTCTCAGGATCTTGGGCACGCATGCACATGTGCCTGGCGTGAGTTTAAGTCACCAGGTCTGGGACTTGAACCGCAATCGGCTACATGGGAGTCCAGCAACATAACGCTATGAGGACAAATTCTGACTACTTGTTCCTGTTCCAAAGTTGTCTCCAAGAGGTCTGGGTGAGTCAGACCTAGAAACCTTAACAGAGGCCTGCCAACGTGAGCAGAGCCTTAATGGACCACTTGGGCCCACTGACAGGGCGTGCTGCGTCCTGACTGGCCGAGCGTTTCACAATGCAGAGTAAGCCTTCTTCTCTCAGAGCAGTGAAACATTCTGCTGATTTCTTGCAGGAACAGACTTACATTTTTCATTAACTGACTACTAACCTAAGAATTTCAAACTCAGAAGCAGCAGATGGTGTAGCAGTTATGTCGCTGGACTCCCACATGACTGACTGAGGTTCAAGTCCCGGATCCGGTGGCACACCAGGTGCACGTGCATGCGTGCTCAAGGTCCCTGGAGGAGAATGGAGAAGGGACTGCAGCATGGCCACCCCCGGGGATGATTTCTCACTTTCCCTCTCACTGTCTCTGTCTCTATTTCTCTCCGAAGGCTGCATGCGCCCTGAGGCAAAAAAAAAAAAAAAAAAAAAAAAAAAAAAACTCTAAAAGAAAAAAAAAATACCTATAACCTACAAGCCTCTGCCTGCAGATGGTCCACCTCTCGGGGCCAGGCCAATGTAAAATAAGACTACGTGGAGTGGCACTGTCCCGCTCTCAGGACTGTGGGAAAGGAGCCACTGTCCCTCAGCGCCCCCAGAAACACGTCCATCTTTGCCCGGGTTGGAACTCAGCCCTGTGCTGAGTACATCGCATTAATTAACTTCCGCAGGGCTGGTTGTTTCCATGCACGGAACCCTGGCCGCAGGTAGAACTTGGCAGTCGGAGGCAGCTCCCACCCTTCGAATCCTGGCCCCTCGGGAAGAAGGTTCTCTCATTTTAGCGACTAGAGACTTAAATTTATGAGAACCCAGTCCTCCCAAATTGCTGAAATTCCTAAATCCCCTGGGTGAGAACAGGGACGGGACGAGTGGGCAATAAGAGAGCCCCCTGGACACAGGAAACTCCGCTTTCTCGGCCTTGGGCCTTGGCTGCTCAGCACCACCGGTTCCCATGGTTTACTCGTGCTCGGTTTGATAGGGGATTGAGCGCCCAGAGGTATCAACCAGGGCCTCTCGGAGTTCAGAGTGCGGGGTTAGTTTCGTGTGTGTGTGTGTGGGGGAGGGGGTGCTGGAATATTAAAATATGAAAAAATGGGACATCCGGAATGACTGAGTAAAGAAATCAATGGTTGAAATATATAATTCAGTTTTTTGGAGCGTCTGGAAATTGTCCTAAGAGCATACAGCAGACGGAGACGCATTCTTCCCAGAAAGGCGCCCGCCGCTCGGTAGCAGGAGGTCTGAGCCCAGAACGTGCTCCACTCCGTCCCAGCCGAGTCCCTGTGGGCAGAGAGCCCGCGGGGGCGCTAGCGAGCTGCGGGAGCCGGGGCGTCGCCCCCCCGCACTGGGCACCCGCGCTGGGCACCCCGCGGGGCTCCGGCCCGGCCCGCTGCTCCAGAGGCCCGGCTCCCGCTCCGCCCCCGCCCCCGCTCCCGCCCCCGCTCCCGCCCCCGCTCCCGCTCCGCCCCGCGCCCGGCCGCGTCTGCAGAGCCGCGGACCTTGACGAGCGCGCTCACCCGGCCGCTTTCGCAGGTGCAAACGCAACCGCCTGAATCGCTCAGTAAACGACCGCCGCCGCGAGCCGCGAGGAGTGCACGCCGCGCTGAGCGGACTGCCGTGGAAGACGAGGCCGGGCGCGGGGCAAGGCCTTGGCGGGGGCGCGGATCCGGGCACGCGACAGGAGCGCCCTCCTTCCCGCAGCCCCGCCTGCACTGGGCTCCCGCGCCGGTGCCGCCCCTGGCTCTGGAGGCGCTGGGCCCTGACCAGCCGGAACTGGGCCGGCCCTCTTGGCCCAGGTCGGAGGGACGCGGGGCAGGAACCCGCAGCGGTGCTGATGGCTCCATCCCAGTGAGGCCTTGGATGGACTCGCGCAGTCCCTGCGTGGGGCCGGCGCAGGCCTGGCCCTGGGCAGGCTGGGTCTCCCCGCCCTTTCCCAAGACAGAAGTCAAGTCACGGCCTAATTCCCCACCCTCTCACAATATATATCTATAATTCAATTTTTTTGGAGGTTCTGGAAATTCGACAAGCAGGCGCCTGATATTTTTCTTCACCACCAACCCCAGGTTGAAAGCAGTCTATTCCAGACTCAGTGGAGGGCTCTCTCAACTTGAAAAGCCGGGAACCCCAATAGGACAGGACAAGCTGACAAGACCAGAGGCCGCTCTCCCTAGCCCAGAGCCCGCTCAGAAGAGAACATCGCTTTGGGACAGTGGGCCCCTGCGGCCAGCTCCCTTTGGGTGCCCAGAGGACTTTTCCCAGGGGAAAAGAAGACCGTTGAAACAAAGAGCTCCGCAGCCCTGTCTGCGGTGGCCGACTTACTTGGAACAGGAAGTGGAGAATTCTGTGCCCAAGGACACTGTCAACTGTGGTAGACCTTGGCCAGGACCGGCCTGGCAGTGGGCCCTCCTGTGTGCTGTGATTGCTCCCCAGAGGTGGGAGATCTCTGTACGCAGGCAGCATTCGGTTTTATATGGGCCCTCCCAGAGAAAATGTACGGGTGGACGTGGTACGCTAGAGTGTAAAAGCTGTGGCTGAAGGCTGCATATTTGGGAGTCATCAGCGTGTTTGTATTAATGGGGTGTGTGTCAGTGGATTACCTAAGAAGAATGTTTAAATGAGAAGGAAAAAAATCAGATTTCTAATCTTGAGCAACTGAAGACAAATAACACAGGGGGAAGTACAAGGGCTTGAGCAAAAATTCTGAACTCTGCCCTGTCCTAATTAAAAAGTGTGACTGTGAAGGATTGTGGGGCATTGCGGAGCTACCCAAAAGACAGTTAGTGTCAGGCACAGTGACAGCATGAGGAGTGAGGAGCAGGTGGCCTGCTGGGACAGATCGGTGGCTTCCATTGCCAGCCCTGCCACGGCCTAGCTTTACCCAGAAGAAGCCATGCCAGCTCTCTGATTCTGCCGTTACTGGAGGGGAGGCGATGTGACGGAACAACTGGTTCTTGGGCCCGGATCTCTGAGACTGCAGACCTGACCCGAAATATAAAGACCACAGCCATGGTGAAAGTATGAAAAAATGAGCTTTAATAGTTACTCTCAGAAGCGGGCTGAGTGGACAAGTTACCAAGTGGCAGGGGCTAGGGTTTTCTTCTACCGAGGGGCCTTGTCACGAAGACTCAGGAGGGAGGCCTGTCATTGTGACCACCTCTATTGTTTGCTTTCCGGGCTTTGGTTGAGCCTGTGCATTTCTTGCCTGGTAAGAGGAAGACAAGTGCCAGGGAGGGGAAGCCGTGTGCACGCCCAGTGTGGACCTCGAAGGTGTGAGCGTGCACACAGGGACGATCTTGCCCACACCGACAGAGTCCCTCCAGAGTAGGTTATATAGCAGCCAGGCGTCAGGGGTGTCTGAGTATGTGTGTTGTCATGAAAGGCGGAGGAAGTTACACTCTCCAGATCCCCCGGTAACAGTTTGACAGCAAAGCCCAGCTAACTCTGCTGGCACCAGCAGCCTGACAACCGTGAGCTATGCGTTGGGCACCCTTTCCTGGGAGCCTCGGGACTTCGGCTCGTCACCAGCTACCGCCTCCTCGCACACTGCCTCTCCGCGTCCATGAGAAAGGAAGGTGCTGAATAAATGGTCTTTGTACTTCTGCTCAGCCACGCAATTCTAGCCCTCAAATTTAGCCCACCACTCTCAATCCTTATGCCACCAAATGATGTCATATCTCATCACTAGCTTTTGTTTATTATGTTTCTTGAACATAAACTATGCTTCCCGGAAACATAAAGTCTCCCCTACCTATCTAATAGCATTTATAATATTTTGGTTCCAAATACAGAAATCCCAGGTCAAACTGCCCCAAAGAATAGATGAATTTGTCAGTGTATGTGACTAAAAGATGCTAAACTGTGTCCAGTTCCAAGTGTGAAGAGTCTCATTTCTCTGCCTTTCTGTCTGCCCTGTGCTTCTCTCTTACCAGGTTTCCTCTTAGACTTGCCTCCTCCCGCTGTAGTGCCTACAGTCTCTTGCTTTACATCAGTACCCATGGTACTAGCAACTCACAGGAAATACCACGAGTATCCTGGAATTCTCAAAAAAATGCTCAAGATTTATACAGACTCAACTTGTGTCTGTGCACAGAAAAATGACTTCAGTCTGGGTTACTGGAAGTAGGTAAAATACAAAGGACGGGGTGGACCGACGGGAGTGTGCCAGAGAGCAGGGGAGGGACCGCTCTCACTCAGACTTCATGCTGTGACTCAGCAGGTGTGAGGGAGGGTACAATCACAGTACCTTCTACGTAGAAGCATCTGGAGATGGCAGAATCTTGTGTCCTTCAGGCCTTCAGATGCCACCTCTTTTCACGAGGCCCTTCATTCACAAAGGAAGTATACTGCTTGCCACCTTCGGTCCATATTCTCCATGCTGCATGTACTTTAGAATCTATTTCTGAACTAAGCTTCTTCACGTCAGAAGCTATGAGGGTCCTTCAGAAAGTGCAAATGATTAAAAACAAACAAAAACAAAACAAAACAAAACACCTGTCTGGATTTCAAAAAATTTTTGCACCGAAATAAACTTACTCTTTTTTTCATTTTCTATCAACTTTTTGAAATCTCCTGAGATGTCCTGTGTATCTCTGAATTTTCCACTCTTCCAAAAGAGCCTAGCTTTATTGTTGCTTAATAAATATTTATTGAATTAAATATAGGTAATAAGTCCTGGATAACTGAGAAATGCAGTTTATTTTTTCTTCTATCACTTCTCAGGATGCAAAAATCCTCTACTTTATTTATATGGAGAAATACCAGAAGCATAAAATGAATAAAAAAGATCTTTGAGCAATACTTCTTAACATTTGAAATATCTTAATAGCTTATTAGTTCACCTGGGCACTTAGGACTCCTTAAGATGGTGAGTGACAGGGTTTTGAACTCTAACCACTTTGCTGTGGATGCTTAATTTTCCCTGCCTTACTGCAAGCACTGAATTCATGGAGTGAGGGCTAAAATGTAAATAAATCAATCACCACATTTAGAATGATTGAAGACTGTTCTTTCTGCCTTCACAAAAGGGGAAAGGGGAAGGTTTTTGGTAACTAATGATCTTGACTCTAGTTTTAATAGTCCATGATAGTCCATGAAGGTCTACTCTAAAAGTAAAGATAAACACCCTTGAGAGAAAGAATAACGAGGATTTGAGGGGAGAGTATTTGTGTGGGGAGAGGTAGAGAAGTTCTTAGGAAGACAGGAGGGAATAAGCCAAGCAGAAGTTTTGTCAGGTCTGGGGTGGTTACTTTTAAGTATCTACTAGGCTGGATTAAGGAGTACCTAGAGGGCTGCTAAAGCATTATTTATGGTGCGTCTGTGAGGCTGTTTCCAGAGGAGATTAACACGTGAGTGGGAGGACGGAGGGGTCAGCGGGCAGAGGCACCATCCAGTCAGCTGGGGGCTGCATGAAACAGAAGGGCATGAAAGCAAGCACTCTCTCTCCTGCCTCTTTTTCTCTCTTCTTCTCTTGCTGTCGGACATCAGAACTCAATTTTCTGACCTTTGGATTGTGACCTTGAACTGGTGGCCTCTGAGGGCTCTGAGTGTTCTGTCATTGGTCTCCTTGGTTCTCAGGACGTCTGATTTGGAGAGAACCATGACTTCTCTGGTTCTTCAGCTTGCACACAGCCTATCACAGGACATCGCAGCCCCCATACTCATGTGTGCAAACTCCTCTAACGAATTCCTCTCATTTATCTACATTTCCTATTTTCTCTGTCTCTCTGGAGAACCCTGACCCAATACAAGGACTTCACCTGTACCTACACACCCCCACTCAACCTGGTGTTGTGCACAAGGGTGGAACAATGCATAGAAAGTGCTAGTGACCACGAAAATTCATGTCGGAGCCAATCTTGAATAGCCAACCCCCAAGCTTTCACACAAGAATGTTCTTAAGCCACCTACAGGCCTCAGAAGACTTGATCATCCACTCTGCACTTCCTCCCATCTGCACTAGTGCAGCAGCAATATACTTCTCAGAAGGAGCAATGTCCATCCACCCATAAGTCCCAGGCCTGCCCTTAGTATATCAAATACCATAGGCATAAAATGTCCCCAAACAGCTGTAAGACCAAATAGAACAGCAAAAAACAGTCCCATATCTGTTCCCAAGGGACTCGGAAAGCAAGTTCAAGACCCATAACTGGGGCTAGAGTTAGCTAATTTTAAAACATCAAGTCAAATATAATCATATTTGTTTCCAGAATTTGAATAATAAATTTATTCCCTGAAAAAACTAGAGCCCCTCCCCCCCCGAAATATTATAAAACTGAAGATCGTGGGTTAATTCAGCTCACAGTTTGCAGGTCCCACCTAAAGGGTGGCGTCTGATGTGAGTCTTCTTGCTAGTGGAAACTTGGCATCTGATGAGACTGAACAATGGAAAGCACAGCGTGTTTCTGTCTGCCAAATCCCCTCTCTTCATACACCCACTCAGTCACAGAAGCCCCATCCTGATGCCTAATCACTTCCCAAAGACCACACCTTTCAACACCATAATCAGATTGAGGCTCCTCTTAATACCTTCACAATACAACCAAATTCCAACACATGACTTTGGGGTGGACATAGTCAAACCATAGCAATTTGTTCCGGCCCCCTATATTCATTTACTTCTCACGTACAAAATAGTTCCAAAAGTCTTAACTTGTTCCAAACCCAATTTAGGGGTTCAAAGTCCAAAGTCTCATCTGAGAATCAGGGCAAACTCCTTCCAGCTGTAAGCCTGTGAAATAAAATTAATTACATGCTTCTAAAATACAGTGACAAAATAGGCATTAAGTAGAAATTCTTGTTCCACAAGATGAAAAAAAAAAGTAATAGGCTTCAAGGAAGTCTAAAACACAAGAGAACAGACATTAAGTTTTAAAGATCCAGAATAATTTATTTTCCCTCCTTGTGCCACATCCTGGATGCACTGGTGTGGGGGCTGGCCCTCAAAGCATCGGGCAGCCTTACCCCAGTGGCTTTTCCAGGTTCAGTATATGCTTCAGTTGTCTCCATTTTGGGTCTTGTGGCTATAGTTCTCTAAGATCAGCATTGCACGCTACTGCCTCAACAGATCGGGGGATCTCTAGTGCAGTCCTACTATGGCTCCATGAGGTATTTCCCTAGTGGGGGCTTTCTATAGTGGCTCTGTACCTATGGCTAGTCTCTGCCTAGGCTGCCAGGTAGTCCAAAACATCCTGTGAAATGTAGACAGAGGCCATGATGTCTGCACAGCTCCTTAAACCTGTAAACCTGTTAACGTTAAACCTGTGAACTTCCAGGTGGATATGACCAATGTGTGCCTCTTGCTAGTTCTGGAGTAATAGGAACAGTGGCAGTCCAGCTGCATCTGGGGTCACTTGAAGCACATCCAGGGTCAAGGAATATGCCACTGGGGTGTGGTTGAATAGAGCCCTGGGATGGCTTAGGACAAAGAGCCCACCTTGGATCAGTCTCCTGATCATATCATTCTTATCTCTTAGGTCTCTGAGTCTATAATGAAAGAGACAGCACTGAAGATCTCTGAAATGCCCTCAGGACCTTTCTCCTATTGTCTTGCCAACTAGCATCTGGACTCCTTCTACCAGCATGAATCTCTTTAGCAACTGGTTGCTCAGCTACACTTTTAGTGGTTCCCACCACACACATTTTTTTTTTAATGCTTTGCCACATGACTAGGTGTGAATTTTTCCAATTTCACTCTCATTTGCTTTTCTCCCACATTTTACTGAAGTCACTACACAACAGCCTAAGCACTTCATCATTCAGAAATTTCTTCTGCCAAAGACTCTAGGATATCACTCTTAAGTTTGGTATCCTACAAAATCCTAGAGAATGGACACTGTACAGCCAAATCCTTTGCACCACTATAACAAGCATGACCTTTTCCCCAATTTAAAATACGATATTCTTTATTTGCATCTTTAGAATAGCCATTACTACCCATTTCTTTCGGCATTCTGGTTACAGCTACTTAATAAATTTCTAAAAATTTCCCCTTTCCCTAGTCTTCTCATCTTCTGACTTTCCATCAGAATATAGGCTTTTTCTAGTATGCTCCTCTAAATTCTTCCAATCTCTACCCACTACCCAGTTCAGAGATGCTTCCCCATTTCCAAGTATTCAGTATTAACAGCAAGCCTTCTTCTCTGGTACTTTCTGTCTCAGTCTATCACTATGTTACTGAACAGAAACAACTGAGACTGGTGATTTTTTTAAAATAAAGGTTTATTTCTCTCGCAATTCTGGTTCTTAGAAAGTCCAAAGGGATGGGACCAGAATCTATCCAGCCACTGGTGTATCATAACATGGAAGGAAGAAGTGGAAAGTTTGGTAACTGCAAAGGAAGAAAACAACCTGTGGGCAGTCATCTTCTCATAAAAGCTCACCCTGTAGAAGGTAATCCCTGCCTGTGAGATTGAGAACTCACTTCCTTCCATGGACAGCATTATCCAGGACAAGTCTCCCATGATCCAAAACCGTAAACTAGGACCCACTTCTTAAAGGTTTCATTACATTGGGGACTAAACTTCCATCATATGACCCTTGAGAGACAAATCATATTCAAACAACAGCACAAAACTATTTTTAATATCATTAATCATGATAGCTTTTTATTATTTACTGTAGTTTTCACTATAGTTTTTAAGAATTGAAAGGCATATACATAAGAGATATTCTTTAGGCAGGACATTAAAACATCACAGTCTTTCCAGGATAGTTTACTCCTGAGTTTCCATCACTATATGTTGATGTATTTGTGAAAAATACCTCCCCGGAGGTAAAAGAACAAGTGTGCCAAGTACTGGTCAGTACAAGTTTATAAAAGCATTTTAATTTTAATTGCTTATATTCTTTATTATCCTAAATCCAGTCCAATGTGATCCAATGTTTCTGATAATTAAGGGTCTAGTTTAAATAATGATAGGGTGAGCCCCGCCAGTGGACAGGTGGTTAAGGCAGCTGGATCCCACATGGTCAACTGTGTTGTTCAAGTGCTTTTAAATAGATGGCTTTAAAACATTTTGGGTGCATGTGCACACATGCCCAAAATCTAAGAAGGAGAAGTGGAAAAGAAGGGATTGAAGTATGACCATGAACCACCAGGGGAGGGGTACTTTCTCATTTCCCCTTGCTGTCTGTCTCTTTCTCTCAATCTCTCTCACTCTTGCTGATAAACACTTGTACCTTCTATCAAATTAAAAAAGAAGAAGGAGGAGGAGGAGGAGGGAAGAAAAGAAGAAGAAGAAGAAGAAGAAAGAAGAAGAAGAAGAAGAAGAAGAGAAGAAGCAGCAGCAAAGGATGAACAGTGTCTGTGGCCATGTTGCTGATGATAGATAGCAACTCTCTTTCACTTCAGTCTCCAGTCTACCTCCTAAACCCGGAGACTTCATAATGAGTTCCTTCCATGTCCCAAACCCAGCAATACCGCAGTCAAGTTTTTAACCCTCTCTTCCTCTGACAGAAGAAATCTTTGCAAGAAATTTTTTTAAAAAAGAATTATTTTAACTTTATTTATTTATTTAGACCAGAGAAGGAAAGAGGGAGAGGGAGTAGGAGGGAGAGATAGGCAGAAAGTGAGAAAGCAAGCCGCCAGGCCCAGGACTCGAACCGCGGTCGGCCATGTGGGAATCCAGTGCCCTTAACCACCATTCCACCTGCCAGCCCCTGTAAGAACATTTTAAATCAAATTACATTTTGTTCCTTTAATTTATGCTGTGTTTAGCACGTTGTCTCCACTCTTCAAGTATTGGTTGCATACAGAGTACTTAAACCAATGAATAAATGAATGAGTAAAGGAATAAATGAGTAAGTGTAAGTGAAGTAGATAATTAAGATAAGCCTCTTGAAGTTTCTTTTTTTGGAGAGGTTTTTGCTATAGGGTGCGTGCGCTCGCCAGAAAGACAGAAAGAGAAAGAGAGACAGAAAGTGAGAAATCACCCCCCAAAGGGAATGACCACGCTGCAATCCCTTCTCCATTCTCCTCTCGGGATCTTGGGCATGCACACACACATGCCCAGTGTGAGTTTAAGCCACCAGGTCGGGGACTCGAACCACGATTGACTACATGGGAGCCAGTGACATAGCCATTACGCCAACTGCTGGTCTCAACCTCTTGAAGTTTCTAACAGGAACACTTACAAAAATGCAAAAAACAATCATATAGCACATAGAAAGTTATGGGGAAACCTCAGTAAGTTCACACTCACCCACTTCTGAGTCCCACTCAAGGATTCTCCTGATACCACCAACATAAAACCATAAAACATCCCATTTGTATTGTACTCAAGAATACAAAGAGGTTTCTGCTTTTTTCTGAAAGAGATAGGCCAAAGAGGTCACTCTCCTTTGAGTAGCCGCGTCTGCGTGGGCGTGAAGCAGGGAGACGTGTGGATGCTGAGGCTGCGGCTCCTGCTCCCGCGCCTTACTGCCTTGGCCTTTTATTCTTGTCGGATGGGGAGGGGTCCCCGGGAGGGGCCTAATGGCATTAAAAGCTAAGGAGACCAAGTGTACATTTCATCGTTCAGCTACAACCTTGGGTCTCAGCACCAAGAACGTTTCTAAAGAATACCGAGAGCGCCCTTCCCACCATAGGGAAGAGACAGCAGGGATTCCTGCGCCCTTTCGTCCAGTCCCTCCCGGTGAGAAGGGATCTACTTGGGAGGTAGGCTGAAAGCTCTGTAGGTAATGTTTGGACGCTGCACTTCACAAGAGTGAAATGGGGACTCGTGAAACTCCTGTAGTCGTGATCAATGTCCTGGAAGAGCTGTTCCGAGCAGTTTTAGGTATAAAGTAAGAGTAGATATGGTGCAGTGGAAGCACAACCCTGTGACGCGAAGTCACATGGGAAGGTGCAGCTTTGTGTCACGAGAGCTCCCTGTGCGTGTACGTGTAGGCTCATGTGTACGTGCCCATAGCCCAGGCTGAGGCTGCGGTGGGTCACAGCATGAAAGCCTTATTAGGGGAACTGTATTTTCCTGTCTCTGTCTCTCTCTCTCATGGAAACAATTAAAAAATATTTAAGTCATAATATAAATTTTGTTCCCAAGATGAGAGTCACCACCAATCAGCAGTGTAACCTGTAACCCTAGGCTTCTCTCCATGTTAAAGGAGGCCCACGATCATGCAGAAACAGGCAATAAAACAGCACTATAAACAGAGAGAAGCAGGTGTTCTGATAGTAAGGAGTAATGATGTTATGTAGCGAACCAAAGAGGAACACGATGCACGTAAGGCATGACGAACGGGCGTGAACCGGAGCAGCGCCAGCTTGTAAGGAAAAGCGCAGCTTCACAAGTCTCAAGTACACGGCAGCTGGGCCTCAACACTAAGCAAGAACCCACTCCACAAGATGCCAGAACAGGTAGAAGTCACCCTGGAAGGAGCAGCCAGGTCCTGTGTCCACAGAGCACGGACCTAGAAAGTGCGACTTCAGCTCTCACAGGTGCCTCACTATCCACGTCTGAGCAACCACGAATGCTAGCCACCGGAACCGGTGTGCAGTCAACGAGGACTGAGTCAGAGCCAGACCATGCAGTGCTGCTTTTTTAAAACAGTTATGAGAATAAGTTTCATTTTAACCCATATACTCTTTTCCATAATTACATGTACTTTAAAGTGAATTAAACATTTAAGAGAAATTAACCTCTGGGATTTATAAGTTTAGTGAAATGCTTAGGAATATTTTTAACCAATTTTGTGTTCAGTGTTCAAGGTTTAAGGCCATGTCATTTATAAAGTTTGTGAGTTTAAATGTATTTGAATTTAAATAATGTTTAATCATTAAGAAAGATGTTTCTGAGAAGCCATCTACATCTGAGATGTGAGCTGCCTCTTTCAGGGACAAGGGCAACTGAAGATGTTCTGCACTAACTTCACCCTCCAGTCCCCAAATCCAGACAGGACATAAATCACAGGCCCTCTCAGAGCCATCGATACCTGAGCTGTCAGCTGTTCCTTTCGGGACTAGGGCAACCAAAGACTTTCTGCTTTAACTTCCCCCTCCAGACCCCAAATCAAGGCAGGGTGAGCGAAATCCTCAACTCTCACTGAACCTACTGCAGAAAGTGAGAAACTCCTCTTCCTAAATCTGAACTCAAACCTCATTCTGTGGATACCATATTGCAAAACAGCAGAGGAGAGAGGTTGGCAAAGAAGTACCTCATAGTAAAGGGAAGCACACCAGCTTATGGTTGCAGAAACCTTCTCCAACAAATCAACCGGAAGTGAACACACCACCAAATGATAAATACAGAGGAGAGCAACAGCACCGTGAGCACCAGGACGGACAGGGCTGCAGAGAGCGGCTCACCTCCTCCCTCACGCCTTGGAACTCCCAGCTAAAACCTTGCAGCTCAGCCAGGGTGCACTTGTTCTCTAGAAATTGGGAGGCCTTTGTAATATTCAGTTTCAATGACAAAAGTGCAGGTTTCTGGGTGAGTGTCAGGGAAATGGAACTGCATAGAGATTGCGCGTCACCTCTGAACTCTCAGATTTAACACCCCCAAATTAGGAAGAAACATATACTCCATCAGATGACCAGATACCACCACAGAGGCATCAGAAATATGGGAAACCAAGAAAATATCTCTTCCCCAAGGGAAAATAGTAACTCCTCATCATCCACAGACAGTACAACGAAACTCGTAGAAGTGTCAGATGATTCAAATATTCATAGTGACAAAACTAACAGAGATGCAAGAAAAGACAAACAATGAATTCCAGAAGATGCCAGAGAAAAGAGACAACAAATTCCAGGAGGTGAGAAAGTTCTTGCATGATTTTAAAGAAGAAATACACACCATGAAAAAGAATCAAATGGAACTGTTAGAGATGAAGCTGTAACACAGGAAATCAAAACCTCCCTTGAAAGCATTAAAAGCAGATTAGATCATGCAGAAGATTGAATCTCAGATGTAGAAGACAAAACCTCTGACCTAGAAAAACTCACCAAAAAGACTGAGAAAATAGTTCCCCCAAATGAGAATAATATATGAGAAATACTGCATAACATTAAATTCCCAAACATCTGGATAATTAGTATCCCAGAAGGTGAAGAAACTAATAAACTAATAAACATTGATAATCTATTCCATGAAATCCCGGAAGAAAACTTTCCAAACCTAGAAAGGCATTCAAAGATCCAGGCCCAAGAAATACAAAGGGCCCCAAATAGAATAAACCCAGGAAGATCTTCTCCAAGGCACGTCATAGCCAGATTCACCAAAACCACAGACAAAGACAAGATACTAAAATTGGCAAGAGAGAAACATCAAGTTACTTACAAGGGATATCCCATCATGCTAACATCAGATCTCTTATCAGAATCAATGCAAGCAAGGAAAGAATGGGAAAATATATTCAAAGTGTTAAGTGAAAAGCAATTTCAACAAAGAATATTGTACCAGGCAAGATTATCCTTCATATGGGGGAAAAAAAAAAAAAAAAAGACAAAAACATTCTCAGATAAACAAACCTGAAAGAATTTACCAACACCAGATCAGCTCTCTCCAAGAAGTTCTGAAGGGAGTGCTATCCCAAGAAAACTAAGACAGACACACAGAAATAAAAGTACAAAAAAAAAAAAAACAAAAAAAAATGGCCAGCTTGATGGTAGGGGCAAGTCCGAAAAGATCAATAATAACGTTGAATGTTAACTTCCGAAACTTAAATGGAAAGATCAGACCACAGTAACACGGCAAATTCAACAGAAGAGAGACTAATTACATGAGACTGAACTGGTAAAATAGAATTTTCTGACTTTTGACTAAACTATTACTAACTTTTTTCTTTGCTTTCTTGTCCAGAGTTAAGAATTTTTGTCTTCTTTTAAGCTGTTGATAGGTTCAGTAATCTGGTTTTTTTATTTTATTTTATTTTATTTTAAATTGAAACAAACATTTCTCCCTTCCTGATCCTTCTTGAATTGAAAAATATTTGGGAGTATTCTTATCTTGTGTCAGCATGGTTATTTGCATAAGTTCAATAATATCTGTTGCCTTGCATCAGAAATTGAAAATACTGGAACCAGCAGTTAGTGTAATGGCTATGTCGCTGGACTCCCATGTAGTTGACCGCGGTTCGAGTCCCGGACCCGGTGGTTTAAACTCACGCCGGGCGCATGTGCGTGCGTGCCCAAGATCCCGAGAGGAGAATGGAGGAGAAGGGATTGCGGCGTGGCCATCCTCCCTGGGGGGTGATTTCTCACTTTCTATCTCTCTGTCTCTCTCTGTCTGGCGAGCGCACGTGCCCTATAGCAAAAAAAACTCTCAAAAAAAAAAAAAATACTGGTTATTGCCAGGGCTTTGACTGGAATGTCATTTCTGAAGATATGACCAGAAAGCTAAGGAACTAAGGTTGATCTCAAGAAAGTCAACAGAAGCTCTTGGAAAGATTGTGTGGTAACATAAATAGTTCTGCCAGGCAGGTAAGTAAAGAATGTCACTTTCTGACAGCCTCCCCCCACATACATACACACACACACACATACACACACACACACACACACAACCTTCCAATTACAGGTACTTAAAGGCACAGGCAGATGGTGAGTCCCTGACTTGGCTCAGTAGCCTTGGGAGACTTTTTAAAGAGTCTAATCTGAAGTTCCTTATAAAAGATTCCAGCAAAGCCAACTAAATCAGTTAGTATTCTTATGGGGCTTTGTGCAAATAACAGACCAAATTGAGACTAAATTTATTTATTTATTTGTAAATTAGTTACCTCTCTTTGGTAAAAGGGGGAATGGAGATAAAAAAATGTTTCAGAAGAAAATCACAGTGCACTTATTACTAGATTTTAGCTTTGTCCATATCTGTTTTTTGAGTTTTTAGTATCTACCTATGTTTGAACCTAACCTTTTCCTGGCTTTTAGTTTCAAGCAAATTTTTCTTAGTTTTTTCTTTTTTTGGTTTTGATTTATTAATGCTAAAACTGCTTTTCTTGAAATTAAAAAAGTACATTAAAAATACCTATTTAATGACCACAGTAAGCTATAGAGCCTCAACTAAGTGCTACTTTATAGTATGTTCATTCTACTCACTGAGTTTTATGCCTAAAGTCAGACATGTATTTACAGATATGTATACATCAGCTGCACTTACTATTGAAAGTATTTACATTAATTATTTCATGTATGAATAAAATGTTGGGGGGAGAAGGCATGGAAAGCAACTGTGGATACCAGAGACAAGTGGAAGAGGGTGGGAAATGGGAGAAGGTGAGAAGGAGGGAATCAAGGGGGAAAAAAGAAAAAAGAAAAGAAGCAAAATATATAAGAAACAAATAGAAAATTATTTATTGATGATAACATGTACGGTAATATCCTTGATTGAGTAAATATACAGTTTATTCTGGATGGGAAAGCTTATTTTGTATGCTGTAATGATGTATAGCAAATTAATGTAAAATAAATAAATTTAAGATTAAAAAAAGAAAGATGTTTTCAATAAATTCAGTGAGATCAGCTATTCCTATCCATGCATAAAATTCTGTCAGATGTTAAATAGACCAATGGTTTATGAGGAGAAATTGCACACAAAATAACTTTTGTGCTGTTATAGTGATAAAAAATTAAGTTTTCAATTTTTATAAAATAAATTCAACAAAACTACAGTAATTTCACTTAATTCACTTTTTAAATATTTATTTTATTTTATTGCTGGGTTATTTGTTGTAAACTGCTAGCAAATACAAGCATGACAAGTCTTTTTTTTTTTTTTTTTTTTTTTTTTTTAAGAGGCTTTTGCTATAGGGTGCATGCACTTGCAAGAAAGACAGAGAGAGACACAGAGATAGAAAGCAAGAAATCATCCCTCCGGGGGTGGCCACACTGCAATCCCTTCTCTTCCATTCTCCTCTCAGGATCTTGGGCACGCATGCACACACACCCAGCATGAGTTTAAACCATTGGGTCTGGGACTTGTACCGTGGTCGACTACATGGGAGTTCAGCGACATAGCCATTACACTAACTGCTGGTCCCGACAAGCATGACAAGTCTTAAGAGAACTTAAAAATAGTGGGGTAGAGATATGAAAAAAAAAAAAAAAAAAAAAACAGGATGTGTGTGTTCAATAGAGTTTAGTTTCCAAAAAGATTGGGAAGTATAAAGAAACATAATTATTTCTGCCTGGGGAAGGCAATTGGGAAAGAATTGAAGCTACAAAGTTGATTTTAATAGATAATAAGCCCTAAATTTCTCATTACTAGTTAAAGTACCACCTTAGAAAAATACTTGTAAAAGCAGAAAACTAGAAAATCAAAGTTTCTATGTTCACTATACTTAGTTATGTTTTTGGTCTCTCTTTGTACATCACTTTTACTACAAAAGGTAATCAATTTCATAACTACCAAAGCCTCTAAATCATCTCCATTTGTGTGTTTGCTTGTTTGACAGTGTTTAGCTATCATTATCTTGCCTTAGTCTTCCAGTTGGCACCACAGGTGTGTATCATCACAACTAGCTCCTTTTCGAACAGGGTCTCGCTATGATTCCCAAACTGGGCTTGAGCTTATGACCTTCCTGCCTTGGCTTCCCTGAGTCACTGGGATTATAGGTGCTTGCCACTGCTCCTAGCCTTTGAGGTGGAGCAGAAATTGAGCCTGGTCCTCTCATATGGTCTAAGAGTCTGTGAAGTATGTCTTATCTGTATGCTGTGCTGGCTAGGTCTACTGTTTTAGAAATCAGCCAAATACCATGCCATTCCATTAAACAAAGCTGCTTTCTCTTTTTCTACCTCCCCTGTCTTGCAGTCTCCCTCTCTGGAATACCTTTGAATCACTATAGTTTTATTCTGTAGTGCTTTGTCCTCTCAGGCAGCTGGACTGAAAACTGCATCAGGTCCTCCTGCTGTCTCATAATCCCTGTAGGCCGAAGGGTGCTCCTTTAGAGGTCCCCCATTAGCCAGTCTTGGTTGGGTCTGGCGGGCATCTGTAAACCTGGTTTTTGCACTATGCCTAGTGGGCCACTAGGTCATCACTGATTCCTCCTCATCCATTACTTCTCCCATGTAATCTATCTTACCATGCAGTGCATCTCAAAAACCCTCATTAAACCTGAAAGAATTTATCAATACCAGACCAGCTCTTCAAGAAGTTCTGAAGGGAGTGCTACACCACGAAAACTAAAGACAGACACACAGAAATAAGAGAAGAAAAAATGACCAAGATAATGACCAACTTAATGGTAGGGACGAGTTATGAAATATCAATGATAATGTTGAATGTTAACTTCTAGGATTTAAACAGAAAGATTGGACCACAGTAACACTGCAAATTTAACAAAAGAGAGATTAATTACATGAGACCAAACTGGTGAATTAGAATTCTATGACTTTTGATTAAATATGTTTAATTTTCTTCCATGTTTTGTCTTCCAGGTTTAAGAATTTTTGTTCTCTTTTGAGTTGTTGATAGGTTCAGCATTTGTTAATTTTTTTAAAAATTGAAACATAAACTTTTCTCCCTTCTTGACCCCTCTGCAATTGGAAAATATTTGTGAGCATTCTTATATTGTAGCAGAATGGTTATTCGTATAAGTTCAATAATATAATAGTATCTGTTGCCTTGCATAAGAAATTGAATTCTTATGCAAATAACAGACCAAATTGAGACTAAACTTCTTTTTGTGGTTTTATTTATTTATTTATTTATTTTGCAAATAAGTTTATAACTCTCTTTAGTAAAAGGGGGAATGGAGAGAGAAAAAAATGTTTCAGAAGAAAATTACAGTGCACTTGTCACTAGATTTTAGCTTTGTCTATATTTTTAGTTTAACTAAGATCTTTGTGAATCAATAAAATGAAATAGAAATACAAAACATCATTAGAGGATACTATGAATGACTGTATGCCAACAAACAAGAGAACATGGATGAGATGGACAAATTCCTGGATGCATATATTTCTAGCATATATTGAACTGAGAGGAACAGAAAACCTGAATAGATCTATAACATGCCATTAGAGTGAATCAGTAATAAATAACCTCCTGACAAAGAAAAGCCCAGGTCCTGATGGGTTCATTTCTCAATTCCATGAAACTTTTCAAGAAGAGGTAACCCCCATTCTATTCAAATTATTTCTAAAGATCCAAAAGGAAGGAAACCTCCCAAATTCATTTTATGAAGCCTCCATCATCCTCATTCCCAAAACACATAAAGACATAAGAAAAAAGGAAAACTACAGACCAATATCTCTGATGAATATAGATGGAAAAGTTCTCGACAAGATACTAGCAAATTGTATCCAACAACATATAAAAAAGTTTATTCATCACAACCAAGTAGGCTTTATTCCAGGGATGCAAGGGTAGTTCAACATATGCAAGACCATAAACATAATACACCATATTGACAGAAAGAAAGATAAAAACTATATTATTGGGGACTAGCAGGTAGCATGGTGGTTAAGGCTCTGGACACTCCCACATGGCTGACCACGGTTCGAATCCTGGATCTGGTGGCTTGCTTTCCCGCTTTACCACTCTCTCTCTTTCTCTCTCTGTGTCTCTCTCTGGTCAAACTAAAATGAATGAATAAATAAAAATAATAAATAATTCTTTAAAGAAAAACACATATGATCATTTCAATTGAGACAGAGAAAGCATTCAACAAAATGCACCATCCCTTCATGATTAAGACTCTCAGCAAGACTGGTATAGAAGGATCATTTCTCAACACAATAAAAGCCACATATGAAAAACCTATAGCTAACATTGTACTGAATGGGGAAAAGCTACAAAGCTTTTGCACTAAAAACTGGTACTAGACAAGGTTGTCCACTTTCTCCACTCCTTTTCAATATTGCACTGGAGTCTTAGCCAATGTAATCAGAAGTGAGAATAATATAAAAGCCATTTAAATAGGCAAAGAAGAGATGGAAATATCTTTATTTGAAGATGACATGATGGCATATCTAGAAGACCCAAAGGTTTCCATGAGAAAGCTTTTTGAAGTAATAAATGAATAAATTTTCAAGATACAAAATCAACACCCAAAAATCTATAGCATTTCTATTTACGAAGTTGAATGAGGTAGATGTGAACAAAGAAATCCCTTTTACCATAGCTACAAAATGTATAAGATACATAGGAATAAATCTAACTAATGAAGTCAAAGATCTTTACAAAGAAAACTATGAAAATCTTGTATTTATTTATTTTTGGATATACAACTTATTTATTTTATATTCATTCACTGAGCATCATCACAGCATACAAAATGTGATTTCCCATCCAGAATACACTGCATAGTGGCTTAGTCACACATGTTATTCCACAAATAATTTTCCATTTCTTGGAAATATATATATATTATATATATATATAATATAGATATATATATTTCCCCCTGATTTCTCACCCTCCTCCCACACTATCTCAGTTGCTTTCCATTCCTTTTTTCCCCACATTATATTGATTCACAAAATTTCTTAAATAATCTAAGTACTCTCAATAGAAAGTTCAACTGGTATATATACATATCTGTGAATATATGTCTGACTTTAGGTGTGAAATTCTGAGTATAATGAATATATTATAAGGTAGCACCTAGCTGATGCTATATAGCTTACTATAGTCATTAAATAGGTATTTTTAAATATATTTTTTAATTTCAAGAAAAGCAGTTTTAGCTTTAATAAAGAAATGCTAGGGAACTTTGCTTAAAACTTAAAGCCAGGAAACAGGTTAGGATTCTCTTCAAATAGTAGGTACATGAACCTATTGACAGCTCAAGAGAAGACAAAAATCCTTAAATCTGGAAAACAAAACATAGAAGAAAATCAGTAATGTTTTAGTCAAAAGTCATAAGATTCTATTTCACCAGTTCAGTCTCATGTACTTAATCTATTTTCTGTTGTGGTGTGATCTTCCCATTTAAATTCTGGAAGTTAGCATTCAACTCCAGACTTGTCCCTACCATTAAATTGGCTTTTGAACTCTTATTTCTGTGTGTCTGTATTTAGTTTTCTTGGTACAGCACTCCCTTCAGAACTTGGAGAGCTGATCTGGTGTTGGTAAATTCTTTCAGATTTTGTTTATCTGGGAATGTTCTTGTCTTTTCTTCCCATATGAAGGATAATCTTGTGGGGTACAGTATTCCTGGTTAAAATTATTTTTTCCTTAACACTTTGCATGTATTTTCCCATTCTTTCTTTACTCATGTTTCCAATGAGAGGTCTGTTGTTAGCCTGATGTGATATCCTTCGTAGGTAACTTCATGTTTCTCTCTTGCCAATCTTAGTATCTTATCTTTGTGGTTGGTCAATCTGGCTATAATGTGTCTTGGAGAAGATATTCTTGGGTTGACTCTATTTGGGGTCCTTTGTATTTCTTTGGCCTGGATTTTTGAATGCCTCTCTAGGTTTGGAAAGTTTTCTTCCAAGATTTCATGGAATTGATTATCAATGCTCTTATTAGTTTCTTCACCTTCTGGGGTACTAATTATCCAGATGTTTGGGAATTTAATGGTATGTAGTATTTCTCATATATTATTCTCATTTTTAGGAGGCTATTTTCTCAGTCTTCGTGGTAGATTTTTCTAATCCAGTGATTCTGCCTTCTACATCTGAGATTCGATTTTCTGTATGATCTAATCTACTTTTAATACTTTCAAGGGAGGTTTTGACTTCCTGTACTATAGCCTTCATCTCTAACAGTCCCATTTGATTCTTTTTTATACTATGTATCACCTCTCTCAGATCTTACAATAACTTTCTCACCTCCTGGAACTCATCTGCTCTTTTCTCCTGCATCTTCTGGACTTCATTGTCTCTCTTCTCTTGCATCTCTGTTAGCTTTGTCACTATGAATATTCTAAATTCTTTATCAGATATTTCTGTGAGTTTCATTGTACTATTTGCTGAGATGAAGAGGAATTATTCTTTTCCCTTGGAGGAGAAGTATTTTCTTGCTTTCTCATATTTCTTGTGCCCCTGCAGTGATTTCTGGTCATCTGATGGGTTGTGTGTTTCTTCTTTATTCTTGGAAGTTCAATCTGAGCATTCTGAGGTGTGCAGGAGTAGGTGATCTGCTATCTCTCTTCTGTTCCATTTTTCACCCTTTGCGTGTCAGATTCAGTGGGAATTGAGAAATATTCTGACCCTAGTAGTATCCAGATGCTTGGATATTGTTCACTTAGACTGGTCTAGATACTCAGTGCTTGGAGGCTGAGCAGCCAAAAGATGAAGTTAAAAGAAGAAGGAAAAGAAAACAGAATAAGGGCAAAGAAGAAAAAAATTAAAAAGAAAAAAATATATATTTTAATTTTATAAAGCAAAATATGAAAACCACGTGGCATGTGTGCACACCACACTAAAGCAATATTTCACAACTCAAGTTCAGTAGCCATCCCAGAAGGACCTGGGTTTGTATCTCTCCTAAAAGGGAGAGAGGAAAGGCATGAATTAGCAAGATAAAAGAGCATCTTGAGAGCCCAGAAAACACTTTACCTTAAAAACTTTTTAAAATTAAGTCATAGGGTGACACAGGGAGACAGAGAGAGATGGAGAGAAGGATACAGAGGTTGCCCTACCACTCTAGAAATGAATCTGGAGGGAGATATCTCAGCAGAAAATTTTATTTTTTTAGTCCCTGAAAGCAATATTTCACAGCTGAAGTTCAGTAGCCATCTCTAAAAATCTTTAAAAAGATATTGAAAACAAAAAAGTGGAAGAACTTCCATGTTCCTGGACTGGAAGAATTAATATAATCAAAATGGCAATTCTGCCCAAATTAATCTACATATTTAATTCAATTCAAATAAAAATACCAGAAACATTCTTCACAGATCTAAAAAAAGACAATCATAGGATTTGTCTGAAATCATAAAGACCCTGTATTGCCAAAGCAATCCAAAGCAAAAAGAGTGAAATGGATGGCATCTCACTCTCCAACTCTAACATATATTATAAAGCTGTGATAATCAGAATAGCATGGTATTGGCACAAAAAAAGACAAGTGGACCAATGGAATAGAATAGAGACCCCAGAAATAAACCGCAAAACTTATAGCCAACCAATTTATGATGAAGGATAGCAGTCAATCCAGTGGAGAAAGGAAAACCTCTTTAGCAAATGGTGCTGGAAAAACTGTGAGTATCGGCCTGCAGAACCCATCTTTCACCATTAACAAAAATCAACTCAAAATGGATCAAAGATCTGAACCTGAGACCTCAAACTATAAAACTACTGGTGGAGAACACTGGGGAAACTCTGGGAGACATTGGGATAGGCAAAGGCTTCTTAAATAAGCCTCCCAAAACACGGGCAATAATCCCTAAAATAGACAAGTGGGACTATATCAGATTAAGAAGTTTCTGCACAGCAAAGGACACAGTAATTAGTCTGAAACGACAACCCCCAGAATGGGAATGGGATAATATATTTGCAATCTATGCCTCAGATACAGAACTGACAATCAGAATGCACAGGGAACTCAAGTGGCTTACCTGGAAAAAATAAATGATAAACCCAATTAAAAGATGTGAGAATGAGCTGAACAAAAATCTCTCTAAGGAAGATATGAACAGCCAAAAACCGTATTAGGAAATGCTCAATATCTCTTATCATAAGGGAGATACAGATCAAAACCACAGTGAGATACCACCTAATCCCTGTCAGAATGGTGAAGATTAAAAACAAACACACAAAAAAAGATAAATGTTGGCAGGATTGTGGTGAAAGGAAAACTCTCCTACACTGTTGGTGGGAATGTAAGTTGGTCCAGCCACTGTGGAAAATATACTGTTTGATCCAGTAATCCCACTTCTGGGTATCAACCCAAAGGGCAGGAGAAAACTCAGTCAAAAAAAAAAAAATGCTTGCACATCAATGCCTATTGCAGCATTATTTGTGATTGCTGAGACATGGGGCCAACACAAATGTCCATAAACAGATGAATGGATGGAAAAAGTGTGGCTTATATACTCTACTGAATACTATTCAGCCATAAAAAACAAGAAGTCCCTGGCACTTAATAGAAAGTGGTTGAGTATGGAAAGTTTACTGGTGAGGGAAGCAAGCAAAGCTTTGAAAGAAGGATATTGTATGTCTCCACTTAATATATATACCAACTCAGCACTCTAATGTAGAGATTGAAATATTAGAGGACATAAAAGCAGTGAAAATAGTTATGGACACTGGAGACAGTGCGGAAGATGGGGGAGAAGGGAAGAGTATAGGGAAGGAAATCAGGGAGAAGAAATAGAGGCATGACATTTGTGGGACACAGAAATGGGTTATTTTTTTTAATAGAAAATAGAATTTATTATCCTATTTAAGGTAAACACAAATAAATGTTCCAGAAATGTTTTACATCCATCATCTGTAGATTGAATTTATTTAACAAACAAAAATCAAAGTCTCTCCCGAAAATACTTTGTTCCAGGGCACAGGGAGCTTGTAGGCACTTTCTTTTTCAACACAGGAATTCACGTTGACTAGGCACAGCTTGTAGTGGGTTTGTTCCCTGGTTCAACTGCTTCTACCCCATGGACCCTCCTCACAAAAACAACAGCAAACCAATGGGATTCACAGTAACAGGAGGGAAGGACTTGGCCATGGAACCTCCATAAGAGCCCCAAGTTGTATTTCAAAAGCTAACCTGTGGGTTCTGTGGCCCAAGCCACCAACTCAGGTGACACCACAGTAGGGTGTAGTTCTTGTCACAGCTTCATTTCTAGTCAATCTTGTTCATTAAATTATTAAATTATTCCAACTTTGCAGGTTTTACAGCTCTTTTATAGCAACTGGTCGTCCCCGTTGGTCAAGGGAAGGTGCCCTCACTTGATGCTGAGCTATTACCACTACAATATCCAAGGCACAGGTGGACCTGGGCAGTCACAGGTGATGCTGGACGACGGTGGGAGACATGATGCTACCGTGGACGCCTGGGAACGAGGCTGAGAGAAGGCTGGACATTGAGGACGCAGTCTCGTGGGTGAGGTCTGAATTCCTGAGTGGGCTTCCTCAAGCACACAGTGACAGTGGGGCGAGTGCAGGCAGCTCTTCTGGGCACCTTTGCTGAGAGCCCAAGTGGGCCACCTGGGTGGACTGACACAGAGCAGCTGCTACTGTCCTAGCACCCTGGCCGTGCTTGGCTCAGCTGACCAGTCTGTGACGACAATCTTCTCGGATGGCTTCCCACTTTCAGAGCCTAAAGATTCCGGTTTTTTTTTTTTGTTTTTTTTTTTTTTTTTTTTTTTTTTTTCACGATGTCCATGAAGAACTGGGAGCCATTGGAATTGGGGCCTGCGTCTGGCATGGACAGGACACCTCATCCCACGTGCTTCAGCGTGAAGCTCTCATCAGGAAAGCGGCTTCCGTGGATGGACTTTCCCCCAATGTCATTGTGGTTGGTGAGATCGCCTGCCTGGCACAGGAAGGACGGGATCCCCCTGTGGAAGGTCGAATCTTTGCAGCTGAAGCCCTTCTCTCCAGTGCATATGGCTCCGACTTTCTCGGCTATCTTCCGGACATCTGCCTTCAGCTCTAGCACCAGGCGACCAAGTGGCTGCCCATCAGCGTTCCTCTAGGTTTACCAGCAGGTTCCAGGAGGAAGAGGATGGCGGGAGCCACCGCCACTGCAGGCGCTCCCTGCGGAGAGAACCAGGACAGAGAGCAGGCCAAGGACCGGGGAGCTCAGGACAGAGCAGGCCTAGCACGCCAGAGGGAGCGCAGGACAGAGCAGGCCTAGCACACGGGAGGGAGCTCAGGACAGAGAGCAGGCCGAGCACGGGGGAGGGAGCCAGGACAGAGAGCAGGCCGAGCACGCGGGAGGGAGAGCAGGACAGAGAGCAGGCCGAGCACGCGGGAGGGAGAGCAGGACAGAGAGCAGGCCGAGCACGCGGGAGGGAGAGCAGGACAGAGAGCAGGCCGAGCACGCGGGAGGGAGAGCAGGACAGAGAGCAGGCCGAGCACGCGGGAGGGAGAGCAGGACAGAGAGCAGGCCGAGCACGCGGGAGGGAGAGCAGGACAGAGAGCAGGCCGAGCACGCGGGAGGGAGAGCAGGACAGAGAGCAGGCCGAGCACGCGGGAGGGAGAGCAGGACAGAGAGCAGGCCGAGCACGCGGGAGGGAGAGCAGGACAGAGAGCAGGCCGAGCACGCGGGAGGGAGAGCAGGACAGAGAGCAGGCCGAGCACGCGGGAGGGAGAGCAGGACAGAGAGCAGGCAGAGCACGCGGGAGGGAGAGCAGGACAGAGAGCAGGCCGAGCACGCGGGAGGGAGCCAGGACAGAGAGCAGGCCGAGCACGCGGGAGGGAGAGCAGGACAGAGAGCAGGCCGAGCACGCGGGAGGGAGAGCAGGACAGAGAGCAGGCCGAGCACGCGGGAGGGAGAGCAGGACAGAGAGCAGGCCGAGCACGCGGGAGGGAGAGCAGGACAGAGAGCAGGCCGAGCACGCGGGAGGGAGAGCAGGACAGAGAGCAGGCCGAGCACGCGGGAGGGAGCCAGGACAGAGAGCAGGCCGAGCACGCGGGAGGGAGAGCAGGACAGAGAGCAGGCCGAGCACGCGGGAGGGAGCCAGGACAGAGAGCAGGCCGAGCACTGGGGAGGGAGCCAGGACAGAGAGCAGGCCGAGCACGCGGGAGGGAGAGCAGGACAGAGAGCAGGCCGAGCACGCGGGAGGGAGAGCAGGGCAGAGAGCAGGCCGAGCACGCGGGAGGGAGAGCAGGACAGAGAGCAGGCCGAGCACGCGGGAGGGAGCCAGGACAGAGAGCAGGCCGAGCACGCGGGAGGGAGAGCAGGACAGAGAGCAGGCCGAGCACGCGGGAGGGAGAGCAGGACAGAGAGCAGGCCGAGCACGCGGGAGGGAGAGCAGGACAGAGAGCAGGCCGAGCACGCGGGAGGGAGAGCAGGACAGAGAGCAGGCCGAGCACGCGGGAGGGAGAGCAGGACAGAGAGCAGGCCGAGCACGCGGGAGGGAGAGCAGGACAGAGAGCAGGCCGAGCACGCGGGAGGGAGAGCAGGACAGAGAGCAGGCCGAGCACGCGGGAGGGAGCCAGGACAGAGAGCAGGCCGAGCACGCGGGAGGGAGAGCAGGACAGAGAGCAGGCCGAGCACGCGGGAGGGAGAGCAGGACAGAGAGCAGGCCGAGCACGCGGGAGGGAGAGCAGGACAGAGAGCAGGCCGAGCACGCGGGAGGGAGAGCAGGACAGAGAGCAGGCCGAGCACGCGGGAGGGAGAGCAGGACAGAGAGCAGGCCGAGCACGCGGGAGGGAGAGCAGGACAGAGAGCAGGCCGAGCACGCGGGAGGGAGAGCAGGACAGAGAGCAGGCCGAGCACTGGGGAGGGAGAGCAGGACAGAGAGCAGGCCGAGCACGCGGGAGGGAGCCAGGACAGAGAGCAGGCCGAGCACGCGGGAGGGAGAGCAGGACAGAGAGCAGGCCGAGCACGCGGGAGGGAGCCAGGACAGAGAGCAGGCCGAGCACGCGGGAGGGAGAGCAGGACAGAGAGCAGGCCGAGCACGCGGGAGGGAGCCAGGACAGAGAGCAGGCCGAGCACGCGGGAGGGAGAGCAGGACAGAGAGCAGGCCGAGCACGCGGGAGGGAGAGCAGGACAGAGAGCAGGCCGAGCACGCGGGAGGGAGAGCAGGACAGAGAGCAGGCCGAGCACGCGGGAGGGAGCCAGGACAGAGAGCAGGCCGAGCACGCGGGAGGGAGAGCAGGACAGAGAGCAGGCCGAGCACGCGGGAGGGAGCCAGGACAGAGAGCAGGCCGAGCACGCGGGAGGGAGAGCAGGACAGAGAGCAGGCCGAGCACGCGGGAGGGAGCCAGGACAGAGAGCAGGCCGAGCACGCGGGAGGGAGAGCAGGACAGAGAGCAGGCCGAGCACGCGGGAGGGAGAGCAGGACAGAGAGCAGGCCGAGCACGCGGGAGGGAGAGCAGGACAGAGAGCAGGCCGAGCACGCGGGAGGGAGAGCAGGACAGAGAGCAGGCCGAGCACGCGGGAGGGAGAGCAGGACAGAGAGCAGGCCGAGCACTGGGGAGGGAGCCAGGACAGAGAGCAGGCCGAGCACGCGGGAGGGAGAGCAGGACAGAGAGCAGGCCGAGCACGCGGGAGGGAGAGCAGGACAGAGAGCAGGCCGAGCACGCGGGAGGGAGAGCAGGACAGAGAGCAGGCCGAGCACGCGGGAGGGAGAGCAGGACAGAGAGCAGGCCGAGCACGCGGGAGGGAGAGCAGGACAGAGAGCAGGCCGAGCACGCGGGAGGGAGAGCAGGACAGAGAGCAGGCCGAGCACTGGGGAGGGAGAGCAGGACAGAGAGCAGGCCGAGCACGCGGGAGGGAGCCAGGACAGAGAGCAGGCCGAGCACTGGGGAGGGAGAGCAGGACAGAGAGCAGGCCGAGCACGCGGGAGGGAGCCAGGACAGAGAGCAGGCCGAGCACGCGGGAGGGAGAGCAGGACAGAGAGCAGGCCGAGCACGCGGGAGGGAGAGCAGGACAGAGAGCAGGCCGAGCACGCGGGAGGGAGAGCAGGACAGAGAGCAGGCCGAGCACGCGGGAGGGAGAGCAGGACAGAGAGCAGGCCGAGCACGCGGGAGGGAGCCAGGACAGAGAGCAGGCCGAGCACGCGGGAGGGAGAGCAGGACAGAGAGCAGGCCGAGCACGCGGGAGGGAGCCAGGACAGAGAGCAGGCCGAGCACTGGGGAGGGAGCCAGGACAGAGAGCAGGCCGAGCACGCGGGAGGGAGAGCAGGACAGAGAGCAGGCCGAGCACGCGGGAGGGAGAGCAGGGCAGAGAGCAGGCCGAGCACGCGGGAGGGAGAGCAGGACAGAGAGCAGGCCGAGCACGCGGGAGGGAGCCAGGACAGAGAGCAGGCCGAGCACGCGGGAGGGAGAGCAGGACAGAGAGCAGGCCGAGCACGCGGGAGGGAGAGCAGGACAGAGAGCAGGCCGAGCACGCGGGAGGGAGAGCAGGACAGAGAGCAGGCCGAGCACGCGGGAGGGAGAGCAGGACAGAGAGCAGGCCGAGCACGCGGGAGGGAGAGCAGGACAGAGAGCAGGCCGAGCACGCGGGAGGGAGAGCAGGACAGAGAGCAGGCCGAGCACGCGGGAGGGAGAGCAGGACAGAGAGCAGGCCGAGCACGCGGGAGGGAGCCAGGACAGAGAGCAGGCCGAGCACGCGGGAGGGAGAGCAGGACAGAGAGCAGGCCGAGCACGCGGGAGGGAGAGCAGGACAGAGAGCAGGCCGAGCACGCGGGAGGGAGAGCAGGACAGAGAGCAGGCCGAGCACGCGGGAGGGAGAGCAGGACAGAGAGCAGGCCGAGCACGCGGGAGGGAGAGCAGGACAGAGAGCAGGCCGAGCACGCGGGAGGGAGAGCAGGACAGAGAGCAGGCCGAGCACGAGCACGCGGGAGGGAGAGCAGGACAGAGAGCAGGCCGAGCACTGGGGAGGGAGAGCAGGACAGAGAGCAGGCCGAGCACGCGGGAGGGAGCCAGGACAGAGAGCAGGCCGAGCACGCGGGAGGGAGAGCAGGACAGAGAGCAGGCCGAGCACGCGGGAGGGAGCCAGGACAGAGAGCAGGCCGAGCACGCGGGAGGGAGAGCAGGACAGAGAGCAGGCCGAGCACGCGGGAGGGAGCCAGGACAGAGAGCAGGCCGAGCACGCGGGAGGGAGAGCAGGACAGAGAGCAGGCCGAGCACGCGGGAGGGAGAGCAGGACAGAGAGCAGGCCGAGCACGCGGGAGGGAGAGCAGGACAGAGAGCAGGCCGAGCACGCGGGAGGGAGCCAGGACAGAGAGCAGGCCGAGCACGCGGGAGGGAGAGCAGGACAGAGAGCAGGCCGAGCACGCGGGAGGGAGCCAGGACAGAGAGCAGGCCGAGCACGCGGGAGGGAGAGCAGGACAGAGAGCAGGCCGAGCACGCGGGAGGGAGCCAGGACAGAGAGCAGGCCGAGCACGCGGGAGGGAGAGCAGGACAGAGAGCAGGCCGAGCACGCGGGAGGGAGAGCAGGACAGAGAGCAGGCCGAGCACGCGGGAGGGAGAGCAGGACAGAGAGCAGGCCGAGCACGCGGGAGGGAGAGCAGGACAGAGAGCAGGCCGAGCACGCGGGAGGGAGAGCAGGACAGAGAGCAGGCCGAGCACTGGGGAGGGAGAGCAGGACAGAGAGCAGGCCGAGCACGCGGGAGGGAGAGCAGGACAGAGAGCAGGCCGAGCACGCGGGAGGGAGAGCAGGACAGAGAGCAGGCCGAGCACGCGGGAGGGAGAGCAGGACAGAGAGCAGGCCGAGCACGCGGGAGGGAGAGCAGGACAGAGAGCAGGCCGAGCACTGCGGGAGGGAGAGCAGGACAGAGAGCAGGCCGAGCACGCGGGAGGGAGAGCCAGGACAGAGAGCAGGCCGAGCACTGGGGAGGGAGAGCAGGACAGAGAGCAGGCCGAGCACGCGGGAGGGAGCCAGGACAGAGAGCAGGCCGAGCACTGCGGGAGGGAGAGCAGGACAGAGAGCAGGCCGAGCACGCGGGAGGGAGAGGACAGAGAGCAGGCCGAGCACGCGGGAGGCAGGACAGAGAGCAGGCCGAGCACGCGGAGGGAGAGCAGGACAGAGAGCAGGCCGAGCACGCGGGAGGGAGAGCAGGACAGAGAGCAGGCCGAGCACGCGGGAGGGAGAGCAGGACAGAGAGCAGGCCGAGCACGCGGGAGGGAGAGCAGGACAGAGAGCAGGCCGAGCACGCGGGAGGGAGAGCAGGACAGAGAGCAGGCCGAGCACGCGGGAGGGAGAGCAGGACAGAGAGCAGGCCGAGCACGCGGGAGGGAGCCAGGACAGAGAGCAGGCCGAGCACGCGGGAGGGAGAGCAGGACAGAGAGCAGGCCGAGCACGCGGGAGGGAGCCAGGACAGAGAGCAGGCCGAGCACGCGGGAGGGAGAGCAGGACAGAGAGCAGGCCGAGCACGCGGGAGGGAGAGCAGGACAGAGAGCAGGCCGAGCACGCGGGAGGGAGAGCAGGACAGAGAGCAGGCCGAGCACGCGGGAGGGAGAGCAGGACAGAGAGCAGGCCGAGCACGCGGGAGCCACAGCGCAGCCAGCATCAAGCATCGCAGGCGGGTCGGGAGGCCAGAAATGGGTTATTACCTGTTAATGAAAACGGGTATAGTATTCTCAACTGGTCTGGTATGAGAAGTATTTCATATTGGGTAAATTCTCTTTAAAAGCCAGATGATGTATAGTGATCAAATGTTTAAAAAAAGTAAAGAGAATAAAAAGAAAAGAAAAAAGATTCTATTAAAGAAAAAAAAATATATATGTGATTAAATGTAAATACATAAAAAATAGGAAAAAAGCTTCATAACTTTTTTCAAGTTTTTTCCACAACTACGTCTGATCAAAACTCATAAGCCTTTTTTTTTTGTACTTTCTGAGGGCATAGTCATGCAACAATTCTGCCTCCTCCGCTTCCCCATTCCATCAGGGAAGTGGGCAAAACACACGTGTGCCTCGCCTGTTTCCCAGGCCAGGATGTGAACGTGGTTAGCCATGCGGGGTCTACTTCTCAATGTGCAGTACTTAACCACTACGTTAGAGAACTTGCTCAAAAATCGTGAGCTGTTTTAAGTTTTAGAACATGTGTCAGGAACCTTCAAAATGACTCTTAGACTCAGGCATCCCTGTGGGGTAACGGAACTCAGAAAAGTGCCTTACCTAGAGTATAACACGGGAAAAGATACAGACTGAGTCAGCAAGGGAAAATCCATGGGACGGAGCCAGAAGAAATCAGGCACAACTGCCCACATAGCCTGTTCTAGGTAGGCACATTTAGTTCTCCCCAAAACAACACGTGACACAGTCGTCCACACTTCCATAAAGTCACATGGATATATTTAATTCTACCAACAGCAAAACTTATGGAGGACATCGGAACATGTTAGCCTAATATATATACACATATACATATATATATGTATATGTATAAATATGTATATTTGTATATTCATATATACATACACACACATATACATATATATATATATATATATATATATATATATATGTATATGTCTTTGGCATATTGATTATTTAGAGCCAAAGGCAACTGATATAAAAGCAGATACAGAAAGATCTTGCTGATCTCCCACTTTCCATCTAAAAGAATATAAATTTCCCATGAAAAACGTACCTTCCCTATACTTCCCCTCATCACTACAGATGGGGATTCAATATCAAAATGAATCTGTACAAACAAACCTTCTAAAATAACCCTTGCTTCTGTTAGTTCCCCCCATATATTTTCTCATTGCTTTCCCATAATTTACCACCTCTAGTTGGAATGCTTTTTTAAAATTTTTGGTTTTTAATTTTACAACTTATTGATCTTTGTTAAAATGGTATATAAAGTCCCAGGCCTTTCTACTTCTTTGGAACTTTATTTCTTCATATAGGAGCCTCCATGTACATGTAAAAATACTAACATCAGATAAAGTTTGCACACTTCTCCTGCTTCTTTAGAAATTAATTTTACATTTTACATAAAATTCCCATCATGACATATACTCTCTCTCTCTCTCTCTCTCTCTCTCTATATATATATATATATATATATATGTATATATATATATAATAGAGAACTTTACATTTTCCATTATCAAATGTTTCTCTCCTTGCAACTCACACCCACCCTCTACCACTCCCTCTCTTCCATCTCTCCTTACAGTCCCTCGTATCCACACCCATTCTTTCCACCATCACATCTTCAAATATCTCAATCTTTGCCATAGAGTACACTCAGTACAAATAGAGTGGGGATATGCAATTGTGTATATTTTGATGTCTGACTCACTTTGCTCAACATTAAGCCTTCTATATTCATCCATTTTGAGTTAAATGATAGGATCTCATTGTTTCTTATAGCTGAATAATATTCCATAGTACAGTGTATACATATCACACTTTTTCAACATAGTCATCCGTTTTGGACACTTAGGTTTGTTCCATGTTTTAACAATTGTGAGTAATACTGAAATAGGCATGAATCTACAAGTGTCTTTTCAAATGAGTGTTTTCCTAGATGAGATGGATAAGTTTCTGGATACATATAACTTACCAAGATTGAACCAGGAAGAAATAGAAAGTCTAAATGGACCTATAACAAGCAATGACATTGAATCAGTAACAGTCTCCCAACAAAGAAGAGCCCAGGTTCCGATGGCTTTACCTCTGAATTCTGCAAAACTTTTAAAGAAGAACTAATGCTATTGAACTATTTCTAAAAGTTCAAAAGGAAGGAACCCTCCCAAATTAATTCTATGAGGCCTCCATTAACAAAAGAAAAAAAAGAAAACATCAGGTCAATATCCCTGATGAATACAGATGCAAAAATTCTCAACAAGATACTAGCTAGTCATATTCAGCAACATATTAAAAAGATTACACACCATGATCAAGTAGGTTTTATTCCCCAGAGGTGCAAGAATGGTAGAACATACACAAAACAATAAATGTAATACATCACATTCACAAAAGGAAAGATTGAAAAAAATAATCTTATCAATCAATGCAGAGAAAGCATCTGATAAAATACAACATTCTTTCATAATTAAGACTTTCAGCAAAGTTGACTTAGAAGGGACATTCCTCAACACAATAAAAGCCATCTATGAAAAATCCATAGCTAACATCATACTGAATGGGGAAAACTGAACGTTTTTCCACTAAAAACTGGAACAAGACAAGGCTGCCCACTTTCTCCACTCCTTTTTAACACAGTACTAGAAGTTCTAGCCAACACAAACAAGAGAGTCAAATAAAAAGCATCCAAATAGGAGAAGAAGGCGTGAAATTATCTCTATTTGCAGATGATGTGATACTATATATAGAAAATCCAAAGTAAGTCACACACAAAAAACTCCTGAAAGTGAAAAATGAATATAATAAAGTGGCAAGATACAAAATCAACATTCAAAAATCTGTAACATTTTTATACACCAACAATGGAAAAAGCAAGATAGAATTGAAGAAATAAATCCCATTTATAATAGCTACAAAACCAGTAAGATATCTAGGAATAAATCTTACCAAAGACATCAAAGATTTACAAGTAAAACCATAAAGTATTAGAAAAAATTTTTAAATGATACAAAAAAGCGAGAGAATATCCTAGATTGGAAAAATAATTTAATCAAGGTGTCAATCCTACCTAAATTAATCTACAAATTTAATTCAATTCCAATCAAATGACCAGAAATATTTCTCACATTCATATAATTTGCCTGGAATCATAAAAGGCCTCGATCATCAAGGCAATACTGTGCAAGGGAAATAAACTAGGAGGCATCTCACTTCTCGACCTCAGAACATATTCCAAATCTGTGATAATTAAAACAGCATGATATTGGCACAATAACAGATAGGTAGACCAATAGGATAGAATTGAGAACCCCCAAATAAACCCCAAAACATACAGCCAACTGATCCTTGACAAAGGCTACAGGACATTCCAGTGGGAAAGAGAAAATCTCTTCAGCAGATGGTGCTGGGAGAGCTGGATATTCACTTGCAGAAGAATGAAACTGGATCCTTATCTCTCATCAATAACAAAAAGTTAACTCAAAATGGATCAAAGATCTAAACATAAAACCTCAAACTATAAAAATACTGGTGGAAAACACAGGAAATACTCTTGAAGACCTTGGAGTAGGCAAAGACTTCTTAAAGAAGAACTCCAAAGCACAGACAGTAGTCCCAAAAATAGACAAGTGAGACTATATGAGGCCAAGAAGCTTCTGCAGAGCAAAAGAAACAATAAGTAGAGTGAGAAGACAACCGTCAGAGTGGGAGAATATATTTGCAAACTCAGATAGATAAGGGACTGATAACCAGAATATTCAGGGAACTCAAGCAGCTTACCCACACACACAAAAGAAAATCAAATTAAAAGAGAGGAAAATAAGCTGAACTGACAGTTTTACGAAGACATACATACGGCCCAAAAGCATACATGTGAAAACATCCTTGGCATCTCTTATCATAAGGGAAATGCAAATCAAAACCACAACGAGATACCACTTAACCCCAGTCAGAATGGCTAAAATTTAAAAAACAAATAGTGGTAAGTACTGGCAAGGCTGTGGTGCTAAGGGAACTCCCCTATATGTTGGTGGGAATGCAAATCAGTATAATCACTTTGGAGAACGATATTGAGGCTCCTCAGAAACCAACAAATAGAGGGTCAGCTACATCAGGCTGCAGAAGACAGTGGTCTTCACAGGAGTTAAAGTCCCTCGTAATTTTCGGTTGATGGAAGAACTTGAAGAAGGACAAAAAGGGATAGGCAATGACACAGTTATCTGGGGCCTTGAAGATGATAAAGATATGACACTTAACAAGGAGGACAAGCATGATTATTGGGCCACCAAGGAAATTATGAAAACAGAATATATAGCCTGAAAGTAGAATGTGGACCTAAATACGCAGAAGCTCCTCCATCAGTTAGATTTGTAACACAAATTAATATGAATGTAATAAATAATTCCAGTGGGATGGTGGATGCACGGAGCATACCAGTGTTAGCAAAATGGCAAAAGTCTTACAGCATTAAAGACGTCCTTCAAGAGCTATGATGTCTAATGCTGTCCAAAGAAAATATGGAGCTTCCACAGCCACCAGAAGGACAGACATACAACAATTCATTTTAATGGATCTCAAATTTGTCTTAAATCAACCTTCTACTCATATAAATGTCTTAATTAAATATCACAATGCAATATCCACACATTAAGTAAAGGATTCCAGCTGGTAAACACGATTGGCCATTTGTAAGAATATATTTAATATATGTACACCCATTTCGTTTTCAGATAACAAGAGGGAAAATGAAACACAACTTTTTTTTTTCTTGTTAAGGCACTGTCATTTAAACATAAGCCTGGAGTACTTAAAATAGAATTCAAGTTTTCAAGACGAAAGCATGGCCAGAAGTGTTGGATGGCGGTGGTGTAAGCATGTGTGTTTCTGAAAAGTGAAAAATCTCAAGAAGAAAAAACAAAAAAGGCATGCTTCATCCATTTCACTTAGTGAAAGAGCTACAGTCAGAATTGTTTAAGGTAGCGGGTGCAATGAATTTGTCACAAATCGTGTTAATTTGTGAAACAGCGTGAGTGCTGAGTACTAGTAATATCAAAAATATGTTCAGGATTGTTTTGATACCCGTATTTATAATAAAAAAATGTTGGGGGGGGAGTGTGTTGATGAATTTCTGTTAAAAGCTGTTCCTGTGTGTTACAGGTAACAGACATGGTAAATATTTGTTTACAGTTTTGTTTAACAAACCATGCATTTAAGTTGAAGTGAAGTCAACAAAAAGGAAGTAAGTGTATGGATATGTGATTCTGAGATTAAAGTTAGTCTTAAAATGTAAATAAAATGCGGAATGTGAAAAAAAAAAAAGCCCTACAAATAGAGCAACCATACAACCCAATAATTCCACTCTTAGGATAGAAAAACACTTGCACATCCACATTTATTACAGCAGTATTTACAATCGCTATGACATGGAATCAACCCAAATGTCCAAAACCAGATAATTGGATTGAAAAAATGTGATGTGTGTACTCTATGGAATACTAGTCAGCCATAAAAACAATGAGACCCTGACATTTGGTACAAAGTGGATGAATATGGAAAACTTAATGATAAACAAAGCAAGCCAGACTATGAAAGACAGACTTTGTCCCCACTCAATATATATCAATTGTCTGTGCTCTATAGCAGAAACCAAAAGTTTGGAAGGTATAATACCAGGGAGGGCAACTGTAGATACTAGAGATAATAAGGATGGGGAATATGGGGTTGGTTAATAGAGGGAGAGAGGAAGAGAACAAGGAAAGAAAAAAAAAAGTATGTTTAATTGACAAAAAAAATGAAAAGCTATTTGCTGATGATAATATACATAGTAATGTCTTTGTCTTGACTGATATGCATGGTATTCATGCTGGAAAAAACAATGTTGTACACTGTAAAGATATATGTGATTAAATGTATATTAAAATAAAAATTTTTTTGGAGAGGTTTTGCTATAGTGTGCATGTGCTCACCAGAAAGACAGAGAGAGACAGAGAGACAGAAAACGAGAAATCACCCCCCAGGTGGGATGGCCACGCCGCAATCCCTTCTCCTCCATTCTCCTCCTGGGATCTTGGGCACGCACGAGCACACACACCCGGCATGAGTTTAAACCACCAGGTCCAGGACTCAAACCGTGGTCAACTACATGGAAGTCCAGCAACATAGCCATTATGCCAACTGCTGGTCCCCAAATAAAAAAATTTTGATCTCTGCTGTCCTGTACCTTCTGGGTCCAGCGTCACAGCTCTGAAGCTGCCCCAGCTAGGCCAATGTCACCGCCACACGTAGCCTAGAGATAGCAGGTCAGAATCCATCGAGACAGGTCCATCTCCGCTGTCCTGTACCTTCGGGGTCCAGCCTCACAGCTCTGAAGCCGCCCCAGCTAGGTCAGCCCTCTCCCCCACAGAGCCCAGTACTAGCCAGGTAGGAAAGGATCTGCATCTCTCTCTTGCTCTTTTCTGTCCCTTCCAACTTTTTTTTCCTCTTTTGTAAGAAAAAAAAATGAAAAACAGCATTTTTATCCCCTTCCTTGTGTTTTTAAGTTGCTAATTTCTCTCTCTTCCTCTCACCCAGGACAGAATCTATCCAGGCAGGTCCACCTCTGCAGTAACAAGCATGCATTTTTTTTAACCCTTTTTTATTTTCTGTGGCGTGTTTTTTCTCCTCCTTTTGTTCTAGTTCTTTCTTTCTTTTTCTTCCTTCTTCTTCACTTTTTCTTCCCATCTCTGCTTTTGTTTTCTTCCTATTTCTTTGCCATTTCTTCCTATTGCTGTTTCCTACTCTCTTTCTCTTTTTCCTTACTTTCCTATTTAATTACTGAGCCCTTACCCACTGCCTAGAGAAGACTAGGTGCATAGTAACTAAGCATCTGAGTATTGGGAGTTTTAGAGAATTCTTTGCCCCTCACTGCACTGGTTGTGAAAAGAGGGAAACTCTCCTTCATAAATCCAATTTCAACATTCCTCCTATGATTCCCACACTGGAGGAAGCAGTAGAAGAGAGAAAATAGCACTGAGTTATTTCACAGTTAGGGAAACACACGAGCTCACATTTACAGAATCCTTCTCTAACAAATTAGCCAAAAGTGAATACATTACCAATGACTAAAAATCAGAAAAGAGCCTCAAGGATGAGAGAATCAAATAATACATCACCCACAGGGGTCCACTGTAATTCATCTCCAAGTAGGCAAAAATTAGAGGATATTACCGAAATGTCAGAAAAAGAATTTAGAATATTTATGGTAACAAAATTCTATGAGATGCAAGAAAAAAGAGACATTGAGCTCCAAGAGATGAGGAAGTCCTTCCACGATATAAAAAAAAGAATTGGATACCATAAAAAAGAATCAAACAGAACTGCTAAATATGAAGGTTGTAATACAGGAAATCAAAACCTCCCTTGGGAACCAGCAGTTAGCGTAATGGCTATGTCGCTGGACTCCCACGTAGTCGACTGCGGTTCGCGTCTTGGACCCGGTGGCTTACAACTCACGCCAGGCGCGTGTGCGTGCGTGCCCAAGATCCCGAGAGGAGAATGGAGGAGAAGGGATTGCGGCGTGACCATCCCCCCTGGGGGGTGATTTCTCGCTTTCTATCTCTCTGTCTCTCTCTGTCTGTCTGGCGAGCGCACGCACCCTATAGCGAAAACCTCTCAAAAAAAAAAAAAAAAAAAAAAAAAAAACTCCCTTGAAAGTATTAAAAGCAGGTTCGACCATGCAGAAGATTGAATCTCAGAAGTAGAAGACAAAACCAATGACCTAGAAAAAATTATCAAAAATACTGAGAAAACAGCCAAGAAAACTGAGGATACTATACAAGAAATACTAGATGTCACAAAAGGCCTAAACATCCAAATAATTGGTATGCTAGAAGGTGAAGAAACTAATAAGGGCATTGATAATCTATCCCACGAAATTCTGGAAGAAAACTTTCCAAGTCTAGAGAGGCACTCAGATATCCAGACCCAAGAAATACAAAGAACCCCAAGTAGAATCAATCCAAGAAGATCCTAGCCAATGCGATCAGACAAGAGAAGGGAATAAAAGGCATTCCAATAGGGAAAGAAGAGCTGAAATTATCTCTGTTTGCAGATGACATGATTGTATACATAGCAGATCCAATAGTATCCACCAAAAAAACTTCTTGAAGTAATAAATGCATACAGTAAAATGGCAGGATACAAAATTAACTTACAAAACACTGTAACATTTCATGGGACCAGCAGTTAGCATAATGGCTATGTCGCTGGACTCCCACGTAGTCAATCACGGTTCGCGTCCCGGACCCAGTGACTTAAAACGAATGCCAGGCGAGTGTGCATGCGTGCCCAAGATCCCGAGAGGAGAATGCAGAAGGGATTGTGGCGTGGCCATCTCCCTTGGGGGGTGATTTCTCACTTTCTGTCTCTCTGTCTCTGTCTGTCTGGTGAGAGCACGTGCCCTATAGAAAAACCTCTCAAAAAAAAAAAAAAACACTATAACATTTCTGTATACAAACAAGATGCAGAGACATAACTGAAGAAGGTAATCCTGTTTACCATAGTCACAAGAAGTATAAGATACCTAGGAATAAAACTAATTAAGGAAGTCAAAGACCACTATAAGAAAAACTATGGGGACCAGCAGTTAGTGTAATGGCTATGTCACTGGACTCCCATGTAGCTGACCACGGTTCAAGTCCCGGACCCGGTGGCTTAAAACTCATGCTGGGCACATGTGTGTGTGCACCCAAGATCCCAAGAGGAGAACTAAGGAGAAGAGGAGAAGGTATTGCAACGTGGCCATCCCCCCCGGGGGGTGATTTCTCACTTTCTGTCTCTCTGTCTCTCTCTGTCTGTCTGTCTAGTGAGCACATGCTCTCTATGGCAAAAAACCTCTCCAAAAAAGAAAAAAAAAAGAAAAAAAAGAAAAACTGTAAACCTTAAAAAGGAAATCGAAAAGGACACAAAAAGAGGAAGGACATCCCATGTTCCTGGATTGGCAGAATTAATATAATCAAAATGGCAGTCTTACCCAAATTAATCTACCTGTTTTATGTAATCCCTATAAAATTACAAAAAACATTCTTCACAAATCTAAAAAAGACAATCATAGAATTTGTCTGTACTCATAAAAGACCCCATATTGCCAAAGCCATCCTGCACAAGAAGAGTGGAGTGGGTGGCATCTCATTCCTGACCCCAAAATATAAACAAAGCTGTGATAATCAAAACAGCATGGTATTGGCACAAAAACAGACATGAGGATCAATGGAACAGAGTAAAGACCTCAGAAATAAGCTCTAAAACATACAGCCAACTCATCTTTGACAAAGGGTACCAGTTAACCCACTGTGAAAAGAAAAATCTCTTTAGCAAATGCTGCTGGATAAACTGGGTATCCATCTGCAGAAAGATGAGTCTGAACCCCTATCTGTCACCATTAACAGAAAGCAACTCAAAGTGTATCAATGATCTAAACCTAAGACCACAAACTATAAAACTACTGGTGAAAAACACTGGGGAAACTGGTAGACATTGAGGTAGGTAAAGATTTCTTAAGTAAGACCCCCAAAGCACAGGAAATAATCCCCAAATAGACAGGTGGGGTTACATCAGTTAAGAAGTTTCTGCACAGCAAAGGACACTGTAATTAGTGTGAATCGACAACCCTCAAAATGGAAGAGATTTTTTGTTAACTGCCTCAGATAAGGGATTGATAACCAGAGACTCAAGCAGCTTACCCAGAAGAAAATGATTAACCCTATTAAAAAATGGGAAAATGAGCTGAATAAAACAGCTAAGGAAGACATACAAACAGCCACAAAGCTTATGAAAAAATGCTCAACATCCCTCATCGTAAGGGAGATGCAGATCAAAACCACAATGAGATACCACCTAACCTCAGCAAGAATGGCAAAGATTTTAAAAATAATAATAATAAGTGCTGACAGGGATGTGGTGAAAGGAGAACACTCCTACCTTGTTGGTGGGAATGTAAATTGGTCCAGCCACCGTGGAGAACAATATGAAACTACCACATAATCCAGCAATTCCACTCTGGGTATTTACCCAAAGGACAGGAGAGCACTCAGCCAGAAAAGCACTTGCACAACTAGACTTTTGACAGCACTAATCACAATCACTAAGACATGGAACCAACTCAAATGTCCACGAACAAATGAATGGATTGAAAAAGTGTGGCACATATACTCCATGGTATATTACTCTGCCATAAAAAACAACAGGGCCCTGGTATTTGATAGGAAGTGGATGAATATGGAAGATTTGGGGTTTATTTCTGGTGTCTCTACTCTGTTCCATTGATTCTCATGTCTGTTTTCATGCCAATACCATGCTGCTTTGATTATCACAGCTTTGCAATATATTTTGGGGTCAGGGAGATGCCTCCTACTTCGTTCTTCTTGCACAGGATTGCATTGCCAATTTTATTTTTTTATGATTCCAGATAAATTCTATGATTGTCTTTCCTAGATCTGTGAAGAATGGCTGATAATTTGATTGGGATTGCATTAAATACGTAGATTAATTTAAGTAGAATTGACATTTTGATTATATTCATTCTTCAAGTCCAAATGGAGATATCTTTCCCTTTTTTGTGTCATTTCCAATTTTTTTTTTTTTTTTTTTTTTTTTTTAGATTTCAGTTTTCCTTATATATATCTTTGACTTCTTGGTTAGAGTTATTTCTAGGTATCTTATACTTTTTGTGGCTAGTGTAAATGAGATTACTTTTTTTTTCTTTTTTTGGAGAGATTTTTGCTATAGGGCGCATGCACTCGCTAGAAAGACAGAGAGATAGAAAGCGAGAAATCACCCCCCAGGGGGGATGGCCATGCCGCAATCCCTTCTCCTCCATTCTCCTCTTGGAATCTTGGGCACGCACGCACACGTGCCCGGCGTGAGTTTAAGCCACTGGGTCCGGTACTTGAACCGCAGTCGACTACATGGGAGTCCAGTGACATAGCCATTACGCTAAGTGCTGGTCCCGAGATTACTTTCTTTAACTCTACCTCATTTGCTTTTTGTTCATAGAAATGCTATAGACTTTTGTATGTCAATAGTCTATCTTACTGCTTTCATTTGTATTCATTCATTATTCATTATTATTGTATTCATTCAAATGTGTATTCATTTATTATTTCCAGGAGGTTTTTGGGGGATACCCTTGGGTCTTCTATGTATATAATCATGTCCTCTCCAAATAGAGGTAATTTCACTTCTTCTTTCTCCATTTGAATGTGTGTACTAATATTCTCTTTTTTGACTGAATTGGCTAAGACTTCCAGCATTATACTGAAAAGGAATGGAAAAACTGGGCAGCCTTGTCTTCTCCCAGTTTTACGTGGGTAAGCTTTCAGCATTCCCTATTCAATAGAATGTTAGCTATAGCTTTTGGATAAATGGTTTTATGGTGTTAAGAAATGACCTTTCTATGCTAATTTTGCTGACAGTTTTAATCATGAAGGGATGTTGTATTTTTTCAAATGCTTTTTCTTCTTCTACCAAGTCATGGTGAATAATCTTTTAGATATGTTGTTGGATATGATTTGCTAGTATCTTGTTGAGAAATTTTGCCACTATATTCATCAGTGATATTGGCCTGTAGTTTTCCTTTCTTGTCGTGCCCTTATCTTCTTGGGGGATGAGGGTTATGGAGGCTTCACAAGGTGAATTTGGGAGGATCCCTTCCTTCTGGATCTTTAAAAGTAATTTGAGTGGAATGGGGGTTACCTCATCTTTAAATTTTTGTAGAATTGAGAAGTGAACCCACCAGAACCTGGGCTTTTCTTTGTTGGGAGGTTGTTTATTACTGATTCAATCTCATTGTTACAGGTCTATTGAGGCTTTCTTTGTCCTCCTGATTCAATCTTGGTAGATTATATGTGTCCAGGAATTTGTCCATCTCATCTAGATTTTCTTGTTTGTTGGCACACAGTCACTCATAGTATCCTCTAATGATGTTTTGCATTTCTATTGTGTCTGTTGTAATATTGGCTGTTCCATTATGAATTTTATTTATCTGGATCCTTTCTCGCTTCTTAACTAGTCTAGCTAATGGTGAGTCAATCTTGTTTATCTTTTCAAAGAACCAGTTTTTGCTTTCATTTATTTTCAGTATAGTTCATTTATTTTCTATTTCATTTATTTCTACTTGACTCTTTATTATTTCTTTTCCCCTGGCATTTTTTTGGATTTTTGTTGTTGTTTTTGTCTTAAAGCCTGTTTTGTCTGAAATCAGTATTAGGACTCGGACTCTCTTTTTGCTTACCATTTGCATGGCATACCTTCACTTTTAGTCTATGTATTTCTTTATTTATGAGGTGTATTTCTTTTAGGCAACAGATAAAAGGTTTCTGCTTTTATATCCATTCAGCCAATCTGTGTCTCTTGATTGGGGAATTTAATTCACTAACATTCAACATTATTATGGATATTTCCAAACTTGTCCCTACCATTAAGTTGGCCATTTTCTTGGTTGTTTTTTGTTTTCTTATTTCTGTCTGTCTCTTTAGTTTTCCTAGTGTAGCACTTCCTTCAGAACTTCTTGAAGAGATGGTCTGGTGTTGGTAAATTCTTTCAGGTTTGGTTTACCTGAGAATGTTTTTATCTTTTCTTCCCATTTGAAGGATAATCTTTCCAGGTATAGTAATCTTTGTTGAAATTGTTTCTTTCTTAACACTGTGAGTATATCTTCCGAATCTTTCCTTGCTTGCATTGTTTCCATGAAAGATCTAATGTTAGCCAGATGGGATAACCTTTGTAAGTAAGTTGACATTTTTCTTTTGCCAATTTTAGTATTTTGTCTTTATCTGTGGTTTTTGCCAGTCAGGCTATGATGTACCATCGAAAGGGTCTTCTTAGGTTGGTTCTATTTGGAGGTCCTTCTTATTTTTTGGGTCTGGATATTTGAGTACTTTTCTAGATTTGGAAAGTTTTCTTCCAGAATTTCATAGAATACATTATCAATGCCCTTATTAGTTTCCTCACCTTCTGGGATACCAATTTATCTAGCTGTTTGGGTGTTTAATGGTATATAATATTTCTTGTATATTGTCCTCATTTTTGGAGGGTCATTTTTTCAGTCTTTTTGGTGATTTCTTTTCTAGGTCAGAGGTTTTTGTCTTATACATCTGAGATTTGATGTTCTGCATGATCTATTTTTCTTTTAATATTTTTGAGGGATGTTTTTGTTTCTGCATTACAGCCTCATCTCTAATAGTTCTGTTTGATGATGTCCAATTCTTCTTTCAAATTGTGGAAGGACTTCCACATCTCCTGGAGTTCAGTATCTCTTTTCTCTTGCATCTCATAGAGTTTTGTCACCATAAACATTCTGAATTCTTTTTCTGACATATCAGTAATTTCCTCTAATTTTTCCACACTTGGAGACAAGTTACTGTGTTCCCCTGTTGGAAACGTATTAGTTGGTTTTCTCATCCCCGAAGCTCTTCTCTGATTTTTCGTCATTTGGTAATGTATTCACTTTTGGCTAATTTGTTGGAGAAAGCTTCTGCTACTCTGAGCTCATATGTTTCCCTTTACTGTGAGGTACTTCTGTGCCAATTTCTGTCCTCTACTGTGTTTTAAAATGGGAAATACACAGAAGGAGTTTTAAGTTCACATTTATGAAGAGGAGTTTCTTCCTTTATGCAGCAGGTTTAGTGGGGGGTAAAGATTTCTCAGAGCCTCACACTATTGAGATGTTTGACTGATATACTCCCAGACCTGCCTAGACAGTTGGTAGAGGCTGAGCAACAAATCAGAAAGTAAAATAATAAAAAAAGAGAATAGAAAACAAAAAAGAAGAGAAAACAAACAAAAAAAAAACAAAAACAGCAAAAATGGAGAAAACAAAAAAAAATACAAAAATATGAATATTAGCCCCATGAGAGTAAACCCAGACTTTTGAGACCAGCATTTTGCCTAATGGCTATGTCACTGGACTCCCATGTAGTCGACTACGGTTCAAGTCCCGGACCCGGTGGCTTAAACTCACTCTGGGTGCATGTGTGTGCGTGCCCAAGATCCCGAGGGGAGAATGGAGGAGAAGGAGAAGCGATTGTGACGTGGCTACCCCCCCTGGGGGGTGATTTCTCGCTTTCTTTCTCTCTGTCTCTCTCTGTGTTTCTGGTGAGCGCACATGCCCTATAGCAAAAACCTCTCCAAAAAAAAAAAAAAAAAAAAAAAAGAAAAAGAAAAAAAAAAGACTACACGCAAACTTTAGATGTCAATGATAAACAGATTTCCATATTACCCACAATCTGTCTGACTTGGTTATACTTTAGAGGTTCCCATAATCCCATTATTGTACTCAGTAATTTTCAAGACTGACTCACAGAATTTAGAACAGTGTACTTACTTTTGTTGATTTATTATAGATAATATTTTAAAGGATACACAGGTGAAAAGAGTAGAACATAAGTAGAACAAGTAGAACATAACTTGGAAGGCTTTTGAGTACACTTCTGATTTGTGGAGCTCCTGGCCCCCCCTGGACAGTTAAATGTGTCTTTGTTCACCCACTCAGAAGCTCTCCTAAGCCCTTTACCTCCACAATGTTGTAAAATGTTCTCAGGAAGTTACATTCTCTCTGTCTTTTTTTTTTTTTTTTTTTTTTTTTTTTTTTTTTGAGCGCGTGTGCTCGCCAGACAGACAGAGAGAGAGACATAGAGACAGAAAGTGAAAAATAATCCCCCAAGGGGGAATGGTCACGCCACAATCCCTTCTCCTCCATTCTCCTCTCGGGATCTTGGGCATGCACGCACACACACCCGGCATGAGTTTTAAGCCACTGGGTCCAGGACGCGAACCATGGTCTACTACGTGGGAGTCCAGAGACATAGTCATTACACTAACTGCTGGTTCCCTCTTTTTTTTTTTAAGAGTTATTTATTTAATTTTATTTGTTATTGTTATTTTTTAATTTGCTATAGGGCATATGTGCATGGGAGAGAAATAGCAGAGAGAAAAAGTGTGAAAGCAAGCTGCCAGGTCCAGGACTCAAACCATGATTGGTCATATGGGAGTCCAGTGCTTCAACTGCCACTCCACCTGCTGGTCTCTATTCTCAGTCTTTTAAAGAACCTAGTGATTTTGAGTATTACTCTTGATTTGCTTCACATCTTTCCCAAATAATTTCTTGATCAGCTAATAGGCAGAGACAGAGAAGTATATATCTAGTAAGATTAGGACACATTTTTTTAAAGATTTTTTGCCATAGGGTGCATGCACTCACTGGAGAGAGAGAGAGAGAGAGAGAGAGAGAGAGAGAGAGAGAGAGAGAGAGAGAGACGAAAAGTGAGAATTCATTCCCCAGGAAAAATGGCCATGCCGCAATCCCTTCTCCATTCTCCTCTCAGGATTTTGAGCACACATACACACGTACCCAGCGTGTTTTATCAGGCTGCTGGATCTGGGACTTGAACCATGCAGTCGCCGTGTGGGATCCAGTGCCTTCACCACCACCCACCTGCTGGCCCTGGTGAGGACACTTTCAATCTTGCTATATAGCCAGTTTGGTTTTCTAAAGGAAAAGACTGCTTTAAAGTTTGAGAGTTTTGATCTGGACTACCCTCTGGCATATCAGCAGACTAAAGCCCAAAATTAATATCAAAGGTTTGGGAAATGAAGTCCTTTCCATGAAGCTGTCTCTGCATACCTTTGCCTAGATAGGCTGCTCTAGTCTTCAGCAATTCATTGGGCCTTCAGGCTCTAACTACAGATGAGCAAACCCCAACTCTTTTTAAATCACTATTGCAGAACAATTCTCTAAACGGTCTTGAGACCAACCTATTTCTCTCTCCATTATCACTTGTGGTTCTCAGGAATAACTACAAAATGTGCTAAAAATGCAATATTCTGAGATGAGGATGCTTCTGAAACAGCATGGACTTTATTCCAGTACCCCCACCAAAAACAGGATGTCCTTCAATGCTTTAACCCAGCATGTCGTGTTGCCCTGGGGTACAAAACACAGGAGGGGCTGCTTTCTGTGGTGCTGTGGGGCAAACACAGTTGAGACTCCACCCACCCCAGACAGCATTCTTTTTCTTTCTTTTTTCTTTCTTTTTTTTTTTTATTTTTATTTTTTTGAGAGGTTTTTGCTATAGGGCGCGTGCGCTTGCCAGACAGACAGAGAGAGACAGAGAAATAGAAAGCGAGAAATCACCCCCCAGGGGGGATGGCCATGCAGCAATCCCTTCTCCTCTATTCTCCTCTTGGGATCTTGGGCACGCACGCACACGCGCCCAGCGTGAGTTTTAAGCCACTGGGTGCGGGACGCGAACCGCAGTCGACTACATGGGAGTCCAGCAACATAGCCATTACGCTAACTGCTGGTCCCCAGGCAGCATTCTTGAGCCTAGGATGACCAGCCTGCAAATTTTCAGCCTACAAAATCCTATATTTCTGTTGTCCTTTGTGCCTATCTGTGAGTAATAAACCCACTACATATCATTTCTTGGGTGCATGGGTGTTCTGTCTCAACAAACTCATACGAGATGGTAACCAATGCACGGCGAACACGCTTTCCACCTTCCTTGTTTCCTTTCTCTTCTACTCTCCTAATTGTTTCATCAGAAGGTAAACTGAAAGTCCAAATAACTACGTATTCTTCCTAAGTAGAACAAATACTCTGCAAGAATCCTTACACTTTGACTTCTACCTTATTATTTAGGATTGCTATGACATTAATCACTGTTAAGTGTTTACCTGGTGCCTTACAGTGAAAGAGCATGACCTACGTTGTCAAGGAAAGAAATGGCATAAAGCTAATGAGTGTGGATTCTTTCACATCACTGAAGATCTTTGACCCCGTTTCTGCAGGACGAGGTATCAAAATAGCAAAACTGCCTGTTCCTGGTGCCCTCTCCAGCACAGCCTGGTTGAACAAGCATTTTTTAAAGCATCTTAGATACACACAAATTAAAAAGACATGGCCTCTGCCCCTGAGGGCTTGGAGTTAAGTGAGAGCAATGGAAATAGGAAATAAAACAAACAAACAAAAAAACAGAACAGTTTGAAGGTAGCAGGGTAAGTGCTCACCAGAGGAAAGTTGACCATGAATCTAGGGAAGCTGAAGCTGTCACTTTCAAGGCTCTTCTGAGAAAGTTCCTTCCGATAAGTTCATATGAGCATATGCTTTTGTAAATTACAAAATAAGAAGATTTGTGAACACTTTTGCTGAAAAATGTCACCCAAACTCTCCACACAATTACAGATCTTCCCTGATACTACCATGACTTTTACAGGGTGAATGAGTCTCAGCATGTAGTTACTTGAGAATCCACTCTTACACTTTGCCCAAACTAAGCACAATATAGAAACTGTGCAACACAAGTAATAAAGCCACAATCATTACGATGCTGCTACTGTCAGTGATGGCCTCAACAATGAAAGTATTGTTTTCTACATGAAATCAAGGCAGAATTCAATGAAATAGATAAATAATTGAACTGCAATCATCCTTCATTGAAGCTATTATAAAGATTGGCCCTCTTCCAAAGGCTCTGAAAATCACTGGCAAGCTGTTTTCATACAGAGAAGTTTATAAAATGTGAACTTTCTGAAATGGAAAATTTGCATAAAAAATGAGGCAAAATGATTTATAGTAATAACTTGGGTATAACAGAATTGGGAGTCTATATGCCTTGAAAACTCCTAGTTATATAAGGTAGGTGATAGGTAGAGATGTCGAAGTAATTTAGATATGTTTTATACCCACTTACACACATATTGGTGAGTCTCAACATGTTACCCAAAGTCCATGTGTACAATAGCATTAATATTGTTAGCTATAGCTATTGCTTGGCACTGAAGGATTGCTGTTTGACCAATAAGGCAGGATCATCTTGTTTAATGGTTTATCTCTTTTCTATTATGGATCTTGCCTACAGCTTTAGGGTTCCAGGAGGTGGGATTTACTGAAAACCTTTGGACTAAAATACATTTCCAGGAGCTTGAACACTAGATGAAGAGGAAACATTATCTGTAATTCAGACTCTGTTTTCTCTTTTCCAATGAAGACTTAAGAGTGTTTCAAAACTATTAGCTGAAAGCATCGCTTACTTTCACCTTTTATTGCGGTAACATGAGTTGACACATGAAGTGTGTATTGGCCCAATTTCCAAGTCTTATGTCTAGTACCCCATAGTTTTGTGACAGCAACAACCAAACTGAACCACCCACATTAAAATTTCCACACCTCCAACATGACAGTAATAATTATACTCCCCCCCATAGAGCCATTGTGATGTCAAAGTAAAGAATGTATGTAAAACACAGTTGTCAGTAAACACTCTTTGGCAAGAGCAACAGAATATGAGGTTTCCTGTCAAACACTCTTTACTGAGAATAGACTGCATACCCATGCATGTTTCCAATATTTACTCAAGTTAATTATGAACAAAGTAACCAAGAAGCTTTGAAATGAGATATAGATGAGTAATTTAAGATTTTTTCAACCAATTCGCCCAGAATTATACAAATAGGAAAAGAAAAAATTAACCTGTCTTAATTCTTCCATTCTCACTCTATCTACATTTAGAAAGTACATTAATTCTCTTTAAACTGACTGCTTCACTAATGAGTTTAGCAACTAATATACTCTATTGGTTATAAACATTTCATCTCATTTATTCACCGAGTTTGTTCTTTGAATTTATCTTGTGTTTGTGTACTGGTTTCATTCATTAGATGCCTATTATTTATCCAAAGGATCCTGAGATATGGGTGAACCAAACACCAAGTCACACGAGGTAAGAAACAAACATCATAAAGTTCATGTGGCCTAATGGTTAAGGGAGTCAGATCCTCCATGGCTGGCTATGGTTCAAATCCCAGCAGCTTGAAAACATATCAGGCATATGTGCATGTGTGCCCCAAATCCTGACAGTATAAAGAAATGGAGAGGGGCCAGCAGCTGGCTTAGTGGCTCCGGAGTTCGACTTCCACATGACTGACTGCAGTTTGAGTGCCGGATCTGGTAGCTTGAAACTCATACTGAGCACATGTGTATGTATGCCCAGAATCCCAGGAGGCAAACAGAGGAGAGTGGATTGTGGTGTGGCCATCCCCTCGGAAAGGGTGATTTCTCGCTTTCCCTCTCACTGTCTCCATCTCTCCAGCAAGAACACATGCCCTATGTCAAAAATCTTCAAACAAAAAGAAGAAAGAAAGAAAGAGAAAGAAGAAAGAAAGAAAGAAAGAAAGAAAGAAAGAAAGAAAGAAAGAAAGAAGAGAGAGAGAGAGAGAGAGAGAGAGAGAGAGAGAAGAAAGAGAAAGAAAGAAAGAAAGAAAGAAAGAAAGAAAGAAAGAAAGAAAGAAAGAAAGAAAGAAAGAAAGAAAGAAAGAGAGAAAGAAAGAAAAGAGCAGGGATTATGGTGTGATTATACCCCATTAAGGGTGCTTTCTCCCTCTCCTTCTGCCTCTCCCTGGTGAGTATGCATACCCTCTGGCAAACAAACTTTAAAAAATGTATGGAACATGGACAACTATTATTGAGACATATACAATGTAAGAAAATATGTCCTAATTGTGAATAAATTACATATTAAAGTTCTTAAATATTGAGAAGTTCTCCGTGTACCCTACCCAATATCGCAACACAAAGACATGCATACACAACCAGAAATTGAATTTTATTAGAAACTGTCAACCATGTGCCCTGAATCACTCTTAGTCCTGAACACATTGCAAACAGGATCTGATTGTTCAGGAGAAGATTATAAATCATTTCTATTCAGTTCATGTATGTGCATGTGCATGTATATGTGTGTATACGTGTGTTGCAGTGTTACATTTGTGTACAAAAATATCCTTGGCCTTAAGTGATCTCAGCATTAATGAATTGTTAGTGAATGAAGTAGAGGGTTAAATATTCACTTTTTACTATGTTTCCATTGTAAACAGCAAATAACTTCAAAGCACTAGGGTTACTCTAGGATCTTCATCTAGATTTGCAGACTGGCTTCTAAAACTTACAAAAGGGGGGGTAGGTGAGTGCAAATAGGTGACATGGTGGTTAAGGTGCTGGACCTCCCACATGGCCGACTGCAGTTCGAGTCCCAGACCTAGCAACTTCCTTGTTTTCTCACTTTCCCTCTCTCTCTGGTGAATGTGCATACCTTGTAGCAAATTTTAAAATAATAATGATAATGATAAATAAAAATTAAAGAAATAATTCTTTTTAAAAAAGGAAAAAGGTTATCTTTTTTTAGAAGGTTTAAATTGAGAGGGAAAAGAATAAAATATGAACCAAGCCACAAGTCTGTTTTAGTATGCACACACCGAAAGATCTTATGAGTGCAAGCACAGAAAAGGAGAAACCTGAGTAGAAAAGAAAAAGAGAAATACTGGACCAGCAGTGACATGAAGCTCAGGCACTGGATCCCATGGCTGACTCTGTGATTCAAGTCCTGGACCTGAGGATCAAACCAGGCATGTGTGCAGGCCTGCTTGTGTGCTCAAGATCCTGAGAGGACGCTGGAAGAGAAGGGACTGCTGTGTGGCCCTTCCCCCCGGGGTGTGATTTTTCACTTTCCCTCCCTCTCACTCTCTCTGTCTCTGGCAAGCACACATGCCCTATAGTTGAAAAAAGGGAGAGAGAAAGAGAGAGGCATACAATGGTTGGAAAGGATTTGCTTATACCTCGGCACTGCAGGAATGGTAGACCGACTTCAAAGAGAGGAAATCTGGGCAATGATGAAATTCACTAGGGTGGAGTGGGAAGGGCCGTGAGGGTGGCGTCAGAAAAGCTAAGTCCTGTTCCAGTTGTGTCCCTGTTGGGCTGTGTGACCGCAGACTCAATGGGGCTCAGATCCTGTCCTGTGAAATGTTAGGTATGAGCTGCAGAGTGCTTAAGCAATCTTAGAGATGCCTCAGATGTCCTGTTCTAATGCATATATGTCTACGTCCATAAACCTCTTTTTTCTGCCCTGGTCAGGAGAGTGAACCAAACTCAAAGGTGGTTAGGATGAGAGTGTCCAGGGCGGGGGGTGGGAGGTTGAGGGAGCTGCAGAGTGACACACCTGAGACCCCCCTGAGCATGAACCATGTTGGGACAGTGTGGAAAAGCCCAGAATCCAGTGACACACACAGCGACCACCAAGAATGGACTCAAGGCCAGACGAAGTTACACACCACAGAAAATGCACGCCAGGCGAGGAGAATGGGGAGGTGGGAGGGCAGTGTTCAGAGGAGAAGAGGGCAGCATCATGGTCAGGCCGGCCAGGTGAGGGGCAGTGACAGTAGGCAGACCCTGGAAGGACGCTGTCCAGTCCGGGTTTTACCACACACATCTATTTTTAGAAAGAGAAGAGACTGTAGCAAACAAAGCAGCAGAAAGCATCAAAGTCATCGATCTGCTTTCTCACCCCTCATACCCTCTCTGGTGGCCTGTAAAAATAGGAGAGAGATCTCATCATAGCAGCAGCTGTCAGCATCGCCACATTGCAACCCAACTGACAGGCAATAAGCGCTCCCCGACTTGCTGAGTCCCAGTTCTCACGAAAATAGGTGGCGAGGTGTAGAAGAAGCAGAGCCAGCACCGCCATAAGGCCAGGCAAGAGGGACCCCACGCTGTGCTGTGCCCCTCTCCACAGAGCTGAGAGACCATGAGCTGAGAGGACCCACGCAGAGCTGGTGCCCTCTGTCCTTCCAGACCGAGTTTCTCAGATGCTGACTCCAAAGAGCCTTCTCCCTCAGCAGCTTCAGGGACTGAACAGACTTCCCTCTCAGGTCTGTCCCTGTAAGGCGAATTCACGCCTCTAAGATGCACACCCCTAGGGCCACGTGGCAGTTTAAGAGCGGCGCTTTCCTGGGGTTTTGAGGACGGAGCTTAGATATCGAGGCTGGACGCCTACTTACGCACTGAGAGGACCTTCCTAGTGTGAGAAGCCCGAGAGGAGAAAGCACGGGGCGTGCACCACGGCCGAGCAGGGCAGGGGCAGACGCTCGAGGCAGGGCAGGGCCCTGGGACAGGCCTGGGATGCCACGTTCTGGCATGGGACTTTAACGATCTGGGATTCTGAGTGTGCCCCTGACTCCTGCTGATGTACCAAGATAGGACAACAGAACACATGCTACAGCTTTACAGTTAGCTCAGCTTATACTTTCTAACTGGCTTGTGCGTACATGTTTAAATGGAATCACCACTACTCTCCTTACTTAGTTCTCTCGCTCGAGTCTATTCAAGTTTCCTGTGATTCTCTGTCAGAACGACATCTTTTAGAAATAAGTAAACAACCATGTCGATGAATCAGGCTAGTGGTGGGGCGGGCATGGTCACTAGGGACGGATGGTGCAGCAGAGCTCCTGACCCAGTCTGGCAGCTCAGCAGAACATCTTTGGTGACTACCACGCTACTTAGTCTACTCAAAGGTGCAAATGTTATGTTTCTGGGTTCCACATTTTGTGAGGAATAAATGCCTACTCCGGGTTACTTCTATATCTGCTGCAAGTAAACAATCTATGTTATTTTCCTAGCATGGTTATGCTTATGGTTCTGTTTTTAGTGCAAGCCTGATTCATCTAGATGGTTGTTTACTTATTTCTAAAAAGCTATTTCAACTTGGACATTCAAATATATTTGATGGTTAATTTTACTACTCATCCATAGTGCTCCCTCCTTAGTCCACTACTGTGCTGCTGATATAAATGTTGTTTGAGGTTGGTGATGTATAAAGAGTAGAGGTTTACGTGACCTGTAATTCTAGTGGCTGGAAAGTCCAAGATCGTGAAGTCAAGCCCCAATATGACATCACAAAACTAAAATTAGCAGGACGGTGACTAGGCACGTGCAGAGAGAGAGCGACTTGGGGAAGCATCGCCCTTTTATATCACCCACTCTCGCAGGAATTAACTCCCCTCCATGAGAGCTGAAGCCCACTGGGTCTCAGATAGCATTCCCCCATTCATGGACGTGGTGCCTCCCTACCCAAGCTCTGCCCGTGAGAGAAGCTTACCAAAGCCACTACACTAGGAGTCAGATCTAAGCCTTTGGGGGACAAACCATTACCTAGACCACAGCATTCTTCAGTCGTGTATTTAACCATAATCACACCAAAAGCATGGGCAGATGCACTCAGCTGGGACAATGGTGAAAATGCATGGTCAGATCAGGACTGGGTTCTAGCCCTGCCCCTGCCATTATTCTACTTGCTGGTCACTCTTGTCATGTCTTCTTTCTGAACCTGAGATTCCTTGTCTATAAAATGAAGAGGTTAGAATCTTTGGGTTATAAGTGTAGGAAAATCCAAATTGAACTGGCTAAAAAAGAATAACAATGTGTGCGTGTGTGTGTGTGTGGCAGAGGAAGGAGAAATTTTCTTGCCTCATGTACTAAGTAGCCCAGGAGTACAAATGTTAATGTATTGCTAACGTAAATATCTGAGTGCAGGTGATTTATAAGGCATAGTTTAATCCGCTACCTGACCTGTCTTTTCCCATTTCTTGGCTGGGCTCTGCTCCACGTTGTCTTCTGTGGCAAGACGCCTGCTACAGCTTCGGCTCTGTATTCTCTCAGGGGAAGTCCAGGGACAGAAAGAAACCTCCCTCTTCACAGTTACAGCAAGAGTCCTGGACCTGTGCGTGAGCCATCGGCCACAACACGCTAATTGGCCAGTTCTGAGCCTGGGTCTGACCCCAAAGCCAGGCATAGTCAGCACCACCTAAACCACCTGACTTGGGAGCAAGTGAGAGAAAATTCAGGACTTTTGATCCAAATGAGTAAGAAATATCACATGAAGAATGTGATTGATAGTGTAACTTCCGGTTCTAAATTTGTATGACTCTAAAAGGATTCTTTAAAACACATGTAGGTATAAATATGAAGCATTTTTATGTGACACCCCTGAAATTACTTTAGAGTTTCTTCATTTTTTTAAAAAAGAATTATTTATTTACTTTTATTTATTCATTTTATTTTAATTTGACCAGAGAGATACACAGAGAGTGAGAGACAAAGAAGGAAAGTGAGAAAGCAAGCCACCAGGTCCAGGACTCGAACCATGGTCAGCCATGTGGGAGTGTCCAGTGCCTTAATGACACGCCACCTGCTGGTCCCTGAGTTTCTTCTTTTTAATGACAGTTTCTTGCAGTGTCCCCATCCTTGGCCTCCTGAGGACCTGGGACCACAGGCACACACTACAGCACCCAGCTCTTCTGCAGACAGGCTCTGCTGTGGCTCCTCTCAGCCTGGAGGGCACAGTGCCCCCCTGCCTCAGCCTCCCTGAGTCACTGTGACTACAGGTGCTCACCCCCCGTGCCTAGCCGTCAGGTGGAACTGGGAGTCAACCCGGCCTCCCTGTGGTCCGAGCTGCGGGGCACAGCAGCTTAGCAGTGCACAACGCCACAGCCGCGCCTGGCTAGGATTTCTTACCAGGAGGAAAAGCGTTTAGAAGTGATGTCTTGTGACTGGTGAGTAGAGATAAAGTGTGAAGTCATCGTTTTCCAGCCCCTGATTCCAGGCGACGGCCATAGAAAAGCCATGCATTCCTCTAGAATAAATACAGCCTGCCAAGCTCCAACACGGGCCCTGACATACGGCACAGAGGCAAGCTCCATGCTGTGACAAAGATGAGGAGGAAGCTCTCCCCTCGTACTCTGAAACAATTGCAGCAAAGCAAAAATGACGTGAAACTCTCCCGTTGAAAATTGCTGAAGGTCATTAGGGTAATTAAAAGGAGAATTAAAGATGGTGCTAAAGGAGAGAGACCAGTTTTTAAAAATGTGTTTGAAACTCAAGAAGAGTCCATGAGATACCTACATTTGTAGCTACTGTGAAAGCGAGGGCTTTGTTCTGAAGGGATCTGGTGAAATAAACATTTGCCGTCTACAGCCTGTCCCTGTGCCAGGCTGAGCTGTCGGGTTCAGGGACACACAAGGGCCATGGGCCCCGGGGCATGGCAAGTGCCCTTTTCAGAAGTCGTGGCTGCGATGCGATCAGAAATGCACGGGGAACGATCAGCCCACAGACCATGAATTTCCACAGCGTGTCATTACGCGGCCTCCTCGCCCTGCCGCGGTCTCCCAGCGACTTGTTAAGTGGTTGACAGGGGCCCTGTCAGATGACGCAAGTGCAGGGAAATGGGAGGAAGTGGAAGGATGCAGACGGGCAGTGCTTACAAAGGAATCAGAGCAATTCTCTGCCGTCTCCAAGAAAGCTCCGGCCAGGACGGGGACTCCCTGGGAAAGGCAGGCTGACAGTGCCAGCTCACACGGACTAACACTGTGCTGCCACAGGGTCCCGGATCGGGGGAGGCCCAGGTCAGAGCGCTGTCCGAGCTCCCGGAAAGGCCCTAGACCAGTCACCTGCTCGTTTCCCTCTGTCTTATCTGGAGGCAGCGGGCCACGCCAGCAGCTGAGCGGGCCTCAGGCCTCCTCTGTTGGGGCGACAGAAACCGCATGGCCCCAGAGCACCGTGGAGTTACGAACTTCGAATGTCCGAGGCAGTGCTTGCTTAGGGAACCGGCACAAACGCTGAGCACGGAGCTCTTCGGCTGCAAGCAACAGGAGGTTACTCAGGGAAGTGTGTCATCTGAGGGTCTGTGTTGTTTGGAGATACTTTTATTAATAGATAACTGAAGTCAGCACGCTCCAGGAAATAACCCTTACTACTGAGCTTTCGAGAAAAAACAACAGCAACAACAAGAACACCCTCCCCTCCTCTACCCTAATAAACAGAGGGTCCGACTCAGGAGGCGGGTATCCTACATGGCCTCTCCCTCCCTCTGGACTCAGTCTGTCTCAGTGATTCCACGCGCTTCAGACCACACAAGAGTCCCGGTCTCCAACCACGCGGGCTGTGACGATGCTAGAGCAGCTGGCGACGTGGTGGTCACCAGCTCGGCCTGGTTTAGTCCCCCAGGCGTCACTCAGGTGAGCCAGCCCCCTGGAGGCGCGGCTGCTCCAGCCCCGTGGGCGGAAGCTACAGCACCTGGCCTCCCGCAGGCTGTGAGGAAGCACAGCCGTAGAACGATTTGAACACGATCCTTAGTCGCTGACAGCCCTGAGGCTGCGAAGGAGGAATTGCTTGCAGTGGTTTAGTTCAGAGCTGTGGTAAAAACCCAGGGCTCATGGCCTCTGTTCTAGTTGTCACTACTACAGCCAGAATACACCAGCTGTTACCTGACGGTGCTGGCAGGGTCCCGGAGCACAGTCTGGCCCAGGAACACAAGCCGAGGCCCTGTCGCGGTGAAGCAGGGTCGGGTGCTGACGCGTGACACTGAAGCCATATGGGAAGGTCCGAGAGATCTGGAGTCGGTCTGAAAGCTCCAGGTGTACCCATGGGAAGGCCGGTGACCCTGGCTAGTTGGAGGGCTGGGGCAGGGTGGCAATGTAGCAAGACTCTGTTGCTCTTTCTCTCCTGAAAAAGAGAAACATGTACACTTTTAAAATTACCCTCAATCTTGAGTTCCCACAATGTGCTTTCCAGTTACAAATGATTACAAATGCTGGGTACAGTATTATAAATGCCTTAAGCGCAACGTTGAGTCCACATGGGGAGAGCCATCACCGTCTGCCAAGTGTAATAAGGGGCCACCACCCGATGGTTTCACCAGCAGGAAACTTCTAGTCCCAGCTCTGTTCTCTGGAGGTCAAGATCAAGGTGCCCGCAGAGCTGTCTCCCTTGGGGCCTCCCTCCTATCTTGAAGATGGCTGTCTTCTTCCTGTCTTCACATCATCTGCCTTCTGCACTTGGGTGTGCCACCTTCCTATTTTCATAAGGACATCAGTCATAGCGGATTCAGGCCCACCTTAATGGCCTTATTTTAATTTGGAAACCTCCTTAGAGACAGTTCCCAACTTCAATCCATTCTGAGGTATCAGGGATTGAGACTTCAACATACGAATTGGGAGGGCGGGGGTCAATCAATTTGGCCTGTAACAGTGATGTCCTAGTTTCTAAACCAAAGAGGGAACACAGCCACAATCATTAGTGCCTTTGAGCTGATGTGACAAATGCCCTGAGCCGAATGGAGGGTAACTAGCTCAGGGGCAGAGAGCGCTGGCCCTCATGGGGACAAAGAAGGGAAGGTGTTAGAACCAACCTCCTGGAAGTCCTGGAGTCTCAGAGAAAAGGCAGCTAGAAACAAATCCAGTCACCATCACAGAGAGGTGACAGTGAGATTTGTCTCAGCCTGGATTTTGGTGTGGCACAAAACGGAAGTCTCACTGAGAATTTGTAGCCATGTGCCGTGCCTCCTGTAGGCTTGGGGTCAATTTGATCCTTCAGTGCCCGGGAAGCTTTGAGCTTAGACACTGGTCGTTTAAAAAGGGGTAACTGGACGGCGATATCCTTTATTTGCCCACTTCTAGTCCAGAACACTTTATTAAAGGCTGTTCCTGAAATGTGGAGAATCTCGCTAATAAAATTGTCAGGGCCTGCTGGTGCGTGCAGTGTGTGGCTACGTAGCTACGCGATGCCTACACTGCTCAAGGCAGAACTAGACCCTGTGGTAACTTACTTTCTTAGTACAAGGCCCATTCCTAAACTTTGATGGGAATACCATTGCTTCTATTTCCTTACGATGCTTATCTCCCTGGACTGTAGCATTAACGTGTCCCCTTTCCGTTCTTAATGACTTGTTTGTTTACCACGGGGCATCAGCACTCACAGAGACACAGGCAGAGAGACTGAGAAAGTGAGAAATCACCACCGGGGGGATGGGCATGCTGCAATCCCATCCCCTCCATTTTTCTCTGGGGATTTTGCACATGCACACACATGTGCCCAGAGGGATTTTCCAGTTACCAGGTCCAGAACTCCAACAGCAAAGTCAGCCATGCAGGATCTAGCTGTCTTAACCACCGCACCTCCTGCTGGATCCTTAATGATGTGATGTTTTTCCTCTCATTTTTGTGGTTAATCTTACTTGACATCCATTTTTTTCATTAATACAAATGTTCTCTAAGACTTAGCTATTGGCTCTGTTTGTGTTCCCTATTGTCTCTCTCTGGGATGTCATCAGTTTAGGCTTTCAACATATTCCTTCCTGGGACCAGCAGTTAGCGTAAGGGCTATGTCGCTGGACTCTCCTGTAGTCGACCACGGTTCAAGTCCCGGACCCGGTGGCTTAAAACTCACGCCGGGCGCGTGCCCAAGATCCCGAGAGGAGAATGGAGGAGAAGGAATTGCAGCGTGGCTGTCTGCCCCAGGGGGTGATTTCTTGCTTTCTGTCTCTCTGTCTCTGTCTGTCAGGCGAGCGCATGCGCCCTATAGCAAAAAAGAAAAAAAGAAAATCTCTCCAAAAAAAAAAAATATTCCTTCCTTCCTTCCTCGTTTTAGGTTTGCCCTGCTTCCTACCTGAGCATACAGGCTGGGCAGTCTCGGATGCAGCTCCGTGCCTCGCCAGCCTAAAGCAGGAAAGGCCATCCATGGACGGAGGAGCCAGGTTACACTCCAACAACGTTCTATCTGCAAAACACTCAGTGGACTGAGTTTGAACAGGCCAAAGCTTGCTGACCCTCATTCTAGACGATAGAAAAAAGAAAAAATCTCTGTGACACATCTAATCAGACTGTCGTTACCTTAACGTCAAAACCAGGCAAGGGCAAGAAAGAGAAAGAAAGGCCCGATGTTATTTGTGAAGGCAGAGGTACCACCCCACATAAAACAGTAGCAACCTGAATTCAGCATTACAAAAAATAACAACACAACTGCTAAATAAGGATTCACCCAATCCAGTCAGGGGAATTTCAGTCAGAACCCCAGTAGAGTTTTTTAGGAAACTTTACAAGTGGATCCTCAAACTCACTCCATACACTAAGAATGGCCAAGACTATTTTTAATAAAAAGAGCCAAGGAAGATTCGTCAAACAGGTATTGACCGGCTGCGAGGCTATACTAACTTCAGCAGTGTGATCATTGGCTCAGGGAGCCCGTATTTCACGGGAGCTGGTACGAAACAGAGCAGGTGTTTATAAATCACATGGTGAGAAAAAACACTATCTCACAAATGTGTTGAAAATTTTGACAAACCGTATAGAAAAGATAAAAGTAAATCTCGAATTCATGCATAAAAATTAACACCATACAGTATCGTAAACATAAGAGTATAATCTTAAAAATTTTGGAGAATGTCTTTGACTTCAGGCTAAAATTTAATTTTTAAAATACAACACAAAAAGTCAAAACTACAGGGAAAATTATAATTTGACTATATTAAAATTAAATATTTTATTACGAATAAACAAAGAAAAAGGCAAGTCTCTGGCTTTGAGAAGACATTACCAATAAATATTTCCAATAAAAATTTATGAAAAAAATCCAAGAGGAAGATGTTTAATTGATCAAAGCAGAGAAATCACAGTAGGCAAAGCCAAAAGGCCAATGAATTTTAAAAGTGATAATCCCAGGGCTGGCCCCATGGCCTAGAGGTTGGGAGAGTGGTTACCACATGGTCACCCATGATCCTGGCTCCAGGATCATGTGTGTGTGTGTGTGTGTGTGCGTGTGCGTGTGCGTGTGCGTGTGCGTGCATGCCCCACCCTGAGAGGATGGAGAGATGGAGAAGGGATTGCAGTGTGGCCACACCCCATTGAGGGATTCTCTCTCCCTTTCCCTTTATCCATCTCTCTGTCTCTGCCTGGGAGCACACATGCCCTCCGGCAAAGCTTTTAAAAAATGATTCATCTTGGGACCAGCAGATGGCATAACGGTTGCATCGCTGGACTCCCACGTGGTCAATGGCAGTTCAAGTCCCAAACCCAGAGACTTAAAATTCATACTAGGCATGTGTGCACGCATACCCAAAGTCCTGAGAGGAGAACGGAGGAGAAGGGATTGCAGCATGGCTATGCTACCAAGTGGGTGATTTCTCGCTTTCTGGCTCTCTGGTCTCTGGCTCTCTGGCTCTCTGGCTCTTTCTGGCTCTGTCTCTCTGGCTCTCAGGCAAGCACATACTCCCTATAGCAAAAATGTACATTAAAAAAAAAGATTTGGGAACCAGCAGTTAGCGTAATGGCTATGTCGCTGGACTCCCACGTAGTCGACCGCGGTTCGCGTCTCGGACCCGGTGGCTTACAACTCACGCCGGGCGCGTGTGCGTGCATGCCCAAGATCCCGAGAGGAGAATGGAGGAAAGGGATTGCGGCGTGACCATCCCCCCTGGGGGGTGATTTCTCGCTTTCTGTCTCTATGTCTCTCTCTGTCTGTCTGGCGAGCGCACGCGCCCTATAGCGAAAAACCTCTCCAAAAAAAAAGATTAATCTCATTAATAATGAAAGAAATTCTATTTATTGAAATTGTGCGTTGTTATTAAAATGAAAGGAAGTAGCAAAATGAAATATAATTTACATCCTTCAGAATAGCAAAGTACTGAATGTCTAATAAATCCAGTGATTAAAATATGGGAAAATAGGAAAATTTTAAAGAAGTATAGCTTTATAAGGTCATGCGTAGAATGTTTCGAATACTTCAAAAGTGGAAATCCCTAGGAAATGAGAACGCCCCAAAGAGAGGTTGCTGTAGACATATCTGGCTCGTTTCCTCACGGTACCCGGCCTTACTGTCCCAGTCTCATGCTGAGGGTGCCAGTATAAACTGGTTGAACCCTTCAGAAGGGGACTCAGATAATATCTAGTAAAGTTGAAGATACATGTATAATGACCCTTGATAACCAGAAATCTACTTCTGTTATCTATCCTGGAAAAAATATTCACAATTATTTATCAAAAAATTGCAATTTATGCTCACTACACTACCTTGTAACAGAAAAATCCGGAAAAGCCTCAATGCTCACCGACCAGAGAGCAGACAGACGCACACCCCTTGTTTCACCGCGTCCCCCACCTTGGGCTTTGCACACCCCTTGTTTCACCGTGCCCTCTAATCGGGCTCTGCAGGCGTAGTCCACAAGCAGAAGGTTTGCGGCGACCCCGAGCCAAGCAGGTCTTTGGCACCATGTTCCCGGCAGCACGTGTTCGCTTCGTGTCTCTGGATCACACTTCGGCAATTCTCACATCATTTCGATTTTCTCAATATAAATCTTTTACGGTGATCTGTTATCAGTGAACTTTGATATAGCTATGGTAATTGCTCTGGGGACCAGCAGTTGGCATAATGGCTATGTTGCTGAACTCCCATGTAGTCAACCGCAGTTCAAGTCCCGGACTCAGTGGCTTAAACTCATGCCAGGCACGTGTGTGTGCATGCCCAAGATCCCGAGAGGAGAATGGAGGAGAAGGGATTGCAGTGTGACCATCCCCCCTGGGGGGTGATTTCTCGCTTTCTATCTCTCTGTCTCTCTCTGTTTCTCTGGCGAGAGCACATGCCCTGTAGCAAAACCTCTCCAAAAAAAAATAATAATAAATAATTGCTCTGGCTGTGTCATGACCATGGCATACAAGACAGTGGATTTAATTAATAAATGTGCATGCTGAATGCTCCATCAATTGGCCGGCCCTGTTCCTACCCTTCTACTTAAGACCACCTATTCCCTGAGACAAAACAATTTTGAAATTAAGCCAGTTTCTAGCCCTGCAATGGCCCCTCCCATGCCCAGTGAAAGGAAGAATTGCAGCCACTTACAAAAGCTGGAAATGGAAGGTGAGTTGACAGCCAAGATAGGCTGAAAGCTTGGCCTCTTGCACTACTTACTGAAGTTGGGAATGCAAAGACAAAGTTGTTGAAGGAAATTAAAGTGCTACTCCTGTGAACACACAAATGATCAGAAAGCAAAACAGCCTAACTGCTGACACGGACAAAGTGGTTTGGGTAGAAGGTCAACTTCGTCACAGCATCCCCTTAAGCCACAGCCTGGTCCAAAGCAAGGCCCTGACTCTTTATTCTGTGACAGCTGAGAGACGTGAGGAAGCTGCGGGAGGAAAAAAAAAGTTGAAGAGCAGTGTCATCGGTAGGGTGTAAGGAAAGACGCCATCTCCGGGATGTACACGTGCGAGGTGCTGGAGCTGCAGTGAGTCGTCCGGGAGGGCTGGCTGCATCATGGATCACCACAGCATTCTCGGTGCAGTGAAACCCTTCTACCGGGAGAGGATAGCCCCTACGGCTTCCTATCACCGCGAGAGAAGAAACGGCAACGCCCGCTACCAAAGCCTGAAAGACAGCTGACATCCTGGGCAGGACTACTGTGGCGGAGGCCGGTGCTCATTTGCCATTCCGAACGCCTTTGGCCTTAGAATTACACCAACCCTACCCTGCCCGCCCTGTAACTGGAACTACAGATCCTAGGTGACAGCTCCTCTGTCACAGCATGGTTTACGGAATATTTAAGACTATTGCTTAGAAAAAGATTCCTTTCAAAATGCGACTACTCATTGACGATGTAACTGGCCGCCCGAGAGCGCCGATGGAGGCGCAGAGACCAGCATTGCTTTGGTGCCGGCTAACACAGCATGCACTCTGCAGCCCGTGGATTAAGGAGTTATCTTGACTTGCTGGTCTTGTGATTTAAGAAATGCATTGGGACTAGCAGTTAGCGTTAATGGCTATGTCGCTGGACTCCTACATAGTCGACCGTGGTTCGCATCCCGGACCCAGTGGCTTAAAACTCATGATGGGCGCGTGTGTGTGCGTGCCCAAGATCCCCAGAGGATAATGGAAGAGAAGGGATTGTGGCGTGACCATCCCCCCTGGGAGGTGATTTCTCTCTTTCTGTGTCTCTGTCTCTCTCTCTGTCTGTCTGGCGAGCGCACACGCCCTATAGCAAAAACCTCTCCAAAAAAAAAGGAAATGCATTTCATCAGGCGATACCTACCGGAGGTAGTCACTCTCCTGATGGATCTGGGCAAAGTTAGCAGAAGGCATTCTGTAAAGGATCCACTATTCTAGATGCCACTAGGAACGTGCGTGACTTGTGGGAGGTGATCAAAACATCAATATTAGCAGAGTTTGGAAGAGCTTGATTCCAGCCCCCTGGGTGATTTCGAAGGGCTCGAGACTCTAGTGAAGGAAGGAAGTGCAGATGTGGTGGAAACAGCAAGAGAGCTGAAGGAGAAGTGAAGGCTGGGGTGCAGCGGGGTCGCTGTAATCTCACGATAAAACTTTAATAGACGAGAAGTGCTTCTTACAGATGAGCACAAAAAGCAGTTCCTTGAGCTGGAAAATGCCCCTGATGAACGTGAGCACCGTTGAAATGACAGCGGGTTTCAGCGTGCTACATGAACGTAAGCTTATAAGGCAGGAGCAAGGGCCAAGAGGAATGACTCCAATTTTGAAAAACGTTCTACTGTAAAATACTGTCAAACAGCATCAACTGCTACAGAAAAACACTTTGTGAAAGGGAGAGTCCATCGACTCAGCAGACCTCATGGCTGTCTATTTTAAGAAACTGTCACTGCCGCCCCGACCTTCAGCAACCACCACCCTGATCGGCCAGCAGCCATCAATGTTAAAGCAAGATGCTCACCAGAAAACATTGCTCTGTGCTGAGGCTCAGATCATTAGCATTTTTTAGCAATAAAGTATGTTTAACTTAAGGTACGTACATTGGTTTTGTTACATGTATTATAGTATAAACATAACTTCTACATGCCCTAGGAAACAGATTTCATGTGCCTTGCTTCATGCCGTGGTTGCTGCTGTGGTCTGGACATGGAGTGCGATTCTCTGAGCTGTGTCTGTAAGCGGCTGTCCACTGAAGCTCCACTGGCTGCAGAGTGAAAACGACAGCTGCGGGAGTCGGCATGGGCAGACGGCAGAGACACGGACGGCATGAGGCAGAAGCGAGCAGGAAGGGAGAGCACCCGTGAGTAAGTGCACGCGTGATAAACGACACACGGCATGAGGTAGGGCTCTTTGGATTTGGGAAACAGTGTGTGCTGGATTTTGGAGAACTGCTTCCATTTTCTAATCAGGTGAATATAAGTTACTAGCTCCTTTTTGAGACTTCAGAAGAAAGCAACAGACCCACTGTGGTACAAGCAGCTCTACTCTCTTGGGCTGTGTGATCCAGCAGATAGGACTGCCTTTGCTGACTAGCTGCAATTCCCAGTAAGACATCTACAGGGCAGAACCCTGGGGTTCAAGAGCACGACATGCTCTTACTGTTACTCACCATTCGAGAAGGAGCTCTTCAAAGGCTGATAGCCCCCAGACACTGCACGCTGAACTCGGAGCATTACTAACTACACTACCTGACCTACACGTTTTAAGCTCCTCACCAGTGAACCAGCTTGTAGGTCAGCCATGTTTCATGGCACGATGGAAGAAGCACATTTGCTAGTGTGAACAGGTCCAGAAAGCAAGGATAAATCACAGGATCAGGTGTTCTGGAATCGTAGGCAAACCTGCTTCAGTTGCAGTATCCCCCATTGGTCCACGCCGATGGCCTCAGAGCCTTCCCTTCAGTTCTTCCTCATGTTTAAGAGCAAAAAAGACTAGGTGCGCAGACCACAGGAGTAGAGGCCGAAGTTAGAGCCAGTGTTCTCAATGATTTTGCCTGGGCTAATAACGCACCTGCCCACCTGCTCCCTGACTTCTGCTTCTGCCCCCAGTAGTCTGTTTACACACCATCTAGAGTTATCCTTTACAAATATGAATCAGATGGGACCAGCAGTTAGCGTAATGGCTATGTCACTGGACTCTCATGTGGTCGACTGCAGTTCGAGTCCCAGATCCGGTGGCTTAAACTCACACCGGGCGCACGTGAATGCATGGCCAAGATCCCGAGAGGAGAATGGAGGAGAAGGGATTGTGGCGTGGCCATCCCCCCGGGGGGTGATTTCTTGCTTTCTGTCTCTCTGTCTCTGTTTTGCTGGCGAGCGCACGTGCCCTATAGCAAAAAAACCTCTCCAAAAAAAAAAAAAAAAAAATATATATATATATATATGAATCGATACTATTGCTCCCCTCCCACCCCAACTCCCTCTCACAAGCATCGTCATGGCGACCTGCATCATATTCAGAACAAAACCCCAAGTCCTTCCACAGCAGCCAGCCCTGTTCCGTTAATCTGGACCCTCACTAGCTCTCTCTGATCTCTCCCGCTCTTCCAGAGCCGCCCGCTGCTTGCTGCTCTCTGAACTCCACCCCGCGGTCGTCCCTGGCTTGCGCCCCGCCTGTTGTCATCTCAGTGAAGTCCTGGCCTGCACTGACCACCGCGAGGCCGTCTCTGTGCTCTGCTTTACCGTTCTCCCGTGCCCCTTCTCACGCCACCACGTGTTATTTACTTACTGTCCGTCTGTCTGTCTGTCTTACACACAATAACGGCAGAGCCCGTCGTCTTTGTGCTGTGAACTAGCACCTGCAGCACTGCCAAGACTGTCCCTGAGACACGCAGCGACTCAGCGAGCAGGTGCTGAATGAGCACTGGTTTTGAAGTGACTTTAGTAGCAAGATTCCATAATCTTTTTCTTCCATGTATGTTTTGTGTTGAGCACGAGGGATTAAAACTTCTATAATTTTATATTTTTTAAATCTTCTTAAAATATAAAAGCACTAAGTTAATGTGTTCACTTTGACTATTAACACAATTCAAAAAAATCATAGTTAATTACCCATCTCCAACCTCACCTTGCTTCCCACCCTAAGACACCAAATGTTAACAGCTGGTGTGTTTTATTCCATGTCTTCTTTTCCTGAAAATACGAAGACATAGCGTATTTTTAACTTCAGTAATCTTAGTTCTTATAAAAATGGAAACAGACTATATATTTACTATATTTTTATCACTTAGGGAAAACAAGATGAAATAAAGCCTTTGGGCTATTGAATAAAGAATGTGCAAATACAAAAATGTCTGTAAATTTATCACAAGAGCTCCCAATGGCTTCCACCTAAACAATAACCACTCTCTGCACAGTGCATTTGCTAGGAACGTTTGCACACTGAAACTCAGCCACCAGCCATGCCAGCAGAGAACAGAGCACTAAGGAGCATTGTTCTGTGGGCCCCCAAGCCTGAGAGGGCCTGTGCATGATTTACCTGTTCAGGGAAGCCACCCGGAGGTGCAGCTGAGAGAGAGCTGAGTTTATGCAGCTTATGGGATGCCCTGATGGTGGCCAGTGGTGAAAGACCCACCCCAGGTGCAGTGATTAGTTAATCGCCATTAGATCAAAGCAGTTACGTTAACTATTGTGGAAGGGGGCATCGGATAGACTTTGTTTCCCAGTGCCGAGATCTGGTTTTCACCTGTGATCTTTGAAGATGACACTGACGACAGTAAGGGTAACTTACCTGGTGACAGGGCCCACGAAGTGTTCTCCAAGCATGACTTCCTGGGTCTCGTGATGGTTACGTGGCAGAGGTGTGCATTCATTCTGCCAGAGCTGGCCCTGCCTGTGAGCCACTTCTCAGAGGACGGGGAGGGCCCCGTTCCTGTGGAGTCCATCTTGACTAGAAACTGCATCAGGAGAGAACGCGGGGGAAGAAATATTGATGTATCGCATCCCACGAGCACGTACGCCAGGCCTAAGTCGCCGAAACCAAGGGAGTGACGGCCACAAGTCCGAGCCCAGGGACACACCCTCTGTCCACGATTAGCTGACCAGGGCCAGCCTGGCTGGTGTGGATGTCAGCAGATGATGACTAGACCCGGTCACGTCTCCGCACCGCCGCTGCGGTCACCGCCTGTGTATTTCGACAGCAGCTCTCGCGGTCTCACAGGGTCACAGGCCCCAGACTGACTCAAAGCACAGGATGAAACTGAACAAGTGCTTCCATTTGTGGTGAATTTCATGATCACTCTATTTAGCTTTTGCAAAGCCAGTGTCTGGGCTCCCTCTCAGGCACTCAATTTAATTGGCTGTGGTGAGGACAAGGTGGGTCTGATATACTGAAAAGTCTGTACATTCTTAATTTGGAGGGGTGTCCATGAAACATTGCTTAGTAATAAAGAGATTCTGCATCTTCACAGCCCAAAATTCAGGCCATTGTGTCTACTTCCTTTGTGAGGTCAATTATATCATCAAATTCCCAATTTAAGCCTCCAGCTTTAAGTCCCAGTCGAGACTGTATATGTTTGGGCTCCACATGGTTACTCCCAAACACTTATATCATAAGCTCTATCTCTCATCATCCCATTTCTCTCATACCTTCTTAGTACAGAATAGTGAAAATCCATAAATGAGGCACGGAGGCATCTGAGGTTTTCTGATTCTGGGCATACCAAGTTTTAAGTCTCCTGGGCCTTAGCCACACGACCAAGTCAGCAGGCCATCCCACCTTCTTGGCCTGGCCTCACATTTGATGAAGACTTTCCTGACCCCTGTAAGAGCACTCCCTCCGGAGGGCTAGGGAAGAGCCCAAACTCTATTTGCATAGATTAATGAATCCGAGATTATGCTGGAAAAGCTATATCCTGATGGTTTTATTTTAGATAATACAATCTAGCTCTTCAATTATTTCTAGCAAGCCTGCCTCCTCAGTCTAGAGCCATGCTCCATGATGCCCATCAATCAGGGGCCAATTAAATTAATTACAAAAAAATCATTCATTCATATGTTAATGATGTTGTATTAGACATGAAGGAATTCTTATAAACAATTTTAAAACATGATACTGATTAATACTTTTTTTTTCCTAAAAGATTTTTGCTATTGGGTAACTGCATTTGCCAGAGAGACAGAAAGCCAGAAATTGCCCCCTGGGGGGAATGCCATACCACAGTCCCTTCTCCTCCAGTCTCCTCTTGGGATTTTGGGCACATATGCACACATGCCTGACATGAGTTTGAAGCTGGCAGGTCCAGAACTCAAACCACAGTCAACCATGTGGGAGTCCAGTGCGCAACCATTACGCAGTCTGCTGGCCCTGTGATCAACACATATGGTCACTGATGGGTGTCTACGACTTTGTAAGTGAAAATAGAACATGTTATAGAGCTGTAAGTGCAAAGGGTGGGTCCACTTTTATAAAATTTTATAGCTCTGTGTGTGTGGTTGTGTGTATGTATATATATATGTGTGTGTGTGTGTGTATGTATATATATGTGTGTGTGTGTGTGTGTGTGTATAAACACATCTGGAAAGAACTTCTTAATTCATTCAGCAAAAAAGCCAAACATTGTTCTAGGTACTAAGGATAATAGCAAATCACTGTCTTATAGAGTTAATTTTTTTTTTTTTTTTTTTTTGGAGAGGTTTTTGCTATAGGGCGAGTGCGCTCACCAGACAGACAGAGAGAGACATAGAGACAGAAAGCGAGAAATCACCCCCCGGGGGGATGGTCACGCCGCAATCCCTTCTCCTCCATTCTCCTCTCAGGATCGTGGGCACGCACGCACACGCGCCCGGCGTGAGTTTTAAGTCACCGGGTCCGGGACGTGAACTGAGGTCGACTACATGGGAGTCCAGCAACATAGCCATTACGCTAACTGCTGGTTCCCTCATAGAGTTAAATTTTATAGTAACAAGAAAAAATAAAGACAGGAAGTGTATAATATTCTAGATGGTGAGAGATAGGTGCTTTGGTAAAAACTGAAGCCAAGTCTACAAGACTGTGCTTCGGTGTCACCGTAACTAAAGCCAGGAACTACATCTCCCAGCATTCTTCCCCTTGAAGCTTCAGGTTAGCCAGAAAAAGTGTTGTGATATTTAGGAAGCAAAAACTAAGCCGTGGTCAGACCTTTCTGAAGGTCACAGCTATCAGACCCACAGGTCCATACTTGCCTGGGGTGTGGGGTTTCAGCTTCCAGGTCATTTCCCAGCTATCGGGCCCTTGACCAACAGCAGCCGTGAGCTGTGAGCACCCCCACGCCACCCCCGAGCTTGACTCCAGTTCTCTAAGAGATATTCTGTTTCCTTTCCCAGAGTCCCTGAACTCTCCAGCCTCTTAGATGGCTATTTTGTCATTCTGTCTTTCTTCAAAACTTTAACTCTCCTGTCTGTACTCCCTTGCTTCCTAGTTCACTGAGAAATGAATACTTACACACACACATTCCCCCAACTATATCACTAACAAAAGAGTGTTTGTTCTGCCTTCCTTCCTATGGCAGAGACGGGCTAAAGATCATTGATTCTCTCCTTTTGAAAAACTCAGAAAGTTGGGTTCAGGCATTTACAGTAGCCAAAGGAACATGAGGGGAAGTAAGGTAAGCATTTCTACATCTAGTCTCTATAATCTCCCTTGGGTTTTGTGGCTCACTCTCTCTATCTCACCTGCATAGTGGAACCGAAGGATTCCAGGACAGACCCACACTGTGGAAGGAGCCCTGGTCCTAGAATCCCGGTTTGGAGGGGTGCTGCCCCGGAGAGCTGCCTGACCTGCACTGGACGGTGAGATGAGCAAGACATGGACCACTGACTGTTCTACAGCATCTGACGAGCTTTAGCCTCCGAGCACACCTCCCGTCTGCAGATGAATCGCCCGTCCTCCTCGCTGAGGCAGCTCACAGCTGTGCACTAGACCCATCTTTTCTCGCCCCCTCAAGGGCGAAGCTCCAAAGGTTGCTCCTTTCTTGCATCATCCATTTCTCCCACTCTACTGGCTCAGTCCCCGCATATAAGCATGCCATAATGGCACCCATCTTCGACAACCAGGGCTTTTACCTGGATGAGACTCTCAAAAGAGACGTCTTTACTTTTTTGTCTTTCTCCACTGTATTATTTACATGAATCATTTTTATAAAAACAAAACCAAAAAAAAAAAAAAAAAACAAAGAAACATCACCTCTAGAGAAGTTCTGGTAGACGCACGCTATTACCAACTTCCCCTTCCGTTCCCAAGCTGGGCTTCGGCTGTCATCCGTTGGCCAGCCAACAACCTCTCAGAACGTCATGGTATGCATTTCTCCACCCAGCATCGCAAAGGACACCAGAAAGGAAAAGGAGACAGGGCAAGTCTCCCTTAGGCCAGGCGCAAGTCCCCACCCGCCCTGTGAAGCAGGCGACACTGTTCACCAGCTGCTGCTTCTTGCCCATTGTCTTCACCTGGGGCCTTCCTCCTCTTCCCTCCTCCATTAATGCCAAATATATGATTCTCCATATATATAAATACATACATATGATTCATATATGTGACGATTGCATAGATAAACAGATGGATGGATAGACACATGATTTAAAATAATTTGCATCTTAGCCGTTTCAAATACATTCTATTTTCTTTCACCCAAATCAGTGAAATATCCTTTTAGGGGTTTACAAACTAGCCCTGTAACTCGACCTAGCTGTTGAAGAAATAAGTACTTTTTATTTCCTGGCTGAATTGTAAAAATCTAAAGAGAAAGTGTTTTCTGAGAAGCAAATGTATTTCTTCACATTTCCATTGCAGTAATACATACTGGCTGCTGTTGCAAACACGTAATTCCAAAAAATGCTTCTTTGGAGAAACCTTTCTAAACTGCCTGCCAGTTGTTTTCTGTGTTATTTGGACAGGATCGAGCCTTCTTGTCCTGAATGTTCTCCTGCAGGTTGAGCAGTGCCCCAGGCACGGCGGCTCGGCTGGTTACTGCAGAAATTCTGAAGACTGTCAGCCTGTCACCCGGCCTCCACTTGCTATTCAGCGAGAAGTCTATTTGCTGTCAGTCTTTGGGGGACTAAAATAGCTTGTGGACAAAGTAAGACGGACAGTACCCTGCCGCCCTGGAGGGTCCTGCTGACAGCAGTGACTCCGAGCCACACCAAATGTCACCCCAAAGGAAATAAACAAGAATCCGGAGAGCAGAGGTGGCTGAGTCTCTACTTCAGTGACATTCTTTTTTATAAGATTATTGGCTAAAACTTCAGGTTTATTTAAAAAAAAAAAAAAAAAAAAAAAAAAAAAAAAAAAAAAAAGCCCATAAAGTAGTAACTCTTCAATGTGTGTCACTACCTTGCATTTAATTTGCTTAAACTCAGGAAAGAAAGCTTAATCAGAACAATGGATCCTTATCGGACATACTTCTGGAGACAAGAAATCGTCTTCACGCGTTCCTCGGAGTGTGTGTCCAACAGAGATGACTGCTCCCAGCACAGCGTCAGGCGTGTCGTCCCGGGAAACACCGGGAAAGTGCCTGCTGGTCTCCAGGTTCCTTGTTAAGGAGAGTTCATCAATTTCAATTCAGTCAATCCACAGGTGTGAACTGAACCCCTGCCACGTGCCTGCCATGAGGATTTGGAAGAAACAAAGCTCAGCTGGATTTGGGTCAAAAACAGCCAGGGATATCTTTACTTCAATACCAACAGCTGCAGGGGGAAAGGGCAAACAGAGCTTCTTTCCCTCCTCCCAGATTCTTATGGGACATATTTCTACATTTGGAAAAAAATAAAGAAGAAAAAAGAAAAAAAGAAACGAGTGCAGAAGGCTATTTATAATTTAAGTGTAATATGGCAATTCAAGAAAATTCAAGAAATCATACTATCCCTTCTAATATATACATTTTATTATTTCAAGAAAATCTGTATAATATGTTCTATAAACTTCTGGATTTAGGACAAGCCTGGGGCTAAGGGGCTGTGTTCTCTAGGTAGGACAGGCTCTGTGCTATAATCAAACAACGTGACATTTCGCGACTGTACATCTCTGCAGCGAACGTCAGAGCACTGCAGAGGAAGTCACTCGCTCATGATAAGGGACAAATTTAATCTTATCTAAAACCTCCTCGGCTTAATTAATGGATTAATATAACTTGAGTTTAGCTCACTAAGTCAAAAACACTCTTTGACCTTCACCATTCTTATCAGAGCATGTCAAGGTCATGTAAAACACAGCACCTGGCAGGGAGGTGCTTTCACCTAGGGGACGCTTCCTCTGTGAGCCGCGATACCCAGGACTAAGGAGACACTGATACATGATTTCATTTCACAATTCTCTTCTCAAAAGAAAGGCATACACTTTCTGACCCCACAGATTCTGATCCTATATCTTGAACAATATAATAGTTCAGGACATGTTCTTTAATCTCAAGACGCTCCTTAGAAAAATTTATGCAAAAAGGGAGTCTTCAACAAGTTCATAGAAAAAATGCATACTTCGAAGAAACTATGCATAGATTCCAAAAATGTGTTTGTACCAAAATAAAATCATACTTTAATTCCATTTTCCCACAAACTTTTGGAAGTGCCTTGGCATTGAAGACAATGAGAAGTCAATGGGTAAAATAGAAAATTGAAATAAGAGGAGTTTAATATGACTGGAAGAACTAGGGAAAATGAAAGCTGAGGGGCCAGCAAGTGATGTGGTGATGGGATCTGGACTCCCACACGGCCAACCCCAGCTCAAATCCCAGGCCTGGCAGGTTATTCTCACTTTCCTCTCCCTCACTCTGCCTCTCTCTTGTGAGCACACATGCCCTATAGCAAATTTAAAACAATAATAATAGTAAAAAATAAATAAAATTAAATAAATAATTCTTGAAAAGGAAAAAAAATGGGAGCTGAGCTGAGTCTTACCTAGTTGCTACGTGTGGCTTCCTGGCCCCCTTCTGCATGAGCTTGGCACTGACTGAGTCCCTTTTAATCAACATCTTCCCCGAAGACAGTGCCATTGGCCCTCTAAACCCTGTTTAAGAGCCTGCAACAACGCGGGTCAAACCAAATTCTTCTTATCCTTGGAAACTCAGGTCTGCGATGCAGGTTTCCTTCCTTCTGCTACTGCCTCTGAAACCCTACTGGGGCCAAATAACATCAGAGTGTATCAGAAGTTATACTGAAGCATGCATATTAAAACCTGAGAAATAACTACTCCCAAACCAGTGAAGGGGAAACAGGGGAGGCAGAAGGGGACAGAACACTTGATTAATTCAGCCCCCAAATTGTAAAGAAAACAAGTAGGTGACAAAGGAAAAGGAGGCTGAACAAGAAGCGCCTGAATCGTCGTTTATAGACGGTATGACTGGCTACATAGAAAATTCGCGAGGATCTGAATATAGAGAATACTACCTTCCGGTAGAATAAATCTCCCAGAACTAAGCACTGCGCTCGGCACAGATGCTGAGTTCAAGGCCAACCAAGTTTATATAACGGCATTCTGATACGTCAGCATATGAATTTTAAAATATTGTTCATAATAGAATTTTTAAAAATCTTAGGAACTTAAACCTCACAAAGCATGTGCAAACTTTCATTGAAAAGTTTACAAAAGTGACTTGAAGGACAGAAAAAAGATATGAATAAAAGAGGTACATGTGCTCTAGCCACCGTCAGCCCCCTCCTCCGAGGCCGCCGAGGCCGCTCCTTCCGGGGTTACCCCTGACTGCACAAGACCACAGCGGCTAAGCTAACTCCGCTCAACTTGCTTTTTTGTTTTTTTTCCTTTTTTTAAAGAATTATTTATTTTATTTTATTTATTATTATTATTATTTTAAATTTGCTATAGGGCACATGTGCTCACTAGAGAGAGAGACAGAGAGAGAGGGAAAGTGAGAAAGCAAGCTGCCAGGCCTGGGACTCGAGCTGTGGTTGGCCATGTGGGAGTCCAGCATCCCATCACAACATCACTTGCTGGCCCCTCAACCTTCATTTTCTCTAGATCTTCCAGTCATACTACGGCTACAAGACTAGATATTTAAGTATTATTTTTTTTAAATCTGTCTCATTATTTTGAACAAGCACATAGAATTCTACTATGTATCATAATTTATTTAGTTTCTTTTGATGGGCATTTAGGTTATTTCTAGAACTTTCCTACTGCAAGTAATCTGCCATAAACATTCCTGTAAAATCAGCCATGTCCATAAGTTCCAGTTCACATGTAAACCAGGAAAGATGGGCTGGAAGGGTTTCTCATTAGAGACCACCATCTGGAGTTTTTCCAGAGATGTTTTCACCTCGTGTTCTCACCTGACAAGATAATCAGGGCTTTCCTGGGGACTGAATAGAAGAGAGCAGAAGAGAAAACTGACTTTGAAGGACTTCAGGTAAAGAGGGAATAGACAGGGACCAGCAGTTAGCGTAATGGCTATGTCGCTGGACTCCCACGTAGTTGACCGCGGTTCGAGTCCCGGACCCGGCGGCTTAAACTCACGCCGGGCGCGTGTGCGTGAGTGCCCAAGATCTCGAGAGGAGAATGGAGGAGAAGGGATTGCGGCGTGGCCATCCCCCCTGGGGGGTGATTTCTCGCTTTCTGTCTCTCTGTCTCTCTCTGTCTGGCGAGCGCACGCGCCCTATAGCAAAAACCTCTCCAAAAAAGAAAAAAAAAAAAAAAAAAAAGAGGGAATAGACAGTGATCCTTAGGACAGAGATCTGAAAGACGGAAGAACAGATAGGAGTCTATATCCTTTAAACCTTGCTGGAAACCAGGGATGATTCTGCACTTTGTGAGATTCATCATAACTGGTGACTTCCCCACTGTTAGCTACTTTGGCTAACCTCAGGTGCTTCTCTGTAGTTACCAGCAGCAAAACTGTTTGAAAGGTTGTGTGTCGACTGGAGAGACAGGTGAGGAAGGCAGGGAGCCCAGGAGCCTGGGTCCTACTTCACAGAGGAGAGCTGGGAGCAAGGCCCCAGGAGGTGGGCTGGGGAAGGGCTGTCTGTGGAGGAGCAGGGCTGAGCTCTCCACCTGCAGATCTAACAGGGGGTCCCTGCAGGGGCCCCTCAGAGCTTGGGGACTCCTCTACTTGTGTGCCCACGCCAGTCGAAGTTTCGAGGACACAGCAGGGATAAAAACAGACATAGGCCTTTTATGGAGCTAGTAGTCCATGTCTCCTCTGTCTCCGGGATGGAGAAAAAGATTAATAAACGCATTATATAATCTGTTGAATAATCATAAGAGCTTGGAAGAAAAATGAAGCAGAGAAGAAGGATAGGAAATAGGCGAGAGGATGGCAATTTGAGGTGGGATGTCCGTGGATGGCCTCACTAAAGGCCAGAGTAGTGGGTGGGTGGGCAAAGCAGAGCAAGCACTAAGTACGCAGTCGTGGCTGGGGCACGGAGAAACAGCGAAGTCAGAGTAGCCAGGGACGGTTGGAAAAGAGGGACTGGAATGCAGCACGCCTCCACTGCCTGAGTTCCTGACCTGGGAACCAGCCCCCCACACTGCAGAGAATTTTGCTGCCAGTTCAGTGTCTGCTCTGTGGCCTCGGCTGGCAGCAGGGTCTCTGCTATAATAGCACGATTTGAAAGCACTTTGGAGTTCAAGACAAAAAGACTCTGTGTCAAGGCCCAACATTCTAGAGGCTTTTCATATGAGAGGACTCAGGAAGTTCATGGAAATGGGATTAAAGCCCAAGTTTATGTTGGTGCAAAAGACTTTGAAACCCATGGTAGTTTTTTCATAATACTCATTTTCCATGGACATTTTAAACACCCCCTCATCTCGTCACTTCTTTGGAGCCAATCCAGAAAATCGCTGGGTCCTGCTTGCCACTGGCATGTCCTCTTCGCCACGCCCCGCAGCCCTGCCTCAGCGGCCGGCTCAGCCCAGAACCCTCCTGCTCTGCTGCTCTCTCTTGCTCAGCTCAGATCCTCTGCCTGCAGTAAATCTGGCTGATTCTTCTCTCGACTTGACAAGCTTGGAAGGGCTGATCTTTGATGATTCACACACTGATGTGTTAAGTGCTCCAGCATTTCTGTCCTTCCAAATCAGAAATATGCTGTAGACTTGTCCCCACACAAACCTAATTGACTGTTAGACCCACAGTGATGAGCACAAGGTGGTGGGAAGGTCATTCAAAGGAAGGCCAGATTCCTCCAAGATACTCCGGAGAAAAAAAGAAAGAAACCACATTTATCTAAATTATTACCACCCTTCTTCTCACTTATCAGATTAGGAAAGAGGGCTTTTGGCATTAGCGAAAATGCTGGCAAAGTCCTGGGGCATTTGCAGTGTCAAGACATTATGGCAGACCATATTCTTTCCTGTCTGTCGTGGAGAAATAGAAATTTTCCTATTACTATACTGAAAGAAGGAAACTAGAGAATTTTCAAAAGTGGTTGATTACTACAGCTTTCAGTGACTCTGTCAAATAAGTTATTTATGAGGGGGCTTTAGAAAGTGTGTGGGAAGCAGCTAATTTTCTGGCAAGACTAGAAGTGGCAGGTTTCTGACTCTGGCCTTCCCCACTGACTGTTCAGCACAACCTCTCCAGACAGTGGTCAACTTAGTGCCCAGTCGGTGGGAGCCACGGTCACTCTGTCAGTGCAGCTGAAAGCCTGTAGCAATGAAAACCTCAACAAAATTGAAATGTCTCTGGATGATATCATCAAATTAAATAGAAAGGAAGGAAAAAAGCAGAAACTTTCCAAGACTGAATAGAAAACTTCAGCAGAGTGGCGTCCAGCAGGTCAGGATGAGAGTGAAGTGGGACTCTAACAGAACTCTGGTGTAGGTACACTGATCTGAGCTGCAGAGGAAGAATAATACCTGGAAGGAGATGTCCTGATGGAGTTATCACTGGCCTTGCACCTAGGAAAGCAGCTGGAATGGGAAAAGGAATTAGTCCTGTGAATCACCCACCTCTAAGTGACAAGAATATAGATATTTCCCAAGAGTCAAAAGGAAGACAAACCTTTTGAGACAAAATGAAGTGCAGAGAAAGCCAATTGCAGTTCTCAAGAGATCTAACCAATTAAGTAAATTTTTAAAAAATTCCAGCTAAATGTACCAGGAGTGAAAACAAATTAATAAGCCATTAGAAAGACACTGGTCAGGCGACTTTTCCTTTCAGAAAACGCCTGAGCATTCAGGTCCAGTGGAACACAGAACACCTGCTAGACCATGTAGCAGCAAAGAGAGCTCGCCAATGGTGGACTTCTACCACTGAGGAAATTTGTGAGGACTTCACACACGAGGAACTTTGCCTGTATCCATTGACAGTCTCAGAGCATTCCTGTGTCCAGTAACTCAGAAACCATGATTAACTCGAACTGTTGAACCCTCATTCTTAACAAAGTGGGAGCAATCGGATAGGAGAAAGTTCCTGAAGGCGTCCCCCTACAATTTGACATCAACAGTGTCGGAAAAAAGACAGGGATAACTTTGAACAAATGGTTTGGGATCCGGAAGGAACAAAGAGACAGTCTCACATTCAACAAAAGAGAAAACCATTTTGTAACCATGGGAAGACCTCTTCCATGTCAAAGGACTTTCGACTGATGACTGTGTGAAAAGTTGAACTGTTTGAAGAAATTCAAGAAACTCAAACTATTCACAAGCCTAAATAACTCTATTTTAATTTTTGAAAAAATTTAAACATCTGTAAAAGAACACCCTAAAGAATAACAGGATGTGCCTATCTATTCTTAAAGATTTCATGGTTGGCTCAGACAGAACAATTCCATATTTAGCTTCTTTGGTTCCTCATGCAGTAGAAAGACAGAAACATAGGAATGAATTATATTATTATTATTATTATTATTATTATTATTATTATTAGAGAGATTTTTGCTATAGAGCATTGGTGCTCACCAGAGGCACAGAGAGAGACAGAAAGAGAAAGTGAGAAATCATTCCCTAGGAGGAATGGCCGAACTGCAATCCCTTCTCTTCATTTCTCCTCTTGGGATCTTGGGCATGCATGCACACGTGCCCACCATGAGTTTCAAACCACCAGGTCTGGGACTCCAACCACAGTCGGCCATGTGAGAGTCCAGTCCCTTAACCACTACACCTCCTGAGCCTAGAAGTGAATTATTTTAATGATTGAAGTGTTGAGCATCTCATTGCCTTTGCCTATTTTTTAGAAGTTTTCATGGTAAATCTTGGTCTTCAGAAAACTGAGTAGGTCCCTTTGTTGCTGTCACTTACTCTTTGATAGTGTGCTGTTTTAACTGTGGTTGCTTTCTTTATTAGAGATATTTAAGAAACGTATTAAAATGCCAGTGCTGGGATTTAAGACTGATGGGAATATCTGGAACTTGGTTCATTTTTTAGGTAGTGTTATGTTAACCCTCCCTCCACTAGCTGTAAATCTTTAGTGCTGAATTTTCAACAAGAAATGTGACTCCAGGCATTAGTTTCCATTTAAAATACTGTTTAAAGACTGTAAGCGCATATTTACAAAGATAAGGCCTGGGAAGAGAGGGTCTAAAATAAAAATCTCAGTCTATGTTTAGTAAATAAAGAAAGCATGAAAAGGAAGTAGCATGTTGAAAGATGAGTAACTGAGGTCAAAACTTCAAACCCAAGTTACAAGTACACTATGTGAATTTAGTGCAGCTGTGAGCTTGCATGCACAAAAAAATTCTTCAAATGATATTAGAACAGTTATAATTATTAAAATTGATTGAGTCCATTTAGATATTTTAATAGTAAAATGAATAGCCATAAAGTCCTAGACTTTTTTTCTTAAAAAGCTTAAATTTATGAGAAGAGGATTCCTCATGGCTCCTGCAAACTAGTCATTTCAGGGGACAGGAAAAATGAAGATTTTCTACTGATAATTCAGCCTCCAGCAAACAAAGCTAGCATGATGGATCTAAGGGCACTATAGCTAAACATCGAAATACTATTAGTGTTAACATATTCCTCAATACCTACTGAATCTGCTGCACCATCGATCACAACAGAATGGCAAAGAGATTCCAGATCACCTCTTTCTGCTTGCTCCTGAACACTCAGATTGAACTTCAAGAATTCGAAAGAAACACACCATCCATCAGATGACAAGAAATCACCGCAGGACCACAAGAAATATGGGAAAGCAAGAAAATACCTCTCCCCCAAGGGAAAAGAATAACTCCTCTTCATTCACAAGCAGTTCAATGCAAATCATGGAAATGTTTGATAAAGAATTTAGAACATTCATAATGACAAAGCTAACTGAGATGGAAGAGAAGAGAGACAATGAACTGCTAAAGAGAAAGGAGAAAGAAGTTGACGAGTTCCAGGAGGTGAGGAAATTCTTGCAAGATCTAAAAGAGGAATTACACACTTTACAAAAGAGTCAAACGGAACTGTTAGAAATGAAGTCTATAATACAGGAAGTCAAAATCTCCCTTGAAAGTATTAAAAGCAGACTAGATCATACAGAAAATACAATCTCAGACGTACAAGAGAAAATGGCTGGCCTAGAAAAATCCACCACGGAGACTGAGAAAATGGCACAAAAATTTTAGAATAATATATGAGAAGTACTAGATACCATCAAACGTCCAAACATCCGGATAATTGGCATTCCAGAAGGTGAAGAGACCCATAAGGGCATTGATAATCTATTCTATGAAATACCGCAAGAAAACTTTCCAAACCTAGAGGGACATTCAAAGATCCAGTCCCAAGAAATACAAAGGACCCCAAATAGAATCAACCCAAGAAGATCTTCTCCAAGACACTTTATAGCCAGGTTGACCAAAACCACAGACAAAGACAAGATACTAAGATTGGCAAGAGAAAAACATCAAGTTACCTACAAAGGACATCCCATCAGGCTAACAGCAGATCTCTCATCGGAAACAATGCGGGCGAGGAAAGAATGGGAAAATATATTCAAAATGTTAAGAGAAAAGCAATTTCAGCTGAGAATACTGTACCCATCAAGATTATCTTTCATGTGGGAAGAAAAGACAAGAACATTCTCAGATAAACAAAACCTGAAAGAATTTACCAGCACCAGACCAGATCTCCAAAAAGTTCTCAAGGGTGTGCTATATCAGGAAAATTAAATACAGACACACAGAAAGAAGAGTTCAAAAACTAAGAAAGTGGCCAGCTTAATCATAGGGACAAGTCTGGAGTTGAATATTATATCCCAGAATTTAATTGGGAAAATGGAACCAGAACAGAAGATAAAGTACATGAGACTGATAGGTTCGTGCACCTACCATTTGAACAGAATCCTAACCTGTTTCCTGGCTTTAAGAAAAGTTCCTCAGCATTTCTATAATTTAAGTTAAAACTGTTTTTTTTAATAGTACCATATGAACTTACCATTGAAAGTAGTTAGATTATTTAAGAAATTGTGTGATCAATACATTGTGGGTGGAAAAGGAATAGAAGACAATTGTAGACACCAGAGACAGTGGGAGAAGAGGGTGGGAAAGGACAGAGGGTCAGAAAGAGGGGTAAAAAATTCTAGGAAGTATAAATGGAAAATTTTGGATAATAATATGCATGATTAAGTCACTATGCAGTGTATTCTGGATGGGAAATCACATTTTGTATGCTGTGATGATGCTTAGGGAAAGAATGTAAATTAAGTTACAGAAAAGAAAAGTTTCAGAAAAAAAAAAAATCCATTCAATGACCGCAGTAAGATATATAGCCCCAGCTAAGTGTTACTTTATAGGATGCCTGAAGTTAGACTTGTGTTCATGGAAATGTATACATCAGCTGTGTTTGTTATGAAAATATTTAGATTAATTAAGATCTTTAGTAATTCAATAAAAAATGGGGGGAAAGCAGTATAGAAAGTAAACATAGATACCAGAGACAGTGTGGGAAGAGAGTGGGAGATGACAGAGTGTAAGAGATAGGGAATCAAGGATGGGGGGAAAGAAAGCAAAACATACAGGAAACAAGAAATGGAAAACTATTTGTTGACAATAACATGTATGTTGATGTGCTTTATTGAGAAAATATACAGTGTACTCTGGATGGAAAATCTCATTTTGTATGCTGTAATGATGTACAGTGAATGAATGTAAACAAATAAATTTAAATTTAAAAAATCAAGACATAAATAAATGTTAAATAAATAAAGAGACAACAACAAAAAAGGCTTAAATTTATAAGCCTTTAAGTTTGCTAAATATACAATTAACAGTTCCAAAAACAAAATTATACTTGTCTATGTCACAAAAAAATGCAAAATTATAGTAGTTACCTGTAAACTTGTGTACCATTTACTTTGATTTCTTGTATGGTATAAAGTTCAGGCATTTCTCTGGGAGAGGAGGATTTGTTGTTTCCCCTCTGGAAGAGAGGAGGATTTAGCCTGTCGTGCCAAGGTGGTGCTAAACTAGGGATTACGGTACAATACAACATGCAGGAAAACGTTCCAATTGAGTTACAAGTTTGATCACTTTGAAGATTGACCTTTCGGTTTGCTATAATGTTAAACCTCTAAGTAGGTGTTCATTTCTCTAGAATAATATATTATTACTGTTGACTTTTTCTATAAAAGAGAACTTTAAGTTATAAAAAAATTGTGGGGAAAACGGAATTTAAGTATGAATTTCTTCTGTTGCAAAAATTTTTGGAATCCATTCATAGTTTGTTTCCCTCTGTGAATTTTTTGAAGATCCCTTGTAATACTTGGGGTCTAGGGCCCTGAAATACCTGTCTCAGTGGTCATTCCGATGGCAGGTCCTGCTTAGGCCTCTCCCTTGACAAAGTTTCTTGAGAGACACTTCTCTGTACACCCCTTACTAACGGACAGGCGAGGGCAGCTGTGGCCACATGAATGGAGAGAGCGCAGGCCTGCAGGTAGAGTCCCCATGCTTTCACTTGAAACTGCTTCAGGGCAGACTCCAATGAAGATTAGGATTAGGCTGTAGACCAGAATTTGGAGGGATGAGAGAGCCTGGATTTCCATCCCCAGGTTACTTTGAAGAATTAATTTTTTTTAATTCTTTAATTACTTTGAGGAATTTAAAAGGTAATGCTTGTGGGGGGAGCAGTGGCGACAATGTGCAGTGAGAGAGAACTTGGATAGAACTGGGAGATACAGAGAAATCCTGAATGGACAGTATGAGGGACCTTGACAGGACAGATGAGTGATGGGGAAAGGATGGATACCTGAACAAGCAGTTACGCCTCAGAGGGGATGACAGAGTCTCTCCCTCTCGATAAAGAAGAGGGAGACTCTGGGATGGAGCACAAGCTAGCCCACAAGGAGAGAAATCTCTTTCCCTCCTCTCTTCCTGTCTCAGCCCAGTGACACCACCGAGTCTTCACTGAAAAAAAATCATTGTCTCTGGAAAATACTAAATTAATTTGAACTTCATTATCCACAGGTATTATGAACTGTTGCTTTCAGAGAGCTTTTGATTTTTCACTATGAAAGGATATTTTCCAATCTAGAAGTATATGTTTATTTAACAGTTGGCTTAATTTATAACTTTCAAGCATTTAGACATGTGGTAGATAGGCCTCCCCTCCACTCTTGCTTGGATTCTGCAAATGTAAGTAGTGAGAAGTCAATTTCCAGTCTGTGAACTTCTGTGATGGGCTGGAGCCTGGCTTTCCTTGTGTCATTTTGTCTATCCCTCCTAGAAATTTTATGAAATGATGCACACGCATGAACAAACTGAGGCCAGGCCCTACAAGGTCAAATGCTTAGTCAAGTACACATGGCTAATGGACAGCGTGATCCCTGGGACACCAATAAATTCTAGCTAAATCCAAAGAAACTAGATTATGACTCAGTTAAATTCAGTGCAGAGATGTAGGTCCAAGTGGAAACTTAGTTGCTCTTTCATTCTGTTTTCAAGTATGGAAAATGAAACCAACTCTCCCCCAGACCAAACACAGCATCTCCTGAGAGACCCAACTCTAAGAGCTTGGCCTTCCCAGACTCCTTATCATAGGAACTAAATGCCTTCCAAAGATTCCAAGGTACCCCTTTGTGGAGGAGTCCAACCCAGTAGGGCCCCAGGATCTGTTTTGAGCTTTTGACCTTTTGAGCAAAAGCTTAGGTCGAATCAGCATGTTGGCAAGGCTGCTGCTGTACGCCCCCGAACCTATGAGCAAAGCTTGGGTCCACTCAACATGTCTAGCAAGGCCGCTTGTTGTATGCTCCAGAGACTGTGGTAGCCTTGCTGGGAAGTGACCCCCCTCTGACTCCCTGATATACTACTATAAAAGAATTACATAGCTCTCTTATACATCCTGAGTATATGATAAAATTTCCCAAAAGTCCCCTGACCGCTCCCCTTTGCTCTGACTACCTACTGTTAATTACAATGCTTCACCCCAGCACGGTCACAATAGAGGGTGTGCTGAAGTCACATCTAGGCAGAAATCTTCTTGACCTTTGGAAGACCCTTCAAGATACATTTAGCATAAGTTTAAAAATAACCTTTTAGGCTGAAACTGGCCCAGGACACCCCCAACCTTATTGCAACTTCACAATAAGCCAATTAGTGATCCTGTGGGAATGCAATTTCCTAAGACAGCGGCTCACGGGGGATCAGGGAACCTGAGACAGACTCCCCCACCTGCCTGTTTTAAGCCAAAATTAACATATGTTAAGGTTAAGTTAGTATAAGCCAAATAAGCGTTAGTAACATATGTAGACTAAGTTAGTTTAAGGCTAGTTTTACATAAATACCCCTTGTTAAAGCTGCAGGCCAAAGTTAACTTATATTTGGCCAAATTAGCACATCCACCCTATGACAGGGACTTTGAGACATAGCACAAGAATTCATTGATTAACAGACAAAAAATTCAGCAAATAAATGCAGGGACCCATGGGTTAATAGAGGAAGGACAGATCTGGCTAACAACAACAGGATAAACAAACCTGAAGGCTCCAGGGGGAAGAGTAATTATCTTAGCTGGGAGCTCTTATCTAAAGCAACAGGTAGTTTTTTAACTACAAAGAGTTTCTCATCTATGTGCTGTTGACTATGAAAAACTGCTAATAAAACATCCTGTGTTGTCTCCTGAGCTACAAGATCATCTTCCTTTCCCATATGGGTAATAGGCTCACCCTCTTTTGCTGTAACATATAGATAGTCCATATATTAACTGTGTCTTTACTTAACAAGACAAGATTTCTATCTAGGCCTTTGTAACCAGCAATGCTGCTGCCCCGGCCTGGGACTGAAGTTATCAAGCTCACCTGGGACTGCAAGCCCCCTCTTCAAAAGACCCTGTCCAGTGGTAATCAAGACTGAAGAAGAAAACGCACCAAATAGACTCCTTCGTTCTGAGAACTGTGTTTGGCTTCACCTGTTCAAACAGAACAGACATCATGTTTTATGATCATTGTTCCTGTGCCTCGAATTCCCTGTTCATAGAGTAAATCTTTTATTCCCCCCCACCCCTCCTACTCCTGTAAGACATCCCTCAATAAATACGTGTGTTTGGTAGCCGCTAGTGCTGCGGTCCAGAGCTTGTTCTGGCTGTAGCCGGCTGAGAACATGCTAAGGAGCATTGAGATTTCAGCCTAATTTTATTCACCTGTGCAGCCTCCGACGAGATAACCCCCCCCCGCCGAGGCTGGACCCCGGCACCTTTGGAAACACCATTTGGCTTCTGGATGACCCACAGGTACTCTTCAGGACAACAAATCAGGCATGAAACTTCCCCAAACCATAAAATAAAATGAAAGAAAGGAACTACCGGAAAGGGGGGTTATACTCTGACTGTATGTGTGGAGGGGAAGGGAGATGTCTTCTCTACTGTTTGAAAACAGCCGTCTAAAGTCAATTGTGAGAGTCATACTTTTTGCATGAATCACTGACCAAATCTTCTGCTGGTAAATATGAGAGCTTTCTTAAGATTTATTCTTTCCATTTAAAAAGTACTTTATAATTTCAGATTCTCTAAAGATGTAACTGTCAAAGTAACTGACACATTTCCTTGTCAGCTTTATTATCTAAGTCACCTACCAGATCAAGTTACTCTCCTACTTAAAATGCTTCAGTGGCTCCCACTGCCTGTTAGATTAAACCCACATTCTTTGTATGACATTCAAGGCCTTTTAGCATTTGAATTAAGCCAATTATTCAACTTCAGTGCTTGCTATTCCCTGTGCCTACTGTCAACTTAAAATATGTCAAAATCCACCACCAAACAACTCTGGCCATTTCTGATCTCTATGTTTACTTGAGCAGATTTTCATCTTCTTTATGATGCCTGTGGAAATTGATTTATCCTTTGGAATCCATTTCAGGGTTACCTTGTCTTAAAACCTCCCCGAAATATAACCTAGATATGTGATTATTGAACTTTTGTAATACAGACATTTTTTTAAAGAAAAGAGATCTAGTATAGAATTATCTACTCTTAATTTGCCAAGTAAGATCACACACACACATAAATATACACCTATATGTAAACTAAGTTAGAACCAAAAAAAAAAGGAAGAAGAATATAATCTCATAATAAATACCAGTTTTTCAGCTTGATGAACCTGGTTTTATGAAAATTTCATGAATTTGGTTATTATTTTTCTCATTTTCCATGAGAAAGAAACAATTACCATGGACCTACATTTAGGATCCGCTGTCCTAGACAGCATATAGATGGAAATAAACTTGTTCCATTAATGGTCTCTGATGCTTCCTGTGAAAGTGTCATTTATTACCCTTCTATACTTACTACATTGAGTCATCGTTTCACTGATCTCTCCCACTCTTCTCATTGATGTTTGAGCTTTTAGGGAGCATGAATGTATTTTTCATTATTCTCTGTATTCCAAGCATCTGGTAAATAACAGGTGATCAATAAATGTTAAATTAATTTTCATACGAATGACTCTGTGTAGAAAGAATGCCAAGGAAGGCTCAGTTCAGGCCAGCCCTCATCCCAGTAGAAGAGCTCCATCACTGTGTGCCTCCATCACCCGCGGTTCCCACACCATCAAATAGTATCTGTCACGAGCCGTCCACGCAGTGCTGTTCTGGGAACAGTATTAGGCCACATTCCTCTCCTCCAGGTTAGAGTTGTCCCTCCTTTGTCCTTATCCTTTGAAAGTAACCTCTTGCTCACTCTGTAGCCTGTAAGGAACTTTAGAGTAGGAACTGCATCTTCCCTTGAAGGTCAATTGTAAGTTAATTGAAATACTTTAAGTTACAATTTAACTAATTCAAAATAGATTAAACAAAATGAACTTTTATTGGCTCATAACTGGAAAGTTGCTTCAGGTAAAGCTTGATTCAGCAGCTCCCTGTTGCCACCTTAGATCTGCTCCCTTCCCGAGTTGCTACTCGGCTTTCAGCAGAGCTTTCTTCACCTGGAGTTGCTCTTTTTGTGATCTTGAGAAAGACACCTATCTGTAGGACTGCAGGAAATACGCTTTTTCTTCTTCATCTTGTAGAAATGTAAATATAATTGCCCCTCATCCCCACAAATTCAACCCAATTGTACTTGGTTGGGTTACCTTCCCACACATGACCTGAGTTCAGTGGAGTGAAGCACACTGACTGTCTGCAGATTTAGATTCTAGCTATGAAGTTAGGGAGAGAGACCGTTTTCCAGGAAACAGTACATTTCCACGTGGAACTCTGGGGCGGTTGGGAAGAAGTAAAGGAGAAACAATTGCTGATAACAAACGTCTACCACAGTCTATAGTCTACACAAGTGTTAATGTTTTGAAGACACAAGTATCCTCAAAAACTTTAGGATCTTCACAAACACACTTAAGGATATGTTTAAAGCGGGGCTGGCAGGTGGCTTGGTGGTTAAGGGTGCTGGACTCCCACGTGGCTGACTGTGGTTCGAGTCCCGGACCTGGCAGCTTGCTCTCTCTCTCTCTCTCTCTTTATCCCTCTCTGATCAAATTGAAATAAATATATGAATAAATAAATAAAGTTAAATAAAATATTTTTTTAAAAATCCTTTTTTTATGTTTAAATCTATGCTCCTCCTCTATTAAAAAAAAATTATCCCAAAACTATTTCCCACTCCCAGAAAAAGCAGCCACATTATTCTTCCTTTAACCAAGTGGAATTTAAAGATCTCTTCAGGAAAAAGATGGATGATGATAAAGGAGCTGTTTCAGGGGCTGACCCAGAAAGTAATGATTAATTATATTCTTTCAGGCTGAACTGTCCAAAGTACTAGAGGGCATCATCTTTCTTCCAGCTTCTAAAGAGGTCAAGAGATGCTTTGCCTGTGGCAGTGAGATATGAATGGAAGTTTAGTGACTTGATCCTTCCACAGAAGCAATAATTCACTGCCTTCTGAAGAAGCTCTTCCCAGGAGCACACTGAATGACCGTGTGAGACCAGTGCGCACTGCTGAAATGGACGGACCCTTAGACACTGTGGAAGTGGAAGTCTGACTTTACCTGAAGAGTTCAAATTGGCTGCTATCATGACTGCATCCCCCAGGTGAATACATCAGATGGAATATTGTTATCTAAGAAAAGACTAAGGTTTATAATCCTAAAGGTATAACAAGACTCAAATTTTATTTGTCATGCACTATTTGGCTAATTGAGATACTAACTTCAGTTCAAATTCTAATTGTCCTTGAGGTAAACCATCAAAGTCGTGATCCCAGTGAATCATATCTGCCTGTGTCCATTCCCTGTGCCACGAAACTACCATCTGGGCATGGCCATGAGATTTCCTTTGGCCAACAGAACATCAGCAAACATGATACATAAGAGGCTTGGCATATGCTTGTCCACTGGGGCTTGCTTTTATTGCTCTTGGGAACTGTGCTGCCACCACGTGGACAGCCTCTGAGGGACCCAAGAGCATGTACAGGGAGGTCTCCACTGTGCTATCCCAGCTCACTCAACCATCTCAGCCAAGGCTCCAACTCATGTGAACCCAAACACCAGCATGTGGGACAAAAATGAGTAGTCTAGAGAGAGCCTACCCCAAATTAATCTGTGGAGAGTAGCCATTTGAATTACAATAAATACAATTGTAAAAGATTTTCTCAGAATGTCAGAAGATATAGAATGAATTTTGGCCCTCCTTATTTTATTCTAAAATAAAAGGATATAGAACATGTAGAAAGCCATCTTCCAAGTAGACTAGCAAAGCTATAAAAAGGAGTTTAATAGAAAATAAAGTAATTGACCTAAAATGCTTAGCTCAGTTTCTGGGCTTTGAAATATGTGATTACTAATGATATTGAGGAGGATGGAGATTGTGAATATGATGATGATAATGACTGTAAACTCCCCAACTGCAGGAACTATTTTAGTGCATAATCTACTCATAGTCCATTACTTACAATATAATAGTATATTAAAAATATGAGTTTTGTGAAAGATGATGATAATACTATTGATAGATAACAAGGAGGGAACAGTTCAGGGAGTTCTTTATTCTACTTGGAATACACTAATATCCTTCGATTTGAGAACTCATGTCTTTCTTCTGTTACAAAAAATTCTGTCTTCAAACATTTCCCCTTCTCTATTATCTTTATTACATATGTTATATCAACTATTATAACATTATGTATTAGCTGCTTTTTAATCTTTCCATCTTATATGTCAGATACCCTAAAATTTTTCTTAAATAGATAATTGAGTTCAAATAATTCTCTCTTTTTTTCTACCAAATCATCTGTGTATCCCATTTCTCATGCTTTTTAATTTCATGTACTGTGTTTTTCATTTCTACAACTCTATTTGGTACTATTTTTCTAGTTTCTCTGTTTTATTTGTACTATTTTGTTCTTTCATTATATCTTCTATTCTTCCCTTATAATGATTTAAACTACTCTCATAGACTCTTTTTTAAATTTATTTTTTCTTGATAGATTTTTTTATTTCAATTTATTTTATACATTCAATCAGTATACATCACTTAGTTTTTAAAGTGAATTTACCCAACATGAACACACTTCATGCCAGTCTAGTCCAGGATACCATCAATAGACAATAAACCATCTCTACATCCCACAAATGTCCCACCTCTCCATATTTCTCTTTAATTTCACTCCTCATACTGTCTCCCATTTCCTACCTTCTTTCCACACTGTCTTCAGTATCCCTAACCATCTTCCATGCTTCTAAATCCTCTAGTCATTCAATTTCTGCCATAGAGTGCAGACAGTCAGTATTTAAGTGGAGATATGCAATACCTCTATTGCATAGCCTGGGCTGCTTCACTCAGCAGTAAATCTTCCAACATTTGTTCACTTCCTATCAAATGCCAGAATCTTGGTTTTTTGTTTGTTTGTTTGTTTGTTTGTTTTGTTTTGTTTTGTTTTGTTTTATGGCTGAGTAGTATTCCATAGAGTATATGTGCCACATTTTTTCAATCCATTCATCTGTTCATGGACATTTGGGTTGGTTCCATGTCTTAGCAATTGTGAATAATGCCACAATAAACATTGATGTACAAGCGCTTTCCAACTGAGTATTCTCCTGTCCCTCAGGTAGATACCCAGGAGTGGGGTTGCTGGATCATGTGAAAGTTCTACTTGTATATCTTTGAGGAACCTCCATATTGTTCTCCACAATGTCTGTACAAATTTACATTCCCACCACCAGTGTAGGAGAGTTCCCCTTTCACCACACTCCCACCAGTACTTAACATTTTTTTTATTTTATAATTGTAGCCATTCTTGCTGGGGTTAGGTAGTATCTCATTGTGGTTTTCATCTGCACCTTCCTTATGGTGAGGAATGCTGAGCATTTTTTCTTATGCTTTTTGGCTGTTTATGTCTTCCTTAGAGAGTTGTTTGTTCAGCTCATTCTCCCATCTTTGAATTGGGTTCATCATTTTTTTTTTTTTTTGAGAGGTTTTCGCTATAGGGCGCGTGTGCTCACCAGACAGACAGAGAGAGACATAGAGACAGAAAGCGAGAAATCACCCCCCAGGGGGGATGGTCACGCCACAATCCCTTCTCCTCCATTCTCCTCTCGGGATCTTGGGCACGCATGCACACGCGCCCGGCGTGAGTCTAAGCCACTGGATCCGGGACACAAACCGCGGTCGACTACGTGGGAGTCCAGCGACATAGCCATTACGCTAACTGCTAGTTCCTGGTTCATCATTTTTTTCGAGGGGGTAAGCTGCTTGAGTTCCCTGTGTATTCTGGTTATCAGTCCCTTATTTGAGGCATAGTTTACAAAAATATTCTCCCATTCCAAATGATATGGCGGTTCCTCAAAGACCTTCAAATAGAGCTACCATAAAATCCAGCAATTCCACTTCTGGATATCTACCCAAAGGACAGGAGAGCACTCAGTCAGAAAAGCACTTGCATAGCTATTTTCATTGCAGCATTATTCACAATTGCTAAGACTTGGAACCAACTCAAATGTCCACAAACTGATGCATGGATTGAAAAATTGTGGCACATATATTCCATGGGATACTATTCAGGCATAAAAAACAACAAGGCCCTGGAATTTGATAGACAATGGATGAATATGGAAGATATGTTGCTGAGTGAAGCAAGTCAGGCTATGAAAGAGAGACATTGTATGTCTCCACTTAACATATACCCACTGTCTGCACTCTATGGTAGAGACTGAAAGACTGGAGAACATAAAAGTATTTAAAATTGTAATGGACACTGGAGACAAAGTGGAGAAAGAGTGTTGGAGGGGAAGAGCATAGGAAAGGAAATTTGCGGGGAGGAATGGAGAGGTAAGACACTTGTGGGACACAGATAAGGTTTATTATCTGTTGAGGAGGATGTGTATAATAGTCTCAACTGAGCTGGACTGAAATGTAAATCATGCTGGGTAAAGTCTAACTGATGTATAGCGATTTAATGAATGAATGATAATAATAATAATAATAATAAAAGAAAACAAAAAAACTCACACCAGGCATGTGTGTGTGAGTTTGTACATACTCAAGATCCCAGGAGGAAAAGTAAAGGGACTGTAGTGTGGCCATCCCCACTGGAGGGTGAGATGATTTATCACCTTCCCTCTCACGATCTCTGTCTCTTTCTCCCTGGTGAGCACATGTGCCCTAAGGCAAAAAACCTATCAGGCCCCTAAAAAAGCATTATTTCTAGATCATGGAATTAATTTAGATAATGCATGTCATAATACAGTGCAATTTGTAAAGCACCCACACAGACGTTAACTTTTGTACTTTTTAAAAAATCAATTTATGAAGGAAAAATATCTCCCATTCCAAAGGTTGGTGATTCACAGTAATTACTGTCACTTGCTGTGCAGAAACTTCTTAATCTGATGTAATCCCACTTGTCTATTTTGGGGATTATTGTCTGTGCTTTTGGGGTCTTATTTATGAACACTTTGACTACCTTGTTGTCTCTCAGAGTTTCCCTGCTGTTTTCCACCAGTAGTTTTATAGCTTGAGGTCTTAGCTTTAGATCTTTGATCCACTGTGATTTTTATCAATGGTGAGAGGTAGAGGTTCGGGTTCATCTTTCTGCAGGTGGATACCCAGTTTTTCCAGTGTCATTTGCTAAAGATGTTTTCCTTTGCCCACTGGATTGACTGGTGCCCTTTGTCAAAAATCAATTGGCTATATGGTTTTGGGATTATCTCTCGCATCTCTATTCTGTTCCATTGGTTCACATGTTTGTTTTTGTGACAGTACAATGCTGTTTTATCACAACTTTGTGATATATTTTGGGGTCAGGAAGTGAGATGCCTCCTATTCCACTCTTCTTGCACAAGATCACTTTGGCAATATAAGGTCTTTTATGACTGCAGACAAATTTTGTAGAATTCAGAGGTAAACTCATCAGGACCTGTTGGGAGGTTTTTTTTATTACTGATTAAATCTCATTGCTTGTTATGGGTTTATTCAGGCTTTCTATGTCCTCCTGAGTCAATCTTGGTAGATTATATATGTCCAAAAATTTGTCCATTTCATCCAGGTTTTCTTGTTTGTTGGCATATAGTCACCCATTGTATCCTCTAATGATGTTTGCATTCCTACTGTGTCTGTTTTAATATTACCTGTTTCTTTATAAATTTGATTTATCTGTTTTCTTTCTCTCTTCTCAATTAGTCTAGCTAACAGTGTGTCAATCTTGTTTATCTTTTCAAAGAGCCAGCCTTTACTTTCATTTATATTCTGTATTGTTCATTTATGTTCTATTTCATATTTTTCTGCTCAAATCTTTATTATTTCTTTTCTCTTGGCACTTTTGGGATATTTTTGTTGTTGTTTTTCTAATTCCATGAGTCATGATTTTAGATTGTGCATTTGCCATCTCTCCATCTTTTTTCTTATGTGCACTGACTGCTATGAACTTCCCTCTTATGATTACTTTTGCTGTGTCCCATAGATTATGGAAACTCATATATTAATTATTATTGGTTTCCATGAATCTACTGGTTTCAGTCTTGATTTCTTCAATAGTTGTAAAATCATTCAGGAGTAGCTTTATTTATTTATTTATTTTTTAGAGGTTTTTGCTGTAGGGCAAATGTGCTCACCAGAGAGACAGAAAGTGAGAAATCACCCCCCCCCCAGGGGGGATGGCCACACCGCAATCCCTTCTCCATTCTCCTCTCAGGATCTTGGGTTCACACACACACTGAGCGTGAATTTAAGTCACCGGATCCAGGACTCTAACAGTGTTCGACTACATGGGAGTTCAGTGACATAGCCATTATGCTAACTGGTCCCAGAAGTAGCTTATTTAGTTTCCATGTGTTTGTGTATTTTCAAGCGTTTTTCCTGAAATTAATATTGAGTTTAATTCCATAATGTTTGGAGAAAATGCTGGATATAGTTTCTATGCCTGTGAATCTGTAAAGGTTTTTTGTGCTCTATCATGTGGTTGGTCTTCAAAAATGTTCTGCGTGAAAAATGTATATTTTGAATTTTTTGGGGTGAAAGGTTCTATAGATGTCTGTCAAGTCCATTTGATTTATGTTATCATTTAGATCATGTACCTTTTTGCTTATTTTTTTGTCTATATTATCTGTCTAAAGGAGAAAATGGGGTGTGGAGATCCCCAATAATTGGTCTGTCACAGTCTATCTCTCCTTTTAGATCTAGCAATAGGTGCTCCTGAGTTGGGTGCATAGATATTAATAACCATTATATCTTCTTGATGAATTAGCCCCTTCACTACTACATAATGTCCTTTTTTGTCTTTTCTTACAGGTTTTGTCTTAAAGTCTAGTTTGTCTGAGATTAGTATCGTGACTCTAGCTCTTTTTTTTCTTTGTTTCTGTTTGCATAGAATACCTTTTTCCAGCTTTTCACTTTTAGTCTTCATATGTTTTTATCCATGAGGTGTGTTTGTTTCAGGCAGCAGATTGAGGGTTTCTATTTCTTTATACATTCAACCTGTCTGTGTCTCTTGATTGGAGAATTTAATCCATTAACATTCAACGTTATTATAGATATTTCCAGACTTATCCGTACCATTGAATTGGCCACTTTCTTGGTTGCTTTTGTTTGTTTGTTTATTTTTCTCTGGTCTGGTTTTGGTAAATTCTTTCAAGTTTTGTTTATCTGTGAATGCTTTTATCTTTTCTTCCCATTGGATGGATAATTTCGCTGGGTATAGTAATTTGGGTTAATTTTTTTTTCTTTAAGACTTCGAATATATTTTCCCATTCTTTCCTTGCTTGCATTGTTTCCAGAGAGACATCCAAAGTTAGCCTGATGGGATAAACTTTGTAGGTAACAAAATTTCTCTCTTGCCAATTTTAGTATCTTGTCCTTATTGGAGATTTTGGTCAATCTGGCTACGATATGCCTTGGAGAAGATCTTCTTGGGTTGATTCTATTTGGGGTCCTTTGTATTTCTTTGGTCTGGATGTTTTAATGCTTCTCTAGGTTTGGAAAGTTTTCTACCAAGATTTCATAGAATAGATTATCAATGCCCTTAATAGTTTCTTCACCTTCTGGCATAACAATTATCTGGATGTTTGAGCATTTAATAGTATCTAGTATTTCTTATAAATTATTCTCATTTTAGGGGGTTATTTTCTCAGACATTTTGGTGAGTTTTTCTAGGTCAGAGGTTTTGTATTCTACATCTGAGATTTGATCTTTTGCATGATCTAATCTGCTTTTAATACTTTTGAAGGAAGTTTTGATTTTCTGTATTACAGCCTTCATCTCTTAACAGTTCTGTTTGACTTTTTTGTTATGGTTTCTATATCTTCTTTCAAATCATGGAAGGACTTGCTCATCTTCTGGAGTTCATTGTCTTTTTTTCTCTTTCATCTTTTGGAGTTTATTGTCTCTTTTCTCTTGCATCTCATTTAGTTTTGTCACTATGAATATTCTGAACTGTTTATCTGAAATTTCCATGAGTTCCATTGTACTGTTTGTGGATGATGGGGAGTTGTTATTTTCCCTTTGGAGAGAGATATTTTCTTGGTTTCTCATATTTTTTGTGCCTCTGCAGTGGTTTCTGTTCATCTGAGGGATTATACATTTCTTCCTAATTTCTTGGAGTTAATCCTGACCATTCAGAGACATGCAGCAGGAGGTGATCCTCAATCTCCCTGCAGTTCTGTCTCCCTGATGGTCACTAATGTACTTTTGTCATTGGAACTGGATATTCCAAAGGCCTCCCATTATCTGAGAGTTCAGAGGCATGCAGGCAGAAATTAGCTGTGCTCTCTCTGGAGCTCCATCTTTCTCCCTGCCACTCCCTCTGCAGAGGATGTTTGGAAGGCACAGAAGGGCAGGGAGGGGTGGAACTCTCTGGATTCCAGTTCACATACCTGAGAGTTCAGAGGTGTGCAAGCAGAGATGACTTGTTCTCTCTGCAGCTCCATCCTTCTCCCTGCCACTCTTAAACTCTTTTTATTTAAAATGTTTACTTGAGAGAGGATTCTGGGGGGATGGAAATGCATGAAGGACCAAGGATCTCTTTCCCAACCTAACCAACATTTGCACTGACAGAATCTGTCTAATTTGACTATTTTGGCACCTGAAGTCTACTAAAGACTTACAACTTCCAAGAAAAAGGCTTAGAGAGTAAACTGCAGTGAATTTTAATCAACTACATATATTTAGGCAGCTGTCCACATGTTCCTGTAGCAACTGCACACAGCCACGCAGGAGCCAATATAGAGAACAATGACCTATGCTGTACATGTCAATGTACACTCATTGCTGTGCCTCCCTCCTCCTCCCTCACATTGTTGCAAACCACTTCCATTGGCTGAAGTTGCTTCTAGACCCAGTGACCACTTTTCTTTCACCTTCATTTTTCTCTTTTTCCCCTGTTAGGAACCAGACATAAAAAAACGAGGACATTCAGAAATAAGTGCATGTATAGGTAGAATTGGAAAGTAACGATGCATGCCCAGAGAAGGGCACAGGCTCAGACAAGGTTTTTAAGATCTTCATTTTACATCACAGGCATGGAGGCAGCCTTCAAGAACAATAAAACAAAACAAAATGGCAAACCCTGGGTAAGGAGGGGAGTATGATTTTTTAGAGTACTACATTATTAAATTCAAACATTCCATTTTCATCTAAAACACACACACACACACACACACACACACACACAAGGTCTAAGAAGAAACAGGAATGTAACAAACATTGAAATAAAAAAAGTAACTAAATAGAAACTGTCCCTAAAGGAGACCTGATGGTAGATCTACTAGACAAAGACCTTAAAACAACTATATTAAACCTACTCAAAGACCTAAAGAGAGATGTTTAGAAAGTCAGGAAAATATGTATGAACAAAGTGGAAATACCAATAAAGAGAGAGAAACCCTAAAACAGCAAACAAAAGATATTCTGAAGATGAAAAGTATAATAACTGAAAAAAAAAATCACTCGTGGGATTCAAAGGCATATTTGAGCAGGCAGAAGAAAGAATTAGTGAACTTGAATTTCCAACTGATGATGGAAATTATAAGCCTTCAGAATAGGAAAAAAAAAAAAGATTAAAAACAGTGAACAGAACTTACAGGACATGTGGGAAACCAGCAAGCAGCATATGCATTGTGGGTGTCCCGGACAGAGAAAGAAATAGAGAATTTTGTTTTTTAAATAATGATAAAAACTCCCAAAATTTAATTAAAGACATGAATATAAACATTTCAAGAAACGTAATGAATGCCAAGCAAGATGGACTCAGAGACCTATACCAATAGATTACAATCAAACTTAGGAAAGCTAAAGACAAAATCTTTGAAGTGGCAAGAGAGAAGCAATTCACCACATACAAGGGACTCTCAACAAGATAATTAGCATATAACTCAGCAGAAACTCGGGAGGCCAGAAGGTAGTGGGACAATATATTCAAAGTGTTAAAAGGAAAAAAGAAAAATCTGTCAACCAAAAATTCTATATTTGGCAGAGCTGTCCTTCAAAAATGAGAGATAAGTTAAGACATTCTAGATAAATAAAAACGGAGGGAGTTTATTATCACTCAATCTGCCATGCAAGAAATGCTCAAGAGAGGATTTTGATCCTACAGGAGCAAACAAAAGGGTACTAGATAGTAACTAAAAGCTGTATGAAGAAATGAAGTTCTCAAGAAATGTAAATGCATGTGAAATTATAAAAGCCAGTATTATTGTAACACCAGTTGATACTTCTACTTTTTGTTTTCTACATTATTTAAGAGATTAATTATATTATTTTTAAAAAATGACTGGTCTAAAAACCTATGTTTTTGTAACTTTGGTTTAAAACTCCACATTTCATTTTCTACATAATTTAAGAGACAAATGAATTGAAAGGAATTGTGAGCTCATTCTATCAAGGAACAATGTGTAAGGATCAATTATATGACATTGAGACCAGCAGACGGTGTAATGGTTATGTCACTGGACTCACATGTAGTCAACTGTGGTTCAAGTCCTGGACCCAGTAGCTTAAAACTTTAAAACTCTCACTGGGTGTGTCTGTGTGTGCATGACCAAGATCACAAGAGGAAAATGGAGGATAAGGGACTGAGGTATGGCCATCCCCCCAGGGAGTGATTTCTCACTTTCTGTCTCTCTGTCTCTCTGTCAAGCGCACACTGCGCCTTATAGCAAAAATCTCTTTAAAGAAAAAAGTATGACATCAACAATCGACAGGGGCAACGGTAAAGTTTCTAGAGAATAGAATTTTTGTATGTTATTAAATTCAGAGTATTGTAATTCAGGATGTTAAAGGAATTCCCATGTTAACTGCAAAAAAAAAATAGGTATAGAATATACACCACATTAACAGAATGAAGGACAAAATCACACGATCATGTCAACTGACGCAGAAAAGAACATTTGACAACATTTAACCCCTTCATAACAAAAACACTCAACCAACTAGGAATACAACGAAACAACTTCAACATGATAAACACTGTATAGGAAACCACGATGAATCTCATACTGTGGTGAAAGACTGAAAGCTTTTCCTCTGAGATTGAGAACAATGCAAGAATGTCTGATTTTGTCACCATTTCTATAAAATAATAATGGTTCTAGCCAGAGCAGTTAGGTTATAGAAATAAATTAAAGGTATATGATTGAAGGAAAAAACAAAATGATCTCTATTTACAAATGACATGTTGTATGTGGAAAATCCTAAAAATTACACACACACACACACACACACACACACACAAATTGTTAGGACTAATGAAGTCAGCAAATTAGCAATACACAAGGTTAAAAAGTAGAATTATCAAATACAAAAATCGGTTAAATTTCTATATACTAGCAATGAACAATCTGAAAAGGAAATTAGAAAAAATAACTTTATTTACAATAGCAAGGTCTTAGCTTGTTTTCTGCCTCTATAACAAAATACCACAGTCCGGCAACTTACAAAGAAAAGAAATTTATTTCTGACCATTCTGGAGGCTAGGAAGTAGAAGAGCATAGTGGAAGGAGGAAATGAGCAAGCAAGATAGAAAATCAGGCTAAACATCTTTTTATCGAAAACTACTCCCACAACAACAAACGCACTCCTGTGATAACAGCAGTAACTTCTTCACGAAACTAGAGTCCTCCTGGCCAAATCACCTTTTAAAGGCTCAACCTCTTGGGGCCAGCAGACGACATAGCAGTTGAGGTGCTAGACCTTCACATGGCCAGCCACAATTCTCGTCCTGGACCCAGCGACGTGGAGATCACACTGGGTATATGCTGTGCATGCCCAAAATTCCAGGAGGAGGATGGAGGAGAGATTGTTTCTTGGCCATTCCCCAGGAGGGTGATTTCTCACTTTCTCTCTCTCTGTCTCTCTGGTGAGTGCAGACTCCCTGTGGCAAAACCAAAAACAAAACAAAATAAAAAATTAAAAAGTTTCCACCACTTTATTTTTCTAAAGAAGTTTTTGCCTTAGGATGCATGTACTTACCAGACAGAGACAGTGAGAGGGAAAGTGAGAAGTCACTCTACCAGGGAGATGGCCATGCTGCAATCCCTTCTCCTCCATTCTCCTCCTGGGACCTTAGGCACGCACCTGTGCCAGGCATGACTTTCAAACCAGCGTGTCTGAGACACAAACCATAGTGGCCATGTGGGAGTCCAGCAACAGAACCACTATGCCATCTGCCAGCTGTGACTCTTCTGTCCAACAGAGAGTCACCTGACGCACACAAGGAAGTACTCCTCGAGACACAGAGATCTGAGTAAAGAGGAATGGAGAGAGGCCATACCAGGGATGGATTGTCAAGCCTCTCTCTTCCTCCTTATTTATATTTATTAGGGCAAAAGAGGAAGGAAGATTAATTTGAGAGAAAGTTCCTTAGAAAGATAAAGATAATTCCTAGCATAGGGTGGTTTCAGTAAAGGAGGGTATGGCTAAATGATGCCAGAGGCTGAATAGCATACCTTGGAATTTAGAGAACACATTCATCAGATCACACACTTCCTGGTGTTTAATGACCTCTTGTCATTTTTGAAAAGGAAGGCATTTTCACTATTTTTCCTAAAGTCATTCATTCAGAGTTCATAAATTCAAGGTGTTCTAGAAGCATGGTGTTCTGCTGTTTCCTAACAGCTGGTACTATAAAATTTCCACCTCCTAATGCTGTTACAAAGATCATTAAATTTCAACATGAATTTAGGACGAGTATTTAAAACACTTAATGATAGCAAGCATAAAAGAAGGGAGGAAGAGAGGAAGGAAGGAACCAAAGGAGAAAGAAAGGAAGAAAGAGAAGAAGAAAAAAATAAAAAAAATAAAGAAGAAAAATTTAGAAATAAACTCACCAAGGAGATAAATAATTTGAACAATGAAAACTACAAAACATCAGTGAAAGAAATTTAAAAAGACATAAATAAATGGAGACATAACCCCATTCATGTATTAGAAAAATTAAAATTGTTACAAGACTCTGGCATTTGATAGAAAGTGGATGAATATAGATTTACTACTGAGTGAAGTAAGCCAGACTATGAAAGAGAGACATTGTATACCTCCACTTAATATATACCAATGGCCACACTCTGTGGCAGAAACTGAAAGATTGGAGGGTATAGAAGCATGGAGTACAGTTGCAGATACTGGAGACAGTGCAGGAAGGTAGAAGGTGGGGAAGGGTGAGAGGACTAGAATCAAGGAGAAAAATAGAGAAGCAAGACATTTAAGAGACACAGAAATGGGACATTGTCTCTTGATGATAATGTCTTTAACTGGATTGGTGTGCAGTGTATTCATGCTGGAAAAATTCATTTTAAAAACTGTGGTGCTGTACAGTGATTTAATGTTTAAAATAAATTTTAAAAGGAAAAATTTTAAAAAGGGAATTGCTATAAGCAGAAGCTTGTTTTGAAAACAGAACAAATGAAGAAAATTCAGTGTGATTATTCTGGAACATTGCTTAGAGAGCTATGTCTTAGATTGAGCAGTGCGAAACCAAAAGATTCCCTTTGAGTGTTTAATAAGTAGGAACAAATAAAAAATTTTTAAAAAGGAAAAAAAAAAAGAAATCCAAAGAAATCCACAGATTCAGTAAAATCCTTATCAAAATCCTAGTGAGATTTTTTACAGAAACAGAAAAACCCAACCAATCCAATTTTGGGAATTTCAAGAGATTCCAAAAATGCAAAACATTCTTGAAATATTGGGTTGTCTGAAAAGTCATGAGGCATTTTCACATAGAAAAACATAAAGAAAAAAAAATACATCATGACTTTTCCAATGACCCAGTAGAATAACAAAACTGTAAGACTCACACTGCCTGATTTCAAAACATACTAGAAAGCAAATGCAAATCAAATTTATCATACCCCTTAGGATGACTACTATCCAAAAAATAGTAAATAACAAGTATTGATGAGGATGTTGGTGAGAAATTAGAACCCATGAGCACTGCTGGTAGAAATGTAAAATGGGAACTCTGCTGTGAAAAACAGTATGGCAGTTCCTTATAACATTAAAAATAGGGTTACCATATGACCCAGTAATTTCACTTGTGGGTATATGCCGGAGACCTGCTCCAGCCGGGGTGGGCTGACTTGATGGAGGTGACACAGGTGAGAAGAAATCAGGCAGAGACCTCTATGCTCTTCAGCATGTTCTCAGCCGACTACAGTCAGAGCAAGCTCAAGACTGCAGCGTCTGTAGTCAAGAGGCATACATACTTATTGAGGGATGTTTGCAGGGGTAGGAAGGGTGAGAGGGAGGTAAAATAGTTTACTCTAAAAAATAGGGTATTCAAAACAGGGGAACAATAATCATAACACACGATGTACTGTTCTTGTTTGATCGGGTGTAAGCAGTCACAGTCCTCAGGGCGGGAGAATCCATTTGTCTGGTACATTTTTTCTTAGATCTTGATTGCCAGGTAGGGCCTTTTGAATGAGGGGGTTTTCAGCAAGCTTGGTAACTTCAGCCCCAGATCAGGGCGGCAGCGGATTGCGGTTACAAAAGCCTAGATAGAAATCTTATTTGACTAAGTAAAGACATGGTGAATATATACTAAAATGGAATATCTATATTGTTTCTGGGTAATTTAAAGCTAAGAGGGTGAGCCTATTGCTCACATGGGAAAGGAATTGCGGTCTTGTGAGCAGCTTAATGACTAACTGAAAGGTTGTTATGTACATGTGACCCTGAGAGGGACTTCAGCATTGTTTATTGTTATTTTCCAGGCAGGTGGGGTGAGTCTCATGAAATAATTCCCATTCATCTCCGCCTTAGGGATTTGTATTCTCTTGGGATTATTAATTGTAAAAGTTACAGTAAGGCTGGGGGTGTTATTTCACCCTTACGGGGTACCGTGATGACAGTAAAGCCCATGGCAGGGAGATTGAAAGCACAAACCAGGACAACAAACACAGTTGGAACCTTGAGCTCGTAGCTGTCGCCTTGCTTACAGCTCTTCTCAGCCAAGCCTAGCTTAAACATGAGAGACAGCTCTTTATGTTCTGCCTCTGTTGGCCGCATGGCCCCCGTTAGGTATATATCCAAAGGAATTTACAATGAGCTCCCAAAGAGGTATTAATACAGCTATGTCTAAGTAGCATTATGTGCAATAGCTCAACTGTGGAAACAACCTGAATGTCTTTCAACAGAAGAAGAGGTAGGCAAAATGCAGTATATAAAAGAATATTATTGTCTTAAAAAGGGAAAAAATTCTTACATATGTTACAACGTAGATAAACTCTGAGGGCATTTTACTAAGTGAAATAAGCCAGTCACAAAAGACAAATTCTGTGTCATTCCACTTACATAAGATACTCGGTCAAAATCATGGCAGTAGACAACAGAATGGCCGAACTGGATGTTGGTGATGGTTGCAAAAACATGAACATATACTGAACTTACCAGTGATTAAGGTGTAAATTTTATGGTATGCATACTTCAATTCAGTTTAACAATTGGAAAAATGTCTAGGACATATAATACTAACTATTCTGTTGGCTTCATCTGCTGGATTTCCCTAGCTTATGTAATTTGTAATTTTTAAACACAAGTTTGTTTTTCAAAGATGGCTATTTATGTTTTGGAATTTCTGTGTTCAACTAGTTTATAAAATTATTAGAATGCAGTGATGCGAGCCCTTGCTTATGCTCATAGAATAAGGTTTCAGTGGTTCTAGACCTATCTGCCTCAGTAGTTACCTATGACGGACAAACTTGGGCCTCTCCTTCCAGATCGCGCACCTTACCCTTGCTGTAAATCTCTAAGTGCATGGCCTGAATCAATCACCACAAATAATCACCCCCTCCTGCTCTCTATTTGATCTTCTCTTCTCCTACACGGAAGCTTTTGTCTTCACTTCCCTCTTTTTGGGAGTGAATCTACCCCAAATTAGGTAGATTTGGGTCTTCAGCTCTACCACTACAGCCTGTTCTAACTCATTCTCATCTTTCTGCATTGGAATGACTTACTAAAGTCTACTTTAGAATTATAAATTAAAGATATGACTAACTAGCTCTGATTTCAAATAGAATTGCATACAGAATACATGTAGAATTTGCAAGGGTTGCAAATGTATTACAAGATTTATCTATTAATATAAGACTAAAATTTTGTGAGAATAAACTTAATAAAATCTGGCCTTTGGAAGATTAACCTTAAAATCTATCTCACAGAGAGACTACCAAAAACAATGATGGCTCTATAATATTCTGAATTTTAAGAGTTAAGGACTCAGAGTCAGCAGGTAGCATGGCGGTTGGGTTGTTGTACTCCCACATGGTTGACTGTGGTTCAAGTCCTGGACCTGGCAGCTTGCTTGCTTGATTTCTCACTTCTCTCTCTCTCTCTCTCTCTCTCTCTCTCTCTCTCTCTCTCTCTCTCTCTCTCTTTCTCTCTCTCTCTCTCTCTTCCATTCCTCCCTCTCTCTCTCTCTCTCATAAGCTCATGTGCCTTACAGCAAATTGAAAATAATAATAATAAATAAAATAAAATAATTCTTTTTTTAAAAAAAGAGTAAAGGACTCATATTAGCTCCAGAAAAACTAGAGACAGTTTATTGTTCAAGCAAGACTCTTGGGGGAAAAAAATTGAAAAAAGGACCTAATTCCTTGAAACTGACAGCAGTTAATATTCCCCATTAAGCACTCTCAAGAGCTGTAAGATAGGTTGTTTTGTGTAGACAGAGAAAATAAATTCCTACTGTTTCTGAAGGCAGAAAAAAAATTTGTGAGCACTGCTTCTTTTCTAGAGGATAGGCTTGGAATTTCTCTTCATGATGTAAATCTGGAAGAAGAAACCAGAAAGAATGACAGGAAATGGCAACATCCCCATGCCCAACACCAGCACGTCCAGAGGAAGAGAAGCTGTGGGACACCTCCTGCACACTGCCAGGAGGACGGGAGACCTCCAGGAGGGAAAGATCTGGAGGTGGTCGTGGACGTGTGCATGTGTCCATTTAACAAGGTTTATTGGGAACTCTCTGCATGGACACACCACCATGCTAAGCCTGGCAAGGCAGGAAAGGACTTCCGATTGAGACTCTACCCTCCAGAATTTCTAATCAAGTGTAAAACAAAAATATAAAAATGGCAAGGGTAAGGTTCACATGAGTGATACAAATAAAGAAAGGGTTTATAGACAGCACGATCGCATGGTGGTTAAGTGCTGTGCATAGGGAGAAGGATACTACATGGCTTACTGCAGTTCAAATCCCAGCCCCAACAACTTGAAAAGCACTCCGGGCACTGTGCGTACATGCCCCAAATCCCAACAGGATGAAGAGACACCTTGTTGGTTTTTTCCCTCTCTCTGTCTCTCTCATGAGCACACAGGTTCTCTGCCAATTTAAAAAAAAAAAAAAAAAAGTAAACCTTGGGCAGACAAAGAGACAGAGAAAAGTTAGACATTTCTGTTTAAAAAAATAAAATAAAAAAGCACAAATTTATTACAAGCACTCAACAACCCTCGGTCAGAAATTCCCCAAAGAAAGTAAAATTTTCTTAAACACTTGTCAGCGGGAGAGCAGTGCCTTAAATCCATATATGATCCTTTGCACCTCTGCCACAAGCAGAAGTGAGCTCTAATCCTTGGAGACACAAGGCCTCCCTGTGGGCACCTGCAGGGTGCAAGGGCCTCGTCAAGAAAGTGGCTTCCTGTCTGCTCCTTGGGTCCCAGTGGCCACCTGAGAACCAGTGCTGTCAGTTTCTTGGACTGAATGGGAAATAAGTAAAATGCCATACATAGCTTGTGAGATTCTGCAAAACCCTGTTCTACATCAGACTACCAGGATCCTCCATCCTAAGGGGACCAGACACAGGGCAGCCAGATTCAGGCTCAGCCCATCATCGAAGATCTGCAAGCCTCCGGGGCGACGCCTCCACCCTCTAGGCTTGGGGTTACACAGTGACAGCGGGTTATCCTAGCTCAAGCCTAGCTAGTCCTGGGTTTTATGAGGCTGGGCAATTTGGGGGGTGCTGAATGTCCTCCTTTCCCATGTTGCTCATTTGGTGACAACATCCAGATAAGCTAATTTCAGTAAAACTGGAGCTGCTGGAGTGACCTTAAACAGAAATTTGCCATACACTCGTTCTTCTTTGCCTTTTCCTGGATCTTCGTCCTCTGCCCTGCCCTCTATAGCTTGGGTAAATACGGATCATTCCTCTCCCTTAATCATCACATGGAAAGCTCAAATCCAAGTGCAAAATCATGGCTCTCAGAGGCGACAACATGCAATTAGATGTCTGCAGTTTTGCATATTCCAAGCAAGCAATTTAAAATGTCAAATAGCAATTTCTTTGTGCGCCATAAAAAAGACTCCCCCTGATTCCCCCAGACAATCCATTTGCAGAATTGCTAGTAAATCAACATAATTTGTTTTCCCCCAAGACTACGCTCTGCTAGGGAAATCTCCTTCAAAACTGCTGAAGCTGCTGCAATTATTTAAAATTATTGCATCTCACAATAAGGAACTTCCCTAAAATCTGCTGTGCAAATGAGACACAATAATACATATATAATTTAGACATGGAAGATTGTCCTTGAATGGTAGCCTGACTGCTGTTCCCAAGATGGTTTAATTTTATCAGTGTTTCTTTCCTTTGCTTTATAAAAACCCTGAATTCTACACATCAGTATATACTAGGCATCCTAAAGACACACACTTTGTTTGGGCCAATTTGATTATTCAAAATATAGTATCATATAGTGCATGTCAAATATGTGCAGTATTTGAATGCAAATACACCATCATTGTGACATCTGTGACAGCACAATGGAGAACAATTAGTCTTCTTTTTCAAGTAGATGACAGGCAGATTTCTTCCAAAGACTCTGGAAAGCCGGCAAGTCAATCAACACTAGCTCATCTCCCACGGCTGATGCCACCAAAGAAGGTGGCTGAGAGCCCCAGGCAGGCCCTTTGTTACACGCAGTCCCTAGAAGAGGGCTGCTCCGGGACACAGCAGGCTCGCTCTCCGGTTAGGAGGCTGAACAGGTACAGATACGGCCTTGGTCGAAGAACGCCCTTGAAATGTAAAGACTGTTCATTCTGGTGGGTTCTGATGACAGAAAGGGACCAAGTGAAAGCCAGGAAACCTGGCACAAGTTTCTGACTGACTAACTTTATGATCACCATCTAGTCAATTTTCTTCTCTAACACCGCATTTCCTCAAGTACGAAATGAAGGGATGAATTTGAACCTACGCTATTCTTGTACTGTAAAATAGTGAGAGTCTGTCTGTGACAAATGCTTGCTATTACACAAATGTTGCTATGGAGGGGCAGGAATGTGGCACTAAGGATCACAGGTCTGGAGTTGAATCTAGTTTTAAGGTATGAGCTATGTGAACCTATGTAAGTACAAGTTTTCTAAGCCTTTGCTCCTTATCTGTAAGACAGAAATGGGGAAAGTGTTTATCTGGTGTGCAGCTATCATAATAAGAGTATAAAGTAATATAATATTCCCCAGAATAGTTAGAGCAATCCTTGACAAAGTTACAAGGTTGCTGTGGTCCCTTCTTCCTGCATTTTTTTATTTGGATTCAGGCTCCTGCCTTCTTGCTGCGTCCTTCTTCCAGACATGGCGACAAACCACCCTAAGAGAAGCGCTGAGACGTGAGCTTGTGTGAGCAGTGCTCACACCAACACGGCAGAGGCTAAGAGCAGGATACCTGTCTTGAGACAGATCTGGATTCAAACCCAGGCTCCATCCTTCACTGGTAGCCCTGGTAGTTAACTTCCCTGAGACTCAATTTCCCTGTGTGTAAAATGAAGCGAAGTCTATCAATCTGTGCAGCGTTGGCGAACCGAATGAAATGGGCGTGACGTGCTTCCTATGGTTAGGTGCGACTGAGTGGCTAATGAACAATGAATGGTACTGGTTCTTATTTATCCTCTCATGCTGTTACTGGCTCAGACTTCACTTGTAAGTAAATAAATAACAAATAAATACCCTTGCATCTTTAACCATGCTTCCCTTCCCCTGCCTGACTTCCTTTTTTAAACAAGTCTATTAAGGGCTATATGTTCTGCCTTTTTCAATTTATTTTTTTTAGCCTTACATTTACTTTCTTTATTCCCTTTCAGTTTTCTACTGAGAACAAGCAGTCCTGTCTAAGAGTCCATCCTCAAAATTCTCTTTTGTCTGTCTCTTTTAATGTGAGAGGAGCGAGAGCAGCACTGTCGGCGGGTCTCGTGGTGATGTTCCCTCCACCAGCCTTCCGTTAGCGAGGGCACAGAGGTGTGCAGCCACCCCGACACGCTCAGCCTGGACAGGGACCTCTCTCCCCGTGGGCTCCAGTGTTGCACAGCAGAACCCCACCATCACCGCTGCACCCACACTTAAACGTACCGCATCACTGAGTCCTCATCCGTTCCTTCATCCAGCCAGGCATGCAACCATCTTTGAATGAGTACCTCTTATTTGCCAGTCGTGGTCAGGAGATGGAAGCACAAAGATTGCACAAACTGCCTTGAAGCAGGTAACAGAAGAGCAGGTGGAAGCGACACCCGCAGAGATTTCAAGGAGGCAGCATTTACAGGACTCAGGAGTTAATGGACAGGCGTGTCGGGAGTGCCCTGTAGCACCTCTCCAAGTCTGTCTAGAATTCTTCGTATGGATATGTTTTTGTCTGCTGACCACTGTAAGGATTCTCAGCTGGATTATGCTCTATCAGAAATGCAAACGTAAGGGGACATAGTAACCTCTGTAAGTTCACATATATATATTTTCTTGGAAGCAAATTTTCCAGCTGAAATTGGTAGAAACTGACTCAGGGAGAGGAAAGTTCACATACCTTCAACCACGTATCCACTTAATAATTTGGTTTAAGACCTTCAAAGTCTTTAAGAATGATTCATCATCTCAAAATGTAGGGCCTTTCACGGGCCAGGGCTTTACTAATGAAAAATACAAAAGAAAACACTTGCATGTGCTTTGACTCTGCAAAGGGAAGAAGTGCCACATCATTCATTCAACGGTAGCTAAACTTAAATTGCTCTGGAAAAGAAAATGGATATTTGACTACTATTAGGCAGCTTATTTGTTGCATAAATAAAGCATATAGAAGAAGGGTTGGGGCCCAAAGCCCAGGAATGCAGAGATGGGCTAGGGGACTCTCACACTGGGAGACCAGTGGCCCCCAGCCTCGCGGTGGCAGTCCACAGTCAAGAAGAAGAGTCAACAGAGCGCCCAGAAGTTGTGCACATTAGACTCCACGTTCACTCAGGCTCGTTTTCCTTTTCTGAAGTGTAATCCACTGCTCCCACCCCTCCTTGTTGCCCTAAACACAGTAAAGAAAATATCTTGTGTCTATTGGGTAGGGAACATTTAAAGGGAGGGCTGAATCCATTCACATAGTGAAGAAGAGCAGGAAAGCAGCTGGACGATATGGAGATTTCTGGAGGCAGCCAAGGAAAGTGCAGGAGAAGCCTGGCGCAGCCTGCCAGTGGGACGACCAGCAAAGAACCAGGCCATGTGAGCATTTCCTAGGACTCTGAGACGTCACCGGAAAAGAGAGTAGACTTCCTAGCTTCATGTGAGCTGCAGGCTCAAACTATTGTTATTAGCATATTAAAAGTGGCAACTTTTCCCGTAGAGATCTGGGAAATAGGTACATAACCAAAGCAGGTTCTTAACTAAAAGAAATAATGTAGGTTTGTAACAGAAGGTGAGAATCCCATGCACTGCATATGGAACCAGCTTCACTAACCAGGACATAAACCACGGCTCAAAAACACCCTCATCCCAGGGCCTCCCAAATAGTTTAAGGTAAGTCTTAGATAGTTCTTCCACATCATTAAATATAAGAAGAGTGCTGCTTCTGCTGCCCTTTCTGGGTTCAACTTCACAGCTGTGAAGCCCCCCAGCCAGGGCCTCCCATTCCAGACCCCAGTGCTAGTCAGGACAGAATCCTTGCAGGCTTCTCCATCTCTGCTTCTGCTGCCCTTTCTGGGTTCAGCTTCATGGCTGTGAAGCCCCCCAGCCAGCGTCCCACCTTCCAGACCCCAGTGTAGTCAGGTAGGCAAAGTGTCTCTCTCCTTTGCTCTTTTCTGTCCCTTCTAACTTTTTTTCTTTTTTAAAAAAACAGCTTGTGCCTTTCTCTTGCTAATCTGTCTCTTCTTCCCTCACCTAGGACAGAATCCTTGCAGGCATCTCCATCTCTGCCTGGTGCCGCACAGTTTTCCATTTTTAATACAGTTTTATTTTCTGTGATGTGATTTCTGCTTTTTCCTCCTTTTTTTGTTCTAGTTCTTTCCTTCTTTTTTCTTTACTTTTTCTTCCTATTTATGTTTCCTACTTCCTTTTTTTCACCTTACTTTCTTATTTTACTGCTCAGCCATTACTCACTGCCTAGAGATGTCTAGGTGCATAGTAGCTAAACATCTGAACATTGTGAGTTTTAGAGAATTCTTTGCCCCTCCCTGTACTGGTTGTAAACAGTGTGAAACTCCCTTCATAAATCTGATGTAGAAACTCCTCCTGTGATTGACACACTGGAGGACATGGTACAAGAGAGAAAATAGCTCTTAATTACTTCACAGTAAGGGATGCACAAGCTCACGCTTACAGAATTCTTCTCGGGACCAGCAGTTAGCGTAATGGCTATGTCGCTGGACTCCCACGTAGTTGAACGCGGTTTGTGTCCCGGACCGGGTGGCTTAAAACTCACTCCGGGCGCGGGTGCGTGCGTGCCCAAGATCCTGAGAAGAGAATGGAGGAGAAGGGATTGTGACATGGCCATCCCCCCTGGGGGGTGATTTCTCGCTTTCTTTCTCTCTATCTCTCTCTGTCTGTCTGGCAAGCGCACACGCCCTATGGCAAAAACCTCTCAAAAAAAAAAAAAAGACTCATGGAAACAAATGATAATGAGTGTCCCATAATTTATGGGACACTCCAAAAGCAGTCATAAGCGGAACATTCATAGTAATTCAAGCGCACAAGCAAAAATTGGAAAAGTGGCAAAAGGACAACCTAACATGCCTCAAGGAATTGGAAAAACACCCAAAAATGCAAAAACAAACAAACAAAAACAAACAAACAAAAAAAAAACGAACAAACCAGGAGGAAATAATAAAGATTCGAGCAGAAATAAATGAAATAAAAAATAAACGAACTTGGGATCAGCATGGGAGTCCAGTGGCATAATGGCTATGTCACTGGACTCCCATGTAGTTGACCACAGTTCAAGTCCCGGATCTGGTGGCTTAAACTCACACTGGGCGCATGTGCATGCGTGCCCAAGATCCTGAGAAGAGAATCAAGGAGAAGGGATTGCGGTGTGGCCATCCCTCCTGGGAGGTGATTTATTGATTTCTGTCTCTCTGTCTCTCTCTTTCTTTCTGGCAAGTGCACATGCCCTATAGCAAAACCTCTCCAAAAAAAAGGAAAGAAAAGAAAAGAAACAAACTATCTTTGAAAAGATAAATAAGATTGCCATACCATTAGCTAGACTAATTAAGAAAAGAGAAAGGAACCAGATAAATCAAGTTTGCAATCAATCAGGCAACATTACAACAGATATAATACGAGGGTAATATGAGCGACTATACAGCAACAAAGAAGAAAACCTGGACGAGATGGACAAATTCCTGGACACATATAATGTACCAAGATTGACTCAGGAGGACATAGAAAGCCTAAATAGACCTGTAACAAGCAATGAGATTGAATCAGTAATAAATAAGCTCTCAACAAAAATAAATCCAGGTCCTGATGGCTTCACTTCTGAATTTTACAAAACTTTTAAAGAAGAGGTAACCCCAATTCTACTCAAACTATTTCCAGAGATCCAAAAGGAAGGAACCCTTCCAAATTCATTCTATGAAGCCTCCATTACCCTCATTTCCAAAACGGATAAGGATAAGACAAAAAAAAGGAAAACTACAGAGATATCTCTGATGAATATAGATGAAAAACTTCTCAACAAGATACTTGCAAACCATATCCAACAGCATATAAAAAAGATTATTCATCACGACCAGGTAGGCTTTATTCCAGAAATTCAAAGATGGTTCAACATATCCAAAACCATAAATGTAATACACCATATTAACAGAAAGAAAGATAAAAACCATATGATCATTTAAATTGATACAGGAAAAGCATTTGACAAAATACAACATTTCTTTATGATTAAGACTCAGTAAAATTGGCATAGAAGGATCATTTCTCAGCATAATAAAAGCCATCTATGAAAAACCTATAGCTAACTCTATACTGAATGGGGGGAAGTTGAAAACTTTTCCACTAAAAACTGGTACAAGACAAGGCTGCCCACTTTATCCACTCCTATTCAGTATGGTACTGGAAGTCCTAGTCAATGTGAACAGACAAGAGAACAAAATAAAAGGTATTCCAATAAGAAAAGAAGAGTTGAAATGATCTGTTTGCCGATGACATGATTGTATACATAGAAGTCCCAATAATATCCACGAAAAGCTTCTTAAAGTAATAAATGCATACAGTGAAGTGGCAGGATACAAAATTTACTTACAAAAATCTATAGTATTTCTATATACAAACAATAAGCACACTGAGGTAGAACTAAAGAAAGTAATCCCATTTACCATACCACAAAAAGTATAACATACCTAGGAATAAAACTAACCAAGGAAGTCAAAGACCTCTATACGAAAAACTATGAAAATCTTAAAAAAGAAATTAAAAATTACACAAAAAAGTGGAAGGAGAGCCCATGTTCCTGGATTGGGAGAATTAATATAATCAAAATGAAAATCTTATCCAAATTAATCTACATATTTAATTTAATTCCTATAAAATGAAAGGGGATATTCTTCACAGATCTAGAAAATGCAATCATAGAATGCCTCTGGACCATAAAAGAACCCGTATTGCCAAAGCAATCCTACACAAAAAGAGTGGAGTTGGTGGCATCTCACTTCCTGACCCCAAAATATATTACAAAGCTGTCATAGTCAAAACAGCATGGTATTGGCATAAAAACAGACATGAGGACCAATGGAACAGAGTAGAGACACCAGAAAAAAAAAAAAAAAAAAAAAACGAAAAACATACAGCCAACTCATCTTTGACAAAGGGTACCACTGGGACAATGAAAACCTCTTTAGCAAATGGTACTGAAAAAACTGAATATCCACCTGCAGAAAAGTGAATCTGAACCCCTATCTGTCACCATTAACAAAAATAAAAAAAAATAAAATAAACCTCTCCAAAAATTAACTCAAAATGGATCAAAGATCTAAACCTAAGACTGCAAACTATAAAACTACTGTTGGAAAACACTGGAGAAGCTCTGGGAGACATTGGGGCAGGCAAAGACTTCTTAATTTAAGAAGTCTTAAGCAAGACTCCCAAAACACAGACAATAATCCCCAAAATAGACAGGTGGGCTTACATCAAATTAAGAAATTTCTGCACAGCAAAGGACACCATAATTAATGTGAATAGACAACCCTCAGAGTGGGAGAGAATCTTTGTTAACTGCACCTCAGATAAGGGACTGATAAACAGAATACACTGGAAACTCAAGCAGCTTACTTGAAAGAAAATGATTAACCCAATTAAAAGATGGGAAAATGAGCTGAATAAACAACTCTCTAAGGAAGACATATAAACAGCCAAAAAGCATATGAAAAAATCAATATCCCTCATCATAAGGGAGATGCAGATCAAAACTATAATGAGATACTGACTAACTCCAGTCAGAATGGCGAAGATTAAAAATAAAAAATAGTAAGTGCTGGAGGGGATGTGGTGAAAGTGGAGCTTTCCTATATTGTTGGTGGGAATGTATTTTGGTCCAGCCACTGTGGAGAACAATATGGAGGTTCCTCAAAGACCTTCAAATAGAACTACCATACGATCCAGCAATCCCACTCCTGGGTATCTGCACAAAGGACAAGAGAATGCTCAGTGGGAAAAATGCCTGCACATCTATATTTATTGTGGCATTATTCATGATTGTTAAGACATGGGACCAATCCAAATGTTCACAAACAGATGAATGGACTGAAAAATTGTGGCACATATACTCCATGGAATACTATTCAGTCATTAAAAAAAAAAAAAAAGAAGACATCTCCGGCATTTGATAGTAAGTAGATGAACATGGAAGATCTATTGCTGAGTGAAGCAAGTCAGCTATGAAGCAGAGACATTATATGTCTCTACTTAACACATACCAACCGTCTATACTCTATGGTAGAGACTGAAAGACTGGAGGACATAAAAGTACTAAAAATTGTTATGGACATTGGGGACAAATTCAAAAGAGAGTGGGACAGGGGAATAGTGCAAGGGAAATTTAAGAAAAAATGGAGAAGTAAGACATTGTGGGACACAGATATGGTTTGCTGCCTGTTGATGATGTCATGTATGATATTCTCAACTCACCTGGTGTGTGGCATATATCATGCTGGGTAAAGTCTCCTTACGATCTAAATGATGGATAGCGATTGAATGTATAACTAATAATAATAATAATAATAAAGTATAAGAAGGGCATGACTGAAGTGTGCTCTGAGAAGATCAATGGAGCTCAGCAGCCCTTTTCAGGGACTTCACAGCTTGTTTCCCTCTTGGGAAGTCTCTCTCGGATGTATGTTGACCTCCACCCCCAGTGAACCCACCGAGGAATTGCAGAATCCCACGTGACCGCCAACCTCTTGCTGAATGTGTTGTAGGGTGAGCGATCTCCCTCCCTTCGCAGTTGTTTAGTCGCTGTCAGAGAACTCTTGCTATCAAACCAGTTAGCTCTTACAGAAAGTCTAGTCTAAGTCCTTTGCTTACCTCCATGGTGGTACAGAACCCGCAGTCCGCATGCTCTCTGGACTTCCTCAGAGTCCCACCTGCAGGTCTCCTGGGGACCCTTAGGAGTGTGTATGTCCTTACACAGGACACACAGCTTCGGCAATGTTGCCTCATAGGACCATTCCTCTCATTCAGCCCTTTAATAATGTCCGACATTCTAGCTCTCTGGTTTTCTGCACTTTCTCATTTTAAATAAAAAGGCAAAATGGAAACAGTAAGTTTAGGACCAATAAAAAGCACATTAAGGGACCAGCAGTTAGTGTAATGGCTATGTCGCTGGACTTCCATGTAGTCGACTGCGGTTCGAGTCCTGGACCCAGTGGCTTAAACTCACACCGGGCGCGTGTGCGTGCATGCCCAAGATCCCGAGAGGAAAATGGAGGAAAAGGGATTGTGGCGTGGCCATCCCCCTGGGGGGTGATTTCTCACTTTCTGTCTCTCTCTTTCTGGTGTGCACATGTGCCCTATAGCAAAAACCCCTCAAAAAAAAAAAAAGGCACATTAAGAAGGTGCATGATTTCACTTTTTTCATTTAAGTTTATTTACTTATTTATTCAGAGAGACACAGAGAAAGAGACAGAAAGGAGCAGCCTTAACAAGGTCACGCCATGATCGTCCCCTCAGCCTTCCCAGCCACCAGGATCTTAGGCATGCACGTGCGCTCTCAGTGTGCGCAGGTCTGCCCAGGAACCAAACCCCATCTTCCACACGGCTTCCATCCCTGCAGAGCTCATACTGTGGCTGTGTCAGAATAACTGGGCCTCCTCCCTTTTCTAATCACAGTTGTTCCAGTGGCCTACTTACTTTAAACGTTCTAAAAAATGCCATTCACGAATATTCAACTTTGGAAGTCGATTCAAGTGTATAGTCTACTGTGTACAAAATGTTTGAAATTTTGATTCTACTAAGCAGTGTTCTCTCCAGGAAACTTTCTGAAATATTTCGTTTTGGGGAAAATCCAATTGTTAGAGGAATTCAGGGAATTCAGCCAAATGCAGCTGAAAGTTAACTTCAAAACTGACCGCACTGTTGTCCACCAACTTGCCCTGTTTGGGTCACTGAGGACGTGTGTGTGCTGACCTAATGACACTTCCCGATCTTACCTTACTTCACTCTGCATCTGCGTTCCCCACAGGAGGGTATTTTGAAACATACTCCGCTCCTTTTTTGCACAACCTTGCACTCTTTTGCTATTCCTTCTTACACTTTTGCCCACTCCTTCTCCAACTTTTGCTAACCTTTAACTCTTAGAGTCTCCCAGGGTCCATCTTGCACGCTCCTCCATTTCAGGCACCCGAGCCTCTCCTGTGGTTCTAATGACTACTGCACACCAAGAGTGCTGACGTGTGATCCAGTCTACACTTTTACTGAAACTCCTTAAAATACAGCTGACTCACTCACCAACATCTCCATTTAGACATCCAACCAGTACCCCCAGCTGCACAAGTCTAAGACCGAATGTGATGACTCACTTCCCACTGTGCACCCCACACCTAACACCCTGCCATGCTTCCTGCATGTCCTCACAGCGGCTCTGGCAGAAAATCCAGCATGATCAGGTACTCTCTTCACCTCCACATCCAGTCAGTCACCTTCGTCTCTTAACTCTAGTCCCTAGACTTCTCAAATACATCTACTTCTCTTCACTTTTGTTCCTTCTTTTCTGACAGCCACTATCACCTCTCTGCCAGGCTTCTAGACAGACCTGTTCTTCTACTCTCCAATATATTCTTCACCTGCCAAAGCGATCGTTTAAAACACAGAAGTTCCAGTGCCGCTCCCTGGCTTAAACTTCTTGAATGGATTTTTTTATGTTCAGTACATTGCCTGCATGATTTGGCTCTCCTGTTTTCCAGCCCGAGTTCTCACTCCCTTCATCTTTCTCTCTACGTCACATGACACTGGCCATCTCCCAGCCCCAGAGTGTCAGACTCTCCCCACATCTCCACGTATGCAACTTCCCTGCCTGCAATGCTTTTCCACATATTCTCTGCTTCACTACCCTCACTCTTACTTAACTTAATGTCTCAGCTTTTATAAACATTTCCTCCTCAGAAAAGCAGCTCTTCGGGCCAGTAGATGATGTGGAGGTTAAGGCACTAGATTCCTACCTGGCCAACTGTGGTTCAAGTCCTGTGCTCAGCGACTTGAAAAATCACAACAAATAAATAGATAAATAATTAAATAAATAAATGGGGGGGAAGGAAGCACTCAATCCCTGCAATGGATGTGGCAGAGGCAGTCCTGCTCACCACGTCTTTCAAGTCTCCCCACGTAGGACAGAGAATTGTGGGGAGAGCTTGGCTTCACTGGCTGGGAGTTGACTCCGCTCTCAGCTGAAGCAGTTACAGCCAGCTAAGGATTCTCATGTTCTCTCTCTTGCTCATGAAGCTGAAAGCAAAGAACTTCATGATGGTAGGATAGTAAGACCAGACTATGAGTGAAAAATAAACCCTTGCTGGGTTCAGTCACTGAAACTTTGGAATTTATATTTTCACTAGCACATGGTTTAGCTCATAGTGACTAGGTCTTTCAGACTCCTCTTATTCGATCCCATATCACCTCATCTGCTGTATCTCGGCACCCACCACGGTGCTGGGTATCTGACAAGCACTCAAAAATATTTATTGAGCAAGTAAATAAATGGATAAAATACAAGAGTGTGCAGATTGGCAGTGAAAGCCTTTCTTCCTTTTTTAAGTTATTTGTTTCATTTTATTTATTCACCCATTTATTTTAATTTGACCAGAGGGAGACACAGAGAGAGAGAGAGAGAGGGAAAGCAAGAAAGCAAAGCCACCAGGTCTGGGACTCAAACTGTGGTTGGCCATGTGGGAATGCCCAGTACCTTAACCACCACGCTGCCTGCTGGCCCCATGATAGCCTTTCAAAGAGATACAAAAGATTTGAGGCTGGGAACCAGCAGTTAGCGTAATGGCTATGTCGCTGGACTCCCACGTAGTCGACCGCGGTTCGCGTCCCGGACCCGGTGGCTTAGAACTCACACCGGGCGTGTGTGCGTGCGTGCCCAGGATCCCGAGAGGAGAATGGAGGAGAAGGGATTGCGGCGTGACCATCCCCCCTGGGGGGTGATTTCTCGCTTTCTGTCTCTATGTCTCTCTCTGTCTGTGTGGCGAGCGTACGCGCCCTATAGCGAAAACCTCTCAAAAAAAAAAAAAGATTTGAGGCTTTGCTAGGGTTCGTAGAGGACTCTGGAGGTTTATGTCACCTGGGTATGACCCTAGGCATTTTACTTCTCTTTTGGCAAAGAGAGGAAAACAGATAAAAACACAAGGAGTTAAAGTCCCCATGAGAGTCCCCTTTTAGAAGTTGGAGAAGAGGGTTAACACAGGAATGATTGGCTTGTCTGTTCTGCACAGAGACCTGGCTGGATTACCACAGGGCTGAGTGAGACTTCATGGGTGACGGGAAAAATCCTATTAGCTTTACCTTTTAATCACAGACATAAATATAAAAGCCGATGAATTAAATAAATTATCTTTTTTCATATATGAAGAAACTATCTTAATAAATATGTTATCTTAATTTTTAAAAAACTTAGATATAAATAAATATAAATCTTTCTCTCTCTCTTTTTTTTATTAGGTTCTTCCTCTGGCATGTGCACTTGCCAGAGAGATACAGAGGAAAGGGCATCCCAGGGAGGATGACCGTGCTGCAATCCCTTCTCCATTCTCCTCTTGGGATTTTGAGCACGTGCACGCATGTGTGTGCATGTGTGCGCACGCACATGCACACATGCACACACACACACACACACACACACACACACCTGATATGATTTTCAAGACACTGGGTCCAGGACTAGAGCCATGGCTCGCCATGTGGGAGTCCAGTGCCTTAACCACCACACCACCTGCTGGCTCCAGATAATACAAATCTTTCTGAGGCTTGGTGCAAATTATAAATGTGTCACAGGATATAGTTTCTATGAAGTTGCATGCTTTTTCTCTAGTTGGGCCTTGAGTTTTCTCTTACTGGAAACTTATTTGCCCTACCAGATACCCTCGTGGCTTTTGTCTGACCTGTGTTCAGTTTATTTCTGCCAAGACGGCCACTCTTTAGGAAGGCCCTGACAGGGAAGGAAGTTAGATCCAAGTGTATCAGTCAGGTGAGACACAGAGGCGGTAGCAAAACACATGAAATAACAGAAGCCGTTTACTACTTACAGATGCCAGAGAGATGGGGCCTCACAGTGCCAACGTGAAGCAGAGAACCAGACAGAGCACGCCATTCCCCAGCAGGTGGAAGCAGGACAGAGAGTGGGGGACCTGCAGGCCAAGGCTGTGCTGGGTCCAGGGCATGAGGCAGGCCGCTTTCTCACAGGACTGGTGGGGTTGCGGCAAGCCGGCATAAATTCTGTGCAGCCACACCGTGAGGGCCAGACTGAGCAGTCCATGTGGGGTGTCAGGGTCAGTGGGGCGGGTCAAATGGGCTGTGCCCAGCTGTCCTGTAGGGAGGGGCCTGGGAGGCAGGTGCAGGAGGCGCTGTGTGGTGGAGAACTGGAAACCGTGAGTGATCAACTCCTGTTTACAGGATGAGAAAGTCCAGGTAGATACTCGAAGGCGATGCTGAGGCAGCAGAATGTCAGGAACTCAGTACGAAGTGTTTCTTTGAAAGCACAGTCTCTGAGTGTGAGGAAGGCAAACAGCCTCCACTGCCTGTAGGTGGCCACCACCACGCCGCCCGAGGGCAGAGGCCCGGCTGCACATCCCCGTTACCCGGGCTGCACACAGCCCTCGACTGCACCCAGCTCCAGGGAAATGCAGGAGCAGCTTCTGAAAAGGCGAAGGCCAGAGGACGGAAGGACTCGGAAAACCTAGTGAAGAGCGCTACCGTGAGGAGAACCGCGGCCGGGAGAAACCGCGCCAGACAGGACGCCACACCGAAGGCTGATGCACCCCAGCTTCAAGGACCCGGGGATCTATGCACCCTGGCGTCACAAGCAAACCGTGGGCAGCCCTGCCTCAGCACCACGAGGGTACAGACTCCACGGAGGAGACGGCTGCGCTCCCAGAACGCGGGCAGTGAAGGCCGTCGGGGCTGCGATGTGGCCGCAGGGCAGGTGGCAAGAGCAGGAGCTGGGCGCTGGGGAGGCCCGGCTCTGTCCACGGAGGGCTGGCCAGCTCCCTGGGGCCCCTGACCGCAGACTTCGACTCGCTGGGCCGTGTTCCCTGTGTGCGTGGTGACGGCCTGGCAACTGCCGAGGAGCTCCAGCCCATGGTGGTGGAAACGTCCACTCACCTCTTCCCCTCGGTCCACCCATTCCATCCGGGACGTTTCCACCTTCACACGTGAAGACCTGGCGCTCAGCGGGACCGGGGGAGGGGGAGACGCCGTTTCAATGGCTTTCATGTTGCCATGGTGTCAGCTCTTCTTTCTCCACCAAGGCTGCCTCGGCTTAAGCCCTGGGCCCTTCCCCAGCAGGTGAGTCAGGTGCAGCCCCTCCGTGCCAGGCCTCGGGAAGCCGAGAAGGAGCCAGCCCGCGAGGCGTTTCCGTCTGCTATCCGGCCTGTGTCCTGAGCACCCTCTTCCAGTGCACTGCCCTGTGGGCACACAGGGGTGAGGAGCATCCTACCGAGACGCCTTGTTGAGGGGTCTGGTCTACCCGGCGCCTCTGTTGGCTCCCTCACGTTCTCTCCCCTCTCCCGCTCCTGTCCCGGAGGCTGGTTACTGGGCTGCAGCAGGGGGCTTCCGCGCTCTCTGCTTCAGGTTGGGTTTGGCGAGCTGGGAGCCTCTGCAGATGACCGGCACGAGGACAGTGAGTGGGAAGGGCCGCTGTCACCTGTCAAGGCTGTTAGTTTCACGGGTTATTTGCTTTGTGGTTAGCCGGCCTTGTCTCCACAGGTGTGTGTGCCAGGGCTCACAGGTACGCTGCTTTCCCCCGGCGCCCAGACTTGCCCCAGCCACCACGCAGGCCCCAGGTCTCTGCTGAAGCCTCGATCCTCTCCCTCTGCAGCTTGGAGCTACCGCTGGAGGAAGCCAAGGAACTACACTGCTCGGTGTATCACCAGGCTTGGCCACACCTCGCAACATTTTCCCAGAACGCTCTAGAGTCCTCTGTTCTGAAACTTCCCCCGGACGATACCCTGCACGGCACTTCCACAACTCTTGATCCGTCGTTTCCTTGTCCGTTACCTGACTCCTGGGAAAGCCCACTTCACGCTGAGCACTGAGCTTATGCACCGTCCCATTTTCCTACAGAAAGCAGCTGACACACAGTAGGCTCAAAACACAATTTTTAAAGAGTCGAGTAATTAAAAATCAGTTCTTGACGGTCTAGGAGAGGGCTTAAGAGCAGCGTCACTGGTGTTGATAGCTGGATTCAAATCGCCCCAGGTGACCTTTCACGGCCTCTCTGCGCCTCCGTTAGAGGCACAGGCAGAACTCAGCTTCCCTCTGGTCGACCTAGTAGCTGTTTACGAAAATCCTGGCCTATTGGTGCTAACTTACCGTTTGCTCTGTGGACATTGCAGTGGGTGTCGTGAACGCTCAGGAGGAGGCAGCAGCAGTAAAATGGAGCCAAACCAAACTGTGAGGGTACTACAGAGTGCCGACGTTTAGGAAAGAACAATAGGTTTAAAGCTACCCACGACATGGGGCCAGAACGCTAATGAGGAATGTCCACACTCACCTGCGGAATGAAGCAGCACCTGCCTAGTGCGGGGACTCGGGCTCCTCCTCTTCCAGGCCTGGCGCCTCCAGTCCTGGCTTACCCTCTTTTTTGGGGAGAATTTTCAACTGTTAACTATTTTTCTTAAGTCACTTCTAAGATCTAGGTGCAACCCACTCAGAACGTTAAATCCAACATTTTTGAAACAAAAAGGACACATAATTTTGCAAAGCTCCTGAGAAAAATAAGTTTGAGTCCAAATTGCACTGCATATTTATTCCATATGGTTTCTAGAGAATAGCGTGACCAGCTCATCAAATGTAGCTCAAATGAGAAAACAATCAGTAATTGAACAAACTGTCGCTTGCTTCACAGCGGGGCTGGAACACTCTCCTCTCGGCCCGACAGTAACACAGTGCTCTGCAGTTGAAGTCAGGTGGAGGGCTGTCCAAGGTACCTGTCTCTCTCTCTCACAGAAGAAATACACAAACAAAACAAAAATTTTCCACTTTAAATTAAAGTACCTAATTTCCAATAACACCTTCTGTGTTCAGCCTTCCAAAATTTGAGGAGTTCTCATCTCCTAAGACACAAGGAAAAAATAAGACATTTTGTAAGCCAAGGACTGAAATTAACGTGCTACCATTTAACATGGGCTGAAATAACAACCTTTGCGTATTTCGAAGACGTAGTGTTCACAGCTTCCATCCCATTGCTTATTTTATATGAACAGGCAGCCTCGTACTAAGAGGGGGTTGCCTTGATTTGGGCCAGGCTGTACATACGATCTTGTAGGCGTTCTGAGGCTTCAGTGATGCGAAGTACCCAGCTCTCCACACACTACCTGCCAGGTAATAAATAATCTAACGTGCTGCTGTAAAGAGTGAGCAGTTGGGGCCCGGCTATGGCGCAGCAGTGACACGACTAGACCCAAATGGGAAAGGTCTTAAGTTCACATCCTGAGGCCTCTTCACATGCCAGGTGTGTGCGTGCATGCCCGGGACCTGGGACCTTGAGACTGGGGACGGATTACAGTAGGAAGACCCTATAAGGAAGTACCTGCCTCTTTCTCTCTCTGAATAAATAAATAAACTTTAAAAAAATATATTTTAAAAGAATGAGACACTGAGTAGATGGATGGGATGGATCGATGAAAAAATAAATGTATATTTTTATTCTGGAGAGGGTTTTTTTTTTTTACTATAGAGCACATGCACTCACCAGAAAGACAGAGAGATAGAGAGACAGAAAGCGCAAAATCACATCCCGGGGGGATGGCCACGCCGCAATCCCTTCTCCTCCATTCTCCTCCGTGAGTTTAAGCCACCAGGTCTGGGACTCGAACTGCAGTCAACTACATGGGAGTCTACTGACATAGCCATTATGCCAACTGCTGGCCAAATAAACATATTTATCCATTCTTTGACAATGGACAACTTTGTCCATTTTGCTATAGAGAAACACCATCTGAAATAACTACCCTTAAATATAGACTTCTTCCTTTCCAAATTTCTTATACCTTCAATGATGTTTGTCTCCTCTGACCCTCAAAGAAAAGTGTATACTCTTTATATTCAGACCTCTTTGTTCCCCCTGTTCTCTGACAGAGCCTTAAAAAGTGGTATTTTAGCAAATATTTATTGACCCTTTACTTGTATTTTCAATCTCTGCCTCTTCACAAACTCTGGAATAATATCAACAAAAATAATTTGTTATCATTATAGCAGCTCATGTTATTGAATAATTGCTATTTTTAGGTACTATGCTGTGTTTTATTCATTTTTATCAGTGAATCTCACAATAGTTCTTTAAAGTTGGTACCACTATTAAACCTATTTTATGTATCAGATTTAAAATAAAAAACGTAGAAAGATTAAATAACTTGCTTATTACTTACTTGTTAAAAAGTGGCAAGGCTAAGCCTTGAGTCCAGACCCTTCTTACTGGAGTTCAAATTCATAACCACTACACCACAGTGCTCCTAAAGTAGTCTCATAAAGACGTAAGAATGGTCATGAATGCAACACAAGAGGGAAGACCCTAGAGATTTAATCAATAACATACACTATGACCTGAAGAAAACAAAGATATACTGTCCTCCTGTATGTTTGGAGAATGATTTATTTCTGAAAAATCTCCCATTGGTTAATTCTATGCCAACCAGTATAATTCACACTGAAATTAATTGTATAAAATTACTTTAATACTTGCCAAAGTATACATAAGGTGTTCAATGTATTATATTTGGCTGCCAAAAATTTTCAAGGAGAAAAATAAAAACAAAAGCAGTCAATAAAGTAAAACAATGGTGAAAGCACGGCTCCATGCTGGTGGGCACCTTCCCATTTGCATTACTTTATGTGTTGATCACACCTTATCACGACAGGCGCCCACATGTCCTCCTGTGACAGCCAGAAGCCCCGAGCTACAACCGATCACAAAGGCCCAGTTATTCTTCATAATGTGAAGAGACATCTCGCAAACCCAAAATGGGTTATTATGTTAAAATATCTATACCTTTCTAAATAGTTATCTATCTGTGTATGCGTGAGCCAGATTGTTAAGTGGTATAATTCATTACTGAAAAATTTAAAAGCTCCCAAAATAATAATCGAAAAACTCATGGAATTGCCAATAAAAATCTCCATTCTGGTGCACTTTTTTTGAAAAGAAAGTAGGCAAGTTGTTATAAAGGTCAACTGGCAAATATGCAAGAATCATCAAGAGATTTTTTTTTAAAGGAAACTGATGGGAAGAGAGGAGGACCTGTCCTACGAAAGTCAGAGCTCACTGTTACACTGCAGTAACGGCCACAGTAGAAGTGAAGCCAGCAGAGCGTGCATATAGGAGCTGGATATACAAAACAGATGGCATTACAGGGCCAGCAGTTGGCGTAATGGCTATGTCGCTGGACTCCCATGTAGTCGACCGCAGTTCGAGTCCTGCACCCGGTGGCTTAAACTCACACCAGGCGCGTTTGCATGCGTGCCCAAGATCCCCAGAGGAGAATGGAGGCCACAATACTGCGGCATGGCCATCCCCCCTGGGGGGTGATTTCTCGCTTTCTATCTCTCTGTCTCTCTCTGTATTTCTGGCGAGCACACGCCCTATAGTAAAAACCTCTCCAAAAAAATAGATGGCATTTCACACAGTACCAAAGCATTAATTATAAATACATATGTGGAAGCAGTTTGATATCCACTTGGTGGACAAAAATCACTTTAGATCTTTGCTTCGCCATGTAATTATCGTGTAATATTAGCATTTGAAAAATTCTGCTCTTCTTTTATCTCTCTTAATAATGCCCATAAAGTCTTTTATTATTAAAAAAAAATAGAATAGGGGCCACCAGGTGGCATAGTGGTTAGAGGGCGTCGGACTCCTATATGGCCAGCCATGGTTCGAGTCCTGGGCCTGGAGGCTTGCTTTTTTGCTTTCTCTCTTTCTCTCCCTCTCACTCTCTCACTCTGTCCCTCTCTGCTCAAAATAAAATAAAATAAATAAATAGTAAAGTTAAATAAAATTATTAAAAATATAGAATAAACATTCATAACCCCACCACTCAACTTAAGCCGATTTTAATGAATGGCAGAATGGGGACTGGCAAATGATGTACTGGTTACGTCTCTGGACTCACACGTAGTCAGTCACTGTTTGAGCTCCAGACTCGGCAGCTTAAAACTCATGTCGTGCGCTTGTGCATGCGTGCCCAATATCCCAAGAAGAGAATGTAGGAAAAAGGATTGCAGCATGGCCATCCCCAGATTTTTCACTTTCTGTCTCTCTGTCCCTCTCTGTCTATCCAGAGAGATAGGTGCACACATGCCCTATAGCAAAAATCTTTATCAAAATAAATAAATAGATAATTAGTAGAATGGTTCCATGGTTTGGAGGTTAGTGTAGCTGGATTCTACATGGCCAACTGTGCAGTTCAAGTCCCAAACCCCAGAGCTTGAGAAACACGCTAGGCACATATGTATGCATGCCTGAAATCCCAAAAGGAAGACAAATGGAGAAAAAAGACTTGCAGCGTGACTATTTCCATGGGGGTGGGTGCATTCTCATCTCTTTCTCTCTCTCTGTCTCTTTCTGGGTCTCTCTGTGTCTTACAAGTACATGTACTTTCTTAGCAAAGAAAAAGAGAAAAAAAGAAATGATGTGAATTTTTAAAGCTCTTTTTTAAAGTAGCTGTAAAAAGAAAAGACATAGCTAAAATATAGCAACCCACTCTTATGCTATTCTATTTCACTGTTTCCAAAATTAATCATTATCTTCAAGTTAGTGTTTATTCCTCCAGTTCATGTTTTTATGTTTTTACTCTGTGTGGCTTTAAGTGTATAGTATTATTTATACATACACTTCACATGTGAAAACCGTTGTATGTTCACACTCATGTAAGGTGCCTGGGACAGTCAATGTTACCAGGGGCTAGAGAAAGGGGGCAATGGGGCGTTATTGATTAATGCATCCAGGGTTTCAATTTGGGATGGTGGTAAGTTCTGAAGATGGGTAGTGGTGACAGTTCCATCACAGTGGGAGTGTGCTAAGTGCCACTGAAATGCACACGTAAGAATTCTTTTTCTTTTTTTTTAAAGAGATTTTTGCTATATGCCCATGCGCTTGTGGGAGAGACAGTGAGAGACAGAAAGTGAGAAATCACCCACCCAGGAGGATGGCCACATCACAATCCCTTCTCCATTCTCCTCTCAGAATTTTTGGCATGCAGGCACACACACCTAGTGTGAGTTTTAAGCTGCTGGGTCTAGGACTTGAACTACAGTCAACTATGTGGGTGTCCAACAACATAACCATTATGCCGTATGCTGGTCTCAAGAATTTTTTTTAAAGCTTAATGTATTATCGACTTGAAAATTACCAAGAGAGTAGATTCTAAATGTTCTCACCATAGAAAAAGAAAAAGTAAGTATATGATATAATAGATACAGTAATTAACTTGAAGTAGTCATTCCACAGCAGATACATGTATCAAAACATCATGCTCTTCTCTATTAATACACAGTTTTTATTTGTTGATAAAAAATAAGTTTGAGCAAACGGTGTGCCAGTGTTAACACAATGCTCCAAAGTGCTGGGCCCACGCGGAAGGTCCTGGCTTCAGCCGTAGGGTCCCACGTGCCCCAGGCATGCACATGCGTCCCTACGATCAGAGCTGACTGAGGCAGGGGTGGATCAAGAACTTACGCCTTGTCGGTGGGTTCTCTCTCTCTCTCTCCCTCTCCCTCTCCCTCTCCCTCTCCCTCTCCCTCTCCCTCTCCCTGTCACTCTCATGGAAGAAATAACTAGAGGAACTTTAAAAAACAAATAAAGAAAGAAAAACACACTTCTATATTTTGTTTTAAAAACAAGTAAATAAAGTAAAATAAAATATTTGTTCTTTCTGTAAGTGGGTGGTAGAGAGTGGGTGGTAGAGTGGGTGTGAGGGCCCAGGGGAGGAAATCTGGAAACATTGTCTACAGGTTGGTGGGGACTTTTAATAAAATGTGAAATTAACAAAGATTAAATTAAAATAAAAAGTAAAATCCATTTCTAAGGAGCCCACTAGCAATTAATTGTGATATGGGAAAGTGCATAGAGTAAGCAAAACAATGCAGAACTTACAAAGTTGAGCACTATAAACCCTAACAGGTCTAAATTGTAAGACTCTCACTGTTTTTTTCCTTGTGAGAGTCTCATCACGTCGCCATGTCACAATCCCCCCGCAGTGGCCTCCCAACTGAGACTATAAGCATGTGCCCCCCACTTGGTTCTGTCTCAGCCGATGTTCTGTGTTGGCCAGAACAGCCTCCAGCCGTGGTCGTCCTGCCTGGGCCTCCCGAGTCCCTGGCACTGCAGGAGCAGCCCCTGCACCGGCCTCTAGGTTGGACCCGGGGTCTAACCTGGGGCTTCCCGTGTGGTCCCAGACCATTGAGCACAACATCTTGGCAGCACACGCCAACACGCTGGGGCCTTTCATCTTCATTTTTAAATACATAATGCCAATAAGCAATAAAATGGCAGAACCATGAAACTTAAAATCTCGATAATTTCATGAATAAGTGCTGAAAAATCTCTTTAATTTTTCTCACACCCACCCACCTTCAGAGCAGCCCAAAGTATAAAAGCAGAGTGAACTTCCAAGGCCATATGATAAAGATTGTGTTATGTGACCCCACACTCCTTCCAATTGGACGGTGAAATACCATCACCTAGTTGAGCTGTTAAGAGTCAGGTGACTTCAGGAGTAGATATTATGTTGGCAAATAGTGACAAAAGACAAGAGTTTTGTAAATGAACAGTGACATGCGTGAAAGGTCCTCAGTTATAGAGTTCAATCCTTTTTCTAACTCATGTTAATGGATAGTTGAAAAGGACTATATTCGTTTCTGAGAAAGAAGTCCTTTCTGGTCCAACTTCTGACAAGTGCTCATCTTAAATGTGTTCCTTAACTGTTAATAAAGACAAGTAGGGGCTGGTTCCACAGCCTGGTGATCAAGGCAGCTGGATCCCACAGGGCTGACCATATAGTTCAAGTCTCAGACGCAGCAGCTTAAATATGCTAGGCACGTGTATGTGCATGCCCAAAAGCATCAGAGAAGAATGGAAGAGAAGGAATTTCTGTATGGCCATCTGCCTAGAGGGTGCTTTCTCACTTGCCCTTTCTCTGCCTCTCTCTGGCAAGACTTGAAAAAGTATTCATAAAAAGACAATATGCAATCAGACATCCAGAAAACATAAAAAAGCAGGTCTACCATTTAATCTCAAGATAGAAGGATCAAAGTAAACCTCATGTTGGAGCGCCTCAATCTTTCTTGTAGAATTGCCTGGGGGAAAAGAACATCCTTCTTACCTGCTGCTCCCATCTTGAGGCTCGGTCCAAAACCAATGGTTCTAGAGACCCCCCCCCCCATGACCTGGAAAACTGAACGCTATAATGTGGTCCCCAGGTCTTCAAAGCTACCAGACTGAAAGAGAAGTCCTGAGGTGTGCTGTGGCTGTCAGCTCCAAACTGTCAACTCTTTTCAGAAGTTGCTCCAGCTGGAGACAGCCCCTACCCCAAGTCACACCTTCCTGGGGCAGCCTGTATCCATTCAGGTTGAGAAAAGAGCACCAAAGTTCAACACCCTCACTGCCACTCCCTCATTGCCATAAATCCCAACTTCAGAACTTCCCAGAGGTCCGCTGAAGTGTTTTGTTTTGTTTTTTATTAAATTTATTTATTTACATTCATTCACTATACATCATTACAGCATACAAAATGAGATTTTCCATGCAGAATATACTGTATATTGGCTCAGTCAAGGACATCAACATACATGTTATCGTCAGCAAATAATTTTCCATTTCTGTTTCCTGTATATTTTGCTTTTTTTCTCATCCTTGATTCCCTATCTCTCACCCTCTACCATGTCCCACCCTCCTCCCACACTCTCTGGTATCCACGGTTACTTTCTATGCCTCCTCCCCACACACATTTTATTGATTCGATAAAGATCTTAATCTGAATGTTTTCAATAGTAAGCACAACTGATATATACATATCCATGAACACAAGTCTGACTTTAGGCATAAACCTCAGTGAGTAGAATTAGCATACTATAAAGTAGCACCTAGCTGGTGCTATATAGCTTACTGCAGTCATCGAATAGATATTTTTAATTCATTTTTTTTATTTCAAGATAAAGTTTTTGTGCTATTTTTTCCTGAAAATTTTTTAATTAATTAATTTACATTCATCCCCTAAGCATCGTCACAGCATACAAAATGTGATTTCCCATCCAGAATATACTGGATAGTGGCTTAATCACGCATGTTATATGTTATTGTCAATAATTTTCCATTTCTAGTTTCATATATATAATATACATGTATATTTATATATATTTACCTGACGGGACCATGCAGCCAACACAGGCTGAACATAAAGGAGTTGTATCTCACGCCCAAGCAAGGACTGGGCTGAGAAGAAATTGTGAAGCAAGCCTGTCGGTTATGGGCTCCAGTTTCTAGCTGTGTTTTGTTATACTGGTCTGCACTCAATTTCTCTGCCATGAGCTTTACTGTTATTATGGTACCCCGTAAGGGTAAAATAATACCCCCAGCCTTACTGTAACTTTACAATAAAGCCAATTAGTGATCCTGAAGGAATGAGATTTCCTAAGGTGACAGCAGGGATCAGGAAATTTGAGACTCCCCCACCTACCTGTGTTAAGCTGAATTAGCATATGTTAGGTTAAGATAGTATAAGCCAAATTAGTGTAAGTAGCATATGTAGACTAAGTTAGTTTAAGACTAATTTTACGTAAATACCCCTTGCTAAAGCTACAGGCCAAGTTAGCTTATGTTAGGCCAAGTTAGTGTACCCACCGCCATGACAGGGACTCAAAGATAAAACACAAGAATTTACTAATTAACAGACAAAAATTCAGCAAATAAAATACAGGGACCCGTGGGTTAATAGAAGAAGGACAGATCTGGCTAACAGTGACAGAATAAACAAACCTGAAGGCTCCAGGGAAAGATTAAACTTTCTTAGCTGGAAGTTTTTATCTATGTTTGGGCAAGCAACAGATAGTCCCTAACTACAAAGAGTTTCTCATCTGTGTGCTGTTAACTATGAAAAACTGCTAATAAAACATCCTGTGTTGTCTCCTGAGCTACAAAACCCTCTCATCCAAAAAGACCCTATCCAGTAATCAAGATTTAAGAAGAAAATGCACTGAACAGATGGACTCCTTTGTCCTGAGGACTGTGTTTGACTTCACCTGATCAAACAAAACAGTGCATCATGCTTTATGATTATTGTTTCCATACTTTGTATACCCTATGTCTTAGAGTAAATCTTTTACTTCCCCCTCACCCCTCCTACTTCTGTAAAACATCCCTCAATAAATACGTATCTTTGATGGCCACCGAGGCTGCAGTCTTGAGCTTGCTCTGACTGTAGTCAGCTGAGAACATGCTAAAGAGCATTGAGGTCTCAGTCTGATTGCTCCTCGCCTGCGTCACCTTCCTGTGTACGAGCCTCAACCTACCCCTGCTGGAGCAGGCTTCTGGCATTTACCCATATGTCTGACCCTCTGCCCTTTTCCACTCTCTTCTCACACTATCTCTGGTGTCTACAGTTGTCTTCCATTCCTTTTCCCACCACATTTTATTGATCACAGAATTTCTTTCTTTTTTTTTTAAATTATTTATTTTATTTATTCATTCATTTATTTCTTAATTTGACCAGAGAGAGACAGAGGGTGAGAGTGAAAGAGAGAGGAAGTGAGAAAGCAAGCCACCAGATTCAGGACTTGAACCCTGGTCAGCCATGTGGGAGTGTCCAGCACCTTAACCACCACGCCACCTGCTGGTCCCCTATCACACAATTTCTTTAAATAATATAACTTCTTTCAATAGCAAGTTCAGCTGGTAATTTCAAGAAAAGCAGTTTTGAAATGGTAAGGAACTTTGTTTAAAACTTAAAGCCAGGAGACCAGCAATTAGCTTAATGGCTATGTTGCTGAACTCCCATGTAGCTGACCATGGTACATGAACCTATCGACAGCTCAAGACAGGACAAAAACTCTTAAAAACCAGACAACAAAGCCTAGAAGAAAAGCAGCAATATTTCAGTCAAAAGTCATAAAATGCTATTTCATCAGATCAATCTCATGTACTTTCTATCTTCTGTTGTGGTTTGATCTTCCCAATTGAATTCTGGAATATTATATTCAACTCCGGACTTGTCCCTATGATTAAGTTGGCCATTTTCTTAGTTTTTGAACTCTTATTTCTGTGTGTCTGTATTTAATTTTCCTGATATAGCACTCTCTGCAGAACTTCTTGGATATCTGGTCTGGTGCTGGTAAATTCTTTCAGGTTTTGTTTATCTGAGAATATTCTTGTCTTTTCTTCCCATACGAAGGATAATCTTGTGGGGTACAGTATTCTTGGTTGAAATTGCTTTTCCCTTAACACTTTGAATATATATTCCCATTCTTTCCTCACTCGCATTGTTTCCGATGCAAGATCTGCTGTTAGCCTGATGAGATATCCTTTGTAGGTAACTTGCCGTTTTTCTCTTGCCAATCTTAGTATCTTGTCATTGTCTGTGGTTTTGGTCAATCTGGCTATTTGTATCTTGGAGAAGATCTTCTAGGATTGATTCTATTTGGGGTCCTTTGTATTTCTTGGGACTGGATCTTCGAGCGCCTCTCTAGGTTTGGAAAATTTTCTTGCAGAATTTCATGGAATAGATTATCAATGCCCTTATGAGTCTCTTCACCTTCTGGGATATCAATTATCTGGATGTTTGGGCATTTGATGGTATCTAGTGTTTCTCGTATATTATTCTCATTTTGGGGGGCAATTTCTCAGTCTTTGTGGTGGATTTTTCTAGGCCAGCAATTTTCTCTTCTATGTCTGAGATTCTATTTTCTCTATGATCTAGTCTGCTTTTAATACTTTCAAGGGAGATTTTGACTTCCTGTATTAGCCTTCATCTCTAACAGATTCTTTTGTAAAGTGTGTAATTCCTCTTTTAGATCTTACAAGAATTTCCTCACCTCCTGGAACTCATCAGCTCCTTTCTCCTGCCTCTTCCCCAGTTCATTGTCTCTCTTCTCTTCTACCTCTGTTAGCTTCGTCATTATGAATATTCTAAATTCTTTATCAGACATTTCCATTATTTCCATTGTACTATCTGAGGATGAAGAGGAATTATTCTTTTCCCTTGGAGGAGAGGTATTTTCTTGCTTTCCCATATTTTTTTTGTGGTCCTGTGGTGACTTCTAGTCATCTGATGAATGGTGTGTTTCTTTCTTTCTTTTTTTTTTTTTAGAGGTTTTTGCTATAGGGTGCATGCACTCACCAGACAGACAGAGAGAGACAGAAAGTGAGAAATCACCCCCCGGGGGGGTGGCCATGCCACAATCCCTTCTCCTCCATTCTCCTCTCGAGATCTTGGGCACGCACACACATGCGCCCGGCGTGAGTTTCAAGCCACCAGGTCTGGGACGCAAACCACGGTCGACTATGTGGGAGTCCACAACATAGCCACTATGCTAACTGCTGGTTCCTATTTTTTTTCTTTTTTTTTTTTTAGAGGTTTTTGCTATAGGGTACGTGCGCTCACCAGACAGAGAGAGACAGAGAGACAGAAAGTGAGAAAACTGGTGTGTTTCTTCACAACTTGAAGTTCAATCTGAACATTCAGGAGTGTGCAGAAAGAGGTGATATGGAATCTCTTCACCGTTCCACTTTGATCCCACTCGAGTTTGTGGGCTGGAGGCTGAGTTATCAATGGAAAATCTTCATTTACCTTACTTCCCTGAAATCACTACTTCTCTGGAGCCCTGAAGGTGTCTTCTTCTGAAGGCCTGTCCTTTTACCTCTCCACTCAAGTTTGTGAGCTGGAGGCTGAATTATCAGTGGAAAATCTTCTTTTCTCTTATTTCCCTGAAATCACGAGTTTTCAGGAGCCATGAAGGTCTGCTGAGGTGTTCTTTAAATTGCTCCATAGCCTAACTTTTCCCTGTGCCTCCTCTCCCTTTCTAACCTTTTTGTTTCCCTTCTCTAGGTGTTTATCCCAAGAGTACTCCCTGCCAACAGAAAAATACAAACTCTAAAATCTTTTCTTTTTTGAGAGAGATTTTTGCTATAGGGTATTTGCACTTGCCATAGGGAGAGAGAGACAGAAAACAAGAAATCAGCATCCAGGGGGCATGGCCACACCACAATCCCCTCTCCTCCATTCTCCAATGAGGATTTTTGTGTACACACACATACACACTCAGTAAGAGTTTCAAGTCACCACTCAAACCATGGTCAGCCACGTGGGAGTGTACTACATCACCTGCTGGCCCCAAACCCTAACATCTTAAAAGTTTATTCTAAGCCTATTTTAGTGACCAAGTACAAACTCAAGCAGACTTGAGAAAGTTCTCTGAGGAGGCTGGGTTATAGTGCGTCCTTCATACATTTCAAGAAAACAGAAGCTATAGATCAGAGATCAGTATGTGGAGGATAAACACTGGGCTTGGCCCAAAAAGGAAGCACATCTTGAAGTGGGGGCTTACAGATCATAGATAGATTCAGAGGTTCCTTAGTTTGTTATTGGCCAGAAGAACAAGGATTTTGTTAAAATTCCAGGTCAGCAGAAAGGAATGTTTAAAGTTAACCTTAACACAAATAATGGAGTTTACTAATTATCGTGTGATGTTATGTTGGAGTCAGGATAGAGAAGTCATGATTACCCATTGAAGGTATCCTATTTGGTAAGGTTGATGATATCTAGGCGTGGCTGTTCCCCAGCCTCTTAGGAATAAATTTTCAGAGCAAAGAAAGATGGTCAGAGTTCAACTCTCATCCTTAATAAACCCTATCGACATGTCGATATACCCATCACAGAGGAGCGTGGAGAGAGAACCAAACTCGCTAGCATAGGAGAAGGCTCTGAAGTTTGGTCTTTTCTTCCCAAGATAGGATCCTCTTCCTACACCCCCATAGTTAACGAGCACCTTCCACTGAATCAGAATTTTCCTTCCTGTAGTTGCAAATGTAGTCTCAGTGGCAAGTGTTCAAGCCACACTGAAGGGAGGAGGTGACAGAGCACCACGCAGACATTTAGTTCTGATTTGCATCAAGTACAAGAAGCCTCACTCCTGGGCTGGTAGGGAAACCTATTCTACTTCCTTCCCGTTCCCGTGTACGTACTGTGCCGTGTGGCATCTGCCCTGCGTGTGGGTGAGGTGAGGTGACCTCAAATCACAGTCTGTTTGGAAAGATGCATTTCTTGGCACATTGGGAACCTCCCAGCAGAACATAAAGGTAAGTGTTCCACTTTAATAACTAGGATAAACGCCCGTAAAAGAGCTACTGATATTTTATCTTATTACTTAGCATTTATATAGGTACAGAGAGCAAAGGGGTTTTCAAAAGTTGACAGAAATGGAAATAATCCCATTTTCCTGCCAAAGACACCCAGATATCCATTTAAAATGCAGTTGTCAGATAAAGAAGTTGTATTGGCGTTGTTCTGTATCAGAATAAGCAAAGTAGGAGGAACTTTTAAAAAATCCCCTTTCTGGAAATCTGTCTTATCAGCTTTCAATGACATTGGATTTGTGCATTTATCTGGAAATCAAAGGTGATTTCTGTCAATGCCTGCTGTGCTCACATTTCAATTAAAACTCTGAAGGAACCCTCTTATCAGGCCCTACCACTCGTCTGAGTCATCACTGAATATACCGTCCTCGGAAACAGGATTCATATTTTCTTTTTCATTGACCATAGAAGTTATTTCAGATTAACTTTGGCTTTGCTCAACAACTTAGTTCTCAAAACGCAAGATAAGGGTTTGGCTCACAGCATGTACTGCCTTTCTCCACCCATGCAAACTCAACAGCGCATGATTACATTTTACCTAAATGCTTAAAAGCAAAGATTCATTTACCCGTGATTTATTGAAATGAATTTTGTTTGTTTTTTAGTTAGAACATTTACACATCGGCCCTTAGGAAAGACCATTGGTTAGGGTAGTAGCTATTTAGACGGGAGTGGGGAGGGGAGCATCTTGAGGTCTGCAGGCATCGCCTTTTTGCAGTGTTGTGGTTAGGAACACCTGCTGCTCAAGACAGAGGGCAGCACGAGGGACCTTACTGAACTTGGACCATGCTCAGCACTGAGCTTGGGTGTCCTCAAGTGACCTGAGCTCATTAACATATCATTTGCAGTGACTCATGGGAAATTTTTTTGAGAGGTTTTTGCTATAGGGCATGTGTGCTCACCAGACAGAGAGAGACAGAGAGACAGAAAGTGATAAATCTCCCCCCAGGGGGGATGGCCATGCCACGATCCCTCCTCCATTTTCCTCTCAGGATCTTGGGCACGCACGCACACACACCCGCCATGAGTTTAAGCCACTGGGTCCGGGACGCGAACCGCAGTTGACTACATGGGAGTCCAGGACATAGCCATTACGCTAACTGCTGGTCCCACTCATGGGAAATTAATAGGGAATGACACCCAGCTGAGCATGTGCTGAAATGCAGGGGAGGAGCAGGGACCTAAAAGCACATAGCCTGAAACCTCAGGCTGGTACCCACCCCAGCCCTGCCCGTTCCCACCTCTCAGGAGTGTAGTTTCACTTTCATTTTACCCTGCTTTGTACTTCTGTTTTACCCTACTAAAACGTTTTGTTGTTTCTCTACACATCTGTGTTTTGGCTGAATTCTTTTTTCCAAGCTGATGAGAATTTTGTGTTAACATATTTAATGGAAATCATCATTAATGACAGCACATGTATTTGTCCTATTGCTTCAGCAAGTTATCTAATATTTGTAATGTCAATTATCAAACAGCAATCAAGCTTTTTTGTATTTTGTTTGCTTTTTTGTTTGTTTGTTTGTTTTTGGAGAGGTTTTTTTTGTTATAGGGTGTGTGCGCTTGCGAGAAAGACAGAGAGAGACAGAGAGACAGAAAGCAAAAAATCACCCCCCAGGGGGGATGGCCACACCGCAATCCCTTCTCCTCCATTCTCCTCTCGGGATCTTGGGCACGCACGCACACGCGCCCGGCGTGAGTTTAAGCCACCAGGTCAAGGATTCGAATAGCAGTCAACTTCATGGGAGTCCAGTGACATAGCCATTACGCTAACTGCTGGTCCCAAACATTTTTGTATTTTCAAAGAAAGGTAATATCACACTTTTGGTCTATTTTATATCGCACAACTTCTAAAATCTTAGTTAAGTTTCTAACTATGCAACACTAAAGAAGATTATATATATATATATATATATATATATATATATATATATACATACATACACACACACACACACATTCAAATGTATACATATATACATGTGAGTAAAGCCCTCTTAAAGATTGAGATTAAAATCTCGTCTATAAAATGAGACTAAGTTCAAAGTCATTTTATAAGATGAATATATACATTAAACATGAGCCTGGCATAGGCTCTCAATAAATTATGGTAATGAAGTTTATTTCATGTGTCTCATAACTTAATAGGTAATATAAAGCAGCCAGAAAATTAACTATAAAGATAGACTAAAAACAATTTGAATATTTTAAAGAATTCAGACTGAGGAAAGGTTAAAAAAAAAACTGCGAAATGGGTAGCAGGAACCTTGAAAAGGTAAGTTGAAGGAAAATGTGTAAAACAAAAGGGACTTTGCTTGGGCATAAGTTTAAGAGCTGCACCAGGTCACAGCCCAGGTAAGGTAACCTTCCCACCAAGAACAGGCTTTAAAGAGGCCAGCCAGGAGCAAGGAGGAGAGGGGGGAGATCGCAGGAGCTGTGGGGACCGCTGTCCGTGGCTACCATGACTGAGTAACAGGGTAGCCAGTCCGAGGCCGTACACGCGGCTTCCTGGTACGCGACCTTGCAGAAGCCCTCGCATCCGACTGCAGTGGTCTCTGCCCAAGGTTCTGACTGTGGCAGAGTTGTCTAAGTAACCACTCGTGTAATCAGGCGTGCTAGCAGGAGGAAACACCTTCTCCATGGTTTCTGAGCCAGATTTAGGCAGGATTTTAGCACAAATTCATACAAATGACTCCATTGTGATGCCAAAAACCCTCACAGTAGTGGTCAGTAGGCTAAGACCCTGGGCAATAGTAGCTGGGTAAAGGGAGGGAAAACTCTCTTTCAGCTGATATAAAAAGCTTAAGAGATAGGCCACATGTTCTCTAATCAAAAGAAACAGAACCAAGTGGCCCAGCACTCCTGTCCATACACATCCACAGCCTTCATTGTCCCCCCGTGAGCTCATTTTCCCTGAGTGCAATGTTTACCATTAGCATATTTATCATTATCTAGAACATTACTAGGATTAATATGTTAAAGAAGAAGTTGTATGACATGTAATGTGATATACTCAGACCCTAAACCTGATCACCTTTCAGGTTATTTTCCTTTCCATTGGAGACTAACCCTCATGGAAATTTTAGTCATTAAAATCATATAAGAACTAAGTGGTTTTGAATTTACTTACAAAACTACTAATAAATGAAGCAGTGCAGTGGAGTTCCACACTGTAGAGTCAATGATTTTTTTTAATTTTATAATTATTTATTTAATTGTATTTATTCATTCCTTCATTTTAATTTGACCAAAGAGAGACACAGAGAGAGAGAGAGAGAGAGAGAAAGTGAGAAAGCAAGCCACCAGGTTCGGGATTCAAACTATGGTCGGCCATGTGGGAGTGTCCAGCACCTTAACCACCACGCCACTTGCTGGTCCCCAAGTCAATGATTTTTTTAAAGACTTTTTTTGCCATAGAGCACATGTGCTCTCCAGAAAAAGAGAAAGAGAAGAGAAAGAGAAAGAGAAAGAGAAAGAGAAAGAGAAAGAGGAGGAGAAAGAGAAAGAGATAGAGACAGAGAAAGGGGAAGTGAGAAATCACTGCCATTGGGGATGACCATGCCGCAATCCCTTTTCTTCCATTTTTCTCATGGGATTTTGGACATTCACACACATGTGTGTGCTCAGCATGATTTTCAAGCCATTGGATCTGGGACTTAAACTGCTATCAACCATGTGGGAGTACAACACCTTAACCACCTGCTGGCTCCAAGTCAATTTTTCTTTTTAGAATTATCTATTTAATTTTAGTTATTATTATTTTTTTAAAATTTGCTATAGGGCATATGTTCTCACCAGAGTGACAGGGAGAAAAAGAGACAGAGACAGAGAGGAAAAGTGAGAAAGCAAGCCACCACATTTGGGACTCAAATCGCAGTCAGCCATGTGGGAGTCCAACACCCCTACCAACATGCCAGCTACTGGCCCCACACCAATGATATTTTTTAACAAGAACTTTTCCTTCTATTTACTTAGTGGTGGTCTCTAAACAAAAAGTACCACCGTCAATTAGACATTTAAAGTGCACTGTGCACTCAGTGCCCCGCATCAAGCCGCACACTGCGATTCTCTTCTCCAGGTAACTCAGCACTTCCTCTGTCCTGGATTTAATACTATGAAAAAGAGGCCATGCCACGTGCTCCAAAATTCTGTCTGCCAATACCAGAATACTTTAGTCTTTCTCACTCCTCCACTGCCTCCATGCTGAGGCTGGACAGATTGTATTTCTGATCTGCCAGACTAAGGTCCTGGGCTAGCTCATCAACCAGTCATTAATCCAACAGTATTGACTAGAACCCTTACCCAATTCAGCACTATGATGGCTACTGTTGGGGATGACAGAAAATATGGAGAGCATAATCTGCATCCTTGGGGAGACCATGTTATGGTCAAAAAACAAAATGGTAATGGTAATAGCTATTATTTGTTGGTGTATGTTGACCAGGTGTTTTATCTACACTTTTTCCTTATGCACACTTAGGCAAACCATAGGTATCTGAAGACTCTCCATATAGATGCTTTAGGTGTTTAAAACCAACAACTATTCTTAAAAGTAGTTGCTATATAAGGGTGCTGGAATGAAGAAAGATTCACTCCCTTATTTCTCCAAATACTCTGTTTTTAAGCTGTTTTGAAAAGTAAAAGTGCATAGATCTGGTCACTGTATAAGTAAGTATGTCTCTCTGAGTCTTTCTCTTTACTTAAAAAATAAATATGACTGTTAGCTAGCAGGGATGTTGTAAGGACAAATTTAGTGAATTCTAAGGGGTTGGACAATGGTGCAGAGATAACTCAATCCTATACAAGGTTGACTACATGGAAAGGTTCCAGGTTCATGTCCAGAGACCCTTATGAACATGCCAGCACACATGTGCCCACGATTGGGGGCTGCCAAAGCTAGGGGTGGATTGCCATATATAAACTCCATTGGGGCTCCCTGTCTCACTGTCTCTCCTCTACCTGGAGAAAGACTAAATAGTTTTACTCTAAGACCTAAAAGAAGGCAATGATGTCTACTCTTTCCATTTCTATTGAACATTTAATTAGAGATTCTAGTCAATGCAATAAGGCAAGAAAAAAATTGTATATATTGTAAAGAAAGAAGTACAACTGTTTTTATTCACAATGTATTATCTACAATGAAAAGACTAATGAGTCTACAGAAGCATTTTCTAAATCTATTATGTAAGTTTAGCTATGCCATCAGTCACCAGATATCAGATCAATATGTGAAAATCAATTGTATTTGTATATATTACAAAAATGTATTAAATGAACATTTAAAAATACTATTTGCATATAGTCAACATCAGAAAACCAGAAATACTTGGGAATAAATTTAACAAAATGTGTGTAAAATCTGTACCTGAAAATCAAAGACTTCTGCAAGAAATTTTAAAAGACCCAAATAAATGGAGAGATACATTATATTTATGAATTTTAAGACTGAGTGTAATGAAGATGTCAGTTTTCTACAAATTGATTTACATGTTTAACATCCCAGTTAAAGTACCAGGAAGCAGTTTACACTGACAAATTAATTCTAAAACGTATAAAACAATACAAAAAACTTAAAAGAGTCAAACAATTTTGGAGAAAAAAGAACAAAAGTTGGAAGACTGTACACTACCTGAATTATAGAAAAGCTAAATTAAGATAGTTGACTCGAGGAAAGACGACACATCAATCAATACAACAGAGTTAAAAAAGAAAGACCTACACATTGACAAGCAGTTGATTTTGACCAATACAACAAGGAAATTCAGTAGAGAAAGCATGCTAGAACACACGGACATATCCAAAAAAATTCTAAATAAAATAAGTATAAAGGGGCTTAATCTCTACTTCACACTCATTGATATAGTTCCAAAACGAACCAGTTCTACCTTAAGTTTAGGAACCAACTCCAGTCACCTAAAGCTAAGTTTCACACAGTTTAAACAGCAAAACAGCTTTTTAAAAAAATCTTTTCATAAAGCCTTACTTTCTTAACACTTAATATTTTTTTTTACATATATTCGTTCCTGATTTTCTTTTTAAATGCAAGTAAATGGGACCAGCAGATGGTATGATGGTTATGTCACTGGACTCTCACATAGTTACCTGCAGTTCAAGTCTGAGACCTGGTGACTTAAAACTCACGCCAGATGCATGTGCATGAATGCCCAAAATTCCAAGTTGAGAATGGAGGTGAAGGGATTACAGAGTGGCCATCCCCCTGGGGAGTGATTTTTTGCTTTCTGTCTCTCCGTCCCTCACTGTCTCTCTAGTGAGCACACATGCCCTATATCAAAAGTTTCTCCAAAAAGATAAAGAAAAAAGCAAGTAAAACAAAAGTCCAGGCAATATGCTTAAGTAACCAGATATTTTTACAAATTATTACCATGCTGAGAGATAGCCTTCTAAGGCTTAGTATTTCACCCATGAAAGGAAAGGTGTCCTCTCTTAAAGAACTCAGAACTTGCCCCTGTGTCATCAGGAAAGAGGAGCTGAGTGTGCTCCACTTATCACTGGTGTTTAGCAGTAATCCTCAGAGGGGTGGTTTTGCTTATAATACAAAACCAACTGTGGTGTTTTAAAAATATACTTCAGAGATTCACTAGACTTACTCAGAATCTCTGGAGCTGGCTTCAGGGATTTGCATTTAAAACAAGTTTTTTAAGGGATTATTTTACTCAATAAAGTTTGAAAACCATGAGAAGGGTAGGTGTATTGAACTCTGACTACCTGAAAAAATCCTTATTTTACATATTCTTATAATAAACATAAAATCTTATTACCATAAAAAGAAAGACTGAGGAGTAGACACTCCATGTGACTAAAGTAAAGGGAGATGGGTAAATTTCGGACAGAGAAGATTCTGGTATACCAGGCCCCCAAATTTGGACTTGATCTTGATCCTGGTTCTCAGGTTCAACTACCTGCCACAATCACCCGAAGTATGTGTTAAAACACAAACTGCTGGCTCTGATACCCAGAAACTAAGATTTAACAAGCCTGGGATTGAACTAGATCATCTGCATCTTTATTTAGTTAGTTAGTTTTCATTGATAAGTGACAGATCTCATGTAGTGATGGCATACAATGTGATGCTTTGATGTACAGCGTATATACCTTATGGAATGATTAAATCAAGTTGTTGATAGATCTATCGTCTCATATACCTGACATTTTGTGATGAGAACATTTAAAACCTGCAAGAACATTTAAAATTATGCAAGTAATTTTAAGTATTTATGGGAAGTATCTTCAAAAATGCATGGAAATGCATATTATTAAAACATTACATAAGGATTTCAAAATTTTTTGTGCCAAAAGTAAACATATTTTAATTCCACTTTCCTCTTACATCATTATTAATTATAGTCACCATGCTGTGCAATATATCTCTGGAACTTTCCCCACCTGTCTAACTGGAACTTTACAACATGGAACCATCCCTACCCTAGTCCCAGTAATGACCATTCTACTCTCTGCTTCTATGGATAAATACACAATATTTGTCTTTCTATGCCTGGTTTATTTCACTAAGCATAAGTCCTCTAGGTTCATTCATGTTATCACAAATGTTAGGATTTCCTTCTTTTCAAAGGTCGAATAGTGTTAGACACACACACACACACACACACACACACACACACACAATTTCTTTGTCCATCCACTGATTGACACTTAGGATGAGTCCATATCCCACTCAATTTAATCTACAGATTCCATGAAATCATTACCAAAATTTCAATTATTTTATTCAGAGACACAGAAAAAACAATCCCAGCATTTATATAGAGCCACAGAAGACCCTAAACAGCAAAATCCTGAGCAAAACCAACAAAGCTAGCCCCAGCTGCAGTAGCATAGGTGGTAATGCTGCTCTGTATTGCTGGAAGCCACACGGCCAACCACGGGCTTAAACCCCAGGCTGACCTGACACACGTTGGACGCACACCCCCAGATTTTGACTAGCTCGAGGGCTATGGGAAGAGGACACTGTGTGATGAGGCCCTGTCAAGGGTGCCTGTCTCTCCGTCTCTCATGTGTGCTTGCTCTCTCATGTTCTCACTCTTGCTTTCTCTCTCATGAAGAGATGAAATAAACTTTAAAAGTTAAAAAAAAAAAAAAAAAGCTGGAAATCATCACATTACCGGACTTCAAAACAGCGATAGTAACCCAAACAGCAGACACATAGACCAATGGGGCAGAATGGCAAACCCAGAAATAAAGCTACATACTTATGATCAGCTGATTTGTAACAAAGGTGCCAAAATCACAAAATGGGGAGAGGAGAGTCCTCTTAATAAATGTGCTGGGGAAACTGGATCCAGCACATTATTCTGGGTCCAAAATAATGACATTGAATACTTATCTCATACCATATTCAGAAATGAACTGAAAATGGATGAAAGATTTAAACATAAGACCTTAAACTAGAAGAAAACGTAAAAGAAACACTTCTTGACATTGGTTTGGGCAAAGATCTCCAGGATATGACCCCCCTCCCCCCAAAAAAGCACAGGAAACAAAAGTAAAAACAAACGAATGGAATTATATCAAACAAAACTCTCCTGTATGGCTATGGAAACAATCAGCAAAGCAAAGAAAAAACTTAGAGAAGGGGAGAAAGTATTTGGAAACCATATATCTCATAAGAGGTTAATATCCAAAATATATAAGGAGTTTAAGCAATTCATCAGTAAGAAAACAAATAATCCACTTAAAAAATAGGTGACAGGGACAGCTCTGTGACCTAGTGGTTAAGGGTGTTGAATTCCACATGGCCAACTGTGGTTCAAATCCTGACCCCAGCAATTTGAAAAACACACTGAGTGCATGTGCATGTGTACCCTAAAATCTCTGCAGGATGGAGAAATGGAGGAGAAGGGACTATGCTATGAACACATCTCTCTCTCTCTCTCTCTCTCTCTCTCTCTCTCTCTCTCTGTCTGTCTTTTTCTCCTCTCTCTCTCTCTCTCTCTGTCTCTTTCTCTCTCTCTCTCTCTCTCTCTCTCTCTCTCTCTCTCTCTCTCTTTCCTACTCTGGCAAACACAAGCACACTCTGACAATTAAAAAAAAGGGGGGAGCATATGCTGGCCCCTCACCTTACACTTTAAGAATGGCTTCTGGGGTCTAGTGATTAATGGGCTCCCACATGGCTGACTGGTTTGAATCCTGGACACACAGACTTGAAACTCATGCCAGCACATGTGTGTGCATGCCAAAAATCCCAAGAGGAGAAGGGATTGCAGTGTGGCCATTCCCCCAGGGTGGAGGTGATTTCTCATTTTTTCTTTCTCTGTCTCTTTCCATGTCTCTGGTGAGTACATGTGCCTGATAGCAGGAATCTCTCCAAAAAAAAAAAAAAAAAAGAATGGCTTTTATGGGGCCAGTGGGTGACATAGTGGTTAAGGCGCTGGACTCCCATGTGGCTTACAGTGGTTTAAGTCCTGCACCCACTGACTTGAAACCAATGCTGGGTGCATATGTGTATTTGCCCAAAATCCCAAAAGGAGGATAGAGGAGAAAGGACTGTGGCATGGCCATCCCCCCAGGGGGTGATTTCTCACTTTATATCTCTCTGTCTCTCCAGTGAATGCATATACTCTATAGCAAAAATCTCTTTAAAAAAATAATAAAAGGAATGGCTTAAAAAAATGTTGGTAAGGATATAGTGGAAAGGGGACCTTTGTACGCTAAGGCAGGAACGCAAACTAGTATAGCCATTATGGAAAACAGCACGAACTTTCCTCAGAATACTAAGAATAGGCCTGTCACATGATCCGGCAATCTCACTTCTAGGCATCTATCCAAAGGAGTTGGAGCAGGACGTCAGACCAGACGGTTGCACCCCATGCCCATTGCAGCATTATTCAGGGTGGGGCACATTCCTAACAAGCTCGGGCTATGATGAAGCTGCTGATCTGGGCATTAAGAAGTGTAAGGATGTTGTGCGTGAATATGATTTAATTCAATTTACTTTTTCTTTTTGAGAGAGAGAGAGAGAGATGTTTTGCTATAGGGCGTGTGTGCTCACAGGAGAGACAGAAAGCAAGAAATCACCCCCGGGGGGATGACGATGCTGCAATTCCTTCTCCTCTATTCTCCTCTTGGGATTTTGGGCAAGTACACACACGTGCTAGGCATGAGCTTGAAGCTGCAGGGTGCAGGACTCAAACCATGGTTGACTACATGGGAGTCCAGTGATGTAACCATTACACCATCTGCTGGTCCCTCAACTTACATCATTTTTAAAAGACCTTTCTGGTGCAGCCGTTCTCTACTTTAGCAATGCACTGCGGTCAGCTAGGCCAGGAGCCAGCAGAGCACTTAAGCAAAAGCTTGTGTAGGAAAGAGACCGGCGGCAGTGGCTGAGTAACAAGCCCACGTGGAAATCAGATGGTTTTCCATTCCTTAATTTCAACAAAATTGAAAGAAGATCTAATCAAGTTATCAGCTGATGTATGATTAAAAATAATTTTAAATGACATCTAAGCACATGATTTGGATTTCTAATTTGGAAGAAGTTCAAAAATTCAGGGGTGTTGTTGCAGCAAAACTCTATCCCTGTGTATCTGTTTAGGGAAACATAGTTTTTGATGTTTATATGTAGAAAATGAAAGTCTAAATAAAAGTGAAATTCAGCTTTATTTTAGTCTAGTAATGAGCACTATTTATCTAAAGATTTATAAACTAATTGGACCAAAAAAAAACATTCATTTTATTAGAAGATATTTTCCCTCAAAATGATTTCCTTTATGTTTCAAAACCACTAACCAAAATGTTGATTAATTGTGTAGAAATAATCATTGCCACAGTAACTTAATTCAGAAGACAGTTTAGTTTTTTTAGTTTTTTTTTTTTTTTTTTTTTTTTTTTTTTTTTATATTTAGAAAGCCAGCTCTGTGGTGTAGTGGTAATATACTGCTCAAAAGAAGCTGAATACCACATTGTGGTCATGGTTCAAATCTCTAACTGGGTCATGAAGCATGTTGGGCATGCATGAAAGTGCCCAGGATCATCTAGCAGGCTGGAGGACCGGACCAAGGGGATCATGGCACGATCAGACTCTAAAGGGTGCTTCTCTCTCTCTCTCTCTCTCTCCTCTCTCTCTCTTCAGCACATGCACGTACTTCATCATGAATAAAAGAAGAAAATCATTTAGAAGAATATCACCATAAGAGCAAAGTTTTAAAAACAACTTGGAAGAGGATTCCAGGCAGAGAGGAGAGCTAGAGTGAAGAACCCAAAGATGGAGCGTGCTCAGGATGTTCAAACAGCAAGAGGACTACTCCTAGCCGTGAAAAATACTGGTGTGCTGCTATAGCCTCAGGAATGATGGGAAACAGATTGAAAAACGGAGGAACAACAACTCATTAGGCGAAAAATGGAAGCAAATGCAGGAATTGTTTGGGCTGAATGTGACCAGGGAGCCAGATGCTGCAACCCTGAAGATGATGAAACATCCCAGACCCAGGGGACCCAGGGTGGTTCGGTTTGTCCTCACTGAGAGGAACTCTTGCTGGGAATAAAAGCACCTAACCTACAGGATTGAAAATTACACTCCAGATTTGCCAAGGGCAGATGAGGACCACGCCATTGAGAAAGCCTTTCAACTCTGGAGGAATGTTTCATCCTGACCCTCACCAAGGTCTATGAGGGTCCAGTGGACACAATGATATCCTTTGTCGGAGGGGATCTTCATGACAATTCTCCCTTTTATGCACCAGGAAGAAACCTTGCACATCCTTTTCAGCCAGACCCAGGTATTGGAGGGGATGCTCATTTGATGAAGATGAAAAGCGGACCGACAGTTTGAGATTATAGCTTGTTTGGTGTTGTGGCTCACGAATCATGTCACTTCCTTGGGCTCTCCCATCCTGCTGACTTTGGGTTTTGATGTACCCCAGCTGCACCTTCAGTGGGGATGTCCGGATGGCTCGGGATGGCATTGGTGGCATCCAAGCCAATATGGACCTTCTCTAAATCCCACCCACACAATAGGTCCCCAAGCCCCACAAGTGTGTGATGGGAAGCTTTGATATTAGAACTACGAGGGAAGCAATGATATTCTTTAAAGACAGGTTCTACACGTGCACAAATTCCTTCTACTGAGAAGGTAAGCTTTATTTCATTTCCGTCTTCTGGTCAGATCTGCCAAATGGACTTGAAGCTGATTATAAAGTTGCAGGTAGAAATGAAGTTCGGTTTTTTCAAAGGTAGTAAGTACTGGAGCAGTTCAGAAGCAGAATGTTCTACACGGACAACCCCAAGGACATCTACAGCTTCTTTGGCGTCCCTAGAACTGTGGAGCATATCGATGCTGCTGTTTCTGAGAAAGATACTAGAAAAATGTGATTCTTTGGAAGTACAATGAATATAAACGGCCCAGGGATGAAGGTTATCCAGAAATGACAGCACATGACTTCCCAGGAATTGGCAACAAAATTGACACTATTTTCCAGAAAGACGGGTTTTTCAATTTCTTTCATAGAACAAAGAACTACAAATTTGATCCTAGAAGTAAGAGAATTTTGATTCTTAGTCAAAAAAAAAAAAGAAAAAAAGAAAAAAGAGAGTAACTATTACAGAATCAAATGGAAAAATATATTTTTTAACCAAATGAAAGTGTTTTCCTAAGAGCCATGTTTTTCAGTGTTTTATTGAGTCATCAAAAAAGTCATGATGCATTTTTGCATAGAAAAGTACATCGTGACTTTCTGACAACCCAATATTTAACCTTTACAATCACTGATACATATAGCTAAATAAGCCTTATTTATACCTGTATAAATAAGGTATTTATATCTGTACATTAGTTTAACGTAGAATGTCATGTTTTTTTGGGACCAGCAGTTGGCATAATGGCTATGTCGCTGAACTCCCATGTAGTCAACCATGGCTCGAGTCCTGGACCTGGTGGCTTAAACTCACATTGGGGCGTGTGCATGCGTGCCCATGATCCCGAGAGGAGAATGGAGGAGAAGGGATTGTGGCGTGGCTATCACCACTGGGGGGTGATTTCTCGCTTTCTCTCTCTGTCTCTCTCTGTCTTTCTGGTGAGTACATGCACCCTATAGCGAAAACCTCTCCAAAAAAAAAAAAGAAAGAAAGAAAGAATATAATGTTTTATGTATCGACATAATTTAGTTTCACAAATGATGGCTGAGGAAGGCCAAGTTTATGGCTTTGAATTTATATGGCTCAGCGTTGCAAAGAAGATCATTTCTGAGTATTCCTGATATTGATCCTGGAGAGCGTCTTAGAGCTGAATGCCTTTTCACAAAGAGAGAGAGAGAGAGAGAAGAGACATGAGTCTTCACCAGAGGAAGAGCAGTTCAAGAACACCTGAGCAGTTCTCGTGTCATTGTGATATGCAAGGGACAACTCTTCTTAAAATAAAACTTTGTATGTTTGGGAGGGTGAATCTTAATTTCAATTCATAGAAATATTTTTACTGCAGAAAAATGTGACAAAGTGAGCAATAAAAACATACAATAAGGTGTAGCCAGTGGCAGGTTAAGGCGGCTGGATCCCACATGGCCGACTGCATGGGTCAAATACTGAACTTGGCACCTGAAAAACACACTGGGCACATATGTGTGCATGCCCCAAATCCTGCAGGGCAAATGGCGGAGAAGGGATTGTGGCATGACCACCCCCCACCCCAAAGTTGATTTCTCACTTTCCTTCTCTCTCTTTCTCTCCAACCTACAATGAGTGCATGCACACTACAGCGCAAAATCTTTTTAAATTGTTTTAACATAAAATAAATTACATTGGTATAAAATTCTCTGAAGAAAGCAAAATGGAAATACAAGTCCCCCAAAATAGAGTGATATAAAATTTCTGTTAAACAAAACATATATATTGTAAATACAAGGGAATCTTAAAAAGTATGTGGAAAATGTATATTATGAAAAAATGATGCATGAATTTCCAAAAAAAAAACCTTTGCACCAAAATAAACTCATACTTAATTCTACTTTTGTGCAAACTTTTTAAAGTTCTTTTGTAAAAGATGTGTCTCAAATCCCCAAAGCATTTAGATCCCACCAGAAACATACAAGAAAGAAAGAAATATAATACATCATAAATTGTTATTCTTTTCAGCTATTTAAACTTATACTGAAAAACAGGTATCAACTTAAAATGGGCTGGAGGAGAAGTTACATAAGTTTCTAAATTCATTTAGTGCTATTCAAGGAAAAAAGTTAGAAACCATCGCCCTAGTGAATGTTTTTCTCTTACTCTTTCAGGGAGAGGTGAATTCCTTTACTTACCAAATTCCACCGTAGATGTGTTTGCCAACGTGTTTAAGCACAAGGGGAGGGAAATCACCTTTAAACTACGAACCCTGCTTCTCATGCCCAGAAAAGATCAGTGGGATCCATGAGCAGAAAAGCCTCCAGACAGAGGCTGAGAGTAAGATAGTAACATTTAAGTATTGTTTAGACATTGCACTGACCAAGAAATAAGTGAATTTCATTCCCAATGAGATTTTTTAAATGGAGCAGCCTGATGCAAGGAAAGGCATTCTGTAAATTCTGGGCAGTATATACGTTTAGAAAGGCATTTTTGTTTAAGTTTTTGCCATAGGGTGCATGCACTTGTCAGAGAGAGTCAGAGAGGAGAAAAGTGAGAAATCACCCTCCAGGGGGATGGCCATGCCGCAATCTCTTCTCCTCCATTCTCCTCTCAAGACCTTGGACATGCTCACAACACACATCTGACATGATTTTCAAACCACTGGGTCTGGGACTCAACCCACAGTTGGACAGGTGGAAATCCAATGCCTTAACCACCGTGCCATCTGCTGGCACTAGAAAGGCATTTCTATTTGAAGGTAGATGAGGCCATTTTGAAGTTTTCTTCCAGGCAAGTCTTTGTGACTGATTGAAAGAACAAATTTAACTCTTTCAAAGGATGTCAGGACACCTTTGGAATTCTCGGGAATCTCTAATCTCTTACAGATATAAAAGCTGTGACTCACGAAGGTTTAATGCTTGCCCAGTGTTTCAGCGACAGCTGTAAGAAAAGACATCACTTCCTATCATCATCTGCTCTTTCTACTACATTGAACAGAAAGATTAAACAAAAATAGTCTTGTGGCTAATTTCCCATAACACCTAATACTTTCTACACTAGGAAACGTTGAGACCCCATCGAAAGCAGCAAGCACAGCTCACAAACCCTGAGAACGAAGGAAGAGGGAGCTTCTCCAGCGCACGATGGATTCCCTAGCACCAGGTGAGCCAGAAATTCATTGTCAAATACTCCAGAATTTCTCTCCTAATGAATGCAATACCAACGTAGATCTAAAAGCTGAGTGTGGTAACGTCCTTCATCTTTCCAGAGAGATGGGATCCGGGTGGGTTCCTGCCTGATCTCGCTTCCGTTCACAGCAGAGGAATTCTCCTGTGGTTTCGTTGCTGCAGACAGTAGACGTCACTCCCCAGAAGCGAGGCAGAAGAACAGGATGCAGGCTCTCTTGTAATTAAATCTGTAGATAATGGTTCAGGAAAAATAAATCCAAGCCTTCATCAGAAAATTGAGCTGACAGGGTGGAAAAAAAATATTCCGCCAAGCTACTGATAGATCGTTTTTTGGGACATAATTACAGTGCAGCATATTGGTTCCTATTGGTCCAGGCTGTAAAGAGAGAACCGAGTACAGGCAGATAATTGACTTTTCCAAGATCTGGTTTATAGCAGAGGGAGGGGGTCTGAAAATACATGTATGCAGTCTGCATTCAGACACAAATTAGATTTCTTCCAGACTCAGGAAGGGAAAGCTGACTGACAGGCTAAGTTAGAGGGACTGAGTGGCAGCCCTGGGTTTTGACAGGAGATTAAAACAAGAGAAGAAACAGGAAAACAAGAAGGCATTTTGAAAGGAGGATGACAAAGCACTGGCCAGCTTGACAACTTGAGGTTGCTCGGGTCTCTGTGGGAGAGAAGCTGAATAGGTTTAGAGAAGTTTTTTGCACCGATTGTAACTTCCAAGAGTCTTGTGACCGACAAGGGACCCAATGGGAAGCGGCCCTCCCCTCCCCTGCAGAATCAGGGCACAGCGAGGAAGAGGTGCGTGAGGATGCTGAGCACGGCCCACACTGCTCTTTGTATCCATTTCTAGTTCAAGGACTCAGACGTCAAAAGGAAACAGGAGACTGACCACCCTGCTGACCCCCAGGTCCGCTCAGCCCCCAGAGGAGACCTTTCCTCCGAGGCACAGAGGATGCGTCTGCACCTTGAACTTGAAGAACTGTCAATAAAGGGAACTAGGTCAGCGGTCCAATGACGCTAGTGACCAAAGCATTCTCCAGTCTACACCAGAGGCTGCTTGAGAAACTCTGGAGAAATCCTATCAGGGAACGACATTTAAGATGGCCGCAGGGATCCGGGGACTGTGTGATCCTTGCTGTCGCCGAGGCTCTTGAGAAAAGCTGTTCTATGTTCCAGCACTTGGGGCGACGCTTACAAGGGAAAGTCTCCTTGACAACAAAGTCAAATGCATCCCATGGACGCCGAGGATTCATTTACTGATGCAAGAGAACATCCTAGAGGGACCAGCAGTTAGTGTAATGGCTGTGTCGCTGGACTTCCACGTAGTCGACCGCGGTTCGAGTTCCAGACCCGGTGGCTTAAACTCACGCCGGGTGCGTGTGTGTGCGTGCCCAAGATCCTGAGAGGAGAATGGAGGAAAAGGGATTGTGGCGTGGCCATCCCCTCTGGGGGGTGATTTCTCGCTTTCTGTCTCTCTGTGTCTGTCTGTCTGTCTGGCAAGTGCACACGCTCTATAGCAAAAACCTCTCCCAAAAAAAAGGGGGAAAAAAAAAAGAGAGAGAGAACATCCTAGACTGAGATTTTAGTTATTTCTCAGGTCTCTAACTTGGGCTGTTAGACTCTCCTATAATCGGTCAATGCCTATAACTTTAAGCCACAGACCATTAAAAGCCACTATCCAGTTTATGCTAGATGGGAAACCACATTTTGTATGTTGTGATGATGCTCAGGGAATAAATGTAAATTAATAAAAAAAATGATAATAAATAAAATTAAATAAATAATTATTTTTTTAAAAAAAACAGTGCACTTAATTTAGTTGCTCCGGCGTTTTATGAAATGAGTTACCTACTTAGTTAACAAAACAAACAGCTTTTAAGCACATGAACTTTAAAATACACGAAGTTTTTTTTTTGTTTTGTTGTTTTTTTTGTTTTGTTTTGTTTTGTTTTTTGGAGAGGTTTTTGCTATAGGGCTCCTGCACTCACCAGAAAGCCAGAGAGAAAGAGAGAAGCAAGAAATCACCCCCCAGGGGGGATGACCACACTGCAATCCCTTCTCCTCCATTTTCCTCTCGGGATCTTGGGCACGCACACACATGCCACGGGGTCCGGGACTTGAGCCCTGGTCGACTACATGGAAGTCCAGCGACATAGCCATTACGCCAACTGCTGGTCCCAATATATGAAGTTTTTTCAGCACACAAACAAAGTAAGAAGTACTTAAAATCCCTGCTCTGTCTTCTCCGCAGTCTCTGGGTGTTTCTGTGCTCACCGGAGCTGTTTCCTGACCCTGCCCTTGGAGTCCCCACTGCGCAAGACTTCCCTCAGGATACCTTGATATTCCCAGTTAGTGAGTGAGGCCAGGTTTACTTCCGCATTTCCTTGGTCTAACATCTAACTCCTCAGGGAGACCATGACTCCCAGTGCCTCGCACTGTGCCGTGGGGGGCTGTCGTCCCCTGCTCACTACAGCAGGTCACGCTGCCTCTGTCCTGGCGCTGGGGCAAGTCCCACTCTGCCTCACCTCAGGGCCCTCTGCTATGCCCTCCCCCAGCATACTCTGTAATCACGTAACTGTCTTTGTTAGGTCAGTTTTTCCGTTACAGGCTCCCGGACACTATTTCTGTTTCGTGCACCATTAAACAACGCACCGTGCTTGAAATAGAGAAAGTATTTAATGAAAGAATGATCAGCTTGGTTACTGTGCTGAGCATCCTGCTCCCCTGGCCCAGTCACTACAGCAAGGCGTGAATGAAAGTCCCCTCAGAGCCAAGGCGAGAGCGGGCAGAGATGGGGGCGTGAGAGCATGGCGGAGAGCTGCGCCGTGGCTGGTCAGGCAGCAGGGCACTGCGTCCCTGAGTGCATTTACAGGGCTGCGCCGTGGCTGGTCAGGCAGCAGGGCACTGCGTCCCTGAGTGCATTTACTGGGCTGCGCCGTGGCTGGTCAGGCAGCAGGGCACTGCGTCCCTGAGTGCATTTACTGGGCTGTGCCGTGGCTGGTCAGGCAGCAGGGCACTGCATCCCTGAGTGCATTTACTGGGCTGTGCCGTGGCTGGTCAGGCAGCAGGGCACTGCGTCCCTGAGTGCATTTACTGGGCTGCGCCGTGGCTGGTCAGGCAGCAGGGCACTGCGTCCCTGAGTGCATTTACTGGGCTGCGCCATGGCTGGTCAGGCAGCAGGGCACTGCGTCCCTGAGTGCATTTACTGGGCTGCGCCGTGGCTGGTCAGGCAGCAGGGCACTGCGTCCCTGAGTGCACTTACTGGGCTGCGCCGTGGCTGGTCAGGCAGCAGGTCACTGCGTCCCTGAGTGCATTTACAGGGCTGCGCCGTGGTTGGTCAGGCAGCAGGGCACTGCGTCCCTGAGTGCACTACTGGGCTGCGCCGTGGCTGGTCAGGCAGCAGGGCACTGCGTCCCTGAGTGCATTTACTGGGCTGTGCCGTGGCTGGTCAGGCAGCAGGGCACTGCGTCCCTGAGTGCACTACTGGGCTGCGCCGTGGCTGGTCAGGCAGCAGGGCACTGCGTCCCTGAGTGCATTTACAGGGCTGCGCCGTGGCTGGTCAGGCAGCAGGGCACTGCGTCCCTGAGTGCATTTACTGGGCTGCGCCGTGGCTGGTCAGGCAGCAGGGCACTGCGTCCCTGAGTGCACTTACTGGGCTGCGCCGTGGCTGGTCAGGCAGCAGGGCACTGCGTCCCTGAGTGCATTTACTGGGCTGCGCCGTGGCTGGTCAGGCAGCAGGGCACTGCGTCCCTGAGTGCACTTACAGGGCTGCGCCGTGGCTGGTCAGGCAGCAGGGCACTGCGTCCCTGAGTGCATTTACTGGGCTGCGCCGTGGCTGGTCAGGCAGCAGGGCACTGCGTCCCTGAGTGCATTTACTGGGCTGCGCCGTGGCTGGTCAGGCAGCAGGGCACTGCGTCCCTGAGTGCACTTACTGGGCTGCGCCGTGGCTGGTCAGGCAGCAGGGCACTGCGTCCCTGAGTGCACTTACTGGGCTGCGCCGTGGCTGGTCAGGCAGCAGGGCACTGCGTCCCTGAGTGCACTTACTGGGCTGCGCCGTGGCTGGTCAGCAGGGCACTGCGTCCCTGAGTGCATTTACTGGGCTGCGCCGTGGCTGGTCAGGCAGCAGGGCACTGCGTCCCTGAGTGCATTTACTGGGCTGCGCCGTGGCTGGTCAGGCAGCAGGGCACTGCGTCCCTGAGTGCACTTACTGGGCTGCGCCGTGGCTGGTCAGGCAGCAGGGCACTGCGTCCCTGAGTGCACTTACTGGGCTGCGCCGTGGCTGGTCAGGCAGCAGGGCACTGCGTCCCTGAGTGCACTTACTGGGCTGCGCCGTGGCTGGTCAGGCAGCAGGGCACTGCGTCCCTGAGTGCATTTACAGGGCTGTGCCGTGGCTGGTCAGGCAGCAGGGCACTGCGTCCCTGAGTGCACTTACTGGGCTGCGCCGTGGCTGGTCAGGCAGCAGGGCACTGCGTCCCTGAGTGCATTTACAGGGCTGCGCCGTGGCTGGTCAGGCAGCAGGGCACTGCGTCCCTGAGTGCATTTACTGGGCTGCGCCGTGGCTGGTCAGGCAGCAGGGCACTGCGTCCCTGAGTGCATTTACTGGGCTGCGCCGTGGCTGGTCAGGCAGCAGGGCACTGCGTCCCTGAGTGCACTTACAGGGCTGCACCGTGGCTGGTCAGGCAGCAGGGCACTGCGTCCCTGAGTGCATTTACTGGGCTGCGCCGTGGCTGGTCAGGCAGCAGGGCACTGCGTCCCTGAGTGCACTTACTGGGCTGCGCCGTGGCTGGTCAGGCAGCAGGGCACTGCGTCCCTGAGTGCACTTACTGGGCTGTGCCGTGGCTGGTCAGGCAGCAGGGCACTGCGTCCCTGAGTGCATTTACAGGGCTGCGCCGTGGCTGGTCAGGCAGCAGGGCACTGCGTCCCTGAGTGCACTTACAGGGCTGCGCCGTGGCTGGTCAGGCAGCAGGGCACTGCGTCCCTGAGTGCATTTACTGGGCTGCGCCGTGGCTGGTCAGGCAGCAGGGCACTGCGTCCCTGAGTGCATTTACTGGGCTGCGCCGTGGCTGGTCAGGCAGCAGGGCACTGCGTCCCTGAGTGCACTTACTGGGCTGCGCCGTGGCTGGTCAGGCAGCAGGGCACTGCGTCCCTGAGTGCACTTACTGGGCTGCGCCGTGGCTGGTCAGGCAGCAGGGCACTGCGTCCCTGAGTGCACTTACTGGGCTGCGCCGTGGCTGGTCAGGCAGCAGGGCACTGCGTCCCTGAGTGCATTTACAGGGCTGTGCCGTGGCTGGTCAGGCAGCAGGGCACTGCGTCCCTGAGTGCACTTACTGGGCTGCGCCGTGGCTGGTCAGGCAGCAGGGCACTGCGTCCCTGAGTGCATTTACAGGGCTGCGCCGTGGCTGGTCAGGCAGCAGGGCACTGCGTCCCTGAGTGCATTTACTGGGCTGCGCCGTGGCTGGTCAGGCAGCAGGGCACTGCGTCCCTGAGTGCATTTACTGGGCTGCGCCGTGGCTGGTCAGGCAGCAGGGCACTGCGTCCCTGAGTGCACTTACAGGGCTGCGCCGTGGCTGGTCAGGCAGCAGGGCACTGCGTCCCTGAGTGCATTTACTGGGCTGCGCCGTGGCTGGTCAGGCAGCAGGGCACTGCGTCCCTGAGTGCACTTACTGGGCTGCGCCGTGGCTGGTCAGGCAGCAGGGCACTGCGTCCCTGAGTGCACTTACTGGGCTGTGCCGTGGCTGGTCAGGCAGCAGGGCACTGCGTCCCTGAGTGCATTTACAGGGCTGCGCCGTGGCTGGTCAGGCAGCAGGGCACTGCGTCCCTGAGTGCACTTACAGGGCTGCGCCGTGGCTGGTCAGGCAGCAGGGCACTGCGTCCCTGAGTGCATTTACTGGGCTGCGCCGTGGCTGGTCAGGCAGCAGGGCACTGCGTCCCTGAGTGCATTTACTGGGCTGTGCCGTGGCTGGTCAGGCAGCAGGGCACTGCGTCCCTGAGTGCATTTACAGGGCTGCACCGTGGCTGGTCAGGCAGCAGGGCACTGCGTCCCTGAGTGCATTTACAGGGCTGCGCCGTGGCTGGTCAGGCAGCAGGGCACTGCGTCCCTGAGTGCATTTACTGGGCTGCGCCGTGGCTGGTCAGGCAGCAGGGCACTGCGTCCCTGAGTGCATTTACTGGGCTGCGCCGTGGCTGGTCAGGCAGCAGGGCACTGCGTCCCTGAGTGCACTTACAGGGCTGCGCCGTGGCTGGTCAGGCAGCAGGGCACTGCGTCCCTGAGTGCATTTACTGGGCTGCGCCGTGGCTGGTCAGGCAGCAGGGCACTGCGTCCCTGAGTGCACTTACTGGGCTGCGCCGTGGCTGGTCAGGCAGCAGGGCACTGCGTCCCTGAGTGCACTTACTGGGCTGTGCCGTGGCTGGTCAGGCAGCAGGGCACTGCGTCCCTGAGTGCACTTACTGGGCTGCGCCGTGGCTGGTCAGGCAGCAGGGCACTGCGTCCCTGAGTGCATTTACTGGGCTGCGCCGTGGCTGGTCAGGCAGCAGGGCACTGCGTCCCTGAGTGCATTTACTGGGCTGCGCCGTGGCTGGTCAGGCAGCAGGGCACTGCGTCCCTGAGTGCATTTACTGGGCTGCGCCGTGGCTGGTCAGGCAGCAGGGCACTGCGTCCCTGAGTGCACTTACAGGGCTGCGCCGTGGCTGGTCAGGCAGCAGGGCACTGCGTCCCTGAGTGCATTTACTGGGCTGCGCCGTGGCTGGTCAGGCAGCAGGGCACTGCGTCCCTGAGTGCACTTACTGGGCTGCGCCGTGGCTGGTCAGGCAGCAGGGCACTGCGTCCCTGAGTGCACTTACTGGGCTGTGCCGTGGCTGGTCAGGCAGCAGGGCACTGCGTCCCTGAGTGCATTTACAGGGCTGCGCCGTGGCTGGTCAGGCAGCAGGGCACTGCGTCCCTGAGTGCACTTACAGGGCTGCGCCGTGGCTGGTCAGGCAGCAGGGCACTGCGTCCCTGAGTGCATTTACTGGGCTGCGCCGTGGCTGGTCAGGCAGCAGGGCACTGCGTCCCTGAGTGCATTTACTGGGCTGTGCCGTGGCTGGTCAGGCAGCAGGGCACTGCGTCCCTGAGTGCATTTACAGGGCTGCACCGTGGCTGGTCAGGCAGCAGGGCACTGCGTCCCTGAGTGCATTTACAGGGCTGCGCCGTGGCTGGTCAGGCAGCAGGGCACTGCGTCCCTGAGTGCATTTACTGGGCTGCGCCGTGGCTGGTCAGGCAGCAGGGCACTGCGTCCCTGACTGCATTTACTGGGCTGCGCCGTGGCTGGTCAGGCAGCAGGGCACTGCGTCCCTGAGTGCATTTACAGGGCGCATCGTTGCTGGGAAGACAACGGCGTGGAGTCAGAACAGTATGGATAGTGTGAGATACACTCAGGGTAAGGCAAAGTTAGGGCACTCGATGGCTCTGTGGAGCCGGCTGGAGTTCATTCTTTGAAGGTTTTTTCTTTCTTTCATGAGCAAGGAAGAGACAGGCAACAGCGGGGCCTTTACACCAGGATCTGCCCAGCCTCAACCACCTGGGATCAGGGCACCTGCATTCCTGCTGTGCTCCAGAGGTCTCCAGACGTAATCCCGAACTCTTTCCCTGTAGGAAGCCTCAGAGAAGAGTGCTACCACCATGCCATCGGCCTTCCGGGGATGTTTCTTAAAGGCCAACATTGGAATTGACAAGCCCACAAGAGGTCGAGTTCTTAGCCAACCAGAAGGCAAGTTCCCATTTGATTTCGTTGACTTCAGAAAGTGACGTCACTATACTGGAAAGCCAAGTTCCCCAATAAAACAACACCAAGAAACACAAAGACTAGAGCTGAGTAGACTAACAGATACCTCATTTTCCTTATCTACAAATCAAATTATCCCATTAAAAAAGGAAAGATTGGGGCCAGCAGGTAGCATGGTGGTCAAGGAGCTGGACTCCTACATAGCCAACCATGGTTTGAGTTCCAGACCTGGAGGCAGCTTTTTCACTTTCCCTCTCTCCCTGTCTCTCTCTTTCTGGCAAGCACATGTGCCCTACAGCAAATTTTAAAAACAATAAAACTAAAATTAAATAAATAAGAAAAGAAAGATTAAATCTTTAAATGAAGTAAATATCTCAGGAATAGCAACTTCCTAGTGGCATTATTTAAATTTCATTATCAGGGTTAAAACTAGCAAAAATTAGAATTTTTCACCTCAATTGTTTATCATTTCAATCTATAGACCTATTAAAACAGTTATGTTGGGGCCGGCAGGTGGCATGTTGGTTAAGAGTGCTGGACTCCCACATGGCCGACCGTGGTTCAATGTCCCTGACCTGGCAGCTTGCTTTCTCATTCTCTCTCTCTCTCTCTCTCTCTCTCTCTCTCTCTCACTCTGTCCCTTTCTGGTCAAATTAAAATTTAAAAACATGAAAAAAATGAAGTTTAATAAAATAATTCTTTAAAAATATAAGTATTTTTTTTAAAAATTAAGTTAAAATTACAATACCTATTAAGATAATTAAGTTACAATGTCATTACAAAACTGAAGTTTTATCTGATGGAGTTGATCCAATCAAATATATACACCTATTAAGATAAGTAAGTTAAAATTTAGTTACAAAACTGAAGTTTGAGCTGATTGAGTTGATCTAGTAAGACTTGTGTCTATGCTACTGCCTCTGACTGTGATTAAGAGAATGAGACACTAACTCCTTGAATTCCTCCTCCTGAACTATTGAAAGAGGCAGTTTCTCCCCATCTTATTATATATTTGTGATTATGAAATAAGGTCACATATTTGACCTGCACTATGGGTCTTTAAAAAGGAATGGTTATCCAAGTATTATGCATATTTATATCTACTGAATGACAATCTTTTTTTTTTCCTAAACTGAAGGACGAAAGTCCAAGGTCAAGATTTGCCCATTTCCCCCTTCGGGAGCATCCCCAAATCCTAAACGTAGCATCATCAGCTAAATGCCATCAATTTCTAAACATATGCAGAGAGGAATTTTGTTGTTGTTTTTGTTGTTATAAAATCAAGAAGGTAAGGTCGAGTTCGATCGGTAGCGGGAAGGGAGAGCGGACCCCAGAGAGCCCTGAGCAGCCCCACCGCAGCCACCGGCCTAGTTACCATCACACCCCGGGAGGAGCCGCAGCTGCCGCAGCCGGCCCCAGTCACCACCACCGTAACCTTGAGCAGCGAGGCCGAGACCCAGCAGCCGCCCGCCGCCCCCACCCCCAGCGCTGCCGACACCAAGCCCTGCACCGCCGGCAGTGGCGCAGGGAGCGGAGGCCCGGGCGGCCTCACATCGGCGGCCTCACCGGTGGGACAAGCAGGTCATCACAAGGAAGGTTTTGGGAACAGTAAAATGGTTCAATGTAAGAAACGGATATGGTTTAATCAACAGGAATGACACCGAGGAAGATGTATTAGTGCACCAGACTGCCACAAAGAAGAACCCCAGGAAGTACCTTCGCAGTGCAGGAGAGGGAGAGACTGTGGGGTTGGATGTTGTTGAAGGAAAAAAGGGTGCGGAGGCAGCACATGTTACTAGCCCTGGCGGAGTTCCAGTTCAAGGCAGTAAATATGCAGCAGACCGTAACCATTATAGACGCTGTCCACGTGCTAGGGATCCTCCACGCAATTACCAGCCAAATGACCAGAATAGTGAGAGTGGGGAAAAGAACGAGGGATCGGAGAGCGCTCCCGAAGGCCAGGCCCAACAACGCCGGCCCCACCAGGCGAAGGTTCCCCTTACTACAGGCGTCGACCACAGTCTTCCAACCCCCCTGTGCAGGGAGAAGTGATGGAGGGTGCTGACAACCAGGGTGCAGGAGCACAAGCTAGACCAGTGAGGCAGAATATGTATCAGGGTTACATAGATCACGATTTCGCAGGGGCCCTCCTCACCAAAGACAGCCCAGAGAGGACGCAATGAAGAGGATAAGGAGAATCAAGGAGATGAGACCTGAGGTCAGCAGCCACCTCAACTTCAATGACCGACACAGACGCCCAGAGAACCCTAAACCACAAGATGGCAAAGAGACAAAAGCAGCCGATCCACCAGCTGAGAATTCAGCCGCTCCCGAGGCTGAGCAGGGCGGGGCTGAGTAAATGCCGGCTTACCATCTCTACCATCATCCGGTTTAGTCATCCTACAAGAAGTGAATATGAAATTCCAGCAATAAGAAATGAACAAAAGATAGGAGCTGAAGACCTTAAGTGCTTGCTTTTTGCCTGTTGACCAGATAACTAGAACTATCTGCATTATCTATGCAGCATGGGGTTTTTATTATTTTTACCTAAAGATGTCTCTTTTTGGTAATGACAAACGTGTTTTTTTTAAAAAAAGCCTGGTTTTTCTCAATACACCTTTAAAGGTTTTTAAATTGTTTCATATCTGGTCAAGTTGAGATTTTTAAGAACTTCATTTTTAATTTGTAATAAAAGTTTACAACTTAATTTTTTCAAAAAAGTCAACAAACTGCAAGCACCTCTTAATAAAGATCTTAAATAATAATAAAAAAAGAAGCAAGGTCAATTTTAACAGTATTATTTTAGAACCTTAAAATACTGCATCTCAAGTTGCATTCTCTTTCTCTCATCTGATATAACTGAAGTCTATAAAAAGAAAGTTTTGGTTGTGCTCACCCCGAGGATTAGATGACCACGTGTTAGCTCATACGATAAGATAGCAGGATTCTTCCCTGCCTCGTTCTCCTGATGGTGTCTTTGCTGTCGCCTCACGTTGCCCCCAGATAACGCTAAGTATCTTTCTAAACAATCTTCCCTGTGTTCTCCTAGCTGATACTCAGAATAAAGTCAGGTCCGTGAACATTTAGAATAAACTGAATAGGGAGAGACGGAAACAACTGCAAGTACTTCCACAGATATACCTCACAAGTGTCCCGGTATCAGGGAAGGAGTGATGAAACCTTCCCAAGGCCTCTGAGCCCCCGTCCTTCACCACGCTCCAGCTTGCTCCCTCACCACCTCCCTCACCGCCTCCCTGCCCAACCTCCAGCGCTGCTTCTTGCCTCAGAGCCTTCAGACCTGCTGGCTCCTCGGCACACACTGCGGCATTCCTCCCTCAGGTTTCTCAGCGTCACTGCCTCCTTACTCTCAGGCTTTAGCTCAAGGGCTGCCTCTTCAGAGCCCTACGCAGGTCTGTTCCTGCCCACACACCGTTGTTGTCGCATAATCCTATTCTTTTTCCTTTCAAGCAATTATTAAAATTATCATCAATATTTTACCATGATTTTTACTACTTTGCTGTTTGTCCCTCTCCACTAAAATGAGCTCCACCAACATAAGGGTGTTACCTGATGGCTGCTCCAGGCTTGGCCAGGGCCTGCCCTGTAGCAGTAACATAAGGGTGTTACCTGATGGCTTCTCCAGGGTTGGCCAGGGCCTGCCCTGTAGCAGTAACATAAGGGTGTTACCTGATGGCTGCTCCAGGGTTGACCAGGGCCTGCCCTGTAGCAGTAACATAAGGGTGTTACCTGATGGCTGCTCCAGGCTTGGCCAGGGCCTGCCCTGTAGCAGTAACATAAGGGTGTTATCTGATGGCTGCTCCAGGCTTGGCCAGGGCCTGCCCTGTAGCAGTAACATAAGGGTGTTACCTGATGGCTGCTCCAGGGTTGACCAGGGCCTGCCCTGTAGCAGTAACATAAGGGTGTTACCTGATGGCTGCTCCAGGCTTGGCCAGGGCCTGCCCTGTAGCAGTAACATAAGGGTGTTACCTGATGGCTGCTCCAGGCTTGGCCAGGGCCTGCCCTGTAGCAGTAACTGACCACGTCTGTTGCATTAACTAAGGGATCCCTTCATATAAGCAAAGCATTCTCCACACGCAGAGATTACTCAGAGAGTATCTTCCAAAAATTCTGCTATAATCCATGGCCTGAGCTGTTTGGATGAGTCCGTCTGCAGAAACAGAGGTATCGGATTCCAGGCTCTGAAAGGGGGCAAGACATAAGTTAATCCAGGGGCCAACAGGTGGCGTGGTGGCTAAGGCGTTGAACTCCCATGTGGCTGACCGTGGTTTGAGTCCCAGACATGGAGGTTTTCTCTCTCTCTCTCTCTTTCTCAGGAATATTACAATAATAATAATAAATTAAGTTAAATAAAATAATTATTCTTAAGAAAGGAAGTTAATCCGTACACTGGCGTCACTGAACAAGCCACACAAATGACTGTTTTCCAGATGACAGCAGTAAGTCAGTACTCTTCCAGTTGATCAAAAAAAGTAACGGTCCCCTTTCCATAACAGCATGGATTAAATTTGTGTGTGAGTGTGTGTGTGTGTGTGTGTGTGAAAGTAAGCATTTTATACATTTCCACAAGTTAAATTTACAAAGGCATAAAATTGAAGCTATCCCGAAGAACCTTGCAAATGTCATGACCTACAGGGAAGTTAAATTACAGCAACACGCAGAAGGAAGGTGATGGGGAAGTCACCAAATGGCCCTCATACAAACACGTAGTCTGAGTATCTGTGTCTGCTTAAGCACAAGACTGAGGAAAGAAGTTCCAGCACTGAATACAGCAGAAGCAGCCCATCGATGACATTGCATGCTCGTTAATGCTGCTTCTTAGAAGAGAGAGATCTCGTGGGATCCTGGGTTTGATTCCTAGCCCACCCTAAAAGCTGGGCACGGTGGCACGTGTCTATAGTCCCAGCTACTCTGGAAGCTGAGGCAGAATGGTCACGACATACCAAGACTCTGTCTAAAAAATAAAAACAAAGCAATAGCAATGTAGTTACCAAGAACGAGATCCTGTCTGCCCAATTTCAAATTTCAGTGTGATTAAAAGCTGTGCGCATCGCAGTCATTAGGAAAAAGTGCATGGGAAGGTCCAGGTTCATGGAAATGCAGTATTCACACATACTGGAAGATGAAAAAAGGAATTCATTTACAAGAACAATGCTTAAAATATTGTTTCCTTTAAGTAACAATAGCAATGTCCAGCTCCTACACACATAAGACCTAGAGGCAGAGTCCCTCTATGGACCAGTCTCCTCCTGGCATCATGGATGCAGACTGCTCTCCTCCCGGCCTGAAGGACAGGGACTGGTCTCCTGGCATCATGTACAGCCAAGACTCCACCAGCAAGGGGCAGGCCCTGCTATGCAGATGCTTCCTGGAAGGAGTGTTCTAAACAACCTACTCCCAAATGACTTTACAATCACTGAAGAAATTAATATTGAAATCAAAACGTTCATAAAAACCGGCGGGCTCTCTCTCCACCGTTTGTTGGTGTTTGCATCTTCAGTTCCTCCCAGGCTACCTCGAAGCCAATTAGTCCAGCCTCGTCTTCCACTGGGACCTCGAGACCCAGTGAGAGCTCAGAGGGCCGACCGGACGGGTGATGGACCCATCAGAGAAACTTAACCCAACCTTGACCCTGGGGTCTTCTCCAATGTCCACTGAAGAAAATTCCCAGGGACATTCAGGGGCGGCCTTCCCGATATCTCCCCGGGCAGAGCTCCTTTGCTGCAGCAGCTCCCAATTCCGGATGTGGCGACGGAGGCCGGTCCTCTCGTGGCCTCTCCTCCCGCCTGCTCAGAAACGCTGCTAAGTGAACTTAGTAACTTGACTCTCAACCCTCGTACTGGACTCCTTTCCCCTCGATCAAGTCTATCCCAACAGCAGGACAGAAGGGAAGAGATCTTTCAGGAGATCAGAGATGGCTTCCTCTACAGAAGGAAAGGAGTAAGGACGCTGTTTTCTGTGAGGAAAGAGAGGATGGTAAAACTGAGATACCTTTTTTTTTTGGAGAGGTTTTCACTATAGGGCGTGTGCGCTCGCCAGACAGACAGAGATAGACAGAAAGTGAGAAATCACCCCCCAGGGGGCATGGCCACGCCGCAATCCCTTCTCCTCCATTCTCCTCTCAGGATCTTGGGCACGCACACACACGTGCCCAGCGTGAGATTTAAACCACCAGGTCCGGGACGTGAACCGCGGTCGACTACGTGGGAGTCCAGCGACATAGCCATTACGCTAACTGCTGGTTCCCCTGCGATACCTTTTAACCAACAAATTTTCTCGGCTTGAAAGAGAACTCAGAGACAGGAGGCTTAAGGAAGGTCAGCTTGAAAGAGATTTAAAAGCCTTGAGCATTTCAGAAGTTCAGAATGAACCAAGAAGTGACCCGTTCAGATGCCACTGCAGTTACTGCCTGTATCATGGATGGGATCCCTCCGAAAACGCTAAAATAGGGAATAGTAATGACCTGGAGTTGATTTAGACGTGTTATTCTCTCCTGCTGGTAATTGTGTGCTGCTGACAGAGAAAGCTACTTGTGACAGCCTGAGTTTTGTGGCTTAGTTTTCTTTCTGCATCTCTGTCTTGATGCCGGAGATTTATAAACAATATGTGTAGTTTGAATATAGAGGAAGGAGTTCAAAGTACAGTGCTGTGTTTGCACTTCCTGATCTGACCCAAGAAGCACCAGTAGTTCTCGGGTATGTGTGTTTTAGAAGCCTGGAGCATGAGATGAAACCCAGCATCCAATCTTGAGCAAAATGATTTATGGGGAAGGGATATATTTTACTTTTCAGTAGCAAATAAATGTGCGTGTTCAGAAAATTTCATTAAATTTTATGTACTTTAAGAAAAAAAAAGTTCATAGAAACCAACAATAATGAACAAACAAGTTTTTATAACCTATGGGATGCAGAAAAAGCAGTTATAAGAGGGAAGTTTATAGAAATTAGTGCCCAAAAGGAAAACAAAAAAAACAGAAAAGTGACAAACAACCTAAAGACAGATCTCAGGGAGCTGAAACAACCAGAACAAACAAATGAACAAACAAAATACCAGGATGAAAGAAATAATGAAGATTCAAGCAGAAATAAATGAAATAGAGAATAAGAGAACTATACAAAAAAGATAAACTAAACCCAAAGCTGAGTCTTTGAGATGATAAACAAATTGATACACCATTAGCTAGATTAATCAAGAAGAACAGAGAAAGGAACCAGATAAATCAAATTAACAAGAAAACAGGTGACATTTTAACATACACACCAGAAATACAAAACATAATGAGAGAATACTATGAACAATTATATGTCAACAAACAAAAATCCTACCTAGAGAAGATAGATAAATTTTTAGACATGTATAATTTACCAAGATTGAACCAGGAAGAAATAGAAAGCCTGAATAGACCAATAACAACCAAGGAGATTGAATTGTTAATAGTCTCCCAACAAAGAAAAGCCCAGGCAGGCCCTGATGGCTTACTTCTGAATTCTACTAAACTTTAAAGAACTAACCCAAATTCTCCTCGAACTATTTCTAAAGATCCAAAAGGAAAGAACCCTTCCAAATTCATTCTATGAAGCCTCCTTCATTCTGATTCCAAAAACAGGCAAGGCCATAACAAAAAAAAAGGTAACTTCAGAGCAATATCCCTGATGAAACAGACACAAAAATTCTCAACAAAATACTACCAAACCGTATCCAACAACACATTAAAAAGATTATACACCATGACCAGGTAGGCTTTATTTCAGGGAAGCAAGGATGGTTCAACATATGCAAAACAATAAATGTAATGCATCACATTAACAGTAGGAAAGATTACAAAAAATATGATCATATCAATCAGTGCATAAAAACCATTCAATAAAATACAACATCCTTTCATTATTAAGACTCTCAGCAAAATTGGCATAGAAGAGACATTCCTCAGTATAATAAAAGCCATCTATGACAAATCCTTAGCTAACATCACACTGAATGGGGTAGTTTTTAGCTTTTAGCTTTTCCACTAAAACTGGAACAAGACAAGGCTCCCCACTTTCTCCACTCCTTTTCAGTGTAGTACCGGAAGTTCTATCCAATGCAATCAGACAAGAGAGTCAAATAAAAGGCATTCAAATAGGAAAAGAAAAAATGAAATTATCTCTATTTTTAGATGATATGCTTATGTACATAGAAAATTCAAAACTATCTACAAAATAACTCCTGAAAGTGAAACACACAGTAAAATGGCAGGATACAAGATCTATGGCATTTTTATACGCAAAGAGTGAACAAATTGAGATAGAATTGAAGAAAGCAATACCATTTACAGTAGCCACAAAAACAATAAGATATCTACAACTAAACCTAACCAAAGTAGTGAAAGACCTCTACAAGGAAAATTATTAAATACTTCAAAAAGAAATTTAAAATGATACAAAAAAGTGGAAAAACATCCCATGTTACTGGATTGGAAGAATTAATATAATTAAGATGTCAATTCTACCCAAATTAATCTACAAATTCAATGCAATTCTGATCAAAATATCAGAGATATTCCTCACAGAAATAGAAAACAAAATTATATAATTTGTCTGGAATTATAAAAGGCCCCATATCACCAAAGCAATATTGTGCAGAAAGAAAAAAGAGGTATCTCACTTCTTAACCTCAATACATATTATGAAGCTGTGATAATCAAAACAGTATGGTATTGACTCAAAATTAGGAAAGTAAGCCAACAAAACATAATTGAGAAGCCAAAAATAAACCCCAAAACATACAGCCATATGATCCTTAACAAAAAGCACAAGACAATCCAGTGGAGAAAAGAAAATCTCTAGCAAATGGTGCTGGAAAAACTGGATATCCACAAGCAAAAGAATGAAACTGGACCCTGATCTCTCACTGTTAACAAAAATCAACTCAAAATGAATCAACAATCTAAACATAAAACCTCAAACTATAAAACTATCGGTAAAAAACACAGGGAAAACTCTTAGAGACCTTGGAGTAGGCAAAGACTTCCTAAAGAAGACCCCCAAAGCACAGAAGATAGTCCCAAAAATAGACAAGTGGGACTACATTGGGCTAAAAAGCTTCTACACGCAAAGAAGCAATAATTAGAGTGAGGCAACAACCTTCAGAGTGGGAGAATATAGTTGCAGACTATAACAAGGAACTCAAGCAGCTTACCTGCAAATAAATAAATAAATAAATAAATAAATAAATAAATAAATAATAGCAAATGACAGACAACTCTCCAAGGAAGACATACAAATGGTCAAAAAGCCTTTGAAAATATGCTCAAAATCTCTTATTATAAGGGAAATGCAAACCAAAACCCAATGAGATACCACTTAACCTCAGTCAGAATGGCTAAAATTTTTTTTTAAAAATATAAGGAATGGTAAGTGCTGGCGAAGCTGTGGTGAAAAGGGAGCTCTCCTACACTGTTGGTGGAAATCAACCCAAATGTCTAAAAATAGACAACTGGATTGAAAAAAAATGCGACACTTGTACTCTATGGAATTCTACTCAGCCATAAAAACAATGAGACCCTAATATTTGATACAAAATGGATGAATATGGAAGACTTAATGCTAAGCAAAGCAAGTCAGACTACGAAAGACTTTGTATGCCCCTACTCAATATATACCGATTGTCTGTGCTCTCAGCAGAAACTGAAAGATCGGAAGGTATAATAGCAGGGAGGGCAACTGCAGATAGTAGAGGTGGTCCGAGGTGGTGAGTAATAGGGGAGGGAGTGGAACAGGAAAAAAACAAATACATTTAACTGACATGAAATGAAGTTAATTGCTAATGATAATGTACCCGGTAATGTCTGTCTTGACTGATATGCACTGTATTTGCTCTGGGAAAAATCACATTGTACACGGCAAAGATGTACAGTGATTAAATGTAAATAATAAATATATATATAAAATTAAAAATAGCTATATTGTGTATGTGTGCTAGTACCAAGTTTGTGTAATATTGTGTAATATTGTAATACCAATATTGTGTAATACCAAGTTTACTTCTTAGTGCTCAGACCTCAAAAGGGGGTGCTGCCTGGTCGATGCTCTTGTGTGTGAGGGAATGCAATGAGTTTGGCTTTGGAATGTGGAAATAAAGACTGGAGACTTGTGCCAACTGCACTTCCAGAATGAAGGGGCATTGCTAGGATCCTGCTGGTAGGAATAGGAAGCAAACCTAATGGTGTGCCCTTTCTCACTCTTCCAGCCTTCCAGCCTTTTTTTTTTTTTTTTTTTTTTTTTTTTTTTTTTTTTTTTTTTTTTTTGAGAGGTTTTTGCTATAGGGCGCGTGCTCTTGCCAGAAAGACAAAGAGAGACAGAGAGACAGAAAGCGAAAAATCACCTCCCAGGGGGGATGGCCACGCCGCAATCCCTTCTCCTCTATTCTCCTCTCAGGATCTTGGGCACGCATGCACACACGCCTGGCGTGACTTTAAGCCACTGGGTCCAGGACACAAATCACAATCGGCTAGATGGGAGTCCAGCGACATAGTCATTACGCCAACTGCTGATCCCTCCAGACTTTTTATTTTTAAGTTTATTTATTTATTTATTTATTTATTCCGCAAGAGAGGAAGACAAAAAAAAAAAAAAAAAAAAGAGAGAGAGAAAGAAAGAGATTCACCCTGACAGAGTCTTGTGCCACAATCCTCCACCCAGTTTCAGTCAGCCAGGATTATGGGCATGGGTGTGCAAGTGTGCACACATCTGACATGCAGAAGGAGACCTCAGGACATGAACCCATGACCTTTCCATGCACCTCAGCATGGCAGAGATCTGCATTCTTGCGGTGCCACTGTGGCTGACCCAGCCTTCTAATTGACTCTCTAGTGCCTCCTATTGGCAGGCCTTACAGCACACCAGCCCGCAAAAGACCAGTATGTTTTGCAGAATCCTGTCCCCAGCATTAAAGAGCAGAGTGTACACAGGTGGGTTTGGAGCTGAGCAATAATGACCCATTCCTCTCTCTCCTGGTCTCAGTGCTTAGCTAGGAGTTCATTTTGGCAGCCACTTGAGGCCACTCAGTTGAAGAACTGACCTTCTTTACTTCTGGAAACAGATATGGACTTCTAGTTATTAGTGTTTTAACAGACCATACAGGTCACCCAAATCTCCACTACCTACAGCAATAAGACAGATACTAGGGATGAATAAACACAACCTTGATCATATGAAGTATTTTAACTGACAAAATGCAAATACAAACTGGGCCAAAACTTTCTGAGACTTTGAAGGATAACAAAATCAATCCCAATACATTATTTTCTTCCAGTATGCATGGTCTGCCTCTCCTCGCTATTCTAAAGGCAATCCAGATTCCTTAAGTCAAGGACCAATGAGCTGGTCCATAGATTTTCCAGACTTCCTTCCCTATTCCCACCACTCTCTTTCTTTCGCACTTGCACCAACAACAAGGGTAGCTGGGAGAGAGCCCGTTCAATTGTTTTCCACTGCTCTGTCAAGGTTCAGTGGGAAAGGACACAGAACCGCTAAACTCAAACTCTGAAGCCCACCAGCAAACCCTGTGCAGCTGGAGAAAGAGAAGAGAGTGTGTAGGGCCCCTGGCCCATTTTTAGAGGAGAAGACAGATTTCCTCCCAAGTTCGCAGCCACCAAATGTTCTCCCACTGGTCATGTGACTGGTTGCTGCTATGCAAGGACCTGAACCATGTTCCAGAAAAACAAGAGTGTTCCTGGAGAGACTCATTCCAACACCACAGAAAAACAGGGGGCTGTGCTGAAGGAGGGGCTACCGAGAGTGTCCGCAGGGAAGGCCAGGTGAGCGAGCAATGCAGAAGAGGGTTTCCAGAAAGAAGCTCCGAAAGAGCTCAGAATACTGTTTACAGCTTTAAAGAAACTGCAGAAAGTTTACTAATTATTGATAAACAGCTCAAAAACGAGATTCGGCAATCTAGAGAAATGATGAGTTATCATGAGTAGATGAAAATCGAGACTGAAGGAAGAATCGAGGGAAAAATGAAAGATAAAAGTGGAAGTTCACAAAGATAAGCTGTACATCAGCCATATTCAACACATGCTAACTTGTGTTTATTACTCAAGCCAGACTAGCATAGACAAGAAAACAATAAAAGAAATAATAGACATAATTTAAGTAAGCAATGTAGCAAATTGGAATTACAGCAATAAAATAAACCAAAAAGTTAATATGTGGGAGGAAATTAAATTAGAAGCTGAATATAATGAAAGAGAAAATAAAAATAATGAAAAGATAAAAATTACTTTTGTGACAAAAATGGCTTCTAAAAAAAGTAAAATATATCAACTCTTAGAGCCCTGGTTGATAAAAAGAAAGAAAAAAATAATATTAGATATGAAAAGGAGGATACAAAGCATAAAAGAGATAAAAAGACTTCTAAGAGTTCTAGATCAATATTTTTGAAAAGTTAGAGGAAACAAATTTTTTTTTGAGAGGTTTTTGCTATAAGGCGCGTGCGCTCGCCAGACAGACAGAGACAGAGAGACAGAAAGTGAGAAATCACCCCCCAGAGGGGATGGTCACGCCACAATCCTTTCTCCTCCGTTCTCCTCTCGGGATCTTGGGCACGCACGCACACACGCGCGCCCAGCATGAGTTTTAAGCCACCGGGTTCGGGTCTTGAACCACAATCGACTACGTGGGAGTCCAGCAACATAGCCATTATGCTAACTGCTGGTCCCAGAAACAAATTTTTTCTAGCAAAATAGGTGTTAAAATTGGTCCAAAAAATATTTTAAAAATCTAAAGAAACTCAGCAAGCATAGCAAGTAATTAAAAAGCAATTTCTAAAATCTGCTATTTAAAAACTTTTTAAAATATGTCTTAGATATTTTTATAAATGAGTTTTATAGATATGTTAAAATAAAACTTTAAAAAGTAGATAATTCCAATAATAAACTTTTAACATAATATGTTTTAGACCACAGAAAAAAGACAGTTATTTATAAAGCTAATAATATGAATATTGATTCATATATGCAAATTCCACTTATGAATATAAACACAAAAATTCAAAATACAGTTGACCCTCTATAGTCACAGGTTCTATATTTGAAAATTCAACAAATCTTGTATTAAAAATATTCAAAAATAAGTAAATTTTAAAGTAACAACACATTGAACAACACTGCCTCTGCTATGGAACGACTCAGGGAGACAGCCCTCCCCAGATGCCACCCTCGGCCCAGGACTTTCGAGCCTCCAGAATGATGAGCCTGTAAATTTGCTTTACGTTAAAATTACCCAGTCTATGGTATTCTGTTATAGCAACATAGAATGGATTAGGATCATGGATATATTATACGTTCACATCTTAGTGTTTCCAAATCCTTTACTATCATTGTAAGGGGGTCTCTTCAGGAAGATAACCTCTTAAAATATAAAAAGTTGCAACCAGATTTGAACAATTCTTCCAGTTTAATCTTAATATCTCTTTTGCCAAATCAAATCAAAGTGAAAGTAAGCTTTATGTTGTGTATTTAAACTAGCATATATTGTATGATTTTACTTTTTTGAACTATTTCTATCCTCCTGAATATATGTGCTAAGACATCTCTAGAATAAGGTTCATCAGCTATTAAGAACATTATTTATAACCAAATGAGCTTTTTTTTTTTTTTTTCTTTTTTTTTTTATTATCATCATATTCTTCTTTATATTACATTGAATTACATATAACTTTACATTATATTACATTACTTTTTCAAAAGGGAATGCCATGCATGTCAGTCAGTACAGAGACATTAATCTCCCCGCTTCAACATTCAATATCTTTTCTATGTTTTCCCCAATCATTATTATTATTCTAATTATTTTTTAAGACAGTCCATCGCTATTTCTCATGTTGCTTGTACAAATACTTTGCCCATCATGAAATACTTCTCAGACAAATCCAGTTGAGAATACTATACATGTCAACATCAACAGTTAATAAGCCATATCTGTTTCTCACTAATGTCCTACCTCTCTATTGTTCATTTGTTATCTTTCTCTATCCTCTTCTCTTCACTTCCCCCATTCCACACTGTCCTATTCTCATTAAGTATCTTCACTGCTTTTATGTCCTCCAATTTTTTTTCACTATCATAGAATGCTGATAGTCGGTATATATTGAGTGGATACATACAATATCTTTCTTTCATATCCTGGCTTACTTCACTCAGCAATATATCCTCCATATCTGACCACTTTCTATCAAATTCCAGGGCCTTGTTATTTTTTATGGCTGAGTAGTATTCCATAGAGTATATATACCACACTTTTCCAATCCATTCATCAGTTTGTGGACATTTAGGTTGGTTCCATGTCTTGGCAATTGTGAATAATGCTGCAATAAACATTGATGTGCAAGCACTTTTCTGACTGAGCGTTCTCCTGTCTTTTGGGTAAATACCCAGAAGTGGGATTACTGGATCGAATGGTAGTTCTATTTGTAGATCTTTGAGGAACCTCCATATTGTTCTCCACAGTGGTTGAACTAGTTTACATTCCCACCAACAGTGTAGGAGGGTTCCCTTTTCACCACATCCCCGCCAACACTTATCACTTTTTATATTCTTAATCTTTGCCATTCTGACAGGGGTTAGGTGGTATCTCATTGTAGTTTTTATCTGCATCTCCCTTATGATGAGGGATGTTGAGCATTTCCTCATATGCTTTTTGGCTATTCGTATGTCTTCCTTAGAGAGACTTTTGTTCAGCTCATTTTCCCACCTTTTAATTGGGTTAATCATTTTTTTTCGCATAAGGCACTTGAGTTCCCTATGTATTCTGGTTATCAGTCCCTTGTCTGAGGCATATTTAACAAAAATATTTTCCCATTCTGAGGGTTGTCGGTTCACACTTGTTACTGTGTCCTTTGCTGTGCAGAAACTTCTTAGTCTAATATAGTCCCACTTGTCTATTTTAGGGATTATTGCCTGTGCCTTGGGAGTCTTATTTAAGAAGTCTTTGCCTACTCCAATGTCCCCCAGAGTTTCCCCAGCATTTTCCACCAGTAGTTTTATTGTTTGAGGTTTTAGGTTAAGATCTTTGATCCATTTTGAGTTGACTGTTGTTAGTGGTGAAAGATGGGGGTTCAGTTTCATCTTTCTGCAGGTGGATACCCAGTTTTTCCAGCACCATTTACTAAAGATGTTTTCCTTTTCCCAATGGATTGACTGATATCCTTTGTCAAAGATCAGTTGGCTGTAAGCTTTGGGGGTTATTTCTGGGGTCTCTATTCTCTTCCATTGGTCCACATGTCTGTTTTTATGCCAGTACCATGCTGTTTTGATGACCACAGCTTTATAGTATATCTTGGGATCAGGGAGTGATATGCCTCCTACTCCACTCTTCTTGCGCAGGATTGCTTTTGCAATATGAGGTCTTTTATGGTTCCAGACAAATTCTATGATTGCCCTTTCTAGATCTCTGAAGAATATCTCTGGTATTTCGATTGGAATTGCATTAAACATGTAGATTAATTTGGGTAGAATTGCCATTTTGATTATGTTAATTCTTCCAATCCAGGAGCATGGGATATCCTTCCACTTTTTTATGTCACTTTCAATGTCTCTTTTAAGATTTTCGTAGTTTTCTTTATAAAGATCTTTGACTTTCTTAGTTAGGTTTATCCCTAGGTATCTTATACACCTTGTGGCTACGGTGAAAGGGATTCCTTTCTTCAGCTCTGCTTCGTTCAACTTGTTGTTCATAAATAGAAATGCTATAGATTTTTGGATATTGATTTTGTATCCTGCCACTTTACTGTATTCACTTATTACTTCAAGCAGTTTTTTCATGGATACCTTTGGGTCTTCTAAGTATACCATCATGTCATCTGCAAATAAAGATATTTTCAATTCTTCTTTGCCTATTCGAATGCCTTTAATATTGTTCTCTTCTCTGATTGCAATAGCTAAGACTTCCAGTACTATATTAAAGAGCAGTGGAGAAAGTGGGCAGCCCTGCCTAGTACCTGTTTTCAGAGGAAAAGCTTTCAGCTTTTCCCCATTCAGTATAATGTTAGCTGTAGGTTTTTCATAGATGGCTTTTATTGTGTTGAGAAATGACCCTTCTATACCAATCTTACTGAGAGTCTTAATCATAAACGGATGCTGTATTTTATCAAATGCTTTCTCCGCATCAATTGAGATGATCATATGGTTTTTATCTTTCTTTCTGTTAATGTGGTGTATTACATTTATGGTCTTGCGTATATTGAACCATCCTTGCATCCCTGGTATAAAGCCTACCTGATCGTGATGAATGATCTTTGTTATATGTTGTTGGATACGATTTGCGAGTATTTTGTTGAGAATTTTCGCATCTATATTCATCAATGATATTGGTCTGTAGTTTTCCTTTTTTGTCATATCCTTATCTGTTTTGGGGATGAGGATGATGGAGGCTTCATAAAATGAATTTGGAAGGTTTCCTTCCTTTTGAATCTTTAGAAATAATTTTAGTAGGATAGGGGTTAACTCTTCCTTAAAAGTTTTGTAGAATTCACAAGTGAAGCCATCTGGGCCTGGGCTTTTCTTTGTTGGGAGGTTATTTATTACTGATTCAATCTCCTGGCTTGTTATAGGTCTATTCAGGTTCTCTATGTCTTCCTGATCCAATCTTGGTAGATTATATGCATCCAGGAATTTGTCCATCTCCTCCAGGTTATCTTGTTTGTTGGCGTAAAGTTGCTCATAGTATCCTCTAATGATATTTTGTATTTCTGCTGTGTCTGTGGTAATATTGCCTGTTTCATCACATATTTGATTAATCTGGTTTCTTTCTTTCTTCTTCTTAATCAGTCTAGCCAGTGGTGTGTCGATCTTGTTAATCTTTTCAAAGAACCAGCTTTTGCTTTCATTTATTTTCTGTATGGTTCGTTTATTTTCTATTTCATTTATTTCTGCTCGAACCTTTATTATTTCTTTTCGCCTGGCATTTTGGGGATTTGTTTGTTGTTGTTTTTCCAATTCTCTGAGGCATGATGATAAGTTATCTAGTTGCCATCTTTCTGTCCTTTTCTTATGTGCACTAATTGCTATGAATTTTCCTCTTATGACTGCTTTTGCTGTGTCCCATAGATTCTGGACACTTGTGTACTCATTATCATTAGTTTCCATAAATTTTTTTATTTCAGCCTTAATTTCTTCAGTAGTGAAGAAGTCATTCAGAAGTAGGTTGTTCAGTTTCCATGTGTTCGTGTATTTTCGGGGTTGTGTCTTGAAATTAATCTTGAGTTTAATTCCATCATGGTCAGAGAAGATGCTGGGTACAGTTTCTATGCCTTTGAATCTATAAAGGCTTGATTTGTGTCCTAATATATGATCTATCTTTGAAAAGGTTCCATGTCGGGGTGAGAAAAATGTATGTGTTGTGGATGTAGGGTGGAAAGTTCTATAGATATCTGTCAAGCCCATTCCATTTATAGTATCATTTAAGTCCTGTATCTCTCTATTTATTTTCTGTCTAGAAGACCTGTCTATAGGAGATAATGGGGTGTTAAGATCTCCAACAATTATAGTATTTCTCCCTATCTCTCCTTTTAGCTCCAACAGTCTTTCCTTCACATATTTAGGCGCACCTGAGTTGGGTGCATAGATATTTATAAGGGTTATGTCTTCTTGCTGGATTACCCCATTTACTATTATATAATGCCCTTCTTTGTCTCTTCTTACAGTCTTTGTCTTGAAATCTATTTTGTCTGAGATCAATATCGCTACTCCAGCCTTTTTTTGATTTCCATTTGCATGGAGTATCTTTTTCCAGCCCTTGACTTTTAGTCTATGTATGTCTTTATCCATAAGGTGAGTTTCTTGTAGGCAACAGATAGAGGGTTTCTGTTTTCTTATCCAGTCAGCCAGTCTATGTCTCTTTACTGGAGAATTTAATCCATTGACATTCAATGTAATTATCGATATTTCCGTACCTGATCCTATCATTAAGTGAGCCATTTTCTTGGTTGCTCTTTGTTCTCATATAACTGTCTCTGATTTTTTAGTTTTCCTGGTATAATACTCCCTTCAGAACCTCTTGAAGAGCTGGTCTGGAGTTGGTAAATTCCTTCAAATTTTGTTTATTCGAGAATGTTTTTATCTTTTTTTCCCATATGAAAGATAATTTTGCCGGGTATAATATTCTTGGTTGAAATTGTTTTTCACTCAACACTTTTACTATGCTTCCCCATTCTTTCCTTTCTTGCATTGTTTCCGCCGAAAGATCCGATGTTAGCCTGATGGGGTGACCTTTGTAAGTAACCTGGCGTTTCCCTCTTGCCAACTTTAGTATCTTGTCTTTGTCTGTTGTTTTTGCCAGTCTGGCTATAATGTGCCTTGGAGAGGATCTTCTTGGGTTGATTCTACCCGGGGTCCTATGTATTTCCTGGGTCTGGATATTTGAGTGCCTTTCTAGATTTGGAAAGTTTTCTTCCAGGATCTCATGGAATAAATTATCTAGGCCCTTATTATTTTCTTCCTCTTCTGGAATACCTATTATCCGGATGTTGGGGCGCTTGATAGTATCCAGTATTCCTCGTATATTATCCTCATTTTTCATGGTTGTTTTCTCAATCTTCTTGATGCTTTTTTCTAGGTCAGATGTTTTGTCTTCTACGTTAGATATTCGATCTTCTGCCTGGTCTAACCTACTTTTAATACTTTCAAGGGAGGTTTTGATTTCCTGTATCACATTCTTCATTCCTAGAAGTTCCATCTGGTTCTTGTTTAAGGTATCCATTTCTTCTTTCAAGTCATTGAAGGACTTCCTCATCTCCTGGAGCTCCTTGTCTCTTTTCTCTTCCATCTCAGTTAGTTTGGTCACTACAAATAATCTGAATTCCTTATCAGACATGTCCACGACGTCCATTGTATTGACTGTGGGTGATGTAGGCTTGATGATTTCCCTTGAGGGAGAGGCCTTTTGTTGGTTGCTCATATTTCTGGAGCCTCTGCGATTGTTCTTAGTCATTAGGTATTCTATATGTTTCTTCCTAACTGATTGTTAATAGTTGTACAGGCTTAGAAAATTGATGATTTCCCTTATGGTTGGCCTACCTGTTGCTCACAATTACCATTAACTGCTGCCACTACCCTGGATGGCCCAAAGTCCTCACTGTCTCTAAGGACAGGTGAGCCTACAATTGACTGAATAAGCAACACCCCAAGAGCAAAGAAAAACAAACTGAAAAAAGGAAATCGCGCGGCGCGCAAGCGCGCCGCGCGCTATTCAAATCACCAGAATTCAGAGTCCAAAGGCTAGTGGGAAAGTGTCAGAAGATGAGTGACAGGACCAGGTTGGTCAGGTCTGGAGCCTGAGTCCGCCTGGTGCCCGGAACTGCTGGCCGGCTCGATCCGGATTGTGGGTGGGGTGGGGTGGGAGTTCGCCTTAAAGTCCCAGACAACCAACCTGGGGTCCAAGGAGGAGAAACGGTGGGGATGCGTGGAGATTCGGAAAGGTCGGGCCTGCAGCCTCAGTCCGCCTGGTGCCCGGAACTGCTGGCCGGCTCGATCCGGATTGTGGGTGGGGTGGGGTGGGAGTTCGCCTTAAAGTCCCAGACAACCAACCTGGGGTCCAAGGAGGAGAAACGGTGGGGATGCGTGGAGATTCGGAAAGGTCGGGCCTGCAGCCTCAGTCCGCCTGGTGCCCGGAACTGCTGGCCGGCTCGATCCGGATTGTGGGTGGGGTGGGGTGGGAGTTCGCCTTAAAGTCCCAGACAACCAACCTGGGGTCCAAGGAGGAGAAACGGTGGGGATGCGTGGAGATTCGGAAAGGTCGGGCCTGCAGCCTCAGTCCGCCTAGTGCCCGGAACTCACCAAATGAGCTTTTGAGGGACCAGCAGTTAGCGTAATGGCTATGTCGCTGGACTCCCACGTAGTCGACCGCGGTTCGCGTCCTGGACCCAGTGGCTTAAAACTCACGCCGGGCATGTGTGCATGCGTGCCCAAAATCCCAAGAGGAGAATGGAGGAGAAGAGATTGCGGCGTGGCCATCCCCCCGGGGGGTGATTTCTCGCTTTCTATCTCTCTGTCTCTCTCTGGCGAGCGCACGCGCCCTATGGCAAAAACCTCTCCAAAAAAAAAAAAAAATGAGCTTTTGAGTGATTCTGTATCCTTTCTTCTTTTATTACCTGAATTTCTTATAAAGTTTATATCTTTTTTATAAAACTAAGAAAGTTCATTGTCCTGTAAAAGGAAAAATAAGACTAGGAGGAAAATACAATAAAAAAGAGAAAAATTAGTATGACTATAATGAGTTTCCATTATAATGCACTCAGTATGCCTGTCGGTGACTCAAAGAAAATGTAATAATGATGTTTCTATTTTTACATCTGATTTCACAGCAGGACGTACGCGCTGAGACAGTCATGCAAGTCATTCAGGGGCATCCCTGTCTTCCTCTTATTCAGTCATAGAAATCAGGGCTGGAGAAGACCCTCTGAGGAGTTTCCAGTGCTGTGTTTGGTACATCCTCCTGGGTTCTCTTAGTTAAGCGTCGCCTGTTTCCCATTACAGGAACCAGTGACTCTCTTGTACCTACAGGGTAACGGATGCACTAAGAGGTGAGGAAAGGCCATCAGCTTCTCATTTTTGAGTTTTCATGGAGTCTCACCTGAAGCCCTTCAGTCAGGCCATGGTTCCCTGGTTTCTGAGTACCAGTGATGCTGTAAGTTATATTAACGTTTGTTTTTTCGTATGTTTTGGTTATTGCCATAGGGTACCTGCACTCTGCAGAGAGAACCAGAAGAGGGAAAATGAGAAATCACCCACAGAGGGAATGGCCATGCCACAATCCCTTCTCCTTCATTCTCCTCTCAGGATTTTGGACACGCCCGCACTCATGCCCAGTGTGATTTTCAAGCCACTGAGTCTGGGACTTGAACCATGGTCACCCACATGAGTCTTAACCACTACGCCACCTGCTAAACTCTTAATATTTATTTTTAACAAAAGAAGAAAATCTCTGAGAGCCACATCACTGTATTCGAATATCCCTGGTCAACCTGCCTTGCTATCCCTATGTAGAAGCTTGTGAAAGTATAAATAGGCCTTCAGGGGAGAATCAAACAGATGCTAAGTCTAGGGGAGAAATTAGCAATCTAACCAAGGCAAAATTTACACAAAATAAATGAATTCATTATTTATGTAGTTAGATGAGTTTTGACACATTTATGACTTGTACAGCCACCCCTAAAATCAAGGTTAGAAAACATTTCCATTACCCTAAAATCTCCGTGTGCCCCTCCGTAGTCAACAACTCCCCACCCACCCTCACCCCTACTCGGCATCCGGCAGCCGCGCAGGCACGCTCTGTCAGTAGGTACTCGTCTGCTTTTCCTGGCTTTCCGTCGATGGAGTCATAGGTATAGACTTTTCTGTGTCTGGCTTCTTTCAAGGAGCAGGATGTTTTGAACTTGACCACTCTGTGACATGTATCCGAATGCTGCTCCTTTGAACTACTGAGCAGTACTCTGAGGAGCAGGCCTCATTCGCCACCTGTGGGGACACTGGGCTGTTTGCAGTTGGAGACTACTTCAGGTAAACTGCCAGGTGTGCCTGAGCACACGTCTCTGTGTGACTGATGCTCTCCTTCCTCTTGGGCAAATAACTCAGAGCGGAAGTCCTAAGTTAAGTGGGAAGTGCATGTTTAACTTTATGAGAAACCGCCGGAAATTTTCCAAAAGTATGGCTTAGCATCTGCAGTAAAGTCAGTCCACATCCACTTCACATCCGCACCAGAATACACCAGAATGCATGAGAACTCGAGTTCCTGCACACCCGTGATATCGCTAGTCTTTTTAACTTGAGCCATTCCAATCTGTGTATAGTAGAACATTTCATGGTTTAAATTGGCAACAGGGGAGTAAGCTTTAACAAGGAGCAAGATATTTGCATAATCATAAAGCGTCTCCCTACAGATTTCTTATTAGGAGGAATAAAAAAGGAAAGTTACCATCTGAGGGCCAAAGCCTCACGACCAGTGGGAAGGACGAGGGGACCAGAGGATGACGACCAGTGGGAAGGAGGAGGGGACCATAGAATGGCGACCAGTGGGAAGGACAGGGGTACCAGAGAATGGCGACCAATGGGAAAGACAGGGGGACCAGAGGATGACGACCAGTGGGAAGGAGGAGGGGACCAGAGGATGGCGACCAGTGGGAAGGACGGGGGGGACCAGAGGATGGCGACCAGTGGAAGGATGAGGGGACCAGAGAATGATGACCAGTGGGAAGGACGGGGGAACCAGAGAATGATGACCAGTGGGAAGGACGGGGGGGACCAGAGAATGGCGAGCCTCAGCTTTCAATCTCAATGTGGCCTGCTATGCACCTCCAGCTCTCCAAAGCCTCTCCAGCCCCACCCACTAGACTTACTATTTTGCCTGCTCCTCTCCAACAAACTAATTCCTCTGGACCACCAAGAGCTGGCAAAACCTCTCTGGCCATACCTCTCCTGCTACCACCTGCGCTCCCAGGACTCTCGTCCTTAGCCTCCAGTCTCCTGGTCCACACTCCCTCTTAACTACTGACACTCTCTCCACTCGCAACGTGAAGTCCCTGCTCCACACTCCCTCTTAACTACTTACACTTGCTCCATTCACCATGTGAAGTCCCTGCTCCACACTCCCTCTTAACTACTGACACTCTCTCCACTCACCACGTGAAGTCCCTGCTCCACACTCCCTCTTAACTACTGACACTCTCTCCACTCACCACGTGAAGTCTCTGGTCCACACTCCCTCTTAACTACTTACACTCTCTCCACTCTAGACGTGAAGTCTCTGGTCCACACTCCCTCTTAACTACTTACACTCTCTCCACTCGCGATGTGAAGTCCCTGGTCCACACTCCCTCTTAACTACTGACACTCTCTCCACTCGAGACGTGAAGTCTCTGGTCCACACTCCCTCTTAACTACTTACACTCTCTCCACTCGCGATGTGAAGTCCCTGGTCCACACTCCCTCTTAACTACTGACACTCTCTCCACTCGCGATGTGAAGTCTCTGGACCACACTCCCTCTTAACTACTGACACTCTCTCCACTCACCACGTGAAGTCCCTGCTCCACACTCCCTCTTAACTACTGACACTCTCTCCACTCTCCACGTGAAGTCCCTGCTCCACACTCCCTCTTAACTACTGACACTCTCTCCACTCGCGATGTGAAGTCCCTGGTCCACACTCCCTCTTAACTACTGACACTCTCTCCACTCGCGATGTGAAGTCTCTGGTCCACACTCCCTCTTAACTACTGACACTCTCTCCACTGGAGACGTGAAGTCCCTGCTCCACACTCCCTCTTAACTACTGACACTCTCTCCACTCGAGACGTGAAGTCTCTGGTCCACACTCCCTCTTAACTACTGACACTCTCTCCACTCGAGACGTGAAGTCTCTGGTCCACACTCCCTCTTAACTACTTATACTCTCTCCACTCGCGATGTGAAGTCCCTGGTCCACACTCCCTCTTAACTACTGACACTCTCTCCACTCGCGATGTGAAGTCTCTGGTCCACACTCCCTCTTAACTACTGACACTCTCTCCACTGGAGACGTGAAGTCCCTGCTCCACACTCCCTCTTAACTACTTACACTCTCTCCACTCGCGATGTGAAGTCCCTGCTCCACACTCCCTCTTAACTACTGACACTCTCTCCACTCGCGATGTGAAGTCTCTGGTCCACACTCCCTCTTAACTACTTACACTCTCTCCACTCGCGATGTGAAGTCCCTGGTCCACACTCCCTCTTAACTACTGACACTCTCTCCACTCGCGATGTGAAGTCTCTGGTCCACACTCCCTCTTAACTACTGACACTCTCTCCACTGGAGACGTGAAGTCCCTGCTCCACACTCCCTCTTAACTACTGACACTCTCTCCACTCGAGACGTGAAGTCTCTGGTCCACACTCCCTCTTAACTACTGACACTCTCTCCACTCGAGACGTGAAGTCTCTGGTCCACACTCCCTCTTAACTACTTATACTCTCTCCACTCGCGATGTGAAGTCCCTGCTCCACACTCCCTCTTAACTACTTACACTCTCTCCACTCGCGATGTGAAGTCCCTGCTCCACACTCCCTCTTAACTACTGACACTCTCTCCACTCGCGATGTGAAGTCTCTGGTCCACACTCCCTCTTAACTACTTACACTCTCTCCACTCGCGATGTGAAGTCCCTGGTCCACACTCCCTCTTAACTACTGACACTCTCTCCACTCACCACGTGAAGTCTCTGGTCCACACTCCCTCTTAACTACTGACACTCTCTCCACTGGAGACGTGAAGTCCCTGCTCCACACTCCCTCTTAATTACTTACACTCTCTCCACTCGCGATGTGAAGTCCCTGCTCCACACTCCCTCTTAACTACTGACACTCTCTCCACTCGCGATGTGAAGTCTCTGGTCCACACTCCCTCTTAACTACTTACACTCTCTCCACTCGCGATGTGAAGTCCCTGGTCCACACTCCCTCTTAACTACTGACACTCTCTCCACTCGCGATGTGAAGTCTCTGGTCCACACTCCCTCTTAACTACTGACACTCTCTCCACTGGAGACGTGAAGTCCCTGCTCCACACTCCCTCTTAACTACTGACACTCTCTCCACTCGAGACGTGAAGTCTCTGGTCCACACTCCCTCTTAACTACTGACACTCTCTCCACTCGAGACGTGAAGTCTCTGGTCCACACTCCCTCTTAACTACTTATACTCTCTCCACTCGCGATGTGAAGTCCCTGGTCCACACTCCCTCTTAACTACTGACACTCTCTCCACTCGCGATGTGAAGTCTCTGGTCCACACTCCCTCTTAACTACTGACACTCTCTCCACTCACCACGTGAAGTCCCTGCTCCACACTCCCTCTTAACTACTGACACTCTCTCCACTCGCGATGTGAAGTCTCTGGTCCACACTCCCTCTTAACTACTGACACTCTCTCCACTCACCACGTGAAGTCCCTGCTCCACACTCCCTCTTAACTACTGACACTCTCTCCACTCGCGATGTGAAGTCCCTGGTCCACACTCCCTCTTAACTACTGACACTCTCTCCACTCGCGATGTGAAGTCTCTGGTCCACACTCCCTCTTAACTACTGACACTCTCTCCACTGGAGACGTGAAGTCCCTGGTCCACACTCCCTCTTAACTACTTACACTCTCTCCACTCGCGATGTGAAGTCCCTGTTCCACACTCCCTCTTAACTACTGACACTCTCTCCACTCGCGATGTGAAGTCTCTGGTCCACACTCCCTCTTAACTACTGACACTCTCTCCACTCGAGACGTGAAGTCTCTGGTCCACACTCCCTCTTAACTACTGACACTCTCTCCACTGGAGACGTGAAGTCTCTGGTCCACACTCCCTCTTAACTACTTATACTCTCTCCACTCGCGATGTGAAGTCCCTGGTCCACACTCCCTCTTAACTACTGACACTCTCTCCACTCGCGACATGAAGTCCCTGCTCCACACTCCCTCTTAACTACTGACACTCTCTCCACTCGCCATGTGAAGTCCCTGCTCCACACTCCCTCTTAACTACTGACACTCTCTCCACTCGCCACGTGAAGTCCCTGCTCCACACTCCCTCTTAACTACTTACACTCTCTCCACTCACAACGTGATCACTCATGTCTCCCCCTCGCTTTGGGAAGTAATAAATCTTCTGTTAGTCACTTACAAAATTTATCATTTTTCTCATTGTTCTCTCACACCTACCTACTCCTCTTAATAGTCGCATTGCTCTCCTCAGAAGTATCTTTCAGCCAAGACAGTTTCAGAAGAAGGTGCCAAATAATCACTTTTGATTTGATTCTAAGGTGAGCACAATGAACCATTTTTTAATCACAAATATGGAAAGCTGGAAAAATCACCTTCCTTCAACTTCCAGTCATGTCATTTCCTATTAAACTAGAAAGTCTAACCAGGCACAAACACTAAATTCGATTAATTCTTAGAAGTTTTGACACCAGCTTCCAAAAGTCATATTGAGATATAACCAGTTCAAACCTCTCAGTTTTAATGCCACAAGACATTTAAAACAGATGTTCTATCTGCTGCCCCTTAGGTCAGGTCTCTGGCCTATTTGTTTTTTCGTTTCCTTTCATAAGCTGAGATCTGCATCTTTGTAGACGCTGTGGTCCAGATTTGTTTATTCAGCTGAAATCTCGTGTTATCATTTTCTCAGAGTTTTAATCTGGGTTAGAATCTGCTGTAAAGTCAGTCCACATCCATGACGAACCACTGACCTGGCCATGTGGCTGTGTTCTCCTGAACGACAAGCCCTGGGAAGCATCTCACAGAGGTTCTGGGCCTCTCGAAGGCCACCAGTGGGGCCACACATCCGCTTCCCTCAGCAACAGGATACATTTGAAATGAAAATGTTTAAGCTAGGCAACAAAGACCTAAGACAGGCATTCCCAGCGGCCTACCCCTTCTAGCTTGTGTATAATGACACGGGTAACAGAGGCAGGTCCTAAGAAAATCTCGATTACGCAATGTCCATATAATTACATGAGACGCTATTGAAGATGTTTCTTGTATTATTTTAATTCCATTAAAAAATATCAATTAATGTGAACTTCTGTGATTTTTCTTTTTTTTTTTCTTTTGGAGAGGTTTTTGCCATAGTGTGCTTGCGCGCCCCAGACAGACAGAGACAGACAGAGGGACAGAAAGCAAGGAATCACCCCCCAGGGGGATGGCCACGCCGCAATCCCTTCTCCTCCATTCTTCTCTCAGGATCCTGGGTACACACGCACACGCACCCGGCGTGAGTTTCAAGCCACCGGGTCTGGGACACGAACCGCGGTCGACTACATGGGAGTCCAGCGACATAGCCATTACGCTAACTGCTGGTCCCTCTTTTAACAGTATTTCTCAGCTTCGGGCTGCCGTCGTAGTAGCTCAGTGAACCTTCACAACAGTAGTATTCCACGGCTGCTAACACTGCCTCTGTGTCCTAGATAAGGGAATCGAAGCTCATCAAGACTAACTCAGCGGGCCTGTGCCACACAGCTCATCCAGGGCAGGGCGAGGACTCCAAGCCCGAGTGGACCCGCCTCGTCTCTGTGCTCTCTCCTCTGTCCTGTACAGCCTCTCCTTTCCTATGTCAGCATCTGTTCAGTGTCTTCATAGTCAATCGAGTTGATTTGTTAGCGCCTACCTGCCAAGAACCATTCTACTTAAAAGTATCTCAAACTGCTCTCTCTTCCATAATATTTTTGAAATAAATTGCCACCCAGTCTGTAAATGAGCTAAGTAGCACTTTTAGGATTGAAAAGCACACATCTGCAGACTCTGCTGACTCACACTCATTCCCAGTTTGAAAGTGCTGCCTCTCCTGTGTTTTACTGATAGCTGTTTTACAAGATCTTCATTACTTCATAATTGTGCAGCCTTCTACATTAAGTTTTCCTCGTGAAGACAGATGGCCCGCATGCTTGTAAAGTTGGAATAATAAAAAGAAATGAGAATGCTGTACCAGAGCATCTTCCACCCCCGGGACCAATAAATCACTTAATTAAACGTTCCCTTTCTGGATCGTTGTCAGACCACGCCACCTCCTTGAGCCAAACTCATAAAATTCTGTAGAGTAGCAGACGCTAAGGACAAATGCAGAATGTCAGTCCATTGTACTCGCTGGGAGCTGTGTCTACAACAGAGATGGCCTGTACCACCATTCCCCAAAGGCCACCATTTACAACGGCATGGGCTTCCTGGGCGGGCGCCCACCGTCCTTAAAGCTGGAGCAACTCCCAGATGGATGGAGGAGAGGGATGGAACAGAAACTTGACTTTATCTCGCTGAGGGCTAAGTATGTTTGTATTTCTAGAAGTATCCCGGAGGGGACCAGCAGTTGGCATAATGACTATATTGCTGGACTCCCATGTAGTTGCCCACGGTTCAAGTCCCGGCCCCGGTGGTTTAAATTCACACCGGGTGCGTGTGTGTGCGCCCAGGATCCCGAGAGGAGAATGGAGGAGAAGGGATTGCGGCATGGCCATCCCCCCTGGAGGGGTGAATACTCACTTTCTGTCTCTGTCTTTCCAGTGAATGCACGTGTCCAATAGCAAAAACTTCTCAAAAAAAAAAAAAGAAAGAAAAAGAAATACCCCGAAGGTTTACTCTGGGATGTGGTTACATCTCTCAGCAACATTTTGATCCTTTTGAACCCTACATTTAGGGGAAATCAGAGCCACACATGACCTAAGGCTTAGTTTGCCCTACTACAGGGGCAAGTCCTTCTGCATACTGGACCCAAAGCCCATGAGCCCTGGCCTCCCAGTGTGGCTGCTGGAAACAGGCCTCCCTTCCCACTGTGAGCTCTGGGCTCGCTCCCTCTGCTCCTGCAAGGTGGTCCCTCCCCACACGCATGCCGGTGAGCTTTCTGCTGGGTACTCAGCCATAGCTTCTGGAGAGCTTCAGAGGTGTTCTCTGCGCAGTGCAGCTTCAGAGACATCCTGGCCCGGCACTCCCCTTTCCCAGGCCCTTCCCTGGGAATGCACGACCCCTCCTACCCCCCACCCCCATTTGGTTCCAACTCCAGCCCCAGTGGTTTGTCAGCTAATTCAGCAACCAACACAGCTCTTCCTAGAAAGGAATTTTTGCTTAGCATAAGACAAGATTTGTGGTAAGACAAAACCCTGACACAAATCCTATTCGTGCTTCTCTTCATGGTCCTCGCCAATAGCCTGCCTACTGATGAGAGTGAGAAAAAGAAATACCTCCCCCACACATCAAAACTCTATAAATGTCAAAGTTTCACAAAAACTAATTCTTACCTCTGTTCCTGTCAAACACCTAACAGTATTACTTTGTTGTAACAGTCCCTAGTAAACATCTGGGTAGTAAGCACATCTTTTTTTCCCCCCTAGCCTGGATTTGTAAGAATCAAGAAAATTTAAAGAAAAGTGTTTTAAAATTTTTTTCTAGACATTTTCATCCATACCTATTAAGTTTCCAGGAGTTTCTAAAAGTTCTCCAAATATGCCTGGAGGATTTATGGAACTAACAGACTCTTGGAATTATTCCCTGGATTCAATTCTACATCTAGCGTGTAAGTACCTGGAAAGGCGAGTTATCAGTCAACAGTTCAGAAGCTAGGAATCCACACGCGACAAGGTTTCGGCCTTCTCGGTTGTCTGACAGCCACTTCCCTCCAGGCCCGACATGTGCTCATTCTCTGTAGGAATTCAGTGACATTGGCTGGAACGCCATCACGTCTACAGACATCAGAGAATCTGAACCCGAGCGGCCATCCTTGCCGCCGAGAAGCGTCCGGGGTAGGGTGTGTGGACAGCCGAGGAGTGGCCGGGGCTAAGGGAAGCACCACCAGGTGGAGCCGCAGCAGCCGGCGAGCACGCTGGAGTGTCTCCAAGCCATCTCGGGTCTGTTTTCCACAGAGGCTAAGAGGGCTTTTATTAAGAGAATTCTTCTATTTAACTTCATTATTATTATTTTCTAGTTTGATCAGACAGAGAGAGAGAGGGAAAGTGAGAAAGCAAGCCACCAGGTTCAGGACTTGAGCCGAGGTCAGCCCTGTGGGAGTCCAGAGCCTTTAACCACCACGCCACCTGCTGGCCCCAAGAGGGTTTTATGACCAGGTCACTTAGAATCCAGCTTGGATTTGTGGAACTTTTTTTTCAGTTGTACTGATTTTTTTCATGAGAGTTAGAGACGAGAGAGATGGGACAAACCTCTTCAACAGTGTCTCACCCCTGCACCCAAGCCCCCCTGGGAAGTCAGGGTCACGGGCTTGTGCCTGGCGTGTGCAGGTCAACGGGAAATTGAACCGCGACCTTCCACAAGGATCCAGTGTAGCTTGAGTGGCAAGCTGCCACTGCCACATCAACTTCAAAACACCTCACTCAGAAATAACCACAGAAGGGAGCCCTCTGCTGCTTTAAAGCCCATAGGTGGGTTGCAAATAGTTCTCTGTTCTCCGCGAAGTGCAAGATGAGAAGCAGTAGAACGTACAGGGAGAAAAAGAACAGGCTGAGGAGAAAGAAACGGAGAGGGAGGGAAAGCCGACGGGTGTAAGAGGATGTCGAGCTCAGGAGAGGGGCGTCGGCAGGCGCGAGTCCATCACACACCCAGGCGCCTGAATTCTGCACCAGACCTGACCTAACGGGCCAGCCCGCGCCTCCCGGACTTACCCGGAGTACCAGGAGACAAGCACTGGAAGAAAGCGCAGCACCTGATGCCTGGGGAGAGGCCAGGCAGCCCCACGCCCGCTGACAGTGGGGTGGGACGCAGCAGGGTCCACCTCTTCTGAGAGGGACCAGCCCTGTGCTCTGTGCTGGCTTTTCCAGGGGACAGTAGTCTCTGAGTCTCTCTCACCTCTAAAACGGGGAACTAGTCCTCTCTATCTCATCCAGATACAGTGGGAATTCCATGCAGAATTTCGGTTGGTTCTGTCTTGGTGGCCCTTCCTAGTGAGCGGTGTCTACATTCACAAGTAAACCGAGCCAGAACGGCGGTGAAACCAAGCAAAGGCGCAGGCTGCCGGGGCAGACTCCGGCAGGGCGAGCTTTCCTTAATCCCCTGTCTACGAAGCTGAGTCTGCTCTAACAGGGAAGACCTTCTCCACTGTACGCCTGTGTCCTGGGGTCTCCGAGATGGAAAGAATGAGTCAGCACCCCGGGAGGGAGGCCCAGCAGGAAGCCTGTGAATGTTTCTGACAGTCTCAAAAATGAAATGCCTCTGGCTTTTCGCGTGAGCGTTCCAGGAGCTGCTTCTCTAAACAAGGACACGGCAGTCTTCACGGCTGGCAGCTTTCAGAGCGGAATACTGTGCAAAGCCTATTCTATCCCAGCAGAGAACCAACGTCTGGGACAGACCGCGGGAGCAGAGGGGAGCTGCGGCTGTGCTTGCTCGCCCCAAGTAAAGGGCCCTGGCGGAGACGAAAGGTATTTTCCCTCTGCAGTGCGGAGCAGCCATCTGTCAGCCTGCACAGCACGGGAATCCTCCACGAGAGCCCTCCTGCCAGTTCCCTGGAAACGCTCCCCAGACGAGCCCGCCCACGCGGCCACGCGCCCTCCCAGCCTGCCTCGTGGTGTTTTTCCTTTTGATTGCTCCGCAGAGCCAGGGAGAGAACAGCCCGTGGTTGAAAACGAGCAGGAAAGCCCACATCCAACAGTCAGCAGGATTTACTGCTACTATTATTGTAGCCCTAGAACCGCACAGACGGCTAAGGAGGAGACTGAGCGGATAAGGGCAGAAGAGAGCACGGGAGGGAGAAGCTAGAAGGTGTCTGACTCCGGGCTTAGCAGAAGCCCTGCAGAGCTCACTGAGAAACGCCATCTGATAGCAACAGGGCCCCTGCAGCCAACCATCGCTGCCCCAAGGCCGCCTGCTCTCCTGAGGGCCGGTTTCTCTGACCCCAGCAGAGTGTCAGCCCCCTGCAGAAAGGCCCTTCCCCTCCCTCTAGCCTCAGAACATGGAGGGAAGAGCCAGGCCCAGAGCGATGCAGGCCAGCTCCCAGGGGGAGGAACGAGAACTCTGTCCATGCTGGGCGGCCAAGGCTCAGTTAGCAGCCCCTGGAGGCAGAGGTAGGCACAGCACAGGCTTTCTTGGAAATGCTACTATACCCTACAAAACACCTAGAAGCTTCTTTCTGCCTAAGCTTTAGGGATCCAGAAATCGCTCACTGCACCCACGTGTAAAGCACCACCCCCTTCACGCCTGCCTTCCCGGTTAGTGCGGCTCTCCCTGACCAGGCCTGTGCTTTGGGGAATGGCTGAGAGCTTTCTGGACGAATTAGGCAAGCCCCAGGTGTGCCTCCACAGACCCATCTGCCATAACCAGCTTCTGCCTCCCCGGCTGAGGGTACTTCTCTCTAGCTTGACGCCGGTCCAACCAGGGAGACATTGGAGGGTTCCCGGCCCACCATTAGAAGTCGGCAGGCACTGCGAGCACTTTCTTCCTTAACCTCGCTGCAAATGCTCTGACATCCCAGAGAGGTGAGAAGCCCTGTTCTGGGCTCCACGGAGGAGCGACTGCAGGGCAGCAGTACCACCGTCCTCCAGCCTCCGGAACTGCGGGAGGAGCGGGAAGACAGCCCCGTGATCCCAGGCCTCTTACTGAGGGCTTTTCTCACGTCTCCTCGACAGCAGAGAGAATTGTCCTGTGGTCACTTGGTAATTGTCACACAAAGCGAGAGGAGTTTTACTCATCCTCTGCTGAATCTAATCAACGCAAACAGCCAGCCTGGGTACCGGGTAATAAACCGACAAGAGAGATTTGTAGCCCTTTGGTTTGGGGCAATTTCAGTTATCTAGAAAGGCTGCGGTCGCTGAGTAACGGGAAACCTGCACTTAGATTGGATTCTGTGTAGACAGCCTTTCATGCTACTGAAGGAGCGTGCTCTGCGGAAAGAACAGAATTCCTTTCTACGTTTTTATACGAAAACCATAATTTCGTCCATCACTGCAAGCACAGTGTGTATTTGTGTGAGTGCTCAAGCCGATCCCCGTAGTCTCTCTGGTATACGACATGCTAACCCACTGTCCACTCAAAACTGAAAGTCTTGGAGTTGAGAAGTCTAAAGAATGGTGATTTGGTCTCAGTGTCGGCCAGACTGAAAAGGTCCCACCCAAGTGGAACTCGCTGTTCCATAAAGCTACAAGTCAGAGGTATTTCTCCAAATCTGTGGAGAAACTGAATCAGTCACTAGCTTCCTGGGACACACACACACACACACACACAAAAAAAAAAAGCAAGTGGCAAGCAGGGGAGAAATGTTTTTCCCAAAATGCTTAACTAATAGGAGGAGGTGCAGATGAAACCTCAGCAAGACATTGAGAACAAAATTGCTAGTGGAGTGAACTATCTAGTGTGATCAAAACGAGTCGATTATTGCACGTACTCCCACATTTCCTGTTCTGGCATGAAAAGAAGTAGGATTTTCCGAAATTCGACGAGCCTCATTCACGTTTTCATCATTCAAGTGACCCATATGTTCCAAGGGAGGGACGTAGGCTCCCGCAGATGGGGAACAAGGGCCGGGGTGGGGATCCGCAGATCACTTGGCCCAAACCCACTTTAAAAATAAGAAAACGGCCCAGAGAGGGGAGGAGACTCAACACAAACCCCCAGAGCAGGTAATACAGAGCCCAGGATGGAGACGCTGTCTCCGGGGCCAGCAGCCTCGCCAGCCCCCACAGCCCCGCAGTCCCACCGCAGGCTCCCTCGGTGGTGCCCTGCCGCCTTCTGGTGCCCACTCGGCCACCCTGCTCAGGCTGAAGGACCAGGAGAGGGCGGGGGACGCCCGCCCTTGTCTACATGACCACCCTCCGAGGCCTCTCAGGCCTCCCTGGCACAGCTCCTGCCATTTCCCCTGCTCTGAGCACCAGGACTTACCATTCTCTTCCACGCTCAGCTGTATGTGCGACGCGCTACCTCTCTGGTCCTGCGGCGGCCGTCCCCCCAAATAACCATGACCGCGACCTCCGACCTCCGACCCCACCTTCCTACTCACCTCACTTTGGTCCTGCCTTCCCCTCTAGGTCAGACACTCCTTGGAAGTAGAAAATGTCTTGTCTCTGTGTCCTAATACCTAACACAGCATCCAGCCCACAGTGCCCGATCAGCAAAAAGAGTAGTGCCACTTAGTCCTGCCTCTCTCCCCTCTCTCTCTCTCTCTCTCTCTCTCTCTCTCTCCCCCCCCCCCTCTCTCTCTCTCTCTCTCTCTCTCTCTCTCCCTCTCGCTGGCATATGTATTATCTATCCCAGTCCACAAGCAGATTCTCAGCTCCTTGAATTCTTTCTTCTCTATTCCGCAATTAGGCTGTCTGAAGTGGAGACAGTGCAAAGTCAGAGAGAACTGTCAGGTGTACTTATTTTTTTTTTAACTTTTTTAAAAGTGAAAAAAACAGGGGCAAGAGGTGGCATCGTGATTAAGGCTCTGGACTCCCACATGGTCAACTGCAGTTCACGTCCCAGACTTGGTAGTTTGCTGTCTCGCTTTCCCTCTCCCTCTCTCTCTGTCTCTGGTGAGCACACATACTCTTTAGCAAATTTAAAAATAATAATAATGATAAATAAAATTAAATAATTCTTTGAAAAATTATTTACATTTTTCTTAACTTTTTTACATTTTTTAAATTTTCATTTTATCACTGTATATCTTTTTTTTTTCTTTTTTATTTATTTTTTTGGAGAGGTTTTTGCTATAGGGCGCATGCGTTCACCAGAGAGACAGAAAGAGACAGAGAGATAGAAAGCAAGAAATCACCCCCCAGGGGGGATGGCCATGCCTCAATCCCCTCTCCTCCATTCTCCTCTCAGGATCCTGGGCACACATGCACACGCGCCCAGTGTGAATTTAAGCCACCGGGTCGAGGACTCGAACCGCTGTTGACTACATGGGAGTCAAGCGACATAGCCATTATGCTAACTACTGGTCCCTCACTGTATATCTCCATAGTGTACAACATGGTTTTTCCAGCATGAATACAGTGCATATTAGTCAAGTCTAAAATATTACCATGTACATTATCATCAACAAGTAACTTTTCATTTTTATGTCTCTTAAATGCTTTTTCCTTTGGCCCTCCTCCCCTGCCCCCAGACCAGCTGCTTAATGTCTTTGCGCCTCAGCTTCTTCCCCTGTACGACAGAAGATGCAGTGCCCAGCTCACTGGTGGGGCTCTGAAAGGAGATGACACATAACGCACCTAGGAAAGGGTCTACCACAGAAAAGCCCAATACGGGATAGCAAATTCGTGTGTTGTTTATTTCCTGACTCTTTTAAACCAAAATAGTCTATAGGAAAATAACATCATGGGCAAATCATTATTATTTTTTAAGAGAGATTTTTGCTATAGGGCGTATACACTTGTTGGAGAGTCAGAGACAGAGAGACAGAAAGTGAGAAATCACTCCCCGGGGTATGGGGAGTGGCCATGCTGTAATCCCTTCTCCTCCAGTCTTCTCTTGGAATTCTGCGCATGCATGTACATGTGCCTGGTGTGAGTTTCGAGCCACCAGGTCTGGGACTAGAACCACGGTCGGCCATGTGGGAATCCAGTGACATAACCACTATGCCATCTATTCCCACACTGCCCACAGTCGCTCTGAGTGCTGTTATACCGTCCAGTCTCTCAGCGTCGGCTCAGAGTGCGGACACTCAGGACGTACAATGCCTCTTTCACACTAAATTGCTTGGCATAGCATTACGTCTTCCTTATCTGTCCACTCTGTACCAGACATCAGGGGCTCACTGTGTTTCACGGCCGAGTGGTAGCCCGTAGTGTACCCGTGCCACACTTCAACACCTCTGATTCTCTGTGGGGGTCTGGGTGTCCCTGATGCCTCCGTCTGAGTCTGCCCACTCTGCTCGCCCAGCGTGCGCAGTAACGGGGAAGTGTTCTCGGCCCTGACGTCATGGTGCACTGGTGAACTTTGCCCACCGGCTGGCTCTGGAGAGGAGCCCAGGCCAGCTGCAGACCGGGCTGAGTCACTCAGGCCACCAGCTACCCTGAAGTGGCAGGGCTTCCCCAAGGGAGCTGGGAACTCCCTCTCGGTCCTGGGAGAGAAGGCAGCAGTCAGTGAAGGAAGAAGGCAGAACGGAAGATGGGCGTCAGTCACTTCCCCCTCCTTCTTCTCACCTATGGTGAATCTTCAGCGAAAGCAAATAGGCAATTTTCTGCAGGAGGAAGATTAGAAAATGGCCTGCTTTAGTGATATTTCAAGAGTAATTTGTCTTCAAATGCCACAAAATCTCATCTGGAATAAAAAAGTCAAACTCATAGAAGTGGAGAGTAGAGCAGGGCTTACCAGACATTGGTGGGGAGGAAGGAGGAGAGACCTCTGTGGCCGGTACGTCCCAAGTTCTGGTCAGGAGGAGAACGCTGAGATCTGGTGTACAGCGTGGGGACTGCAGTTCATGCTAGCGATGGGAACATTCTAAAAGTGTCAGAATATCACATGTACCCCATAAATATATACAAGTAGGATTTGTCCATTAAAGAAGAACTTTTAGGGGCCAGCAGGTGACATAGTGGTTAAGGTACTGGACTCTTTCATGGTCAAGCATGGTTTGAGGCCTAGACATGGTGGCTTGAAAAATCACGCCAAACACATGAACATGTATGCCCAGAATCCCAGGAGGAGAATGGAGGAGCAGGGATTGCAGCATGGCTCATCCCCCTGAGGGAGATTTCTCACTTTCCCTCTCACGGCCTCTTTCTGTCTCTCTCTGGCAAGTGCACATGCTCTATGGCAAAAACCTTAAAGAAAAATAATAATTATAATAATTTTAAAAAGTAATTTATCTTCAAATTTACCCATGATTGGGACCAACAGATGGCATAGTGGTTATGTCACTGGATTCCCACATGGCCGACCGTGGTTCTAGTCCCAGACCTGGTGGCTCGAAACTCACACCAGGCACATGTACATGCCTGCGCAGAATCCCAAGAGAAGACCGGAGGAGAAGGGATTACAGCATGGCCACTCCCCATACCCCGGGGAGTGATTTCTCACTTTCTGTCTCTCTGTCTCTGACTCTCCAACAAGTGTACACGCCCTATAGCAAAAATCTCTCTTAAAAAATAATAATGATTTGCCCATGATGTTATTTTCCTATAGACTATTTTGGTTTAAAAGAGTCAGGAAATAAACAACACACGAATTTGCTATCCCGTATTGGGCTTTTCTGTGGTAGACCCTTTCCTAGGTGCGTTATGTGTCATCTCCTTTCAGAGCCCCACCAGTGAGCTGGGCACTGCGTCTTCTGTCGTACAGGGGAAGAAGCTGAGGCGCAAAGACATTAAGCAGCTGGTCTGAGGTCACAGCTAGCAAGGGTAGAGGAGGAACTTCAACTGTCTTTCTCACATCATAAAGAAAACACGCTTTAGGCAGAAATGCAGGCCTGGAGCTGGAACCTGGGGATAGCCATGGGCCCCTCCAGGGGGAAAGATCAACCAGCCCCAAGCAGAACTGAAGAGGCAGCTGTCCAAACGCAGGCAGGTGTCACCAGGGGTGGCCACGGAGGCACCAGGGGGTGGGGGCTGGGGTCAACCAAGGGCTGGTCCAGAAGCCGGCGCCCAGTGCACGTGCCAACAGTCCTCATCAGGGCAGAGGTGGGGAAACTCCACCAGCCTATTCAGCTTGCCCAGAAGGAGAAGGCAGCCCCTCAAAGCCAGCCAGGACTGGTGAACCACAGCCCAACTGGCAACAGAAGGCAAAGCCCCTGGGATGTAGACATGGAGGACCTCGGGGGTGAGAGCTGAATGCTGACTCCTTCATCAGCGGACCCACAGCTAGAGCGAGAGGGCCCAGCGACTGACAGGAAGGACACTAGAGAAAGATCGCCCCTTTTTCACTGTCCCAGGCTCTTCTCCCGTAGTGGCCTCCTGGCCTTCCCTGGAGAGTGATGTGAAGGGGACCGAGGTCCAGAAGAAAGATTGGAGATGTGCCTCTGCAGGTCAGTTCCATCGATAATAAAGCCCTAAAACTCAGAGGGAAAAAATAAGCTTCACTACTGTACTATAACTCTTGCAATTTCCTTTAAATTAAATGTCCCACATTAAAACTTTTAAATGAAGACTTCATAGCAAACAGTAAATAATAGTTTTCAAAGCTAATATTAGGAGGGAACCAGCAGTTAGCGTAATGGCTATGTCGCTGGACTCCCACGTAGTCGACCGCAGTTCGCATCCTGGACCCGGTGGCTTAAAACTCACGCTGGGCGCGTGTGCGTTCATGCCCAAGATCCCGAGAGGAGAATGGAGGAGAAGGGATTGCGGTGTGGCCATCCCCCCGGGGGGTGATTTCTCGCTTTCTGTCTCTAATGTCTCTCTCTGTCTGTCTGGTGAGTGCACGCGCCCTATAGCGAAAATCTCTCCAAAAAACAAAAAGCTAATATTAGGAGAGAGAAATAAGAAGGTAAAATATTTTTAGTAGTGGAATGTGGAATAACCTAGAAAAGAAGAAAACAATTATTTAAAAATAGAAGTATAGGGAACCAGCAGTTAGCATAATGGCTATGTCACTGGACTCCCACGTAGTCAACCGCGGTTCGAGTCCCAGACCTGGTGGCTTAAAACTCACACTGGGCGCGTGTGCGTGCGTGCCCAAGATCCCGAGAGGAGAATGGAGGAGAAGGGATTGCGGCGTGACCATCCCCCCTGGGGGGTGATTTCTTGCTTTCTGTCTCTATGTCTCTCTCTGTCTGTCTGGCGAGCGCACGCGCCCTATAGCAAAAACCTCTCCAAAAAAAAAATAGAAGTATAAAAGTCATTCCCTTCCTTACTTCTTCACAGACAGCATGCTAACACCAAAGGGCAGAGCTGTTCCCTCTCAGGTAAGCAATATTTAAATTCCCCCTCTTTCATTTTCCCTTCATTTGCTAGCAGGTGCATGAACTCACTGGAAAGAAGCAGAGAGAAAGATGGAAAGTGGTAAAGTCCCCCCCATGAGAAATGGCCCAGACATTCCCTTCTCCATCCCCCATTTTGGGATTTGGGGAATGCACACACACGTGCCCAGAGTATTTTTCAAGCTTCTGGGCCTGGGACTTGAACCAATCAGCCATGTGGGATATAGTCACCTTAGCCACCACACCGTCAGATGGCCTTAAGTTATTTTTAAATTAGAAGTGAATTGCAAGCAGCAGGTAGCATGGTGGTTAAGGAGGCCGGATCCCACATAGCTAACCGGCGGCTCAGCCCCACAGCTGGCAGCTTGAAAAACACACCAGGCATGTCAGCATGCGTGCGCAAAATCCTGAGAGGAGACTGGAGAAGAGATGGTGGCATGGCCATTCCCCTGGGAGGTGAGTTCTCATTTTCTCTCTCTCTCTCTCCTCTCTTCTCTTCTCTCTCTCCTCTCTTCTCCTCTTCTCCCTCTCTCTCTCCCTCTCTCTCTCTCTCTCTCTCTCTCTCTCTCTCCTCTCTTCTCTTCTCTCTCTCCTCTCTTCTCCTCTTCTCTCTCTCCCTCTCTCTCTCTCTCCTCTCTCTCTCCCCTTTCCAGCAAGCACACTTGTCCTATACGAAAAAAAGAAAGTTAATCACAATGTATTTAGGTAGTGTCTCAGATATGGAATGCATAACCAATACCACATTTTAATCACTACAACTTTGAACTAAATCTAGCATTTATTGAGTGTATGGTATGGAAAAATATTAAGATAGAATTTTTAAGGACTGAAGAGCCAGTGGAAAGAAAACTCATTAAAATAAGATATCTAAGGGACCAGCAATTGGCATAATGGCTATGTTGCTGGACTCCCAGGTAGTCAACCATGGTTAGAGTCCTGAGCCTGGTGCCTTAAACTCACGCCGGGCGCGTGTGCGTGCGTGCCCAAGATCCAGAGACGACAATGGAGGAGAAGGGGTTGCGGTGTGGCCCTCCCCCCTGGGGGGTGATTTCTCACTTTCTATCTCTCTGTCTCTCTCTGTCTGTCCGACAAGCGCACGCGCCCTGTAGCAAAAACCTCTCAAAAAAATCATCATGACTTTCTAGACAACCTAATATATGAAAGACAAAATCAAAATGGATTCGCACAGGAAAGTTTAAGAGGCTGGCATGAGGCTCTCGGTTTCTGAAGGAAGACCTTCCCAAGATGTAGCCAAGGCGTAGGAAGGGCAGTGTTGCCTGTACTTACGGCTCAGACTCTCGAGGGACACCATTTAATTTCAAAGTCCAGCTGCTCCATAAATAACCTATCTTTGCTAAAATTTCTTCATCTATAAGATGCGAAAGGTAACCACATGTATCCCAGAGTGTGCCCGTGAGCTTTAACTACTCTATTTACAGCTCTTACAACAGTGCCTGGCACAGGGTAACCCTCAGTCAAGCTCGGTTTTAATAAAAGAAAGGAAAAACATCTCGATATTTCCTATGAATAATATATATAGGAAACACTGAAATCATTTGCTGAATGATTTGTCCCATTTCAATTTTTGAAAACAGATGTGTCTTGTGAATAATGAGAAATTGGGGTAGGAAAGAGCTATCGGGGCAGCCAACAGCAGGCTAAGGCGGTTGGATCCCTCACGGTCAACCACAATGTCGAGTCTCAGACCTGGAGGCTTGGAGAACACGCTGGGCACATGTGAGTATGTACCAAAAATTCCAGGAGATAAACACAGCAGACGGGATCACAGGATGGCCAATCCCTCAGTGATTATTTAAAAAAAAATAATCATTCCCCCGGGGAGGGTGATTTTTCCCTCTCTCTGTCTCTGTCTCTCTTGCTCTCGCTCTCTCTCTGGTGAGCTTGCATGCTCTATAGCAAAACTAAAGAGACAGAGAGATAAAAAACAAAAGAGGTAGTCAGGGTGGCTCTGCATTTCGCCCCTGAGAAATAGAACTACGGTAACAGAGTAGGGCAGAGTACGCCATGCAAGGAGGAAGCTGCAGTCTGGCCTCAGACACCCCGAGCTGAGCTGCCTCGGCACCAGCTCCCAGGGCACACCGCCCTTCAAGGCGCCTAGGCCCGGCGCCTGCCTGCCCCGCCTGGAAGCCCAGTGAGAGCCGGCCGAGCCCCCTCTCCCAGCAAACCCACCCGGTAGACGCACACGGCACAGCTCCTGCCACTATTAGATGCTCAAGTACGATTTGTGGACTAAATGAGTGAAGGAAGAGAAGGGATGGAAAATCGGCTTCAGTAAGCTGGCCTTTCATCTGCCAACCTTCTTCGCATTGTTACAGTGATTTCTTAGTTCCCATGCCTCTATTGTGTTTTGATAAATAAATACATAGAGTAAATTTTTTAAGATTATTTATTTATTTATTATTGGCCGGAGGACTTAGGTGCTTGTCATCCCTCCCCACGGGGCACGGTCACACCGCCATTCTGCCCCCATCTAGCCATCCCCTCAGGACGTCTGTGCTCGCTGCCAGGCAGGGGAGGTGACTGCAGTCGGCCTGTGTGCCCAGCTCCCTCCACAGGGCACCGAGGAGCAGCCCTGTGCTGACTTTTTGGTTGGTTGGTTGGTTTCCCTGGACGTAAAGGACATAAAGAAAAGTTCCAAAATCCAACTGAAATTCCCAATTCCTCTGACTGGGGGAGGAAGGACCCTGTTGACCCTGGGAGGTCGGAGTCCGGGGCTGGTTTGGTAGGTAGGCAGGCCGGGAGAGGCGCAACCCCCCGAGCACCCTCGTGCCTGCCAGCACCCCCTGCGGTCGAGGGCAGGAGTGCCATTCTGGGCGCCCAATGTGTGCGCAATCAAACGTGTGTGTATAGCACATCTTTATAAGCAAAAGCACAGGGATACCTAAGTCGGCTGATTTAAAAATAAATAAATAAAAGCCTTGTTTCTGAGATAGAAAAACCTTAAAAACATGAAGGACAACAAAGATACCCTTCTTATTACCATTTAACAGGCTGAGGGAGGCCCCAGGGGTTAACAGCTACTCACGCATTAGTCAGATACTCAAAGCTCTGAATGCTTTTCCCGTGGGTATAGAACTAGGTGCCCTTGGGCCAGCTGGTTAGCGCAGCCTCATGACCGACTGACTGTGCAGTTCACATCCCAGACCCAGTGGTTTGAAAAGTACATCAGATGCATGTGCATGCATGCGCAGAATCCTAAAGAGGAAAACAGAGGACAAAGGATTGCGGTGTGGCCATCCCCCTCAGGGGGCAATTTCTCTCTCTCTCTCTCACTCTGTCTCCCCCCCCCCCCCCAGTAAGTACATGTACTCCATAGCAAATGTTTTTTAAAAATAAAATTAAGTGCCCTTTTTAATAGCTGAGAACTTCAGCTGTGAAGCAGCAAAGGCCTGCCCTTGGAGAGACCCCATGTTCCGTCAGTCTTTAAAAGGTCAGAAGCTATTTTAATAGTATCTGCAGTATCGTTCTTGCTGAAGTTAGCCAGAATCAGTGTCTCTTAAAGAATTCTTCATGATCCCTCACTTTAGTTCTGCTCAATAAAAACCCTGCATCTGGGAAATGGAATCTAACTTTGCCCTTAAGAAAGCACATCATTATTCTGGGCTACGGAGAAGTTCACTATCGCTTCCACTGAAATCACGCCAAGGATCGGGCACAGCTCTTTGATAAATTGGGTGACCTGGCTCTAAAGCCAGCATTAACTAGGTTATCTCACTTTAGGGAAAGAGTCCTAATCAGAAATCTGAGTTTCAGGCCAGTCGTGGTGGCACAGCAGTGACACAACGTTCCACGATGCTGCGTCTACACGGGAAGGCCTCAGGTCCTCACCCCGAGGGCTCCCTGTGCACCAGGTAGAGGCCCGCGTGCTGTGGCCATGGCTGGCTGTGGCTGGGAACTGATTCAAACATCAAGAGCCCTTTAGGTGTCTGTTTGTCTCTTTCATAGAAGAACTAAAATAAACTTTTTTAAAAAATAAATTTTTCCAGGACCAGCAGATGGCATAATGGTTATGTTGCTGGACTCCCACATAGTCTACCACAGTTCGAGTCCCAGACTCGGCAGCTTAAAACTCATTGCTGGGCATGTGTGCATGCGTGTCCAAGATCCTGAGAGGACAATGGAGGAGAAGGAATTGTAGTGTGGCCATCCCCCCTGGGGGTGATTTCTCACTTTCTGTCCCTCTGTCTCTCCAGCAAGCCCATACACCCAATAGAAAAAATCACTAAATAAATAAATATTTCCAATTTTCAGACCAAAGAATTGGGTCTTTGGAAAAGTTGTGTCATATTTTTCTATATTTTCTATGCAAAAATGTGTCATGGCTTTTCTGACAACCCAAGCCCAAGCCACATCACATACTAAGAAATAGATGACATCTAAAGAATTTTCTTTTCATGAGAATAAATCCATCTTAACTGGTATTTTACTCTAAGCTCTCTCTGCCAATGTAGGGCCTCTGCTTCCTACAAAGTCTCTCACAGTTATTGCTGGAAGGCACCATGGAACCTTCCTGCGAGATTCACGGCTGGGCTCTGCTCACTGCCACATCAGTACTACTCTGGCTTTCATCTGCCGGCCACCAGCCAGTGCCACCTCAGTTATGCAAAACTAGTGTCTCCACGTAACCATGCTGCAAGAAAACCAAGATGGCCCCTTATTGCACTTGGTCTTGGAGCTCTTCTTAACAGATCAAACTTTAGGAAAATCTTTAACGTCTGTCTTACTTCTCAGTCTCATAGAGCCTCACCTTTTACCTCCCTCACAATAGATGAAGCCTAGTGCTTAACCAACAGAAGTCATCAGAGCCTCGCTGGGTCTTTACAGACACCTGGCTGCAGAGATGGGGAAGGGAAAGATGCCACCAGCCCCTCCCTTAACCAGCTGAGAAGACTTGATCCGCTCAAGCATTCCAAAACCACGCCTAGCTTCTAAATCTGGATCAAAGCGTTGTCTTGACTGGACCCACCTTCCTCTGCTGCCTTATTCATCATGCTTATCTTTGCAGGGAACTGAAATCATCACCCACCCAGCCCTGCCCACATGGAAGGGGAACTACCCCGAGCCGAAACCTGCTGCTCTCAGGTCTCCCTGTGATCCTCCCATCCTGCTCCAGACGATGACCAGGTCTGCTCTTCACTGCCCAAGACAAGGAATACTTCGCCCTTTGTTTTTAGATGCCGTCTTCCCCTTTATAAGTTTTGTACCTCATTCGATAAGGAAGTGGTGGTTAACTGGCCTCCTGAATAAGTCCTTTTCCTTATTACCAAGTTTTGCAGGGAGTGGCACAGACCTCATTTCTGGTCCTCAGAACAGGCGTCCCTGCCTATTCCGGCATCATCTCTAAGGCACACCCACCAGTTGCCACAATCCACACAAAGGTGCAAAGCTATGTGGTAATGCGTGGCCCTGTGTTTTTCCATTTACCTGCCTCTCTCCTTACTATCAAAGAAGCAGTTACACACCTCTACAGCTGGGGGGTGGGGGGACACGGACGGACAAACCAGTCAGTGTTCGGCCCCCATCCCACAGAGTCCTCTCCCAGACGTCTCCTCAGTCCTTCATGCAAACATCCTTCTGCCAGGCTGCCTCATAGGTCCCAGGTGCGCTCAGACCTGACTCCCAGAGGATTCTCTTTTCTTTAAGTATGTATCCACGTGAGAGGAAGAGAGAGATGCCGGGCCTCACGCCGTGGTCCTCCCTCGGCCCCAGCCAGCCCTGGGGTCGCAGGCATATGTACATGCTCGGCATGCAGAGGGAGACCTCGGAATTGGGACCTGCTGGCAGTGGGCCTTCTTTGTTCAACGTGGGGACTCCAGGGACCCAAGATTTTGTCAGAACCAATGACAAGCTAAACAGAGTTTCAATCCAACTACTTCTCTCACTACAAAGGACTATTTGATAAGCAAGTTTTAGAAATTTTAATCCCTTATGCCATATAAAAATGCCAGTCCTTGTTAATTTAGAGAGAAAAAAAAAACAAAATGATTATGAGTGAAGAGAAGGTTTACAAGTAAAGAATTAAATTGGTGCAGCCAACATGTTTAACAGATGGACACCAGTTTCAAAAAACCTCTCTTGAATATGCAATTGTGTTTAATGTTGAGTGATAAGAACTATGATACCTACGTGTGTTTGAAAGATGTAAGTAAATGTCAAATAACAGCAATCAAATGAAAGGAAAAGGACGCTACTGAGGGAAAGAAAAGATATACCCTTTGTTCGTTGAGTCATAAATAAAGAGCCATGAATATCAGGAATAGGCATGTATTTGAGAGCCCCTGAAAACATAAATGCCACAAAACAGGTAGTATTAAATCCATGCTACAATACTTTGAAAATTAATCATTTCTTTCCACACCAGATTTAATAAAGTGAAAAAGATGTACCTAAAGGACGTGGATACTTAAGAATAAAATGCAAAGGATCTAGGCTTTGTTTTCAATTATCTGTGCCTAATCTCTCCTTCTTTTAGTATTTAGATTACAATATGAAGAAAACTCAGGCTTATTTTTTCATCCTGCTTATTCACAACAAACTATGATATAGTCCTATAAAAAACCTGCCCATGTCAGTCATACTCTCTATTCTCATTGCCTTTACACATTTGTATTTCTTTTTCTTTTTAATCTTATTCCAGTTCTTTAGCTCCAATAACAGACCTTTCCATTCCAGTCATCTGAGCGCCAAGAATAGTCTCGGAGTCCTCTCCAGTTACCCAGACTTCTCTCTGAGACACCCTGGGTGTCCAACAGCCACAGATCATAATAATCAGTATTCCAACAAGGCAGGACTCTGCTGATAGAGATCAAGTGCAGAGTAGTTTTTAAAGTACTTGGTTTTCAAATGAAAACCACAAATCTACGCTAAAAAGTCACAATGTTGAAAATGACATTGTCAAAATAGCGCTGGGCTCTACAGAAAATCTGTATTTTGAGCTCTGCCAAGTGCTAATTGACTCAGCATTAGACACACGTGCAGATCAAAGTGCTGGAAGTTTGGACGTGATCCCATTCTGGTAACTATATAAACTGAGCTGCTATCTTTATCACAATTTTAGAAGTCATTTTCTGAGTGGACATTATGAAATTGCAACAGAATTACACCAATGAGAGGAAATGTGATCTAATAATTAACCCCCAATTTTATTCCAAACTTGTACTTCTTCAACATAATACTTTCATTTTGTCTTTAAGTACATAAGGCATTCACATGATTCAAGAGTACAAAAACATTTTCAGTGAATGAAATCAAAGTGGTAAAATAAACTATACCTTTTCTCCACTCCCCAGTGCTTTTATACACATATACCCACCCTGAAACAGGAACTTCTTACCATATCAAAAGCCACTTCTCCACGTCTCGCCAGCACAACCCATTGATATGACAAAGCTAAGTTAATTGTAGCCATGGCAAGAGAAAACCCTATTGCAGAGTTCCGTAGTGTCTCCAAGGGTATAAGAATTAGTTGAATGGTTGGGGCCAGCAGATGGCATAGTGCTCGCATCACTGGGCTCCCACGTGGCCAACCGTGGTGTGAGTCCGAGACCTGGTGGCTTGAAAATCACACTGGGTGCATGTGCGTGCATGCCCAAGATCCCAGGAGGAGAATGGAGGAGAAAGGATTGTGGTGCAGCCATCCCCCTGAGGAGGGGGGTGTGATTTCTCACTTTCCCTTTATCTCTCTCTCTCTCCCTCTCCAGCAAGTGCATACATCCAATGCAAAAAACCTCTTAAAAGTTTAAAAAAAAAAAAAATTAGTCAAGTGGTTTAAGGTGAGTCTTTATTTACTTTTTTTTCTTTTTTTTTTTTTGAGAGAGAGATTTTTGCTATAGGGCACGTGCACTCACCAGAGTGACAAGAGAGGCAGAAAGCAAGATATTACACCCTGGGAGGATGACCACACTGCAATCCCTTCTCCTCCATTCTCCTCTTGGGATCTTGGGCACGCACTTACAAGCACCCAGAGTGAGGTTTAAGCCACTGAGTCTGGGACTCAAACTGCAGTCAACTGTGTAAGAGTCCAGCAACATAACCACTACTCTATCTGCTGGTCCCAACGTGAGTCTTTCAATGCAGAGAATTAACTATAATCAAAATAAGAATTGTGGCACAACAGTACAGACTGTGGAATCATCAAGGTGAAGATGTTGAGATTGAGAAATTCAAATCATCTCAGGGTGAAGAGCTGCAGGTCCTGGGGAAGCTTCTACAATGAGCAATCATACCGTTAGCTCGAGGAGGGAAGTTCCAGAAGAGCTAGGAAACCACGGTGGGAATGGTGGAAAAGCAAAGTCATGTTAGAGCAGTCACGTTGGTGCTTCGTGGTCTCTGTTCTCAGCATCCGGGCTGAGAGTAGAAGCAGATGGTCTTAGTTTCCAAACCTCTTTCCTATCTCCTTTCAAGGTCTTCTGTGCATTGATAAGAACAGATACAAATACGTATCCTGGGTCCTCTTTCTACCCTTTGTATTCTGAACAACTGCATGTTATACCCACTACTTTCGAACTTTGCTTATCTCGTTTAACAGTATATCTCAAACACCTTTTCCTATCAGTGTGGAACGGCTTCCTCTTTCTTTCATATAGCAACATGATATCCCTAGTAGTGTACCAAAATAATTTTACCCAACCTCTATTGGGTTCCTCCCAATCTTTTTATCCTTTTATTCCTACCACTTCACAATCTAAAGGATGAATTCTCAGAAATGGAATTGCTAGACCTAAAGGTATATGCGTTTGTAATTTTCATGGATATTGTAAATTGACCTCGGTAAGATTCTAGCAATTTCCTCTTTTACAAGCCCCTACTCCCAATTTTACAGACTTAGCACACTGCAGGCCCGAAGACTCCAAGCACTTTTTAGTTTACCCAACTGCTAAACAGAATGTGTGGCTCTGACTCATGAATCTCCTAGGCCCCAGCAGTGCCCGCATGGACTTGAGCCTTTCCAAAGGGACATGGCCAAGGCCGACCTTGGAAAATTTAGCTGGAAGATTCCCCAGAGCTCATAAACAACCAGCTTAGGACAACCAAGCACATTTCTTAGTCTGTGCTTCCTGGACCAATTGCAGTCTCTGAATGGATCCCACAAAAGTAAAAGAAGGAAAAAAAATTAAAAAGAAATGAGTACGTGGAAGAAAGTGATAAGAAAAACACAAAGCAGAGAAGTAATAGCAGAATAAACGCCACCTTGTGCTATGAAACAGATTGGTTGTATTAGTGTGGGTTTTAAAAATAGCAATTTCATTAACAAATGCAGTAAATTTGCATTTTCAGACATTTCCAAACCTGCTTGGTCTAAAACAGTCTCCATCTCTTGTCATCTCTTCAGGCTGGTTTTGCTATTATTCTTTACATACACCCTTTAGCTCACAAAAACTAACGCCATTAGGTATGTTTGTAAGCCCTACAGCTCCAGTGCACGGTCACTCGCAGATTTACTTGTTTTGCTTGATCTGCCTTTCAGTGTGGAAAGCCTCCCAACCCTTGGGAGCTTTAAGTCAGCTCCTCAAGAATCACCTGATGACTGGTGGTTTGGCTAAAGACCAAAAAGAAGAAGAAGGAAAAAACAAAAAACCATAAAACACCCAGACTCTTTCCACATCCAAATCTCTTTGCTTATCTGATTCTGCCCAAGTCTAAAGTGAAAGATAGAAGATATTTTCCTTTGGTCAATAAGGATGGGAGGAACTGCTGAATTATGTACACAGGCGGCATTTAGGAAGTGCTAGTTGATAAGATCTATCCTTAAACAATTAAAATAACCGTAGACTCAGCATGGCCGTACAGGCTGCTAAGACACAGCCAGAGGCTAAGGCCACCAAGGAGGCCCGGGTTCGGCCTGTCAGCCCCAATGTGAGGAGCGTGGTGACACAGGCCTACAGGGCTAGCGAATCCAGAGAGCAGGGCAGGAGGGGCCTGCCAAAATCTCACTCTCTCTCATTAGTAAATGAACTTTAAAAAATTTAATCACACACATTATTAGCCACCAATATTTGTTTTTAAAAAATCCAGCACTGTAAATTGGCAAGCAGTATACTGGAATCAGAGACGTAGGAAAAAAGAAAGTGAGAGAAATGACTTTCACTGACTGTTGACACTCATATTTTGTCCGTGCAGAAGATTCTTTAGCTGAAAATTTATCTAATTGGTGCCAATAGGGGTCAATTCCCAAATCCAGCTAAGCCGCCTTTTCCCAGCCCAATTCAGCACTTTTGAACTCTGGAGACTAAGATTGAGGGGTGCATAAAAACTGGGGAGAGTCCCCAGGGTGTGAAGTGGGGGAGACAACCACGGTGGAGGCGGGCAAGCTGTAGCAGTCCGGGTGACGACAGATGAAACGCCCAGAGACATCGCCTGTGCAAACAAACCAGCAGCACGCGAAAACCGAAAGGCCTAGTTTTTGCAAGTGAAATGCCAAGTATCTACACAAACCAGCAAAATATGTTTTAATCTGCAGCATAATAATTTGAAAATATTCAGAAGGAAGCACTTCTTCTCTCTTCTTTACCCTATGTAAGCCAAGCCCTAATTTGAAGCAATGATTTAAACGAGAATTCTGTAGCTAGTTTCCTTTTCTCCAGGCTTTAGATCCCCAAAATATATAGCTTTAATGTTATGCGTGTTCTAATTTGGATAATTAATTCAACTAACTGTGATTCCTCACTTGGATAGAGGAGGAAGGAAAATGCAAAATTTTACACTTACACAAAAAGTGTTATTATTTTAATGTATCAACCAAATAAGCAGGTAAGTTGCCTGCATTTTTTGTATGTAAGCATAAAGTGTGACTTAAGGCAGCATGATATTTTTATATCCAGTGTGTAGGATCTATCCTATTATATTACTATAAAAATAAAATTTTAAAATAAATCAATAATAATTTGTCCTATTACTTTACAGTCTCATAAACTTCCACACTTGACAGGAAGAGTTGAAACTCGCCTCGAAGAGTTTAGTTTCTTCAAATACTCAAGTAATGTAGGCAATTCATGATACAAATACTGAATACCGATTTTCTTCTAGGTGTGCAGATTACATAGGATCCCTGTTATTCTTTTTCCTTAGAGTCATTTCACTGCTTTTTTTTTTCTATTTTTTTGAGAGAGATTTTTTTTGCTATAAGATATGTGTGCTCACCAGAGAGACAGAGAAGCAGAAAGTGAGAAATTACCCCCTGGGAAGAACGGCCACACCACAATCCCTTCTTCATTCTCCTCTCAGGATTTTGGGCACACACGCACATGTGCCCAGCATGAGTTTAAATCTTCCGGGTCTGGGGCTTGAACTATGATCAACTATGTGGGAGTCCAGGGATATAGCTGTTACACCATCTGCTAGTCCCCATTTCACTGCTTTTGAAAACTTCGAGAAAAAGCACATTTCAGGAAAAGACGGAGTTCGATTTAGTTTATATAAAAAAATTAATAAAAAGAAAAGCTATTTCTATATTTACACGTATGTGGGCACATATAAGCGAGCGATCTACCGGAGCTCACTCCGGACCCGACCAGTGGATCGGGCTAGCCTACGGCCTAGTGGTTAAGACCAGCTCCCACGTGGCTGACCATGGGTGAACTCAGCTGGAGAGACCTGCGAGACACAGCAAGCGCATGTGTCCCTGCCCAGAATCCCGGCAAGAGGGAAAAATGGAGAAGGGACAGCAGCACGACCAGCCCCACTGGAAGGGAGCCCCCTTTCTGTCTCTCTGTCTCTCTCTAGTGAGTACATGCACTCTCTGGTGATCAATCGATAGAAATGCATAATGAGTGGAGGAGGGACTGTTTTTCATCTTCTGTGTACTTCAGCCATTGTTTAAATTTTTAAGAATGTTAATTATTTGTAAGAAATTATATAAAATAAAACATTCTTTGATTAAGTTTCAGTTATGAAATATGTCACTACATTGTAAAATCTAGATGTTGCCTTGTACCCCCCAAGAGTACATCTTTTAGGTAAAACCTTTTTCTCTCTGCATGTAGAGAGATCGTTGGTGTAAACGGGAAGACTCCAAGGAGGAGCCTTTCCGAATGAGCATTTGGAGTTCGGCTGCTATAGACATTGGCTGCCTTTGTCACTGGTGGTTTCCAGCAGTGAAAGAGGAATATCACCGACATCCGAGCTTTTCCCTTGTCTCCCCTTTTCACACAGTAGAGACTGGACAATCGATTTCAATCAAGCTTGTTGCCATGTCCTCTCGGATTCTTTCAAAGAACGCTTTTTGTTGTTGTGTTGTTGTTTTTTCCTAAAGCCAGCGTCTTTGTGCTATTAACCTTTGAACATCCCCTTTGCCAGAGTCGCACATCAGATTGAATTCTGATCACTCACCCCTCAACCTATCGTTTCTCTCTTATTGCTTTGCCTGGCTCTGTCCCAAGCTTTTCAAGCAGCGAGGCTGCAGTCAAACATTGGCAAGTCTATAACAACCCGCTCCAAGAAAACAAGCCTTAAAAGCATTCCCCTGAATTTGATCAGAAACTCTTATTCCTCTCCTCTGAGGATGAATTAAATTGAAAAATCCTGTAGGCCATCATCTAATTCATTTCAGTTAATCCATTGAGTCTTACGTGTTCAAGACCGGATGAGAGAGACTGCCAGCAATTACAGTGACACAATAAAGTTCCTGTCCTCAAGCAGTTTATAATCTAGCAAAACCACGGAAGCATCCTTCTCTCCCCTGGTTTAGCCCCTAGTAGAATGTACTTAGGCTTAAAATCTTTGGAGGTTGGTAAAACATACATAACATAAAATTTATTGTTTTAATCATTTCTCTGGTGTGTGTGTGTGTGTGTGTGTGTGTGTGTGTGCTAAAGGGTACATGTGCTCACCAGAAAGAAACACAGAGAGCAAGAGAGTAAGAAAGCATCCCCCATGGGGTGGGGTCACGCTTCAGTCTCTTCTCCACCTCCCCCTCCTGTCGGGATTTTGGGCACACTTGCACACAAGCCCAGCGTGTTGTTCACGTCACCGGGTCCTGGACCAAACTGCACAGTTGCCCGTGAGGGATCCAGCACCCTCAATGACCAGGTCACAGAGCCAGCCTCTTTTAACCACCTTTAAGTGCACAGTTGAGTGGCATTAAGTACATTCACAGCACGGTCCAGCCATCATCACCACCCACTTCCAGAACTTCTCCATCATCCCAAACAAAGCTCTGTCCCCATCATTCTCCCTTCTCAGCTCTATTCCACTTTCTCTCTCTACGAATTTTGTTGTTTTAGGCTCCTCGAGTAAGTGGATCATGTAATAGTTGCCTTTTCCATCTGGCTTCTTTCACTTAACATAATATTTTCGAGGTTTAGAATGTATCAGAATTCCCTCCTTTCCTAAGGTCAGATAATATTCCATTGCATGTATATGCCATATTCTTGTTTATTCGAGTACCTGTCCATGGATGCTTGGGTTGCTTCTACTTTTTCACAGGAGGTTTTTTTGTTTTTGTTTTTGTTTTTGTTTTTCATTAACTTTCTTTTTCAGGTTTCTACAATCTGCATTTGATTTCTTTTGAAAGACCCAGATTAGTGTTTCTTGTGTCCTCAGTCTCTCTGATACAATTACAGCACTATAGAATGACTACACGCACGGTAGGTTTCAACACTGGCTCCAACACTTCCACCTCCCCCCCCACACACACACACACATACCACACACACACACACACACACACACACACACACTATTCCACTGTCCTGTAAAAGGCATGCCAGGCTTCGTTTTATAACTGAAGAAGGAAAGTATTTCCCACAGGGTACTACACCAGAAGAGGCCAGGATAAAGGGGGTGGCTTGCTATTATTAGGAGACGGAATATTATAATTTAGAATATTGTTTAGAGACTTTCTGTGAAGTTTTCTGGACAAGAGAGTTTCTTCAAATGGTACAATGGGCGTCAGAGCTGCAACGGCCTTCTTGCCTCTAGAACATCTAGCCCGGGGCCAGCAGGTGTCTAGGTTAGTGCCCTAGATCCCGCATGACCGACTGCAGGTCAAGTCCCAGACTTGGCAGCCTGAAGAGCACGCCAGGCACATGTGCACATGTGCCCCTATCCCAGAAGGAGAACGGAGGAGAGGGGATTGCAGCGTGGCCATCTCATTCTCTCTGAGCACACATGTCCTATGGGAAAAAAAAATCTAGCCTGGAGGATTTTGGAGACTGGATAAAATCCACACACAGACAGCGCAGTCCTCCTGGGCATGGCAGGGTGGCCTTCTCCCCAGCACTGTGGGCAGAGACAGATCAAACTAGCGCAGAAAAACAGGACCGCTGTGGCCTGGTGCCCGCAGAGACTGCTGCGTGCGCACATGGGAGGCAGCCCCGGGGAGAAATGAGGTTCTGTTGTTATATGGTGGGGACCTTTTCCTGATGACGACAATACCTCCGGTACAAACGGAACTGTCTCGGGTCTGGTTGAACCCTGACTCTGGTTTTAACAGCACCGTTCTGAGCCTACGTGATCCTGAGGACGTGTGTGGAGACTTCCTCGGAATACTGAGGGTCCCAACGGCAGCAAGATAAAGACCACGATTTTTCAGAACCTCATACTAGTTATGTTCCTAAAGGACCTAGGAAACATTGGAAGGGTTTTCTTCCTCCTCTCCCTGACGTACCAGTCCACACTGACACCAGCTGTGGGGTGTTTCCTCCTCTCCCTGACGTACCAGTCCACACTGACACCAGCTGTGGGGTGTTTCCTCACGGAGCGAGCTATTTTCTAGCAGACTCCTGCCGGGTGTCCTACAGTTCAGTTTTGACCCTCTACCTCGAGCAGGGCCAGAGCCCACGGGTTGAGGGCTCAGTCCACAAAGTGTCCCCAGTTCAGATACCAGTTACAAACCCCAGTTGTAACCTGTGCTTCTGACCTGCCAGCTATAAATGAGCTCCTACCATCCCTCCCTCAGGTTCAATCAAGCTCTCAGAACTCAGGGAACACATACGTAAATTTACCCACATACTATAAAGAAGCAAAAAGGGTCAGATGCACAGCCAGGTGCAGGAGGTGCATAGGGCAGGTCTGTGGAGGGGGCACAGAGCTTTCAGCCCTCTCTGGACACACCACCTCTGGACCCTTCACGTGTTCAGCTACCCACTAGCTCCCCAAACCGTTTTAGTGGCAGTTCTGGGGAGGCTTGATTACATACGCACAGCTGACTACACCGCTGGCCGCTGGGAATCAGCTCAGGTTCAGCCCCGTTCCCCTCCCAGGAGGTTGGAAGTCCCAGTCCTCTAATCCAGCCTCGGTCTTCCTGGTGACCAGTCCCCACGCCAAAGCTGTCTGGGGGCCCCCTCCAACAGTCCTCTCACTCGCATACAAACGACACTCTCACCACTTTGGAGAGTGCAAGGATTTTAGGAGGCGTATGTAAGGAAACTGGGAACCAGATAGACATTGCACAACGGCAAGCTCGGAGTGGCAGTACCTGAGCGGCCACTGATGCTCACTGCCACCTAGAGAGTAGTGCACGTGCGAGAAATGGCCTCACGGTCAGTGTGATGTGGCAGAGTATGGTTATTAGTAAGCTACGATCATGGTAACACACGGCTCTTCTTAGCCAAGGTATACGTTTCCTCAAGGTCTTATTCTACATCAGTGTTAGCGATTTCTGAAGAATGATCCCCTTTAAAATGGTTTAATATGATCACTGTTTCATGTTACTTACTACAAAGACCCGTATATTAGATCGAAACTGGAACTCTTTATGTTCTGTGTCAGCCATTTCTCTGCTAAGAGCACAAGAGCTGTGGCCGAATGCAGCCCGGGCTGCTCTAGCGCGGCCTGCCGGAGACCCACGCCGTCCTTGTCATGAGTGACTGACTCGATGCGTGTAAATTGACTGCATTTTGTTGTCACTGTTTGGTAAATGGTGGCCAATGTTTTACAAAGAAATTGAACAACAACGGAAAAGAACTTTTAAGGAAAAAAAGAAAAAAGAAATTACTGTTAGGGAGAGAGGAGCTGGTTTCCGCACCCTTCCCTAGGTGCATGACTGAGGCTCCTGCAGTAAAGGACAGGTTAACCAGAGACAACCATACAGAAGTACTTAATGTAGGCTTTATGGGACATTGGGGCCTACAGAAATGAAGATCTAAAGACACGGGTCAGCTGTACATTTTTATACTAGGTTGATTAAATGGGCATTGTGAAGAAGTACGATTGCATTACTGAATTCAAGTTTCTTTCTCATTACACAGTTTGTCAATAACTGTGGCAATGATCTTGAAGGAAAAGAAAAGGCTTTAACTCAGAGAGCAGTTTAGTGAGGAAGCAAGTGTTAATCAAAGTTTGATTTTGGTGCCAAAAAAAATAAATGTATCTTGAAGTCCATGCAAATGTCTTTCATAATGCGTATTTTCCGTGAACTTATTGAAGGGCCCTCATTTATGTCAAATATAAGGTGAGGCATATTTTCTTTATTGTTTTATTTGTGTAGAGAAGGCATATAATTAGTGTAGGCGAGGGCATGCTGCAATAACAAATTAACCCCAAAGTCCTTGTGGCTTAACACAACTTGTTTATTTCTCACTCATACTACATGTCCCTCATGGGTTGGCAGCCTTCAGTTCCACGTGGTCACTCAGGAATCCAGGACAACGGAGGCTCCACCACCCCGTAACTGGAATGTGCAGCTTGTTGCAGTGGCCCAGGAACTTACACATGGACTTCTCCCTACCTTAGCCAGCAGGGATACAATCATTGCTTCTCAAGTCCCATTGGCCAGAACCCTTGAGAATCTCTTCTAATTGCAAGGGTAATTGGCAGAAATGTAATATTTGATGAGCTTCAGTCTCTGCCGTAGCACATGAGCCCCACATCAATGCTGATATGTAACGTGTAATAGTGATCAGTGAACAGAACTATGTTAAAGGGGAAGACAAAGAATTTCACACAATTTAGGTAGATGTTTCTGTAAATAAACTTTTTGAAGATCACTTAAAAGGCAATGAAAGTGGTTACATTGCACAGATTTCAACCATACATTGAGGGTAAACTTTAAAATAGCTTTCTTAATGTTCTACGAATGGGTACTTACGCCCTGAGGTAAAGCTTCCATTAACCTTATCTGTTATGGTTTAATGTGTCCCCCAAAACTTCAAGTATTAAAAGTCGGCGAGCCATTCTAACGGTGTTGAACTGGTGAACACTGAATCCACCTGGTGTCGAAATGCAAGGCCTCTGGGAAGAGACTAGACGTTCGGGTGAGGTTCCAGTGAGTGAGTCCAGTGGGTTTACAAGGGAAAGGGACGAGACCAGAGTCAGGACACACGGACACAGACACGCCTGCTCTGCTCCGGCTCTCGCCGGCTGACACACAAGGCGCCCTGCCGCGTTGTCCGTGACCGGCACGAGCACCCTCACCAGATGCTGCCCGGGACATTGGGCCATGAATGCAATAAACTGCTACCTTCAAATGGCTCAGACTCGGGTATGTGGCCATTATCAGCAGAATGGGCTAGGACAGTATCATCCATGGATTCATGAAGGCTTCTTTAATAACTAAGGCGAGATGAAAATGCTGCACACTAGGAAAATCCGAGCCTCAAAAAAGGCAACATTTCTAAATTGTTCTCATTTTATGTTATGTATTTTTAAATTTATATGGCAAGCCAATTATGCTAAGTACATGATTTCATCATACATTCCTAAAGCTCACACGTCAGAGTTGTCCTTAAAACCCTTCATAAACACTTCTCAGAAGAGAAAAGGTAAGTTGCCTTGAATTTGTGCTTGCATGGTTTATAAAGTGAATGAAAGAAACTGTAAAGAGACTTCTAACGAATAAATTCAAGGTAGGAGCAATATGAATTGAAGTATGTGGCGTCGGCTAAATTCACCTCCAGGAAAGCGTGGGTCTAAGACGAGCTTGCATTCGACGCGCACGGCCTAGTCCTGGCTGTGTGCTGTTCTGAATTGTTGACCCATTTCACTCCAGATTGCCAGTCCTGTCTCCCCAGGACAGCTGGGAGCACGTGGATAAGACCAGCCTTCCCTGGCTCGGTCGTCTCTGTCCCTGCAGCCCTAGCACCGTGCTGTCCAAGACGCAGAGCAAGCCCTACCCTACCAGTACTTCCGGGCTGTCCCCAGGGGTTGCCACTGACGATTTGACACATGCAACAGCTTGGGTAGCCTCAGTCTTTCTGGATAATGAATACATTTCTAACTAGCTAGCCAGAGTGATTGCCAAGTACTTCAGAAATGCCCACCTCGCACGTTTTATTGTCCTCGTTTCCCTTCTCTTCTTCCCCGTCTCATCTCACGTCTCTCTGAACGTACTTCATGTGTTTCAAATGTTCATCCTCCCAAGTAATTTTTCTTAAAAGGAGCTCAAAAGGAGGAAAGAAATTAATCTTTCCAGTGGTAACTCAGCAAGTGTTTGTTCTGTTAATGGTGAGGTACAGAAAAAGGCCCAAGTATGTTTTCAAATTAAAACAAAGCAATTTGGGTTCCATGACAAAGCAAGATAAATCACATTCAGTGCAATTCACTTTGTTCACATGGACACACGCTTTTTTTTCACTTATTAATATATTTTCAATTTACCAACAAATCAATATTCATTTGAATAATTTGAAAAAAATTTCCTCAGAAACCTTCAAAACAACTAAGGATGACTCCAGAAGAAAGAGACAGAGAGAGAACACTTGAACCCCGTGTGCTCACGGTGGGTTAGGCCATGGATGTGTCCCATGTTTCCCTAAGACAGGTAAAGGAATTCTGTTACAAGTTTAGACTTTAGGGAAATGCAACATCACACCATCCTTTCTGCCTAAATATGTTCCCGACATTCAAAATCAGTTTCTTGGCTTTGTTAGTTTGTTTATTTGCTTTAGAGGTTTTATCTGTAGGGTGCAAGCACTCACCGGAGAGAGAGAAAGAGAGACAGTGAGAGGGAAAGTGAGAACGCACCCCCACAGGGGATGGTCACCCTGCAATCCCCTCTCCATTCTCCTGTGAACTTGGACGGCACTCACGCACACTCGGCGTGAGATTCAAGCCACGGGGTCCAGGACTTGAAGTACAGTCAGCCGCGTGCTGGGAGTCCAGCCACGTAACCACTACACCACCTGGTGGCCCTCATGTCAATTTTTAAGAGGGAAGGATAGTCCTAGAGAAGTCCTGTGCCCACATATTGCCAAGGGGGGGTCGTCCACGAGTCGGAGGGCTCTCACCCCAGCCACGTGGCAGAGCCCCTGGGACCTTACACAGGTCAGCAGACTGCCTCGGCTGTCTCCTATCTGAAACTGAGGACTAGGGTTACCAGACCAAAGACAGGCGTCCAGGTATGTTTGACTGTCACAAACAACAGGTAATCTTTCTGTTGTAGGACTGACCGTGTCTCGTACGCTGCTAGCAAAGCACACACAAGTGCAACATCACACAATTTCTTATCTGAAATTCAGAGTTAACTGGGCATTCTGCATTCCTTATATCTGACAATCCTCTAAAGGAATAATAATGCTTATGTGCATTTCTGTGAGGACTCAATAAGTCTGATTTCTAGAGACTGTACTTAAGAGTTTTCCAATTATTTTAAACCTCATTTAATATTGACACTATTCCAATGGAGACTTGGAAATTATTATCTTCTTTTTCCAGATTCACAAAAAGGTTAAAACTCAGGAATTTGTCCAAAGTTACTCAGTCAGTGAGGTGCCAAGAATTCAGGACAGAGCTGATCAGCACAAAAGTTTGGAAGCTTTGCTGTGACCTCGCTTCTGAAACTGCAGGGTGTACCAGGGTCCGGAGAGCCTGGCAGAGCACAGAGGGGGTTCTGGTTCCGCAGGTCCGGGCAGGACTTCATCATTTGTGCTTTCCTTACATGCCTTTCTATCGAAACATGTTTACCATTACTTGCAGGCTTTTAAAAAGCTGTTCGGAGCAGAAGGTAGACCTGGAAATATGTGGCCCCGTGGGCAGTACTTGAAAAGCCCTAATCTTTTTAAGCCTATAAATGCCTTTTTCTCTTCCTCTTCTGACTCCAAGTTGTTGGGGAACATCTCTCCATAGTTGCCCTGGAAAGAAACACCGCTCCACGAAGGAAACCGTAATGTTGCTGCGATGCACATGGACCCTCCCTGGTGCGTACTGGGAAGCGCCAGCCTTGGTACACGAGGCAGGGCAACACCTGGAATGGACAGGACCTGGGGCTCTGAGCGCCCAGGAGCCCACACAGAGAATACTGAGGCAGGCTGGCTCTGTGGCCCGGAGGTAATGCTGAGCAAGAGAGGCAGATCTCCCATGGCAACTGCAGTTCAGGTCCCTGCCCAGTCAGCGGAAAACACCCTGGATACACGTGTCACTCCTGACACACTGAGGACGGAGGAAAGGGGTTGTGGTGTGACCAGATGTGGAGGGTGCTCCTGTCTCTCCTCTCTCTCTCTCTCTCTCTCCCCCTCCCTCTCAGGATGCACACACACTCTATCGTGGACATTTTAAAATAGTAATAATGCTGAAGAAGAATGAGATGCAAATGCTTTGAAAGGAACCAAGCCAAAATGTCAGGAAGCACAGGCACACACCCGGGCCCAAAGGCAAAAACCGCACTGGAAACATGAGAACTCACTTCCTTTGGGAAATCGGACAAAAACAGTTCGTTATCTGTTCTCCAACTCATTTAAGCACTGGACTCTCCAACAGTATGAGCAGAAATTATTTCAAATCTCATTCACTTCTGACTTGTTCTTATTCTTTTCAACCTTATTTTCATTCAGACTCTGACTTTTCATTCGGGTACCAAGGACCACTGTAATTTTCTCTGGTGCAAGTCAGAGCAGGCATCTTGTGACAGACTTCGCAAATGGCAATTCTAGGGTTTGTAGCAAATCACACAGCCTTTGTATTCAGTATCTATTATAAAATTCAGAAAATTCGGGGCTCCGTAAGAAAAGGCTTATCTTCCCCCTCTCTTCTACTTCTTTGATTAAACGTGTTAGATTTCTCTGTCCATAAATCTACCTACCCACTTATCTACTTATTTTTCTTCCTATTTATGCCTATTTACTGCACCGTATTAGTTTGCTAAGGTTACCATAAAAAGGGACGACAAATTGGGTGGTTTAGAAGAGTAGGAAACTATTGTCCCATAATTCTGAAGACTAGAAGTCTAAAATCAACATGGTGGCACGGCTGGTTCCCTCTAAGGACTGTGCTATAGTTTAAACATGTCCCCTCAAAAATTCAGGTTTTGAAACATAATGATCCATGTGATAGTTTAAGAGGTAGAACCTTTAAGAGGCAATTAGGCTATAAGGGCTCCTCCGTCATGAATGGAATTAGAGCTCTTACAAGTGAGGCTCTGCTGCCCTTCTGCCTCTGCCGCGTAGGATATACAAGAAGGCTCCATCTTGGATGCAAAGACTATGCCCCTCCCCAGAGTCTGAACCTGGGTCTTAGGCTTCCCAGCCTCTGGATTTGTGAGAAATAGTTTTGTCTTTTATAAATTCCCCTAATCTATGGTATTCATTATAGCAGCACAAACAGATCAAGACAGGCCAGGAGAGGATCTGTCCCACCCCTCTCTCCTTGCCTCTGGCGCTTTGCTGGCAGTCTGGTGTCCTTTGGTTCCTGGAGGCGTCACCTTGAATTCTGACTTCATTTTACAGGTTATTCCCCATGAGTGTATGTCTCTCTCTGTGTCCAGGTTTTCCCTTTTTATAAGGACTCAGTTATGCTGGATTAGGGTCTACCCCAGCCACTCCATCACTCTTAATCATCTGCAAAAATTCTGTTTCAAAATAAAGGTCATATTCACAGACACTGGAGGTTAGGGTTTCAACATATTTTGGTGAGAGTGAGGGGAACAGTTTAACCCATAGCAACCTCTATATCTGATGCACTGCTTGTCCACTGTCTCTGTCAGAGACCCCTGTAAGCAGAGAAGCCACAGCCCGCTGGACTCACCTCCACATTCAAGTGACAAAGGTGAATGCTACCATACTAGACAGTTTAGGGAAATTAGAAATTTGCTTTAGCAATGGAATTGTGATTCATATTTGAATCACGACATGGAGAAATATATTCAATATGGAGTTGTAAGAATACTACTGCATATTATAAACGTAAGGTAACCATTAAAACCACACACACACAAAAAAAATTAAGAATATTTATTTTTCCCATGACAGAGGGAGACGGGGCAGGGGAGAGACAGAGACAGGCACCCCGTAGTCTTCCTGCCACCATCTTACCACTCACCTCAGCCAGCCATGATCACAGACACACGCACATGCCCAGTGTGCACAGAGAGACCTCGGGATGCGAACCTGGGACCTTTCCATATGGCCTCCATACCACAGAACACTGTGTGACTACCCCACCACTGTGGCTGGCCAGAACCCACAAAAATTTAGCTGATATATAAAGATAAGTTAATAATCATTTGCAATTAAAAAGCCAAAGGCCAGCCCACAGGCTAGTGGTCGAAGGAGCTAGATCCCACATGACTGACTGTGCTATAAGTCCTGGCCCCAGCAGCTTGAAAAATATGCCAGGGACACATCCACGTGTGCCCCAAATTAAAACAAGATGGAGAAATGGAGGAGAAGGGACTATAGCATGATAATGCCCTAGTAGGGGGTCTCTCTCTCTTTCTCTCTCTCTCTCTCTCACACACACATACACACACACACAGCGCACGCTGTCTTTAGCAATTAAAAACAAAGATCAGAATAATGGTGATAGAACACAGCAAATAATTCAAGACAATACCGATGACTGATGAGTGCCCTGATATATATATAGATATAGATATATAGAGATATATAGATATAGATATTTTTATTATTTTATATTATTTATATATATAAATTATATATATATATTGGAGAGATTTTTGCTATAGGGCATGTGTGCTCACTGAAGAGATAGAGAGACAGAAAGCAAGAAATCACCCCCCGGGGGGATGGCATGCCACAATCTCTTCTCCTCCATTATCCTCTCAAGATCTTGGGCACGCACACACATGCGCCCAGCAGTGAATTTCAAGTCACCAGGTCCAGGACTCGAACCACAGTCAACTCTGTGGGAATCCAGCAACATAATCTTTACTCCATCTGCTGGTCCTGAGTGCCGATTTTAAAATGTTCTCCTTGGGGCCAGTCCTGTCGATCACTGGTTATGGGAGTCACATCTCACATGACCAACCGCTGAGCATATATGCATTTGTACCCGAAATCCTGATGAGAAGGAGCAATGGAGATAATAAGATTGCAATGTGACCACGTCCACTTGATGGGTTGGTGGGGGCTAAGGTGGGGGGAGTGCTTTCTCTCTCTCTCTCCCTCCCTCCCTCCCTCCCTCCCTCTAAAGCGCTCATGTACCTCCTGGCAATTAAAAAAAAGGCAATTAAAATAGGAAAATAAAAGAGTCCCTTCTGCAAAAGACAAGAAATTCAACTATGTGCATATTGCATGTGCAATAGGAACTTTGCAATTGTGTCAAGCAATACGGAAACCAACTTTCCTTAGAGAATACCAAAACGCTATTCTGAGTCAACTGTGGAAACTAGAGAGCCAAAATGCTTTTGCAAAGCCCAAAGTGACTCCCATATCAGAGTCACAGAAATGGCACCCTCTGGAAATATGTCCAGACCGTAAAATGATACCATGTCACTGAGAAACATGACAATTTAGAGTATTAAAACAAAATATTAGTTATTAATGATACTTAGTTTCTAGTAACTAGTTATCACTTGTTTTTTAAAAGGAAAGAATTGATATAATGTGTCTAGAAAAACTAAAGAAATTCTTGCATATTTAAATTACTTCATAGCTGCTGACAGTTTACTGCTGACTGAATCCATTATTTATATGTGAGATCAGTTTCTCCTTTCCCACGCATGGCCACCAGCTTCACGCATGTGAATACTGTGGGAGAAGCCATTTCATACAGTGTGACTCAGACCATAACTCCTGGACAGGTCCAGATCTGTGTTTGAACAAAGTTGGATCAATGGGTTATTTTCTGCAGAGATGGGAGAGAAAGAAAATGAAAGAAAAAAATAATAATTGCAACACTTGTAGTTTGCTTATTCTGTTTTAGTAGCTGTTCTAAGTTCTTTATATGTAAGACTCATTCAATCCTGTGCTGTAGGAACTATTAATGTCCCCATTTCAATCTAAGACAACTAAGAGATTCAGCAATGAAGTAACTTGTCCAAAGTTAAATAGTTAATAAATGGCAAAACCAGGACTCACACCAAAAAGACAAGTTCAGCAAGCTATACCTTTGTCCACTGTATTATATCACTTCTCCAAATATGAGAGCAGCTTTTCTGGGCTTCACTGAATTAGGAAAGAATTAGGAAGAAGTGAGTACTCTACCAGATGCCCAAAAACCAATTCATAGACACAGGAAATAAGAAAAAAAGAAAAAAATCTCCCCCAAAGGAACACAATAACTCCTCAGCAACATTAGATAAAACAGAAAATCATAGAGGTTCAGAAAAGGAATTCAGAGTATTTGTAATAACAAAATTCAATGAGATACAAGAGAAAGCAAACAACCAATAAGAATAATAAGATGAGAAAATTATTCCATGACATCAAGGAGGAACTCTATAAAGAAACAGATACCTTAGACAACAAGTAACAAGTTACTTTTAAAGAATATTCCGTCAGACTAATCTCAGACACCTCAACAGAAACACTGCAGGTAAAGAAGGAATGAGAATACATTTAAAATACTAAAAGATAAAAAAAAAAAAAAGTCAGCCAAGAATATTATACCTAGCGAGATTATCCTTCAAATGTAAAGAAGAAATAAAATCATCTCCAGATAAAGAAAAACCTAGATGAGATGGCAAATTTCTGAACTCATACAATATACCTAGAGTGAACCAGGAAGAAATGGAAAGCCCAAATAGATCAATAACAAGCAATGGGATTAAATCAGTAATAAACAGTCTTCCAACAGAGAAAAATCCAGGTCCCAATGGCTTCACTTCTAAATTGTACAAAATTTCAAAGTAGAACTAATCCCAATTTTCCTCAAAGTATTTCTAAAAGAACAAATGGAAAAAACCCCTCCCAAGTTATTCTAAAAGACTCTACTGCATTGATACTGAAAGCAGAAAAAGACACAGAAACAAACAAAAACTACAGAGCAATATGTCTGATATATATGGATGTGAGGATTCTCAACAAAATACCAGCAAATCCAATAAAACAGCACATTTAAAAGATTATACACAATAACCAAATCAAGAGGGCTTTATTCCAGGGATACATATGCAAAATAATAAATGTAATACATTGCATCAACAGAAGAAAATAAAAAAAGCATATGACCATATAAATTAATGCAGAAAAAGCATTAGGTAAAACATAGCATCCCTTCATAATTAAGCTTCTCAATAAAATAGGTATAAAAGATACATTTCACAACATAACAAAAACCATCTATAACAAACCCATAGCTAGCATAATAATGAATGGCAAAAAGCTAAAAGCTTTCTCACTAAAAACAGGACTAAGTCAAGGTTATTTACTTTGGCCACTCCTTTTCAAAATAGTACTGGAAATTAGCCACCTAACTGGACAAGAAGATAAAATAAAAGACATTCAAATATAAAAAGAAATGAAATTGTCCCTATGTGCAGATGACATGATTATGTAAATAGAAAATCCAAAACAACCCACAAAAACTCCTAGAAGTTATAAATGAATTCAGTAAACTTGTATGATATGAAATCAATATGCAAAACCCTATAACATTTTATATACTAACAGTGAACAGAAATTGAAAAAAGCAATTTCATTTAAAATAGTCTCTCTTTTAAAATTCAAAAACAACAACAAAAAAAGACAAACAAACAAAAAAACCTTGGAAATAAACCTAACCAAAGAAGTGAATGCCCTCTACACAGAAAACTGAAAAACTGTTAAAAGTTCAATATAATACAGGGACCAGCAGTTAGCATAATGGCTATGTCGCTGGACTCCCATGTAATCGACCGTGGTTTGAGTCCCGGACCCAGTGGCTTAAACTCACGCCGGGCACGTGTGCGTGCGTGTCCAAGATCCTGAGAGGAGAATGAAGGAGAAGGGATTGTGGTGTGGCCATCCCCCCTGGGGGATGATTTCTCGCTTTCTGTCTCTTGGTCTCCCTCTGTCTTTCTGGCGAGTGCATGCGACCTGTAGCAAAAACCTCTCCAAAAAAAAAAAAAGAAAGAAAGAAAAAAAAAAAGGAAAGAAAGAAAGAAAAAAAAAAGAAAAGAAAAGAAAAGAAAAGAAAAGAAAAGAAAAGAAAAGAAAGGAAAACAATATGGAGATTCTGCAAAAACCTACAAATAGAACTACTATATGACCTTGTAATCCCATTCCTGGTTTTTAACCAAAGGACAGGGAAAGACTCAGTCGAAAGGACCCTTGCACATCCATGTTTTTTGCAGCATTATTTACATTGCTAAGACACGAAAATCAACCAAAGTATCCAAGACTTGATGACTGGATCAAAAAATGTGGCACATATACACTACAGAATACTAGTCAGCCATAAGAGACTCTTGTTATTTGATGCAGAGGAGATGAATGTAGAAGATTTAATACTAAGTACAGTAAGCCAAACTATAAAAGATAAAAATTGTATATCCCTGCTCAATATATAGCAAATATCTACTCTTTATAGCAGAAACTGGAAGACTTGAAGACATAATAGTAAGTAGGACAGGTGTAGACATCAGAACCTACGTAGGAGCGGGATGGATAGCTGGTGGTGAGTGGGAGGGGCTCAGGAGAAAAAAGCATTTAACAGACAAGAATGTAAGGTTCTTTGTTGAAAATAATGTATAGAATAATGTCCTTGATTTTATTATCACACTGCATGCATGCTCTGAGAAGCCGTAAAGATGTACAACAATTAAGGTAAATAAGAAATTATAAAATAAATTAAATTGGAAAAATGAGGGTAACATACAGGCACTTCCAAACAACAGCAAAAAAATCTGAAAGAGGAAAGCTCTTCATACTTTCCTATAAAGCTGCATCTAATAGCTTATTGAAATCAGTAAGTCTATTCCTAAATCTATAGCCTAAAAATCTTTTGAAAGTGTCAATTATTCATTCCATCCCCACACAGTATCACTATTTATTAGACATGCATAGGCATGACCTTTTGATAACAGAGATGATCTCCACACTGACAATACCTCTGATAAAAATGATCCCTCAGTGAAGCATTGTACAAAACAGGCAGGATTCTCAAGTATTCAGTCAAAAAACCTAAGTTTACATTCTAACTCTACCTTTAACTAGCTGTATGACTTTAGACAATTTACTCTGGCTCCTTGTGAAAAAATGAAAGGTTTAAATGTCTACCCCAAATATTCAAGTGAGGAAATTTAGCTGTGATGGAATTATGAGGGGGAAAACCTGGACAAGCCCCATAGCCTAGTAGTTAAGGGATTCAGACCCTACATGACCAACGATAGTTTGAATCCCAGCTCTGGTAGCTTGAAAATCATGGTGGGCAAAAGTGCGTGCATGCCCCAAACCCCAACAGGATGCAGAAATGGAGAAGCAATTCAGTGTCACTGTACCTCACTTTTCTCCTTTCCTTCTCTGTCTCTCTGTCTTTTTATGGCAAGTACACAAGCCCTTTGACAATTAAAAAATATTAAAGAGGGCGAAAACTTAATCCAGCCAAGGGTTTAAGAAATGGGGCTTTGGGGAGGTATTTAGAATTAAGTCATGAGGTTACTGCCCCATGATTAAAACCTAATGAGTTTATGAGGGCAGAGAATGAGACAGACACATGGACACAGACAGACCGTGCAAGCTCTTCTACTCTCATCAGGGGATGCTCTGTGACACCTGGGTACACTGCAGAGGTCCCCACCATCAGGAAGGCCCTGGGCCATGGACCTTCACACTGTGAGCTGAGTAAACCTCTATCCTTATACATCACCTATTTAAGGAATTCAGCTATTAAGCACAGAAGACAGACTAAATAACATTGAGCTCCAGTCTCCATGGAGCTACAGCTCACCCTGCACCTTCCCACATCCACCCAAGGTGTACACACAATATATTTCACAGAGCTCAATCCAGATAGCTTCAACAGTCTCACTTGTCATTGCAAACATCTATGCTCAACAAATACAGACTGATAGGCCAGAAAGTACTGAGACCAACTTTTCCCAAGAAGAACTTTCAAAAGGTCAAAATCCAAGTCAATTCTCTCCCTGCTCTCTTCGCCACACACACCACGAAGTCACAACTCTGAGGTTTTGCCTCCGATTAGCGCCATGCCCAGCAGCCACAGTTCTTCCTTCTAAAAACCTCTGTGCTCACCCTGTGGCCTGAGTTACCACTCCCCTACTTCCAAAGAGAGTTAAAAGATGATTGATCATCATGCCTTTAATGACCACAAGAAATATTGAACTCTTCTGGCCCCAAAGAACATTTCCCACAAGCATCATCTTAAATCTTAATTACAGGTTTATGTATTATTCAGGCAATGCTAGAAGCTCAGCTTTGGGAACGCATTATACCATTAGTCTTCATTCCCTCTCCTTAGACTTCCCCCGGCTTTCTTGTAATGGCCATTCCGGCCCTGTTTCTTCTTTAATTACCCTTTAGTAGTTAGAATCATCTTTTCCCAGAGTGCCAGACTTTCTCTAGCAGAACACCATGACTTATCCAGCCAAAGAGCCTGGCTCTCCTGTAGGCCCCTTGCTGATGAGTGTCAGGGATGCAAACCGGTATTTCTGGGCCCCAGAAATCCAGCAGAAGAGATCTCTCACAGAAAAGAAACATTGGGTTAATACAGAGAGTTCTCACCCCCTTGTAGTGCACACAGGCACACACACTTGCCCAGATTAAAATAAGGCCAGGTAATTCTTCATCAGGTTGTTCGGAGAAGCTATTGGCTTTATCAGCAACCCGAGATTAGAACGAGAGTAGCTGACACTTGTCAGATGCCTTCTGTGTGCGGGAGGCCGTCAGATCCTCCCCCGTACTCCCAGCGCTGCTCCACGGAGTGTTTTTGAAGCCCCTCTATCTCTCCACAGTGCTCTGGGCACTTTGCCCTCCACGTGTTGTGAGATCTTGAGGAGAAGGCTTTTCCATCTTTTTGCATATGCCAAGGTATGATGAACAAACTTCCCATTTCCTGTCCTTTCTTGGAAAAAGCACTAAAATTAGACAAATTCAATTCGAAGTCAATGCCATTCCTCCCAGGACACAAAAAAGTCAGCCTAATAGCCATGACTTCTGTTTTGCTTTGTTTGTGCTGATGCTAGTTCCTTAGCAGGACAGAAAACTGCTGAATACTTCTTACTATGGGAGTCTTGCTCTTAAAAGGCTAAGCCAGAAACATACTATCAAAACTTCCTTTTTCCTTTTTTAGTTATTTTTCTTTTCTGAGGTACAATTCTTGTGCTGTAGTGTGCATTCTTTACACAGCTAGATAAATTTTTACTTACATGTATAACCTATGTAACAACACCCAGACCAGATATAGAACATTCACATCACTCTAGAAAATTCCTTTGTGGGGACCAGCAGTTGGCGTAATAGCTATGGTGCTGGACTCCCATGTAGTCGACCGCAGTTCGAGTCCCAGACCCAGTGGCTTAAACTCACACTGGGTGCGTGTGCGTGTGTGCCCAAGGTCCCGAGAGGAGAATGGAGGAGAAGGGGTTCTGGTGTGGGCATCCCCCCTTGGGGGCGGGGGTGGGGGTTGATTTCTTGCTTTCTCTCTGTCTCTCTCGGTCTTTCTGGTGAGCACACGTGCCCTATTGCCAAAAAACCTCTCCAAAAAAAAAGAGTAATTAAAAAAAAAATTCCCTTGTGGGGTCCAGCAGGTGGCATGGTTGATTAGGAGCTCTGGACTCCCACATGGCCGACCACAGTTTGAGTCCCAGATCTGGTAGCTTGCTTTCTCACTTTCCCTCTCTGTCTCTCTCACTCTGTCTTTTTCTGGTCAAATAAAAATAAATAAATAAATAAATAAATAAATAAATAAATAGTACAATAAAACAATTCTTTTTTTAAAAAAAGAAAGAAAATTCCTTTATGACTCTTTCCAGTCTGATACACATCCCAACAATAACCACTACTCTTCCTGCATCATTGACTATTTTTGCCCATCTTTAACTTCACGCATGTAGTATCACACAATATACACATGCTTGTGACTGGTTTCTCTTCTGTAACAGGATGTTTTGAGATTTACCCATGCTATTGTATGTGACTCCTTTGTGTGTGTGTGTGTGTGTGTGTGTGTGTGTGTTATGATAGATATCTACATTTAGGTTTGGTCAGTAAACATAAAATATACTGGGGGCTGGCAGTTGGCGTGGTGGTTAAGGTAAGGTGCTGGACTCCCACATGGCTGACCGCAGTTCAAATCCCTGACCTGGCAGATTGCTTTCTCACTTTCTCTCTCTCTCCCTCTGTCTCTCTCTGGTAACATTAAAAAAATAATAATAAAATTAAAAATATTTTTTAAAAAAGTTAAGATATACTGGAGTCACAGTACAGTATGCATTAACAAGATACAGTTCATAAAAACTGAGTGTGCACACAAATTGCTTTTCTTTCTTTTTTAAAAAATTTGCTATAGGGAGCTTGTACCTGCCAGGGAGAAAGAGAAAGAGAAAGTAAAGTGAGAAATCATTCCCCAGGGAGATGGCCATACCACAATCCCTTCTACTTCCTTCTCCTCTTGGGATTTTGGGCATGTACACATACAGGCTCAGTGTGTTTTTCAAGCCACTGGGTCCAGGACTCAAACCACACAGTCTGGCATGTTGGATCCAGTCACCTTAAGCACCACACCATCTGCTGGCCCACAGATTTCTTAAATATTCAGTCACTTAAGAGAAAATGCACAAATGTATGCTGGAAAAAAATATAAATCTAACCCTGAAACTACTATAGAGCTCCATCAACAAGTTCAACTTTCAGTAATTAAAAACCACTGTACTGAGCAAACTGGTCACATCCACTTTTTTGTATGGTGCATACGCATATAAGCATGAGTAAGAATGTCCTGACACAGCAAGGGTTCTAGAAAGCTGTGGATTTGTGCACACGTTGTTATGTTAAATTTTAAGGAAAGATTTCCATTCACGACATCACACTAACGCATATAAAAATAAGTTCTTTCTTTTTTATTGCTAGCTAATATTTTATTTTATGAATATCCCATGATTTGCTCTTGAATTCTTGCATTGTTGGACATTTTTAGTGTTTTTAGTTTTGGGTTACTTACAGCTAAAGCTGCAAGGAACAATCTTTTATATGCCTTTTGGAAGATACATGCACTCATTTCTCTTGGATACATATACTTAAAAGCAAAGTTGTTGGGTCATAAGACAGGAATCTGTTTAGCTTTCATAGATACCAATGGTTTTCCAAAGTGGTTGAGCCAATTTACACTTCTATCAGCAATTTATGAGGGCTCCAACAGCTTTACAGCTTCACCAACACCGTCTGCTCAGTTTTCACTGTAAGCCATCCTTCTGGGTCTGTGCGGTTCCCTCCTTGTGGTTTTAATTTGGGCTATCTATCTTAACCTTATTGATTTATAGGTATTTAATACTTCTAGATCTATATATGTTGGATGTGGATCCTTTGTCAGGTGGATGTATTATGAATATCTTTCTCCAATCTGTAGCCTGCCAACTTACTTTCTTATGTCTTTTGATGAACAGGGGTTCTTAATTTTAATTACATTCCATTTATCTTTTTCCCTTTTATAACTTAGTTCTTTTTGTGTGTTGTTTAAAAAAATCTTGCCTGCTTCACTTTCTTTTTCCCCTGTATTCTAGAAGCTTTACTGTCTTGCCTTTCACATTCAGCTCCATGATCCAGCTTGACTTAATTTTTATGTGCGTGTAAGGACAAATTCCAGATTCTATTTGTTTCCAAATAGAAACCAATTTTTCCAACACTATTTATTAAAAAGTAATCTTTTCTCCACTGAATTATAATAGCATCTTTACTGCAAAGCAAGTAACCTTATGCATGCACACTTACTTCTGAACTTCATCTGATCTGTTGATCTATTTGTCCAACCTTACACCAAAATATTATCTTCATGAGATAAGATGAGTTTGCATGCATCTCTGGGGAATGTAAAGATTTAATTTTGCACAAATGCCTCTTTGTATCTGATCCCCACTGACTTTCACTGAGCAGAGTATTATTTGTTGTCTCTCGCTTCCAAACCATCCCTTCCCTGCTCAGCTTTACAAGCCTGAGGCCGACTCTGCAAACATCCCCAGCCAGTGCCCATGGCTCTGTTAGGTTCAGCCAATAGGGATCACTACAGGGAGACTCGCGCTGGAGCAGGGACCAAAATCCTTCTCCTGTTCTGCTCCTAAGTTGTCCCAGCACTGGTTCCTTAAAGCCCCAGTGGCAACTGGTTCCAATTTCAGCTGTTTCCACTCTCCTGGAGCCAGCCTTGAGGCACTCCCTCAGAGATACCAGCTAGCCAGCACCAGCAATTGTCATAATGGCTATGCTGCTGGACTCGTATATGATTGACTGAGGTTCGAGTCCTGGACCCCATGGCTTAAACTCATGCCGGGTATGTGTGCATGCGTGCCGAAGATCCCAAGAGGAGAATGGAGAAGGGATCACAGTGTGGCCATCCCCCCTGGGGGGTGATTTCTCACATTCTGTCTCTCTGTCTCTCTCTGTCTTTCTGGCAAGCGCATGCACCCTATAGCAAAAACCTCTCAAAAAAAAAAGAGAGAGAGAGAGAGAGAGAAAGATACCAGCTAGCCAGGCAACTCCCCCTTGTGAAGGTCTGGGCTCTACCTCCGCTGGGTCCCAAATACCAACCTTTGGGGTTCTGCTAGCCCCACCCTCTTCCTTGTTATCTCCAGCCCTGGGGTTGCAGTTCCCTGCAGTTCCTATCTTTGTTATCTCTAATTGCCCTTGGTTCTCCAATACCAATTTGTCATGATTCTTCCTTTGTTAAAATGCGCTGTGTCATGTGTTTTCCCGAGCCCTCACTTACTGGCCCACTAACTGAAGGGCTGACGTGGAACTGAGGAGAACTGAAGAACATGCTCACGTGGCCTCTTAGCACTAGAGCCATGACCTTGCGGACTGCACATCCGCCGGGGACACCTGCTCACTCTGCATCGTCCTTGGATACGCAACACCAGAAACGTGGAAGCATAAAAACTGCTTTGGAAAAGGTAGGATTTCCTGAAGGACACTGAAGTTGCTAAACTTCCGAGTGCCTGTGTGAGAGGCAGGGGGCTGAAGGGCTGGCGTGCAGGAGAAGCGCGTCCGTCACTAAAGACAGACGCAAGGGGGTGCTGAGCTACAGAAACCAAGAGCCTGAAAACATCCCCCCGTATAATAAAAAGAAACTTCTGGACGAAATTGACACTTTAACCATTGTACTCCCACCATGCAGTACCCTTTAGGAACATCTAACCCTTCCGCAGAAGGCTTCACGGACGCGGACTTCGGTCTGGCAGAGACTGGCAATGGTAGGGCTGGGGAGAGACGGGTCCTCTCTGCCCGTTTGCCCTCTTCCAAAAAACCTGGCGAGCGATCATTTAATAGGTAAATAGTCTCTTGACTCCCTTTTAAGAAAACCAAGAAGACCAAACAATTAAGGCAGTAAATTATTTTAAAGGAATACGATGGAGAGAGGAAATAAAAGATTGATCAAACATTACCACTTTAGCATCTTCAAATTATCTAGCTATCAGCTACTTGGTATAGATTGTATTTATTATAAAAAATGAAATGAAGATTTCACATAAATTGCCAGTCTGGGGAGAGGTACAGTGATAACTACTGCTATACGTAGTTTTCCATAAGTGCCTGCTGTAACCCAGAACTCAGAATATGACAGAAATAAGGACAGTGTGAAGACACGAAGTATCAATATATATTTATATGCACTTTGTTTTTCTTCAGGAAAGGGCAGCAAAATAGATTAAGTGGTGATAAAACAAAAAATTACCAAGAAAAAGAAAGTCTTCAGTCTGAAGATCAAGATGACTAAATTAATAGAAAAGAATTCCTAAACCACAAAGAAATGAACCATCAAGTCCTTAGAAATAAAAACAAACATGGCCAATTCTGCTTGTAATATACAAAACTCAGTTTTTTGTTAAAAAAAAGTAGCATGTTAGAAAATATAATTTTTGAGAGAGACTTTTGCTATCAGGCATGTGCACTTACCAGAGAGACAGAGAGAGACAGAGAGACAGACATCCCCCCCCGGGGGGATGGCCATGTCATAGTCCCTTCTGCTCCAGTCTCCTCTAGGGATTTGGGGCATGCATACACACATGCCCGGCATGAGTTTCAAGCTTCCAGGCCCAGGACTTGAACCACGGTTGGCCATGTGGGAATCCAGCAACATAGCCATTACGCCATTTGGTGGTCCCAGAAAATAACATTTTTAAGGTGAGTCGGTGGCAGTACAGTAACACATGACCCCTGACGCACAGGGGAAAGGTCCAGGCTGGCTGAGGCTAGGGTGGGCTGAGGTGTGAAGACCCTGTTGGAGTTCTCTCCCTCACTCTCTCTCATCTGTCTTCCTCTCAAGGAATTTTTAAAAAGGGAAAATCACTTTAAAAAATATATATGTAATTTTACAAAATTCCAGATTTCTGATATAGAGTCTCCCTTTCCAACTATAATATGCACTTAACATTAAGAGCTCATAAAATGACAGTAAATCCTTATTAATAAAGATAAATCATAGCAGTAGTAAAAGAAATGTTTCGATAGAAATGTTAATGGTTTTCTAGAAGATGAAAAACAGAAGTAAACCAGAGCACGAAAAAACGAAAGCTCAGAATGAGCACATACAAGATGAAGCTGTAGCAGAAGTGGGGTTCTTGGCGCCAGGCAGGCTGGAGGGTTCGGGTCGGCAGGACCAGAGTGGAGGGGCTGTGGAGCAGGGCTGGGAGCAGTCAGCCCAAAGACGGCCCAGAATCCCCTGTAAGCCCAGGCTAGGGGCGGGATGTTCTTGACTCAGGTCTATCCTGAGTGTTAGAGCCTGACCCAGCTCTGACCCAGCCCATCTCTATCCCGCCTGACTCTGAAGGCCTCCTCTCTGAGGATCCTGGAGACCTTCACTCACACCGAGGGGAGCCCGTCTGTGCCGCAGGGCCCAGCGCCAGGATGAGCCTGGGGGAGCCAGCCAGGAGAAGGGGGTGTTGGGGGAACATGGTCAAATCACGGCTCCTCTCAGCAAATCTTCCCATCCTAAAGTAAGTGTGTAACGAAGGGTAACCCGTCATTTAGTGGCCTGAAAGAGGTATGATCAACTGAACACAAGTACTGAAAATTCTTAATAGTAGTCTTAAAAGAAGAGCTGAATAAATGGAGACAGAAACCATTTTAGTAGAAGGGAAGATTCCATATGGTGAACCTTTAAATTCTCCCCCAAATAGTTTATAAAACCATTATAATACCAAAATAAATCTAACAAGATTTTTCATGGAACACACAAAATAAATGGATTTTAAAATTCATAGACGAGTATTGTTCAAAAAGATATTTGACAAATTCAAAGAAGAACAGAAGAAAATATTCCTACCAAATGTAAAAATTTACTATAATAATTTAATAATTAAATATTATCGAAGAGAATAGAAATAGAAGAGAATGGATAGTGGGGAAATTAGTATATATGATAACACTGACATTTTAAATAGAAAGAAAAAGGCAAACTATCAAAAGCTATGGGACATGGGACCAGCAGTTAGCGTAATGGCTATGTCGCTGGACCCCCATGTAGTCGACCACGGTTCAAATCCCGGACCCCATGGCTTAAATTCACGCTGGGCACATGTGCGTGCGTGCTCAAGATCCCGGGAGGAGAACGGAGGAGAAGGGATTGCGGCATGGCCATCCCCCCGGGGGGTGATTTCTCGCTTTCTGTCTCTCTGTCTCTCTCTATCTCTCCGGCAAGCACACGCACCCTATAGCAAAAACCTCTCAAAAAAGAAAGAAAAAAAAAAAGCTATGGAACAATTATTTGAGAGAAATTAAGCTGATTTATACATTAAAATACATAGCAAACATTCAACAGGGATCAAAGGTTTAAATGTAAATAAATGTATCAAAGAAAAGTGCCCGGAGATCAGGCCAGCCCCACGGCCTAGTGGTTGAGAGAGCTGGATCCCTGGTGGCTTGTAGAAAGCGCCAGACACGTGTGCGTGTGTGCCCCAAATCCTGACAGGCTGGAGAAGCAGAGAGGAGTGTGTGGTTATGCCCCAACGAAGGTGATTTCTCCCTCTCCTCCCTCAGTCTCTCATGAATGCACGTGTACTTTGAAAATTCACACAAACAAACCAAAAGTGCCGAAAGAGAATAAATAAATCCTTTGACCATCCCAGGGCGTGAGCAGGCTTTCTGAGTATGGCAGAGAGGTAGCTAGGGATGACATGAGTGAGGCCACAGGAAAAGTAAACTTACCAGCGGGTCGCAGTGTCACACACTGCCAAAGCTGTCCCCACAGGCTGGGGCCACATGCAGGTCCAGCTGGATCCTCAGTCCAACCTAAAGGCAGGACGGGTGTGTCTGTGGTCCCAGAGACCCTCAGACTGCAGGCGGGCCGTGGGCTGTGGCGGGCCTACATCAGCGCTAGATGTGCAGCATGCACTGTGGCCCCAGCTCTGGGAGGCTGAGGCAGGAGGATTGCAGTACAGGGAAACATTGAAAAAAAAAAAGAGTCCAGACCGTGGTGCGTTGGCAATGCATTGGACCCACATGAAAAGGTCCCAGGTTCGCGTCCCAGAGCCTCCTTTCCTTGCCAAGCACACACATGCATGCCCTGATTCAGGCTATGAGGCTGGGGATGGGGAGCAGCCCAGAGAGCTTGCTGGGAGTCCAGATCTCTCTCTCTCTTTCAGTCTCTCAGAAGAAATAAGTAAATGTTTCAAAAATTAAAATTACACAAAAACGAATTAATAAAGAGGGATAAAAAACTCAAAAGAAAAAAACTAAGAAAAAAATTCATGTATAAGATGGTGTTAGTATGTATGTAAAGAATTTCTGCGAATCAAAACTAAAAGGATTAGTTACCTAATATGAAAAGGCACAAAGAGTACAATGAATTGAACAATTTTCAGAAAAATAAATTATCAAAATTGCCTCAAGAATACATATGCATAACACAGTATAGAAATATTAATATTTAAAAGATATTCTGAAATTATCTCAAAAAGAGAAACTAGACTCAACTTTATAGGGTAAGCTATTTACTCCTTCAATGAGCAGATAATGTTCCGACCATATAAATTACTTCAGGTTTAGAAAAAGAGGAAAATTCCCATGAATGATACCAAAGTAGCAAATTCTTGATACAAAATCAGCACACTAGTATGAAAAAGAAAACCATCTCTCTTATAAATATGAATTCAGTAATGTTTAAAGAATTATTTATTTATTATCATCATTATTTTTATGTGTGTTCACCAGAGCAAGTGAGGGAAATTCAGAAAGCAAGCCACCAGGTCTGGGACTCAAACCTCTGTGGGCCATGTGGGAAAACCAGTGCCTCAACCACCATGCCATCTGCTGGCCCTGTGGATTCAGTAATTTGAAATGAAGTTTGCACAATTATAAATCTACAAATTCATTAAACTCAAGTCAAATCCAAGGCAAGGTTTTTGAATGGCCCAGTCGGTATTTCCATAGCATGTAAGGGCAGTTTACAAGAAGAAACGCTGGGATGTAACCCACCACGGACAGAAAACTAACGGACTTTCAGTTCTTTTAAACGAGTACAGGAAAGGTATTTGACAAAATGCAGTATTTGCACCTTGGTTAAAAAATTGTTTTCTTTTCTTTCTTTTCTCTTTCTTTTCTTTTTCTTTTGGAGAGGTTTTTGCTATAGGTCGCATGCGCTCGCCAGAAAGACAGAGAGAGACATAGAGACAGAAAGCGAGAAATCACCCCCCAGGGGAGATGGCCACGCCGCAATCCCTTCTCCTCCATTCTCCTCTCGGGATCTTGGGCACGCACACACGCGCCCAGCGTGAGTTTTAAGCCATCGGGTCCGGGACGCGAACCGCGGTCAACTACATGGGAGTCCAGCGACATAACCATTACGCCAACTGCTGGTCCCTAAAATAAATTATTTGAGCTCGCAGTAAACTAGACTCAGAAGGACATTTCAAGCACCCAGCAGAATACCATGATGATGGACACATTGGATGAATACTTATCAAGCAAGTGCATGAACAGTAATTCATTCATTTGATAAGGAATATTTACCTTAAACCAAAAGATTCCTTTTCACTTAACGGTATAACCCAGAAGTATTTCCTTATCAAGGAAAAAAAAAAAAAAAAAAAAAAAACTGCTCACTTTACAGTTACTTATCTGTGAAATTAGCTTAGGAGAGAAATGCAGAAATGCCTATCTAATAAAGGGGACAATAATTGTTGGTAAGTGGTCCGAACGTCTCCCTGGAGCCCCTACCCCCTTCCTATCCCCTCCCTCCTGCCCAGCCCTCCACCGCTGGGAAACGCTGACACACAGATTAGCCGCTGCAGGAAGACGTAAAAGCACGCAGCCCACAGCATTTCAACCGCCTCTGTAACACGCCATCCCTCGTAGCGGCTCATCCCGGGCTTCCCTTCAGTGTCTTCAAAACTGCCCCTGTCCCCCTGGGGTTGCACGCTGCCGTCCCACCTCACTGCGGTCATTGCTTTCCTGTTCTGAACAGCTGGACACCCAGACCGTTCATGCTGTTTAAACTAGTGGCTCAGAAAGCACAGTATTCAGCCCGCTGGTGGTGGATGGACTACCTTATGGACCGCACACTGATCCCTAATTTCTGACACTTCCAGTTTTCTACCACGAATCCTGCCTAAGAATAAACACTTTAATAAATTCATTATACATGAATTTTTGCACTACTTTCGGTTTTTTGTTTCATTGTTATCAATGCATCCATTTCCTAATGGCAAAGTACAGCTTTTTAAAGTGTGCAAGCTGACACTCTGAGGAACTCACGTCTCTTAGGTTTCACTGTAGTCAAGAACACATCCTAGGGACCAGCAGTTAGTGTAATGGCTATGTCACTGGACTCCCATGTAGTTGACTGCGGTTCGCGTCCCGGACGCAGTGGCTTAAAAGTCACGCGGGGCGCATGTGCATGCGTGCCCAAGATCCCAAGAGGAGAATGGAGGAGAAGGGATTGCAGTGTGGCCATCCCCCCCCCCCCGGAGGGGGGGCTGATTTCTCACTTTCTGTCTCTCTGTCTCTTTCTGTCTGGCGAGCGCACCTGCCCTATAGCAAAAAAAAAGAACACAACCTGAAGTGCTGAGTCAGCTGAGATTCATAAGATTCACTGAAGTTAACTACTGAAAATGTCAGCTAGAGGGGCCAGCAGGTGGCGTGGAGGTTAAGGCAGGAGACGAATCTCACATGGCCACCTGCTCAGTTCGAGTCCTGGACCTGGCAGCTTGAAAATCACACCAGGGTGCATACGAGTGCATGCCCCAAATCCCAAAATGAGAATGGAGAAGGGGCTGTGGCATGGCCATCCCCTCTGGTGGGTATTGAGCCAGCCCTGTAGCCTAGTGGTCAAGACAGTCAGATGCCACTTGACTGACCACGGTACAGATCCTCACCCAGATGACTTGAAAAACACCCAACGTGTGCCCCAAATCTAAACGGGATGGAGAAATGGAGGAGAAGAGATTATGGTATGACCACACCCCATGGGAGGGGCTCTCCCTCTCCCCCCTCTCTCTTCCTATCTCTTCCTGGCTGGTGCTTGTACACTCTGTCAATTAAAAAAAATGCCTATGGTACTGATCATATTGAAAATGGTTAAGAGTACAATTTCTGGTTGATCATAGAGCAAGTGAATTAAGACCGTACCAATCTATCATTTCAAAAATTTTCATGTATTTTGTTTTTAGTTTGAGTTTACAAACTAAACTTCTATTAGCTTCAAAATGCTTTACTTCCCCTATACAAAAAGGTATATATTTGAGAGCTTAACGGCCATCTCAAAGCTCCAATCAATCTGTCTTAAATGTGGTTTGCTTTTGAAAAACAATAAAGTTGACCCATGCCACCAGGAATTCAATTAGATGATTTCACAGGTAAAGGTTTCTTATTTAGTGGTGCAGTCATCTATAAAATGGAGCCCTTTCAGAGTTTACTGAGCTGTTTTTAATTGCTTTCTCTTAAAGTCAGACTGAAGACTGTTACAAGAAGACATGATCTATCTCCCAGGGCATGTTTATGTTCCTAAAATAAATCATCTATCTCCCAGGGCATGTATAAGTGGATTAGACCAGTGCACCACACCTTCAACTGAAGGCTCTTTTTGGTCTTTCATTTATTTAAAGTCTGTGCTTATAGTCCTTAGGGCTCTGCAATTCAAAACATTTATACACACCTACACATATGCAGGGGCTTCAAAAAGTTCATGGAAAATGCATACTATGAAAAAATATGCATGGATTTAAAATATTTTTGCATCGAAATATTTTTGTATCAAAATAAACACCTATTTTATTCCATTTCCTATATTCCTCTTGAAGTCACCTCATACATAGGTACATATACACATAAATATATGAATATTCTAGTAGATATTCTGGTACTATACTGATAAAAATAGCACCCAAGTTTCTTATTGACAATTTCCTAGACAAAGCGAAGAATACCCTTGTAGTAGCTAGGATTCACTGAAGTTAACTACTAAAAATATCAGCTAGAGGGCCAGAGGTGGCGTGGAGGTTAAGACAGGAGGTGAATCTCACATGGCCACCTGCTCAGTTTGAGTCCTGGACCTGGCAGCTTGAAAACCACACCAGGGTGCATATGTGTGCATGCCCCAAATCCCAAGATGAGACTGGAGGAGGAGGCACTGTGGCATGGCCATCCCCTCTGGTGGGTGATATCTCACTTTCTCTCTCTCTCCCTCTCCAGAAAGCGCACATGTCCTAGAACCAAGAAAACAGGCAGCTATTCAGGCTGCATCAGTGCTTAGAAATATATTTAGAAAATTTTAGGAGCATAAAAAGCATTATATAACATAGTAATGGCAAAAGACAAAATTACAGCAATTTTAGCTAAAGACTCAGTCAACGTTAATTCAAGATTGGTGAATGGCACAGCCTCCATTCTACAGAAAGAATGAGACTCCAACTGAGTAATGATGGAATGGCTGCATGTGGAAAAGTGAGAATGAGGAAAAAGAGCATTAGAAGAAAACTGATAGGTTAACATCAAGTTATTTTTGTTACTTTTTTGAAAAGGTTAAAGCAGAAGTGACTGTTTCATTGATCCAGGTAGACTGGAATCTCCTGTTTTCTCCTATTTGTGGGATTTAGCATGAGTGTCTCCATTTTGGTTTGATCATGTCTGTTGGGGCCTATGCAACTCAGTCAAAAACAATGGCCTCAGGGGACCAGCAGGTGGCGTGGTGGTTAGGGTACTGGATACTCCCACATGGCCAACCATAGTTCAAGTCCCAGATCTGGTGGCTTGCTTTCTCACGTTCCCTCTCTCTCTGCCTTTCTCTGGTCAAATTAAAATAAATGAATGAATAAATAAAATTAAATAATTATTTTTTAAAAAATGGCCTCACATAATTTTGCTTAACAGTACCTAAATAGCTAACAAAACTCAACTATGTAAAGTTGAAATGAGGGCTGGGGAGAGGAGGAATTCAACTGGGATAGAAACTGAAGTCTGAGTTCCAACTTGTGTAGCAATAGGCAAGACACCTAATCCCCGGAGCCTCTTTGGTAGAGTTGGTTTCTTCAGCCGTCCTATCCACTAGGTCCCAGGTTCGACTGGTGACAACGGGCTGAATCACAGTGGGACAGGGCTGCCATCGGCCCGCTCCCCAGAGGTCTGTCCTAGGGCCTCACTCTTGGTCTCTTCAGCACCCCCTGAGCTTCGAGGCCACTGCCAACCATCTGCCTACCGCTTTTGCTACCTACACACAGGCTGCATTCTTATCTTTTAAGATTTTTCAAAATACAACATTTCATCACTCAGATTCCCTGCCAAATGACCCACATGCTATCTTCTCCAGGATAAGCAGTCTGGATTCCTCCGGCCAGTTCACCAAGGCTGACCAGATAGTCTGGCTTTCCTGAGAGTCCTGGTTTAATCCTCACTTTTCCCACAGTAATAGCTAACAATACCTTGTCAAAGGACAGAGTTCCAAAAGTTAAAATATAATGTTCACACAAATTGAGAGATTTTGAGAAAAAAGTATGTTTGAATAAGTTTATTAGTTGACATATCAACTAGTTAATACCCTAAGAGGATCTGAACAATTGCCTTTGGAGTTATCTTTGTACGAGACAAAACTTACGAAACACAGCACCTGGGCCCTGATCGAACAGCAAAGAGCAAGGTCAAACAAAGCCACATCCTCCTAGGGAATTGGCTCTCTGGGCAGGACTGGTCCATAACACCCAGCAAGACACTGAAAGGATATGGAGTCATTCCTTTGCTTTATTTCCAAGTTTTGGATAATTTTCTTAACAGCCCCTTTGTACTCTCAAATACATCCATCTGGACAATTATATGGCCACCAAATTCATACTACGTGTTCTTCACCTTCTCAGCAATCTACTCTTTTTCTTAGTATTCATACTATAGTCACAAATATTACTAGGCTCTCCTTATATCACTCTGCCATTCATGTAAGAGAATAAACGATGACATGGTGAACTCTTTTGTACAATTTCAAATAGATGCTCATAAGTTACAGACTACTCCTTTACATTTGTACTAGAAATTCCTAGTCAGCAAAGTAAACAAATAACACCTCCAAACTTAATTTTATCAGTGCTTTCTGCCTAAAGACACTATAATATTTACTAGGGACTAAAAAATTAATTTTCTAGAAAATTCCTTGGGGATTAGCAAATGACGTAATGGTTACATCGCTCAACTCCCATGTTAAGTCAACCGCAGTTTGAGTCTTGAACCTGGCAGCTTGAAACTCATGCCAGAAGCGTGTGCATGTGTGCCCTAAATCCTTAGAGGAGAATGGAGAAAAAGGGATTATGGCGTGCCCAACCCCCAGGGGAGGGAGTGATTTCTCACTTTCTGTCTCTCTGTCTCCCCAGAGAGTGCCCTATAGCAAAAATCTCTCTAAAAAAAGCAAAAAAACAAAAAGAAAATTTTAAAAAAGAATTTCTTGAAAATTATACTCATTTAATAAAATATGAGTTATCTTACTATAAATTAAAATGATAAATTCATTAACATATGTAATAATGGTCTATAGTAATATAAACGTAGTTATTAAGAAATTTCCAAAAGCACATTATAAAATGTGATGCATTTATTTTTTCCACAGAAAGATTAATTTTCTTTTTTTCAAAAAAGCTTCTTTGTTGGACCAGCCCATGACTTGATGTTGATGGAACTGGATCCCAATACTGATCTCTTGGCTTGAATCCTGGAACTGGTAACTTGAAAAAATATGGTGAGCATGTGTGCATGTGTGTCCAAACTCCTGAAGAAAATGAAAAATGGAGGAGAAGGTATTGTAGCATGACCATTCCCCAGGAAAAGTGCTTTCTCCTGCTCTCTGTCTCTTTCCTCTCTCTCTCTCTCTCCCCCGCAAGTGAATGCACCCACTGGCAAATTAAAAAAAAAAAAAAAAAAAAAAAAAAAAAGATTATTTGTGTACTTCTTCTGAGAGAGAAGGAATGAGAAAGGCATCCCCAACAAGATTGTTATGCTGCAGCCCGCTCCCAGCTTCAGCCACTAGGATTACACGTATGTGCTTGGTGTGTAGAGGGAGAGCTTAGGATGCGAGCCTGGATCTCTTCCATGAGCCAACCACTCTTTCCACTCTTTTCTTTTTTAAAGAATTATTTACTTTATTTATTTTTATTATTATTCTTTAACTTGCTGTAGTCATCAGAGAGAGAGAGGGAAAGTGAGAAAGTGAGCTGCCAAGTCCAAGACTCAAACTGCAGTCAACCACGTGGGAGGCCAGCACCCTAACCACCACACAGTATCTGTGAAGGCATCCTGGTAATGTGACTGTTGGCCTCCCTGTTGCCCTGTTATGTGGCCAAAGAAGCGACCTTGTGCCCCAGAATCAGCCCCGCTGGGAAACCGAGAACTGGAAGGAAGGTGCACATGGGATCACTTCCACAGGTGGCAGAAAGGGCCTGGAGCCACAGAAACAAACTGACACGCCAGAAATTTATCAAGACATAAATAAGGCAAAAAATGTTCCATGGTACATCACAAGGGGTTGATAGTCACCCAAAACTTACCTAGGGGGATATACCATTTAGAACTAAAGGTCTGTTCTAGACTGTTTTAATAACAGTTAACATCTGAAACCACATGATTGAATAGCATAGAGTCTTGTTCCACTCATGGTGGACGTCCAGGGTCCAGGGTCCGGTGAGGGCTTCTGGCTTAGTCACAGCGGAATGGTGGGCAGGAGTCCACGTGCCTCTCTGCCTTCCTCCCTCTCCTTTCATCCACCATAACTCGATCACGGAGCCCGCACTCTAATAACCTTGATCCTAATCGCGTCTCTAACTTTCCGCACCTTAATCAGATTAAGTTTTCACTCTCTTAATCCCTTTACAACACTGCAGCACACGAATTTTCTAGGACATAGTCAGACTATAGCAAGGTCCCAGCCTTCGTGAACTTAAATAACTTGTGGATCTCCACCAGAGATCCACGGCTTCTGCACCGTTTTATAACTAATTCGGCAATCTTAAATTTCTTCAGTAAACAGCCTGTGCATTCCCAAGTTCCTTAATGTCCTTTCAACCACCCTTAGCATGCTAGCTCCATCGCTAATTAAGGAGTTAAATAAAATCAATTACACATGTTCATTTTCTTTTTGTCTGGGAATCAAGAGTTCACCTTTTTGAAAATTGTACTTTGCAAATATACTGAGGGCTTCACATCCACATTAAACAGTTCAGCTGATAACATGCAAAGTCCTCAGATAATCTTCTAAAAATCCATCTGTCATCTAAATGTCCCTTGGGAAAAATCTTTTATTAATGTGCTTAACTGTCCTGTAGATATCTTTTTAAAGGTACAATTATCACTGACCAAAAATAATCCAATACCGGGACCAGCAGTTGGCATAATGGCTATGTTGCTGGACTCCCATGTAGTCAACCGCGGTTCAAGTCCCGGATCCAGTGGCTTAAACTCACGCCAGGCGCATGTGCGTGCGTGCCCAAGATACCGAGAGGAGAATGGAGGAGAAGGGATTGTGGTGTGGCCATCCCCCCTGGGGGGTGATTTCTCACTTTCTGTCTCTCCTGTCTTTCTGGCAAGTGCATGCGCCCTATAGCAAAAAACTCTCAAAAGTATATAAATAAATAATAATCCAATACCAATAAATTACATTGGGCACATCCTTAGTCTTTTTTTTTTTTTTTTTTGAGAGTTTTTTGCTATAAGGCACGTGTGCTCACCAGAAAGACAGAGACAGAGAAATCACCGTCCAGGGGTGATGGCCACACCGCAATCCTTTCTCCTCCATTCTCTCCTCAGGATCTTGGGCATGCACACCCATGCGCCTGGTGTGAGTTTAAGTCACCGGATCCAGGACTCGAACTGCGGTGGACTACATGGGAGTTCAGCGACATAGCCATTACTCTAACTGCTGGTCCCCACCCTTGGTCTTATGGAAACTACATGTGTGCTAGATAAAGCCAAATAACAATAAGATTTCATGGCTGTCCATATCTCAGCCTCTGTATGAAAAGTTAGCTCAAGAGTTGTATTTTCTCTCTTTATTCCTATCATGAAGCACGTTGAACTAAATTTAGTAACTACTCTCTTTGAAAAAATAGTGTTACTTCAGCCATAACCTAACATCTAGACTCTAGACATGTAACTGCTACCAAAAGTCCTGTCCTCCAGAGAATGTTTTACAGGGTCTGCTTCTTGGATTACGCAGCATTTGTCAGAAACTGCCAGTTACCTTTTCTAGCAAAGCGAAGACTTTCACGTGTGCTAACTTGTAAGTCGGGAAATAACCATGGCCTCCTGAAACAAGGGCAAGCCGATCCAGGACACGCAAGATGTAAGTAAAATCACATTTTTAAATCCTGAGTGTGTAGATAAAACTAAATCGTTCAACCCACCAAGGTGGGCTGGAAGGCAACGCCATCAGTCAGTCGTCAGGTGCTCTTCCAGGTCCCACTCGGAACCCTGGATTTATGTAGGGTCCTGGGTCACAGCAAGGCCTCTTCTCAGTCTCTGTTCACCAGTGTCCTGCCTCTGATCCAGACCAGGGTCCATTTAAATGTGGGGGCTTCTCCCACAGTCCACTCCCTCCGAGTTAAGTCAGGCCTTGGAGAGCTTTGCCTCCACCCCCAGGGTTGCAGCGCTGGGTGGACTTGCCGTACAGGCACCATTCAGACCCCTCAGGGGTTCTAAACCCTCAAAGACCCCAACTTCCCCTCATTCTCAGGCAGGGGAATCCTCACAACTCTCCTGGGTGGACGCTTCTCCTTCAGCCTTTGAAGCACTACCTTCCAATCCCCTCCGGCTCCAGCAGATACGAATTAATCCTCTAAGTGAGCTAACGGCCTTCAAAACACGCCTCTTAGACTGGCCTAGCTCAGGGCAGAGCTTTCTGGTTTTACTCTAAAAGGCACAGGTTGTAAGCTGCAAGATGTAGGGTGTCGACAGGAGTGAGACAGAGATGAGGGCCTCGAAGCTCAAAGAGAGACTAGCCTCGCCTGGGAATAGGCACGTGGGCTGGGCAACGTGCGGAAGACACTTGCAGATTTTTCATTGTTCTACAGTGTAAGCGTACTCTTAAGAAAACAGCTCATTCAGGTGCATGTGCATGCGTACTCAAGATCCTAGGAGAAGAATGGAGGAGAAAGGATTGCCGCATGGCCATTCTCACTCGAGAATGATTTCTCGCTTTCTCTCTCACGATCCCCTCTCTCTCTCTCTCTCTCTCTCTCTCTCTCTCTCTCTCTCTCATGAGGGCACACACTCTGGCAAAAACCTCTAAGGAAAAAAAAAAAAAAAGAAAACAGATCCTTTCCCAGTAAATTATTTATTTATTTATCATATAATAATTGTCCATTCTGGGCCAGCCTCATGGCCTGGTGGATAAGGCAGCCGGATCTCACATGGCCGGCCATGGTTCAAGTCTCATCCCTGGAAGTTTGAAATGCATGTGTATGTGCATAGGTGCCCCAAATCCCAAAAGGAGAGAGAGATGAAGGAGAAGGGGTTGGGATGTGATACTTCCCCGTCTGTCTATCTCACGAGTACCTGTGTGCTCTAACAACAACAAAAAATTTAAATAAAAAATAATACGCATATATATATATATAATTGCACATATTTATAAAGCACAGTGTGTTTTTTGAGCACAAGAACATAATATGTAATGATTAGTCAGTGTAATTAGCATATCCACCATCTCAACTTTTGTCCTCACTCTGTGTTAGGAACATTCCAAGTACTCTCTCAGCAACTCTGAGATATACTATGAATTGTTAACACTTTCCCTCCTATACTTCATGATACTAGAATTGTTCCTCTTATCCATGCTTGATTTTGTTTCCATTAAGCAACATCTCTGCTCCTCTATCCCTTCTACTAGTCTCAGATTCCAGTAGTCATTCTTTTCTTAATTTGCCAGAAAGAGTGACAGAGAGACAGAGACACAGAGAACACAACCGCCAAAGGAGCATGGACATGCTGCAATCCCCTCTCTTCCATTTCTCTATTCTGTAGGGATTCTGGGCATGCATACGCACACACCTGACATGTTTTTAAGTCACTATGGCCAGAGCTTGAATCATGGTTGGCCATGTGGGAATCCAGTTTTCTTTCTTTACCCATTCACCTGCTGATGAACACTTTGGTTGATTCCATATCTTGGATACTGTAGATGGTACTACAATAAATATTGATGTTCAAATTTCTTTATGATATACTGATTTCCTTTCTTTTGGATATATGCCTCATGGTGAGACTGCTGGATGATGTGGGAATTCTATTTTTTATTTTTTGAGGATCTTCTGTACCATTTTCCATAATGGCTTTACTAATTTACATTCTCATCCACAGTGTAAAAGACTACCCCTTTCTCCATCCTAGGCAGCACTAGTTTAATTCTTTAGTAGTTGAATGTCCAGTTTTCTCAGCACAACTTACTAAAGAAACTGTCTTTTTGCCACTAAATGTTGGCATCTTCATTGAAAATTAGTTGGTCGTATATAGGTAGATTAATTTCTGTAATCCACTCTATCTCTATTCTGTTTCACTGGTGTATGTCTATTTTTTCAGTACCATGCTGCTTTGGTTACTATAGCTTTGTAGTATATTTTAAATCCATGAATGAATGCCTTTACCTTCATTGTTTAGCTCAGAATTGCTTTGGTTTTTATAATTTCATACAAATTTTTAATATTTTTTCTATTTTCCAACAGACTAATCAAATCTAGCCTCCTCTATTTGATAGCCATATGACTTAAGGCAAGTTATTTAACTTCATTTTCCCTGTGTGGAAATGGGGTTAGTGATGGTACCTATCTTACATGGTTGGATAAGAATTAAATGAGTTTAAAAAAGTAATTAGAACAGTTCCTGGAATATAATAATTATTCAATAAATTCTATATTTCAATATATTTCTATGTTTTTATTACTGTAATTATGCTATGATAAATTCTCAACAAATTGCCTCATTATACTTATTGTATCCCGTTAGAATGTGAGGATTAAACCCTGGCCACGTTCTCTTTGGTTCTCTTTGTTCTGAAACTCCTACCCAAGTGGCCTGGGAGAGCTGTGCCTGTATGCCATCGCTCTCACTTGGCCACCTTTCCTCAGGACTTGTGACTTCTCATATTCTGACTCTGGAATAGCATCGCATGGTGATTAGTAAACTCCCCTATCTATGTGAAGTTTAGCTTAACCTTTCATTCCTCTGTCTCCAAGTTTTAAATAAAACTGTGCTCTTTTAGCCAATAATGAACTAAAACAATCTTTAACTATACCTGTGACAAATCCCTCTGCGGCATGGTAGTTAAGGTGACTGAATCCCACATGACTGATGACATGGCTGGGGTCCTGGACCCAGCAGCATGAGAAACATGCTGGGAGGGGCCCTGCAGTTAGCATAATGGCTATGTCGCTGGACTCCCATGTAGTCAACCTCAGTTCGAGTCCCGGACCCAGTGGCTTAAACTCACACCAGGCATGTGTGTGTGCGTGCCCAAGATCCCGAGAGGAGAATGGAGGAGAAGGGATTGCGACGTGGCCATCCCCCCTGGGGGGTGATTTCTCTCTTTCTGTCTCTCTGTCTCTCTCTGTCTTTCTGGCGAGCACACGCGCCCTGTAGCAAAAACCTCTCCAAAAAAAGGGGGAAAAAAAAAAAGAAAGAAAAGAAACATGCCGGGAGCGTGTGCATGCATGCCCAAAATCCCAAATGGAGAGAAAACAGAGGAGAAGGGATTGCAGCATAGACAGGTCCCATGAGGGCCATGTCCCAAAGCTTTCTCACTTTCTCACCCCCTCACCCCCAGAAAACACACATGCCCTCTGGTAAATATTTTTTTTTTTTTTGGAGAGGTTTTTGCTATAGGGCACGTGCGCTCGCCAGACAGAGAGAGACAGAGAGACAGAAAGTGAGAAATCACCCCCCAGGGGGGGATGGCCATGCCGCAATCCCTTCTCCTCCATTCTCCTCTCGGGATCTTGGGCACGCACGCACACGCGCCCGGTGTGAGTTTTAAGCCACCGGATCCGGGACGTGAACCACAGTCGACTAACATGGGAGTCCAGCGACATAGCCATTTTGCTAACTGCTGGTCCCCCCTCTGTAAATATTTTTAAAAATTAAATAACACAAAACACAATCTACCTATTACCTGTTAGCTGCCCACCACCACCACCACTGCCTGTTTTGAGATACTCGTACTTTCCCAGACACAGTGGTACACAATCACTTCTACATTTCTCCAACCCATCAGCATTCGGGGCACACATGCATACACGCCCAGTGTGTTTTCAAGTCCCTGGGGCAGGATTTAAACTGCAGTAGGCCGTGTGGGATCCAGCTCCCACCACCTAGCCACTGTGCGACTGGTCAGCCCGCGATTTACAGCTTTTATCGTAACTTCTGCTTTCTAAAGGTACAAAAGCTCTGCTCTAACCTGGCCCCAGGGGAAGCACTTTCTCAAGGCTTCTTGTTATGTTTCCCCGGGGTCATGGTCACTCACACTGCCTTAGAAATGTCCTTCAGTATTTTACGCAGTACTTTTTTTCCATTAGCAAATATAATCACAAGTACTATTGAAGCTGAAGCTGAGGGGCATCAAGACAAAGTCTCTAATCCCCAGGAAGAACACCTGGATTCCAAAACTCCTGCAGAAAAGTCTATATTGGGTGCTCTGTCTGACAACGAGCGCATCTCAAAGCCTCTCTAGAATGGTTGCTAGGGCTGAGGACTTCTCCATCAACAATGTGAGGCACATGTGGGTCTAGAAATCCTCTAGTTTTCCCCTGTAATCCCAGAATATGTCACGTACCTAAGCAGGAAGCTTGTTTGTTGCTAGGAAATTCTCAGCACAAACTTGGTTTCCGCAGTGCTTGCATGGGAAGCGTTTAAGCCCTCCTGGGCCACAGGGATGCTAGTGATTCCCGTGGATTACCCAGATAGTGAAGGCGGAAGTCGCTCTGTGAATACTAAGCGTTCCCACTACTTGTATTTGAATCAGACTGGTTGCCTGTACCTTTGTTCCTTCACAGACAGGTACTGCTGGCAGCTAGGTGCTCAGGATACAGTGGTGACAAGGCACCAGGCCTCACCCCACAGAGCTTCGGAGACACATCAGAGTACTGGGTGCTATGGGGACGTACCTTGGAACATCCAACTTTATCCGGTGGCTTGGAAAAGGCTTCCCAAAGAAGTGAATTTTAAGACTTGAAATAAAAGGTGTTTTTTGAAGGTGGAAGGAGAGCTGTATGCAGTTGCATATTCAATCCACTTGGCTAAAAGAGAACACGAAAACTCAAGAGCTAAGAAAAAAATTCGCTGGAAAATAGAAAGCAGGGGAAGAGGTAGCCGGAGAGGCCGGAGCCCTGGGAGGTGGCCATGCCAGACCTGCAGAGCATGGTGAGGAGTCCGGATGTTCTTCTGAGGAAGTGCAACATGATCAGGTTTTCACTTCAAGTTGATTACTCTGGCCATAGGGAGGACAACTGATTTTAGTGGGCCAAATTAGATTCAGAGAATTCAGTGGAAGAGCTTGCTGAAGAACAAGCAATGAATGACGTTGACTTAGATTAGAAGTGACTCTGAGAAAGAAGGAAGTGGGTTCCAGGGATATTTGGGAGGTGGTGATATAACAACAGGTCCTGGAGATTAAGTGAGGGAGAAGCAAAGGCACCCCCAGCTCTGGGGAGGATGGTTGAGTCACTCACTGTTAGGAAGAGCCTGGAAAGGGGGCGGTCTTGAGCTGAGGATCATGAGTTCATTTGGGGGATAGTAAATTGAACTGAGTATGATTGGCTCAAGTGGAAATCTTAGTCAGCAAACTAATGCTCAGAACAAATGCTCTGGACCAGAAATACTTTACAAGTTGTCAACATAAAAACAGCCGTTGGATCCATGGAAACAGCTGAGATCACATGAAATGAAAATAGAGTAAGAGAAGAAGGGTAAGACTGAACCTGTGGTGGGCAGAGGGAAAGGGCTACACAGAGCCTGAGCAGCTGGGTGATTGATACAGTCAGGAGCAGAACTCTCACCATGCCAGGCTGCGCACCAAGACAGAAACCAAACCTCCTATTCCAGGAGGGCCCCAGAATGGGCAGCAGGCAGGAATACTGGATGACTCCAATAACCCAGGGAGACAGGAGACAATTCTGAAAATAAGGTCTTCGCTGTGTGAAGACTGTGCTTACTCTGTCTCCAAATAGCACCTCAGAGACAACCCTAAGCAGGCGTCACCCCGCGTGAATCCTCTGCAGATCTGAGTCCTCTGCTCAAATCAAAATAAATAAAATTAAGTTAAATAAAATAATTCTTTAAAAAAATGAAAGAAAAAGAAAAAGAAAGAAAAAAAGGAAGGGAGGGAGGGAGGGAGGGAGGGAGGGAGGGAGGGAGGAAGGAAGGAAGGAAGGAAGGAAGGAAGGAAGGAAGGAAGGAAGGAAGGATCACCCTCTAAGGGAAACGGCCACGTCACAATCCCTTTTCTTCCATTTTCCTCTTGGGATTTGGGCACACATGCAGACACCCAGTGTATTTTTCAAGTTGCTGGGTCCAGGACTCGAACTGCAGAGTTGGCCGTGTGGGGTCCAGAGCCTTATCCTCATAAAGAGTGAAGAGCAAAAAGCCTTGCGAGTTGAACGAACAGACTCCCGTGTAAACAGAGTTACCTCTCTGTGCTGCTGGGTCTCAGACACCCACGGACTGTGGCAGCACTTAAACCAAATTATTCTTCCTCTGGTTCATTTTTGTGAGTTATTTTGTTTGCATTTCTTTATCATTATCTCTTTAAACATTTAGTGCTTTAGAAATGGGTTGGAGGTGTGTGTGAAATGCTTGCTTTTCCTGCTAAGCAGGCCTTACTCCTAGATGGAGTAAGGTTTCTAAAGCTACCCACTTTTTTATTAAGAGAAATAAAATCACCAGTTTCTCCCTCATCAAAATGAATGAGCTATGCTCCTTAACATTTGAATTACTCTACCTTAAAATGGGCTCTTATTTTTTCCACCCGTAAATCATCAGTTTTGTCAGCATTTCACCACATCCCATTCAGTGCAACCTTCCTGGTTTTCTTTTCATTGTATCATGCCAAAAGAATTAAAAATTGGAAAACTGAAAACTTTTCGTTTCATTTGATTTTAAGATCAAATAAAATTTCATCTACTGGCCAAAGCCGGTCTCTCCCAAATGTCTTTTTGTCCACTTTCTTCCAAAAGCTTACAGTACACATGTCGAAGTCCCACCAAACGTGACATTTCAGAAGCATACTCTCTGCAGTACCAGGCACCACCACTTTTGCAGCTACTAAGAACCTAAGATTATCCAAAGCAAAAGTCCAGTCAAAATCAACAAATGTGTGTCTCAGTGTTTCACGATGCTCTTTTTTACTTTGTAGGTTTTTACTATAGGGTGTGTACACTCACAAGAAAAAGACAGAGAGAGAGGGGAAATAAGAAATCGCTCCGGGGGCAGACAGGTGGTGTGGTGGTTAAGGGCGCTGGACTTCTACATGGCCAACCATGGTTCGAGCCCCGGACCTGGCGGCTTGCTTTCTCACTTTCCCTCTTTCTTTTGCACTCTCTCTCACTCTGTCCCTCTCTGCTCGAATCAAAATAAATTAAAATAAATAAAGTTTAATAAAATTATTTCTAAAAAAATACAAAGAAAGAAAGAAAGAAATCACCCTCTAAGGGAAATGGCCACGTCACAATCCCTTTTCTTCCATTTTCCTCTTGAGATTTTGGGCACACACAAACACCCAGCATATTTTTCAAGTTGCTGGGTCCAGGACTCGAACTGCAGAGTCCCACTCAACTCTTAAGAAGGAGAGGTAAGTGTCTTAGATGGCTTCCGCTTCCTCTCACGTACACAGAGACCAAGTGATATCTTTTCTGAAAAAAAATGAGCAGTCGGTACCTAGTGATGGAGCTGGAGACTCGAGAAGGAAGCCAGTGGAAGAGACTGAAGGAGGCCCCCATTTCACTTCTGCCTAGGTGGGAAAGCCACAGAGAGCATTAACAGGAAAACAAACAGAGGGACCAGAAGTTAGAGTAATGGCTATGTCACTGGACTCCCATGTAGTCGACCATGGTTCGAGTCCCGGACCCAGTGGCTTAAACTCACGCCAGGCATGTGTGCATGTGTTCCCAAGATCCGGAGAGGAGAATAGAGGAGAAGGGATTGCGGTGTGGCCATCCCCCCTGGAGGGTGGTGATTTCTCACTTTCTGTCTCTCTGTCTCTCTCTGTCTTTCTAGAGAGCACACATGCCCTATAGCAAAAAAAAAAAAAAAAAAAAAAAAAAAAAAAGAAAGAAAAAGAAAATAAACAGATAAACATAAAGTCATATCGTGCCTTCAGCCCGTCAGAGAGCTGAGGCAACTGCCTTTCAGGAGCTGAGGACAGACCGGAGCCTGACTGCCTCACCGTTCACAGACACGGTGAAGGGTGACCACCTTACAGGAGGGACAGAGGCCAGCTCAGGGTCCTGTGCTGCACAGGATCGGGGCATGTGGGGGCTGGGCTCCAGTCCACCCTGGAGGCGGGGTGCACTGGCACAGGCCTGGGACCCCAGCCACTCAGGAGGCTGAGGAGGAGGACGAGTTCGAGGCCGGCCCAGACAACATAACTGGACCGTGTCTGAAAAAGACCAGCTGTGGGCCCGCATGTGGTCCCAGGTGCTCAGGAGGCTGAGGCAGCAGGACTCTCTCTTACAAAAGAAAAGAGAGGATCAGAAGAAAACAGATCAAATTTTCAAAAATACTTACAGGTCACACGTGGGCTAGAGCGACGGCTTTTCCATCACTCCGCCCCCGGGTTCTCCGGAGAGCAGAAAGTCTCCCCCAGCTCGGCAGCCCCCACCCACCCGCAGCCGTGCACAGGCGCCCTACCCACTCCTCCTCCATGACACGAGACCCTCTCCAGGTGGAAGCCAGGAGCTAGGGGTCTTCAGAGGAGAGGCAAGAAGTGCTCCAGCCCTGAAGGTCCAAGCAGACTCCTTGCCCCTGGTTAAGCATACAACCATGTCATCTGTAGAGTGCCGAGCCTCTGTCCCCCTGCCCACTCCCAGCAAACAGCCTCTGAGGCAGTCATGGACACCCCTGCCTCACCATGAACCCTGCAGAGTAGCAGGTGCTAGCAACACCCCTCGGGCTGGCACCCCCCTGGTCTGATCCAGAGCCCCAGCTGCAGGAGACAGAGCGACCACTGGCTGGGGAGCGGCAGGAGCCCCAGCCCAGGCCTCCCTATGACACAAAGCAGAGGCCAGTTATTCCAAGGGAAGGAAATTCTGTCCTGTCCCAAGTGCTCCGTGGAGGAGTAGCCATAAGGCCCCGCTTCTGAGGCCCCGACCCGAGACCCGGCAAGGTCAGGCTGGACCGAAGAGCTAAGAGCCTCTGTCTTACCCTCACATTGGCCTCCTGACCAAATAACCCACAGCGGGGCAGTTTACAGGCACAGAGCCCCTCTGCGGCACGGATGTGCAGGGCCACCTAAACCAGAAGACGAACGAGAACTGAAAGAGAAATCTCCCAGCACCCCCAGTTTATGCTCCATACAGCGAGCAGCAGTCCAGGGGGCCTGGAGGCCGGGGCACATGAAGGGTAGTTATAACAACTAAAATCAGCTTGAATAAAACCAGACTGGCTTAACGTCCTCACATTAAAACTGAGAAGAGGGGCTGGCAGGTGGTGTGGTGGTTAGGGTGCTGGACCCCCACGTGGCTGACTATGGTTCAAGTCCCAGACCTGGCAGCTTGCTTTCTCACTTTCCCCCCTCTCTCTCTCTCTATGGTCAAACTAAAAAAATAAATAATAGTAGCAAATAAAATTAAATAAATAATTTTTAAAATAAATAAATAGCTGAGAAGAGGTGCGCCTATGTCCATTAAATCATTTCATAAAATCATTACATGCCTTGAGCCGTCAGAGAGCTGAGGCAGCTGCATTTCAGGAGCTGAGGACGGACAGGAGCCTGAATGCCTCACGGTTCGCAGACACACCGTTCACTGTGTCTGCGATGTACTTTGTAGATAAGAACACAGGCAGCACTGCTCTTACATACAAAACATGCGTGTTCTATCCAAGAACAGGAGCATGTACTCTGCTCCGTGTACGTCAGGTAGGTCCCATAGCGGACGGGGTCTCCACGCCTCCTCCTCTTACCAGCTTCCTCTGACCGGCTGATGCCGTCCGGAGGCCCACGGCCTGCTCCAGCTGCCGCTGCTGAGCGGTCCACTCTCCTTTCAATTCCGTTTTGCTGCTCCATGTATTTTGCTACTCGTTGCTAGGTATGCCTTTATGCCATTATAATCATTGATGAGCTCTATGTTCCGCCTAGGATACGTGCTGTCTGAGATTAATACCCCCACCTCTCTCCTGTCCAGTGTTGCAGGGCGCATCTTTTTCCATCCCTTCACTTTCAACGAACTTTGAAACAAACGTGCATTCCTGAGAGAGCACATCCGCGGTTCTTCCTTTTGCATCCAGCCTGACAGTCTCTGCCTCTCACCATAATTATAGATGCAGTCAGACTTTGGTCTGCCACCTCGCTCCTAGTTCTCTGTCTCCTGTCCCATTTATCCCTGTTCTTTTTCACTGCCTTCCTTTGTGTTAAATATTTATTTTCTAGTGTGTTACTTTAATTCCTCTGTTGATTTTTAAACTTCTCAGGTTCTGTTTGTTTATGTTTTTAGTTGTTCATTTAGAAATTAACGCGCATCATTAACAAGCCTCAGCGTCCTTGGGCTAATGCCGACTCCTGGCTGACCAAGCTCAGCGAACGCGCCGCGCCTCCGCACCCTCCCAGCCATCGCCCCACTAGTGAGCCTGCGCATGACAGGCCAAAGACGGGCTTGCACTTACCAACTGCAGCAGCATTGTTCTTAAAAGAAACTAGGGGAACAGGAGAGGACAGAGGGTCTTCAGTCTTTTATACCGACCCAGCTTTGTCAGTCCTCTGCTCTTCGGTCCTGGGGACCTGCAGTGCTGTCCATCCCCATAGCCTTCTGGCCTAAAGGGCCTCTTCCTTCAGATATGTTCAGAAATCTCTTTATTTCTCTCTCATTTTCTTCTTCTCCTTCTTCTTCTTCTTCTTCTTCTTCTTCTTCTTCTTCTTCTTCTTCTTCTTCTTCTCCTTCTTCTTCTCCTTCTTCTTCTTCTTCTTTAGAGATTTTTGCTGTTGGGCACATGTGCTCACTGGAGAGACAGAGAGAGAAAGTGAGAACTCACCTCTCCAAGGAGGTGGCCACAACACAGTCCCTTCTCTTCCACTCTCTTCTTGGGATTTTGGGCACATGCACCTGGCATGAGTTTCAAGCTCCCAGGTCCAGGACTCAAACCATAGTCAGTCATGTGGGAGTCCAGTGCCTTAACCACTATGCCACCAGCTGGCCCCTTCTTCTCTTCCTCCTTCTTCCTCTTTCTTCTTCATCCCCTCCTCCTCCTCCTTCTTTTCTTTAAATTGAGAGAAAGCATGCATACTTACCAATGAGAAACAGACAGACAAGAGAGAGAGGGAGAGGGAAGAAGGACCCCCAGTAGGGCGTGGTCATGCCGCAACCCCTTCTTCTCCATTTCTCCATCCTGCCAGGACCTTGGGCATGCACACTTACACACCTGGGTGCAGAGTTGCCGGGTCCAGGACTCAAACTGTTCAGTCAGCCATGTGGGATCCAACTGCCTTAACCTCTGTGCCACCTGCTGGCCCCTTACTGACCTTCTTAAAGTTCATCTATTTGGAGAGTTTGGGTTATTATTTCTTCACATACTTTTCTGTCTCTCTCTCACTATTCTCTGACTCTTTTTTTTCTTTTTGTAAATTTATGAGCAAGAAAGGAGGGAGATTGCGCTAAAGATTGATAGTGGCAGGGTCTCACCATGCTGCAGTCTTCCGCCGGCCTCCCGGGTAGCCCACTACAGCCGCACACACCCCACCTGGTCAGTCCTGGTGTCACTGGTCAGACGGCGCCCACTGCCTGCTGCAGGGTTAGCCAGTTACTGGCACAGAGATTCGCACCAGAGACGATGCTTTATTCACAGGACAGCCACTGACAGCGCGAGGGTTAGGAGCCCCAGCTGTACCTGCGTGGTGCCGGCGCCCTCGGTGAGGAGAGCGCTGGGGTGTGGGCGAAGTGCCTGGTGAGAGGAAAGGAGACCATCAGCCTGCGGGCGGGGCAGTCGGGCCACACCCTGTGCGCAGAGGGACAGCAGCGTTACCGTGGCCGGCAGTGGACAGCGGAAGTGGCACTGCGGCCCTCCTACTCTGAAGGCCATGTCTCTGTCGCTCGAGAGGCCCAGGAGAAGAGCCAGTGGTCTCCACTGGCTGGAACTGGCTTAGGCTGGCCAAGGGGCTGATCTCAGGTTCCAGAAAAACATCTGGAACAAAACATCTCGTTGTCCCATCAGTGCAGACACGTTTTCCACCGAAGCCGTGACAGGATCTGGTGATGGGTTATGCGGGCTCCGAGCGCCTCTCAGGCGCAGTACCTCTCCACTGGGACGGGTAGTCCTAGGTACCAGGTTGCTGCCTTTTTCTTGAGAGATTTTTGCTATAGGGCACATGCACTCTCCAGAGAGGCAGAGAAAGACAGAGAGACAGAAACGAGAAATCACACCACCCCTGGGAGGAAGGCCATACCGCAACCCTTCTCCTCCATTCCCCTCAGGATTTGGGGCATACACCCACACCCAGCACGAGTTTCAGGCCTCCAGGTCCGGGACTCAAACTGTGGTTGGTCACGTGGGAGCCCAGTGCCTCAACCATTATGCCACCTGCTGGCCCTAAGTTTGCTTCGTTTTAACCCTAATGGGAGATTCCTTGACTTTGCAAGCTCACCCAGAACCAAGCCGGCCTTCCGACAGCTCCAGCATCGCACAGCAGGGCCCCGCTCCCCCAGCACCGTGGCGGGCCCATGGGGCTCTCAGTGCCGACATGCTGGGTATCTGGCGTTGTCCCACGAGGTCCGAGGCCACGAGGTCCGAGGCCACGAGGTCCGAGGCTCCACTGGGTGATCTGATTTCTTCTCTCTGTTTTTATAATTGAATCATTTCTATCTTCAGGATCATTTCCTTTTTCTGCCAGCTCACATATGCTACTGAGCCCACCTCGTGAATTTTCATTTTGCTTATTTTACTTTTCTCTTTTCTTTCTTTCTTACTGACCTTCTTGAAGTTCATCTATTTGGAGAGTTTGGTTATCATTTCTTCACATATTTTTCTGCCCCTCTCTCATTACTCTATGACTTTTTTTTCTGTTTTTAAATTTATGAGAGAGAGGGGAGATTGAGGTTGCTTTACTGGCAGGGTTCACCACACTGCAGTCTTCCGCCCGGACTTTCCTTCCTGCCGCCACAGGGCGCGGTCACTGTCCATCCCCTTCCCCACCTCTCCACTCCCGTGGGATTCTGGGCATGCACACACAATGCTCACGTGTTTTTTAAGCCACCAGGGCTGGGATTTGAACTACTCATTCAACCAGTAGGCTACAGTTTCCTTAACCACCAGGCTACCGAGCTGACCTGGTTGTTATACTTTTCAATGCTAGATTATCTTTCCTTTTTATATTTCTTTATAGCTTTTATTTGCCTATTGAGATTTTGTATTTGCTGCCATTGCCAGTGTGGTCATTTAATAATTAAACGTAAAATCTGAGAAAGTAAGAGCATCTCTCCAGGCTGCTTAGACAGCAAAGTCCACCCCAGCGGGGCGTGGGCTGAGACTGGTTACACCTACAGTCATGGAAACTAACCCGCAAAGGGTACAGAATTTTCTGAGGTGCCCTCCACCCCTCCCTCAGTCCAGTATCCTCCGGTTCACTATGTAAAGAGTGGGGGGGGGGGGCAGTCAAAGTTCTTGCCCAACAACTTGTAACCTCGCTCCTCTTTCCTTTCTCTTTGTTCCATAAACCAGCTTTCTGGGTCACCATTTTGATGAGCACATGCCCGGGGTACCAGCATGTTCACGCAGGTGAATTCATCCAAAGCTCTGGTTCAAATAAACCAGTTTGATTTCACTCACTTTGCCTCAGCCTTCTTTTAAAGCTGACATGTCCTTTCATTTTCTGAGCATATTTATAATAGCTGCTTTGAAGTCTTTGGGCCCAATTAGAGTCAGCTTCTAGTGAGTGCTTTTCTTCCCTGAATATTGATTATACTTTCCTGTTCCCAAGCGGAGCTCATAATTTTGGGTTGAAAGCTGTATGTTTAGGTAATATATTATAACAACTCTAATTCTGTTTCAGTTTTGGAGGGTTTTTCTCTCCCATTTGTCACTTGCCTGAACTTAAACTGTAAAGACGTGTCTGCTGTAGTATGCGGCCACTGATGCCTCTGAATGTGTTTTAGCTTTTATTTTTATTTCTCACCCTGGCGTCTCAGTGCTTCCCCCCCGTCAGTGATTTGAGTTGAGGTTGGACCCAAACATCCTAAACCCGTAGCTTCCACCTCCACCAGTGGATCTGTGCGTGGCCTGGGACGCATTCAAATCCGCAATCTGTTCGGTCTCCTTGGAGTTTCGTTTTCTCCCCGCTCTCAGGTCTCCCCCGTGCATCTGTGCAGTTTCCCCTCAGCCAGAGACGTCTGGAGAGTGATCTCATTCCCAGGCCCTCTCCACTAAGTTGCAGGCTGATCCAACACCCCCAGCAAGAACCGCAACCTGAGGTGAGCACAGCAAATGCTTGTTCCTAGTCCCTACCAAGGCCATCACTTCGACCGAGCAAAGTCACCTCACGCCCCAGACCAGGCCCACCTTATGGTGGAACGAAAAGTTCCAAGTTCTCGTTGAGCTGACAGTTGGGGCCAGGGGAGGAAGATGAAGGTAGGCGATGCCTGATTAGCAAAAATGATAATAACACAGGATGCCCTTTAAATTCGAAACTTTGAATTTTGGATTTCAGATAGACAATGAGTAATTCTATAGAATAAGTATATCCCTTGTAATATTTTGGACATACTTTTACTAAAAAGTCATTTGTCATTTATCTAAAATTCGAATTTAAATGAGCACCTGGTGTTTTTACCTGGCAGCCCTGGAGGTTGGAGCAGCTTTGGGCCCCAGAAGCCTGATGTTCTTATCTGAAATTCGGTACTTTACCGTCAGCCTTCGGTCATCTCGGCTGCCCATCTGCTGTTGTTTTTGTCAGTGCCGCCCAGCTTAATACCTACTTTGCAGAGAGTAATCACCGTCACCTTCATTCTGCCATAGTTAGAAAATAAAATTTAGAAAAATTTAGCTGGTTCTCGGCTATGCTAATAAAGGAAAAGATGTCAGTTTTCTTCATGATTGTAAAAATAGCATTTTCAGGACCAGCAGATGGCGCAACGGTTACATGGCTGGACTCACATGTGGTCAACCACGGTTCGAGTCCCAGACCCTGCGGTTTAAAACTCACGCCAGGTATCTGTGCATGCATGCCCAAGATCCCGAGAGGAGAATGGAGGAGAAGGGATTGCGGAGTGGCCATCCCCCCAAGGAGTTGATCTCTCGCTCTCTGTCTCTCTGTCTCCCTCTGTCTGTCTGGTGAGTGCGAGCATCATTTAGCAAAAATCTCTCTATAAAAGTAGCATTTTCGGGAACCAGCAGTTAGCATAATGGCTATGTCACTGGACTCCCATGTAGTCAACCGCGGTTCGCGTCCCGGACCCGGTGGCTTAAAACTCACGCCGGGCACATGTGCGTGCGTGCCCAAGATCCCGAGAGGAGAATGGAAGAGAAAGGATTGCTGCGTGACCATCCCCCCTGGGGGGGTGATTTCTCGCTTTCTGTCTCTATGTCTCTCTCTGTCTGTCTGGCGAGCGCACACGCGCTATAGCGAAAACCTCTCCAAAAAAAAAAAAAAAAAAAAAAAAAAAGTAGCATTTTCAGATGGAAATGCTCCACAGAGAACCTCCAGAGAAAAGGCCAACTGTGGACAGCTGTGGGATTTCTTACTAACTGCCCTCTCCCACAGTGAGGTGCTTCTCGTGGACCCTGTGCCAATGCTGAAAACCACAACTGGGTGGTAATAACTTCCTCACCGTCGGGGAGAGTCTCAAGAAGGGCAGTGGCCAGTAAAGCCCACCCCAGGCACTGAGGCCTACGATGGCCAGCCCGAAGATGCGTTCGGGTGCAAGCCTTCGTGGAAACAGTGGCTGGGACTGGAGCTTCATCACTTTCTTTTCGTGTTTCTATTAAACAAGTAAGCAAATGATGCAGGAGTGCATGAGAGACAAGACTTTCAGATGTCGTGGGGACACAAGTACCTCGTTCCTGAGTGTTTTCAGCAGCCTGCATGGGGCCAGGAGTCCTCTCCTGGGACCAGAAGGACTAAGCACTGCAGGTCTGCCATCTTTCGTCACAGTTGAGAGCTGGGAGTGTGCCAGGAGGTGGGCAGGACGCTTCGGCACCAGCACTCGAGGGTGTAAATCACCGCCACGTGTCTGGTGAGCTGATACCCAAGCTTGGGCTTCGACTGCGCCAACACTCAGTCACAGCGCAGCCACTCACGTGGGTGAAGCAGCTCACGGAACCTGGCTGTCGCCGTGTTTTAATGCTTCTGGACATTTCCATGGAGCAGCCTTGGAATGGCTACCTCCGTGTGAGACAGATGTCTGGGGGAGCCCCAGACCAGAAAGGCTTGCCCGTGCTGTTCACCCGCATGAGTGCGCCGGAAGGCCCGGCAGGAGAGACACAGGCTTACCTACACGGGAGAGGACACTCCTCGGACACCGGGCGGAGGAGCCTGTGCCTCCAGGAACAGAGGTTCGGCCTGTATGCGATACTGACAGAGCACCCGTAAGGCAGCACGGGATGGAGCTGATGCCCCGAGACAGGACTGGCCTGTACACACACTGCTTGAAGGAACAATAAAAATGCACTTATCAGCTGACAAGTCAGCGGACTGCATGCCCCATCTAGGGCCATGATGCGGACAGGTGTGCACCCCTCTGGAATGGCCTGGCTGTGGGCCAGCTCCCTGAGGGGAAGATCATGGTCACAGGACGATAGGGCCCAGGTTTCAGGGAGAGGGCGAAGAGCGGGAAGGAGGTGTGGAGCCCCCTCAGCGCCCATCACCTGGGTCCTTAGCCATAAGAGAAAATGCAAAGCATAACGCAGGCTCGCAGGCTTGCTGGGAAGTCTCTCTCTCTCTCTCTCTCTCTCTCTCTCTCTCTCTCTCTCTCTCCCCCTCTCTCTTTCTTTTGAGTTGTCAGAGGGTACACCCAGCAGAGGTGTCTGAGAGAGAGGGAAAGCACCTCCCGTTGGGTGTGGTCACACACTATCCCTCTCCTGTATCTCTCCATCCTGTCAGGGTTTGGGGCACGTATGCACATGTGCCCAGTGTATTTTCCAAGCCTCAGGGACAGGGATTTGAACCACTATCAACCACGCGAGATCTGCCTCCCTTGACTACTAGGCTACGAGGCCAGCCCAGGAAGATTTTCTTAAAATTAAATAGCAGCTTCGTCCTCTAAGTTTTGTCCTCCTTGGTGCTGAGAAACACATGCTCGGTCTCCCTCCCAGTCTCCTGGCCAATGTCCCCTAAACCCTGGGGCTGTCTGGGGGATAGGAGTGTCATTTGCATGCTAGTGAGAGGACTGGTGGCAGGGTGGGGCCCAGACAGCTGCAGGACAGGGCAAGTCACCAGAAAGACCAAGGCTAGATTAGAGGGTTGCGACTTTCCACCAGCCCAGACCTCCTGGGACTAATGGAGCTGATCACCGCGGCCGGCAGTGTAGTCAGCCGTGTATATGCAATTAAGCTTCCCTAGACCCCACGAAATAGGGTTTGGGGAGCTAGTGGGTATTTGAACACGCTAAGGTTCCAGAGGTGGCCGGAAGCTCCATGCCCCTCCCCACAGACCTGCCCTATGCACCTCCTGCACCTGGCTGTTCATCTGACCCTTTCTGCTACTTCATAATAAGTGGATAAACGTAAGTAAGTGTTCTTGAGTTCAGAGAGCCCCTCCGGCCAATTAAACCTGAAGCTGGGGTCATGGGCGCCCCAATTTATAAGTGACTCATCCAAAGGTCGGGACTCAAGTCCAACCACTGGCATCCGATGGGGCAGTGTGGGGTGGGACTGAGCCATCGGTCTGTGGGTTTGTGCTGTCCCCAGGTAGACCACATCAGAGCTGAGCCAAGGATCCCTGGACGGCATCTGTGGCAGCATCTGCTGGAACAGGGGTCCCCCAACCCCAGCCGCGGGCTGGTGCTGACCTGTGGCCTGTTGGGACCAGCCACGGACCAGTGCAGGTCCACAGGGCCACACAGCAGGGGCGTGAGGGAAGCTCTGCCTGTGCCGGCAGCTGCTCACCACGGCTTCCTTTCTGCTGGGCCCCGCCACCCGCCGATCAGCCCGGGTATTGGACTCTCGTGGGAACACGACTGTTCCCTTGTGCACTGCACCGTGTGGGGTGGAAATGGGGTGCTGGTAGCGCACTTAGGCCAACTCGGGACCGACTCACCCCTTGTGGAGGGGCTTCCCCAAGGCCAGTCCCTGGTGCTGGGGAGGGGCTGCTCCACGAGTGGGAGAGCCCCACGGCTCTGTCACAGAGATGTCCTTTCTCGGGAGTACGTGGGAGGAAGTGAGTTTGTTCTTCTGTGTCCTCAGATCCACTTTCCTCTCCATGATTCTAGTTCTTTCTCCCCACATCACTCAGAGTAGAAAACTTGTTATAAATCCCAAATCTGCTCTTTCTTTGTTTTATGTTTTTTTTTTTTTTTTCTTTTTGGAGAGGTTTTTTTTTGCTATAGGGCACGTGCGCTCGCCAGACAGACAGAGAGACAGAAAGCGAGAAATTACCCCCCAGGAGGATGGCCATGCTGCAATCCCCTCTCCTCCATTCTCCTCTCAGGATCTTAGGCACGCACGCACACGCGCCTGGCGTGAGTTTAAGCCACTGGGTCCGGGACTCGAACCGCGGTGGACTACATGGGAGTCCAGCGACATAGCCATTACACTAACTGCTGGTCCCCCCAGATCTGCTCTTAACCTTCAGTCCTCCGGGGCGGGCCGGCACCGTGCTGTCAGGAAACGGCAACAGCAGTATCTAACCGCTGGGGCCCCCACCATGTACCAGGGGCTCTCCAAACACCTTACCGGCTGCACCTTTAACTCTTTTTTTTTAAGAATTATTTATTTAATTTTATTTGTTATTATTATTATATTTTTTTAATCTTCCATAGGGCACATGTACTTACCACAGAGATGGAGAGGGAAAGTGAGAAAACAAGTCTCCAGGTCTGGGACTTGAACCATAGTCAGCCATGTGGGAGTTCAGCTCCTTGACCACCATGCCACCTGCTGGTCCAACCCCTTAAACTCTTAAAACAACATATAAGGAGTGGATGTTATCCCAATTCCATGCATAAGGAAAGTGAGTTACAGAGACAATAAGTGACTTGTCCAGAGAGACAGCTGCTACCTGGCAGAGCTGGAACTCAAGCCCAGGGCACTGGATCCGGGGACCATGCCCTGGCCCCGGTGCTCTCCTGCCCTGTGAACAAGTGGAGGGTGAAAGAGGACTCTACTGAACAGCAGGTGAAGGTCCTCGACTATCTTACTTCTCAGCTCTGAAGCAGGGGTGCTGGGTCTTACATAGGTGTGCTTGTTAAGGGGATACTTCACTTAAATACACCCAATGGAAAGAATGTCCAATTTATTCTCCTGGAAAATTGTAAGATTAAAAGCAGATGCACTGGGGCCAGCAGGTGGCACAGTGGTTAAGGAACTGGGTTCCTATGTGGCCAAGAGCAGTTCAAGTCCCAGGACCCGGTGCCAGGCACGGGAGAGTGTGTGTGTGTGTGTGTGTGTGTGTGTGTGTGCCCGAGATCCCAAGAAGAGAATGGAGGAGAAGGGATTTCAACATGACCTTTCCCACTGGGGGTGGGGGGGAATTTCTCATTTTCTCTCTGTCTCTCTGTCTCTCCGGTGAGCACATGCACCCTATAGCAAAAGTCTCTCAAAACAAACAAACAAAAAAGTAGATGCGCTAACTTGAAATAAAATCCCTGGGAACAATAAAATTTAAATCATTTTAAATTTAAAGAAATGAATTAACTTTTTTTTTTACTGCGTGTCAGTTAGTGTGTTCCGTGCATACAGTCTGCTACCTTCCCCCATTCCGGGCACTTAAAGAACAGCTCATAACAGCTGGCCCCGGCTCTCTCTCTGTATGAAGGCTTCTATTCCTGGCCACATAACCAATAACTCCTATTTTTACAATGCTTTTCAATGCACAAAGTGCCTTTTAAATATTATCTCACTTAATCCTCAAAATGACCCTATGAATGAAGTGAGTTAAAAGTCTCATTTCAGGATGAATCAGACGACAAGCAGGAAGTCTAAGTCATGTTTTCAAGGTCACAGCTGGTAAATGGCAGAGTACAGATGCTGGCCTCAATCTGAACTCCAAACTCAATCCCTCATCTACTGCCTCAAAGCTAGGCGCAGAGGAATGACTTTCACTATGTATCCGATTCCATCCCTTGTGAACCACATTGACTAAAAGTGAGTAATAATATTTGTGCTTACGCTAGAATCTTGTCTCTGAAGAGCTCAAATACCTTAAGCTTCATTAATCTTGCCAAATTTGCCTATGGCTCACAAAGGGAGAGCTGAAACGCGTGCGCTCTCAGTCCTAAAGGCACAAACCGACCAACCGCCATCCCCTCTGCGGTTCCCAGGGAGCGCCGCCGTCAGCTGTCCTCCATGGGCCCTTCACGTCACAGAGCAGACAATGAAAACTGAAAGTGACATGCCTGTCTCCCAGACTCCGGGAGAGCGGAGATCCATTTAGGAGTCTCTAATGCTGCAAAGAGTGAAGCAGAGGAAAGACATGCTGATAAGGCATTGATCTAACCCTCCCCTCCCCACATGCACAGCTTCTGACAGTCAGCCCCTCCAGGCGCGGGTTCTCCATCCTTAAAGGGGAGCTAGGTTTGAGTCAGGTGTCTGCGAACTCGAACTCGGGTCTGCTGTGTAAATCAGACTAATTGGAACAGCCACCTCCGTGCTCAGGGTCCTCCGTGGCTTTTCACTGCAAAGGCCGAGCTGGGCTGTGACAGAGGCCACTGCAAAGGCCGAGCTGGGCTGTGACAGAGGCCACTGCAAAGGCCGAGCTGGGCTGTGACAGAGGCCACTGCAAAGGCCGAGCTGGGCTGTGACAGAGGCCACTGCAAAGGCCGAGCTGGGCTGTGACAGAGGCCACTGCAAAGGCCGAGCTGGGCTGTGACAGAGGCCACTGCAAAGGCCGAGCTGGGCTGTGACAGAGGCCACTGCAAAGGCCGAGCTGGGCTGTGACAGAGGCCACTGCAAAGGCCGAGCTGGGCTGTGACAGAGGCCACTGCAAAGGCCGAGTGTCTGCTCTGGCTCTTACAGGGGCAGTTCAGCGGCCCCTGGGCTAGGCTGGCACCAGTCTTCCCTCTGGCCACAGTCTCTGCGGTGACAGAACTTAGAAACATAGTGGAATTCGGTAACAGCCCTGAAGAACAAGAAAGGGTGCTCTTGGCCACGTACATTTAGAAGGAACCCCTGGAGGGGAAGAGGCGCATGAGGTACAGAATTGAGAAGCTACCATCCACAGCACAGCCAGGCACGGGCAGCCATGGAGGTGGCAGTGACTCCGGGAAACTCTGCTCAGAAAACAAGTCAGAGGCAGGGTTAGAATTCTCCGGAAGGAGCGCCTGGACAGCTGGCCCACACCAACCTTCCCATGCCCGACCCCAGTAGAAAAGGCAGCAGTGAGGTGGGGCATGAATGCCAGGGAGCTGGGGCAGGGACGAGCCCCCAGGTGGCTGCAGTGCAACACCCCAGGAGACAGAGATCGCCCTTCCAGGGGAGGGGCTACTGGCATTTCCCACCCAGGCGTAGCCCCCCGGTCGTGAGAGAGAGTGTCACAGAGAGAGGAAGCACTCCCGGGGCGGTGAACTGCCAGATGAGCTCCACAGAACACGGCCTAAGGTTTGAGGGAGGCCAGACCCTGATATTTTGAGTGGCTCCAAAAACAAGCACAACCTGGCTGAGTAAACAGCGTTACTAAGACAGGCAGAACAAGACTTTAGGGTAAGAATGATATAAAACATATAGAGAGCTCTTTAAACTAAATAAAGAGACAAAAGAAACAGCATGAAGATACGAACAGGCAGGCAATTCACAAAAGAGGAGATTTAAACATAAACACATTGAAAGTTTCTGATTCTCACCAGTCATCAGATTCAAATTCAGTCATTACCTGCCATCCTTGCTCCACTCCCTTATCAGATTAGTAAAACTGCAGGGGACCAGCAGATGGCGTAATGGCTACATGGCTGGACTCCCATGTAGCTGACCGCAGTTCGAATCCCGGACCCGGTGGCTTAAACTCACACGTGTGCGTGTGTTCCCAAGATCCTGAGAGGATAATGGAGGAGAAGGGATTGCGATGTGGCCATTCCCCCGGGGGTGATTTCTTGCTTTCTGTCTGTCTATCTCTCTCTTTCCGGTGAGTACATGCATCCTATAGAAAAACCTCTCAAAAAAAAAAAAAAAAAAAAAAAAAAGAGATTAGTAAAACTGCAACAGAATGATAATACCTGTTGTTGGGGGAAGCAAAATAAGTGTTTTATACCCTATTAGTAGAAGTGTAACTTGATTCAGCCTGTTGAACATTAAATATACATATTTTATTTAATATAACTATCCTATTTCTTAGTACCTACCTGAAAGAAATATTTTTTTCATGTATAGAAAGATTCACAAACAAGAATATTTATGCAGCACTATTTAAATAAGGAAAAATTAAAATAGCGTACATTCCATTAGTAACAAATCCTCACACTCTGGTACACGTAAGCTAGGAAATACTTCGCAATCTACGGGGCACTAACTCTGAACAAGGTGAAGCTGAGTGACTTTTATTTTTTAAGAGAGATTTTTGCTATAGGGCACGTGCACTCGCTGCAGAGAGAGAGACAGAGAGAGACAGAGAGACAGAAAGAGAGAAATCACACACCCCCTCGGGGGGTGGCCAAGCCGCAGTCCCTTCTCCTCCATTCTCCTCTCGGGATTTTGGGCATGCACGCACATGTGCCTGGCACTGGTTTCAAGCCTCCAGGTCCAGGACTCGAACTGTGGCTGCCTATGTGGGAGTCCAGCGATGTAACCATTATGCCATCTGCTGGTGGCACTGAGCGACTTATTGGCCTTCTCCCTTGGCCTAGACAAAGCCTGTCCCACAGGAATGCCCAGCACGTACGGGAAGGAGGAGCACACCCGTCTCGGCAGGCGGTGGGCGCTGCACCTCGGCGGGTCCCACACGCCCCCTTGCCCACCAGCTACCCGCTGGACTCCCCAGCGAGGCTCTTCCTCCCAGGTCCGAAGTGCCTTGGTCTGCTCAGCTGCTGCAGCAGGTGCCCTGGACGGGCCCTGAACAACGTCCACCTCTTACACTAATATCTCCAGAAGCTGCAGGGTTCAAGACAGGCCTGACAGAGCTTGGTTCTGGCTTGCAGGTGGCACCCTGTGGCGTGCCCACAGGATATCTCCTGTCACACTGGGGTGAGGGTTTCAACCTGAGAGTATGAGGGGCCTACAGATACCCAGTTCACGACAGAAGGTGGGAAGGAGAGGGACGGCTTTCGACTCCCTCGGCTCCCACCCTATGGGGTTCGTTGGGACTGACTAAAGGGCTGGCCCTGCCGAGCAGACCACTCACCGCGTCTGCCTCGGCCAGGGTCTCTCCCTCTCCCTCCCCCTCCCTCCCCCTCCCTCTCCCTCCCTCCCCTCCCTCTCTCTCCCTCCCTCCCCCTCCCTCTTTCTCCCTCCCTCCCTCTTCCTCTCCTCCCTCCCCTTCCCTCCCCTCCCTCCTCCTCCCTCTTTCTCCCTCCCTCCCTCTTCCTCTCCTCCCTCCCCTTCCCTCCCCTCCCTCCTCCTCCCTCTCTCTCCCTCCCTCCCCTCCCTCCCTCTCTCCCTCTCCCTCCCTCTCCCTCCCCTCCCTCCCTCCCTCCCTCTCCTCCCCATCACTCTCCCAGCCTTCTCTGTGTGCAGTCTAGACATGGTAACGATGCCTTCATTAGTATTAATCGCAGGGAACGTCACTGTCCCCCCGTACTGTCTCTATATCCTGACTAACATTTTGTTCATCAAAATCCCCTAGAGGGGCCAGGAGATAGTATAGCAGTGAAGGCACTGAATTCCCACATGGTCGACCAGAGTTCGAGTCCCAGACCTAAGAGCTTGAGAACCACGCTGGGCACATGTGCACGCATGCCCAGTACCCCAAGAAGAGACTGGGAAAGAGACTGCTGGGTGACCATCCCCCCGGAGAGTCATCTCTCACTTTCTCTCTCTGTCTCTGTCTCCCTCTCTCTCAGGCAAACACACATGCTCTATGGCAAAAACCTTAAAAACATGTATGCCATGACTTTTATAATTATGAAATTATTTACATCATGAACGGACAAATTAATGAGGGTTGGACCTAAAGCTGCTTCCAACTGTAAGCTCTGAACTCTGATATTCCACTTTAAATAAGCACAAAATTATCGAAGTAGAAAGCAACAGGTACTTGGAAGTTTGCCCAAGTGATAGGAGGTCTGAGTAAGTCACCCTCTGCTGAGTGTCCAAGTGGGGACCACGTAGACCTGGCCTTTCTCTATTGACAAGGATTCGACTGCGGGGGAGGGGGGGGGTCTGATGGGCGTCACTCAGAAAGGACACGCAGACCAACGCCCCCGTCCTGCACTGCCCGCAGAAGAGGAGCGGGGGCACGCCCCAGCCTGGGTGTGGCGTGTGCATGGCTCAGAGGAAACTGCCTCTCCTCCCATCCGACAGGTGTGCCAGCACGAAGAGGTTAGGGTTAGGGACAGCAACTGGCGAGGGCATTTCCACCTCCGGAGGGAGACTCTGAGACCATAAGAATGTTTAATTTTATTGGAAAAGCAGCTGGGAGGCCATGGCTGCCTCCTGGTGACAGACCAGTTCCGGTCTTCACGTGCAGAAGGGAGAGCAGAAAGGGACGCCACTGTCCTCGGACACCTGGCGTGACCCGTGGCTGAGAATGGCAAGCACAAAACAATTCTATAAATCACTGCAGGAAGTGGGCCGGGCCAAGGGCAGCGCTGCGTGCCTGAAACCCCGCTACGCAGGAGGGTGAGGCAGGAAGGCCACGAGTTCCAGCCCAGCTGGGCAACAGCAAGACCCCATCTAAAAGGGAAAGAGCGAGAGAAGACAATGGGCCAGCAGCAATGACACCAAGAAGACTGAAGAGCTTCGTGAGACAGCGGAAGCGGGAGTGTCACAACAGGGAGTGCGGGCTCTCCAGAACTCCAGGACTGACTGGGTTCCTGCTCTGCTTCAGGCTAAATTCACTGTTCCCTACTGTGTGGCCTTAGGGCGACTTCTTTCACCTCGTATTCTTTATATCATACCCATGTGATATAAATATATTGCATGGCAGGGGCTCAATGTAATCAAGCCGCCTTCCTCCACCTCTCGTTTTCTCCTTGCTCCCTCATATTTATAGATCTATGCAGATACCCGATGTATTTTTAGTGCTGCTTCCAACCTGCTAAAATAAATCATGCTATAGAAAGCAGTCTGTTTACAAAGCAGAGTCATGAATCTGAATGCTAAGGAGAAGGAGGAATTCCCTTCCCGAGTATAAAAATAACTCAGGTCTCTTATTTATTAGCAAATAACCTGCTAATAGCCAAAATTAGAGCTTTCCTTAAGTATGCTATGAATATTTTTAAATGCATGCCTATTTTAAAATCCGATAGAGAACCATTGAGCAGCTTTTGTAGAAAAACAAAGCAGGAATGTGGATAAAAGGCAGAGACTGGAACTTACTCCAACCAATTCCAGTTCCAGGAGGTCCGGGCGGGGTTCCCCAGAAGCAGACCCTGAGATGCAGGGTCACTTGAAACTGACTGATTAGGAGGTGTTCCAGGAGCACACGGCGGGGACTGGGGAAGGGGACACGGTAGGAAGGGAGCCACGCCAGGGCGGACTTTGCGTCCGTGCCCTGGAGAATGCAGCTTCAGCGCGATCCTGCAGGAACCTCTGAAGACAGCATAGCCACCGTCCCATTAGGGACAAGGCGTCATCAGCACACACCTGTCAGGCACTGGTTACGAGCTGGCTCCGGCCCACACGGGGCATCCAGCCCTTCCCAAAACAGAGCACGGAGGAGATAGTGGCGGGAAATGGCCCTGGGCCTAGTCCGGACTATGCACACGAGGGTGTTTTTCCCTGTACTGATTTCTGCCCTGTAGGTCTGTTCTCAGGGCCTCTCCTGCTAACTTAAAGGAAACAGAGGGGCTAGCAGGTGGCCTGGTGGTTAAAGGGCTGGGCTCCCACATGGCTAACCACAGTTCGAGTCCCAGACCTGGCAGCTTGATTTCTCACTTTCTCTCTCTCTCTCTGTCTCTCTCTGGTCAAATTGAAAATAATAATATTTTTTAAACTTGAATAAAATAATTCTTTAAAAAATAAATAAAGGAGATAGAACACACACTGTCACTTCTTGAGAGCATAGATTTTACTTGCATACACCAACGCGAGTTCATCGATACATTCACATAAGCAAGTTCAGCTGCGACAGGAAGCTGATATTAGCACCGAGTGTCAGAGACCCTGCTCCCTCCTCAGTCACCGTCGCTTGTGCCCGTCTTCCCAAGACACTCCGTCAGGTATTTTTCTGAAACTGTTCTTACCGCACTCAGAAATATCAGTCCTTGGAGAAGTAATATTTATCAAGCTATTACGGTGTCCTGCTGTCACAGCAGACAGCCAGCTCTGAGCGGGCAGCCTGTGGCAGGACACAGCTTATCAGGGGACTAAACAGACTCTCTCCAAGAACTTGCTCCCTCCCGGCTCTGGTGCAGGAAGCGGGGAGCTGGTCTCATTTTTATTAATTGCCTCAGCTTTCTTCCAAGAACTTGGAGAAAGTTGCTACCTTCCCTCCTGCAGCTCCACATCACCGGGATGCTTGGTCGCCATCCCAATTCCCACTGGGGCAATAATCCAAGTGGACACAGGTCAAGGTCCACGCTGGGCATGCGCACCTGGGTAATCAGATTCCTGACCTGAGGGAACGCAGCCAGCCACAATGGCAGACGTCTCTCCTAAACAGCCACAAGGCCCCAGGACCTCCCAGTGCCACTGTCCTCGGCCAACTGCCCACAGAGTGGCATGCTTTCTGACGCGGGAGTGTATTTCTTTTCTATTAAAAATCCTCACTTTCTGGGACCAGCAGATGGCATAATGGTTATGTCGCTGCATTCCCACGTAGGCAACATGGTTCGAGTCCCAGAGCTACTGGCCGAAAACTCACACAGGTCATGTGTGCGTGCATGCCCAAAATCCCAAGAAAAGAATAGGAGGAGAAGGGATTGCAGCGTGGCCATCCCCGCCCCCGGGGGTGATTTCTCACATTTTGTCTCTCTGTCTCTCTCTCCCTCCAGTAAGCGCACGTGCCCTATAGCAAAAATCTCTAAAAAAAGAAAGGAAAAACCTCCACTGTTCTATTAAAAACTTACCTTTCTCTGCTCTGCCTGTGTTTGTGACTTTTCCTGCTTCCTAAGGCAAGTCTCTAATCATAGAGATCTGACCCAAAGAACCAACGACACTCCTCAGCCCCCTACCCGGCAGCAGCACTTCTCACACACGCAGGCGTTAAACGCACGATGCCGCGTACCACCGACAGCGCTGCCACAGCACAGTGTGGTGGGCTGAGGCTCTCCACACACCTCCTGTCCACGGCACGGCTCCGTCTCTGCTTGCCAACTGGACGGGGGTCTGCGACAGCGACGAAAAGATGCCCACGTGAGGCTCCACTCAATGTCCCTCACTGCCCGTTACTGCAGAATGAAAAGGTCCTCAGGTAGGAAGGCCTTGGGAATCCAGGCTACTTCCCGCCGTGCGTCTTCAGTTCTCCCCGGTTGGCGCCGGTGCCTGACAGCTGCAGCACAGAAGTGAAGAGACTCCTGTCCCCAGCTGGCATCTCCATATTGCCCGGATGGTATCGCCGGCCTCCACTTCCACTGCCATCTGTCAGCCACGCAGAGCTGCCTTTGTTATGCCACGTCCCTGTTCCAGGCCGGGGACCAGGTCCAGCGTGCCTGGGGAGGCCTGTCCTTCCCCGTGACTCCCCTTGACTTCGCTGCAGTGCAGGAAGCAGAGGAACCCGGTTTGTTCACTTACATTTCCCACTCGGTTTCAGATATAATTCACCCTTGGGACCAGCAGATGGCGTAATGGCTATGTCACTGGACTCCCACGTAGCCGACTACAGTTCAAGTCCCGGACCCGGTGGCTTAAACTCACTCTGGGCGCGTGTGCGTGCGTGCCCAAGATCCCGGGAAGAGAATGGAGGAGAAGAGATTGCAGCGTGGCCGAGCTATTCTGTCCCGCTGGTCGGTTAACGGCTCCTCCCCAGCCTGTGATACAAAGACACACGCTCCGTGCCTGGCCCAAGTGCCCACCCGCATGCTTCTACACAAAACCCCGTGTCCTCCACCTGACGTTGCTTACTCCAGGCCCTGCCCAGCCAGCCACGCCGACTGCCACCGCCCAGCCATAACCTCAGGGCGTTCTCCTCCTCACAGGGCTGCTCTTGCACACTGCCCAGAGCCTTGCCCACGGGGGACATTTCTCCTCACCATTGCCTTTCCAAACAACCCTGACTGAGGATGAAGAGCAGCAGCGGCTGCTCCCCACTTACGCCAACACGGAGCTACCCGTGGGTAAACACACTGAGCTTCCCGCAGTCACCAGCTGATGAAGGGGAGGGCGAGGGGCTTCGTTGCGACCCCTTCTGCGTTGGCCAGACCAGTTCTGGAACCTCTGCCCGGGTGGGGGCTATCTTTTGTCCCAAGCTTCTAAGACCCACCCAAGCAGAACACCAGAATTCTCTTTTCAGGGTCCTTGACAGGTTGATAAACCCTCTATCAAATGAGAACATAATTTTTTTTAATCCCTTTTTCTGCTTTACATTCCAGCCTCCCTAGTCCGGCACTCTCAGGACTCATCCCAGGCACGCTCTCCTGGTTTTGGACACATGATCCCCTCCCCTCTTCAGCAAGCCTAGCCTTCCCCCACCGAGTCCTGGTGAGACTGACCTGAGGTGCTGCCGATGGCCAGGAAGAGACGTGCAGACAGAGGCTGAGCGGCCCCTGTCGCCCAGCGGCACTTCTCCCAGGCTGCTCCATGGTGCTTGAACAAGAGGAGGCACGGCCGCGGCAGTGCTCCAAGGGCCCTGGGGATCCGTGTGCCCGAATGCACCTGCCAGCTACCTCCATCCCGAGTCCCAGAGTCCTACTCCCTCCCCAAATGGGGCTTTGTCAGAACACCTGGCCCACCTTTCCCAAAATTCTATCACTCTAAAATGGAGTCCTGTGCCAGGGCTGTAAGTCTATCACCCTTCAAGCAGCAGGACATGACGGTCTCCGGATGCTGCCAGGACGCTCTCTGACTCGCACTTTAATCTGAGCTGGCGCTCGTTTGCCGCAATCATGAAGAGCTCTCAGCCACGGGCACCTTGTTACGTCCTTCTAACACGAGTGCCCCAGACCCACAACTGCCAGGGGAACAGCACCAGCCAGCGCTCCTCCTTCCGCTGTGTCCTGCCCCAGTTCACCACAAGGGAAGACTTGACAACTGCAGAGCCGCTGTATGCCGGGGCCATCAGACACCACCCACCACCTGTGAGAATGACTCAGCGCCGGCCAGTGTGGGTGATACAACTTCAGACACCCTGAGAGCCCTTGCCAGGACCCTTCTCCTGCTACCAACCTTCATAGCTCAGGTTCTCTGGAAACAGAGTCCGAGCCAGAGATTTAAATCCGTGGGTGGGGCCAGCAGGTGGCGTGGTGGTTAAGGGTGCTGGACTCCCCACGTGGCCGACCGAGGTTCGAGTCCCAGACCTGGCGGCTTACTTTCCCACTTTTCCCTCTCTCTCCCATTCTGTCTCTCTCTGGTCAAATCAAAAAATAAGTAGATAAATACAGTTAAGTAAAATCATTTGGGCAAGGGAGATCTGGGCAACAAAACAGCATCCACCAAATTCCCATCCACTGACTGTTCAAACATGAGTCTGCTTTCACAGAGTGACATGACTGTGTTTAAAATATCTATTTCAAAATGAAGATATTGAAATGGGAGCTTTGCCTACCAGAAATCCAAAAGATGATGCCCAACTATGAAAAGAAAGATGTCATTTTCACAGCATGGACTTAGAAAGAATCCAGATGGTGTTGGCTACAAACTTGAAAAAGTATGGCCGCCATGGATCAGCAACAGGAACGAAGTCTTAGAAACCAGGAATTGATCATCTAGGAGAAGGTGTGCGAACCCAGCGATAAGCCGCACCATTCCAACCATCTCCCAGCTGTGAGACCGAACACAAATGACTAAGGTCAGCATTAATAGGTAACTTTTAAAATAGGGATTCAAAATACAGTGTCCCTACTTTTTAACTTTACATAAGGCTAAGCTTAAAGCACCTCACAATTAATTAGATCAGAAAATTAATGTACTCTATAAATTCTAAAGAGCAAATGTGCAAAGAAGTATTTAGAGACAGTTTTAGTTCAGATTTCTGTTTGAATTCATAAAGCTCCCTTCTGGTTTCCAATCTGTCATGAGAAAAAGTACCTAATTGACTGCAATTTCAGAATTGGTGGAAAACAGAGACAGTCCAACGGCCAATAATAGAGATAAAATGCCTTTCTTCCTCACCAAAAACTAGGTTTGCATCCAAAGACACAGGCTTTGAAAGATGCATTATTTATGTAGCACTGAAAATACGGAGTGCGGGCTCTGCTCAAGAGCTTTCTTGCTTTCTGTTATCAAAATGACATTCTGCTTTCCAACCCACTCCCTACATAATAGGCCTGCTATTTCCATTTAAAATGTTCAGACCTTTTTCTTAGAGGGCAAAAGAGGAGTCACAGAGTGGAGTGCTCTGAGCCTTTCGATTTGGAAACTGTCCAAATAAAGAACAAATTCAGCACGGCTTTTTTTTTTTTTTTTTTAAGTATGACCTTGAGAAAACATTGATATTTCCACATTTCAATTTAAAGATCAGAAGTTTTCAGCATTAATAGGAAGAAAAAGAGTAAATCCTTCACGATTCCAGCGTGCTCCTGAGGGATACACTATTATCAACATTTTTGTCTGCTCACATATTAAGAAGAAATGCAGTTGCTGAAGTAAGACAGAAACAAACATGACTGTAAGGACAAGTTTAGCACCCCACAAACACTAAGTCTTTGATATTGACAAATGCTGTTCCGAAAGAAAAAGGTAACTAAAAATACCCTAACTTCAGGGGCCAGCAGGTGGTGTGGTAATTAAGTTGCTGGACTCCCACACGCTGACCATGGCTCCAGTCCCAGACCCAGTGGCTTGAAAATCACACCAGGCACGTGCACACGCATGCCCCAAATCCCAGGAGAATGGAGAAGAGATTACAGCATGGCCACCCACCCCCCGGGGGGGAGAGGGGATTTCTCACTTCTCTCTTTATATCTCTGTCTCTCTCTGGCAAGCACTTTCACCCTATCACAAAACCCTAAAAAGACTGAATTTTTATAGTCTAATCTCTAAACCAAAAAAATGTAGTATAGAAAACATAAAGTACCTTGGATATCACTACATAAATACAGTACATTCAAAAATATAAGAGAAAAGCTTTTAAGAAGCCCAAATCTAGAAACATAAGATTTAATGCTAAAGGGACCAGAAAACTTTACAGATGAGGAGACTTAAAATTGGGATCAAAGGGATTTGAGCTGGATAGCAACTTGAAACCCACAGGATTTTATTTTTAAATAGAGCTCATGTGCTTGCCAAAGAAAGAGAGAGAGAGAGAGAGAGAGAGAGAGATTGAAAAGGCGCCCCCCAGGGGACTGGCCTCCCTGCACTCCCTTCTCTTCCACCACGCCCTTCCCCTCCAGGATTCTGGGCACACACACACAGGCCCGGGCTGTCTTTCAAGCCACTGCTGAAACATCCGGTCGGCCATGTGGGACCCGGCTGCCTTAACCTCTACACCACCTGGTCAGCCCAGACCCACAGGAATTTAACTTGAACATTCCTCATTAAAGGTAATGTTCACAAGCTAGTCAGAGTTATTCATCACTAAGATTTTTGGATAGTAGATGCCAGGGTAAAATAAAAAATTTCTTGGGGGCAGAGTAATCTCCAACCAAATCAAAGCCTGAACCTCGCTCCCCGAGAATTGTTGGCTACCCTGTGAAGTTGAATCCAGGCTCTTACATACATCCACCAGATGTTTCTCAAGAAATGCCAGTGCTGGGAACCAGCAGTTAGTGTAATGGCTATGTCACTGGACTCCCACGTAGTCGACCGCGGTTCGCATCCCGGACCCAGTGGCTTAAAACTCATGCCGGGTGTGTGTGCGTGTGTGCCCAAGATCCCGAGAGGAGAATGGAGGAGAAGGGATTGCGGCGTGACCATCCACCCTGGGGGGTGATTTCTCACTTTCTATCTCTCTGTCTCTCTCTGTCTGTCTGGCGAGCGCATGCACCCTATAGCAAAAACCTCTCCAAAAAAAAAAAAAAAGAAATGCCAGTGCTAGCCACTGAGATGTCCACCACTGGTATTTCCCGGCCGTGGAGAAAACAGTTGTCTGTTAAGTAAGCAGCATTGTAACCAATGTCTACGTTTTGGAATGAAACTAACTTAGACCTCTGCTTTACAACAGTTTGAGAAATACAGGTCAATAAAATAGCTTAACTTTTTAAATGGAGATTTCTAAATAGGGCCAGACAGCGGCACAGTGGTAACACATTGCTCTGCAATGGTGGATGTAAATGGGACAGTTGCAGGTTCGAATCCTGAGTCCTTCCTGTACAGATGCTCCCACAATCCAGATGGCTGAAGCTGGGGGTGGATTGTGGCATGAAAATCCTCAAGGTGCCTGTTCTCCCTATCCACCACGGACTCGAGACGCAGAGTGGTGGCTATTAAAAGACTCTAGTCTAAATAAATTTAGCAAAGAGGGTGCTGGGGATTCAAGATAACTCGAATACAGCCGTCTCTTGTGCTGTGTATATTTTGAGTGGAAGGTCAGATTACAAACAATACAATATTTTAAAGTAAATGGAGGACATTTTCTCAGCAAATGTCACTGTACATATTTATGATGGAAAATTCTGTGAATGTACAGTGGACGGGAAAGGATGGACATACACACAGCAGGACTTTCCCAAGCGAGCACATCTCTAAGAAGGAAGTTAAAGACGTACTTGGAAACACAAAGCATAGTGGTAAGAGCTCTTACGTAGGACGCCGGGCACACGAACCCAGTGGGCTTGGCTTCCTTCTCTGGGAAGGTTACAGGAGACTGTGCAGTGTCCTGTGCTTGAGGACCCGAGTGCCAGGTCACCCGAGGGGTTTTCCAGCAGATCTGGGCCATTGTTACACAGGGTGGCCTCCAATGCCTCTCTTTCTCGCTCTGTTTCTCTCTTTCCTTCTTACTGCAAAAATAAAACTTTTTTTAAATTTTCTAAATAAATATAGGAAACTCTCTTGTTCTATTTCATGTGACACCTCTATAAGACGGAAGCATCCGCGTAAAGGTCCAGGGGAAGACCGTCCCTCCAGCAGGAACAACGGTGTACAGCGACATAAACCACAAGGGACCGTGGGAAGTTGGCAAGAGCTGCCTCAGTAGGAGGGCTTGGACAAAAGCCCCATTCCAACGAGCAGGGGAGAAAATAAGGACGAGTCCACAAGAATAGGCACCCCTGCCAAGGAACGTAAGGAGTGTTTCTGTGAAGCAGAGATGAAACTAGGGCAGTCCCTGTAGGCAAAGACCCTGATACTGGAAGGAGTGTGGCACATTCAAGGTCAAAGAACTCCAACAAGGTTATAGTGAAAAGAGCAGGAAAGGAAGCAGAAGAGGCGGTCCCAGCGCTAGGAGAATGAGGTTGTGTGAGGTTCTCTACACTAGACCAAGGAGATTGGATTGCATTCATGTGTAATGACGTTTAGGAGTGTTTTAAGCAAGGGTGACGTGATCTGATTTATGCTTTAGAGAGATTACTGAGGATGAAACATGAAGATTCCCCAGGACCTGGGCGTTGCTAAAGCTATGGGATTAGGTGAGATCTAGTAGGACGAGAACCTGGATAAGCAAAGAACAGAACAGAACCAAAGATTGAGCTTTAGAGGACTCTCTTTCAGAATCTGGTGGAGGAGAGAATAGAAACCAGCAACAAGACCAAAAAGGGGCGATGCAAACGGTGGGAAAAACAGGCTGAGGGTGTCACTGGAGCCTAAAGAAGAAAGCGTTTTATCAACCGTGTCAACTGCTTGAGAGGTCAGCTGGGGCAAGGAGAGTGACAATTGACTCTGACAATGATATAAATCATAAATGACCTTGGGAAGTGTGACAAGAGCTGCTTCAGTAGAAGGATTTGGACAAAAGCCCCATTCCAACAAGCAGGGAAAGAAAATGAAGATGAGACAGCAAGAATAGGCACCCCTCCCTAGGAATGTAAAGAATGATTCTGTGAAGCAGAGATGAAACTAGGGCAGTCCCTACAGGCAGACAACAGCCACGGGATATTCATGAATGCATGATGATGAGACATTGTATATGCTGTCAAAGAATGATGCGTTATAATCTGCAATCACCATTTAGTCAGCATTCACACTGGACCAAGCACTGCTTCACATATTTTCTTGTATTGCTGGTTTGATGATCAAAAGTTGCCATTTTGGGGACCAGCAGATGGCATAACGTTTACATCACTGGACTCCCACATAGTCAACTGTGGTTCGAGTCCCAGACTCAGAAGCTAGAAACATGGCAGGTGCATGTGTGTGCCAAAAATCCCAAGAGGTGAGGGACTGCGGTGTGGTCATCTGCCCTGAGGGGTGATTTCTCACTTTCTGTCTCTCTGTCTCTCCAACGAGCACAGGTGCCCTATAGCAGAAAGTACCACCATTTCAGAGTTGTTATTACTAAAGCGCAGAGCAATCAACTAGCTGTCCAAAGTCACACTGCTGGGAAGTTTGAAAGCCATGATTTGAAAACCACCAATGTGAAATCTTCACCATTGCAGTAGAAGATGTGAGAAAGGAAGCAAATAGTTGCACAGAGTAATCCCTGCAAGGGTAGAAGAGGTCCCAGGGCCCACGCACGGGGCTTGGTCTTCGAAACGAACGCGGGTGGACAGCAGTGACAGAGGCAGACACGGGAGTCAGGGTGTGCGGCGGGAGTCTGGATTTCTCTCACGGCATCTACCACTCGCATAGCTAGAAGGAGCTCCACAACATCATTGACTTTCCCTGCCTGTAGAGGGTTTGGAGTCCCACAGGGGACACAGACATGTAGCAAGCAAGTGGCTTATGTGCTTAGGATGGAGGCTGGGACACAGGAACCCGTAAGGTGAGCTCTGCACGCCATTGAGAAGGACGTCCTGAGCACAGTGGGGACACAGAGAGTGGTCACTTCCGTGGGAGAAGCAGCAGCTGGAACCTCGAAGACCAAGGACTCTCGAGTTCATACTTGGGACACCCCTGAAGACTGAGTAGATGGAGGTGAGTGGGAGGGCTGGGAGGGGTGACGGATGGCCCAGAGCATGAAGGGACGGGACACGGGAGCAGCAGAGCTCAGAGCTCACGCCCGCCATCCCACTTAAAGGTCCACCTGACCTACAAGCCGTCCTAGAAGCCTGAAATGTAGCTTCAAGGAGGACAAGGAAAGGAAGCGGCTGGAGAGCCCGGCAGCTCGGCAAGACGAGGGAGGCCTGCAAAGGACCCGGGAGAAGCCATCGGCCCACGAGGTCACAGCAGCGCCGGCGAAGACTGGGTTTGAGAAGACTCATCAATGAATGTCAGAGTCAAAGCTGGCTTGTTAACTTCAGCCGGTCAACGGAAATCACTCTGATAAACACATCACTGTTGTCTTACCCAGCTGACAGGAAGCCGGGTAATGAATATTCCTAACGAGGACGACCTTCACGGGAGAGCTGCAGTTGGAGACAGAGCTTCCCCTGAGCTGTCCTCTGCAGTTTTCTCCCCTGAACCATTTGGAGTCATTCAGGGGCACCGCTCCTCATTAACCTAGTAATACCTCCTCGTTACTACGGGCACTCGAGTCAGGACGGAAATCTCTCCAGATTACAGTCAGAAGACTGCAAAAGAAAGAGAATCCTTGGTTAAGTACGACAGCATTTGTCAGACAGCTGGACCCTCCTCTTAGGCCTAAAAAGTAGTAACAGCAGGATCTTCCTCAAGTACACTCGTCCCGGCACTCCATCTCCTTCTCTGAGGGGAGTGAGGCCGAGAGATCTCAGGAAGGAGCCACGGGAGGGGCTAGTGAATGAGTTTGCCACTGGCCGTTTCTCTGTTGTTGTTTCCTTATTTATTATTACATTGGCTCGCTGGATATCAGGACAGCTTGTAAGCTGAGTTCCCCCCGCATGACTGTATCTTGGTCCAGTTAGAGGTGCTCTCGCCCACGTTACCATCCGCAGGTAATTATCCATTCTTCGGGTCCCTTCCCCACGTGCTTCTTTCCAGCTGTTATAGAGAAATGTGGCGTGTGCAGAGACCCTGGGCAGAGGCCACTCTCCTGCTCCTCAGGACCTGAGAAGCTGCAGGGGTGGGCACCTTCACTCAGGGCTCCTGTGTTTTATAAGTAGGCCGGATTTGTAAGAACTAGAAAACACTTCTACTCTCCGGCATGAACTTTGAGTTTCCTCAGCTGTTCCCTAAAGAGGCAGGTTAAAAGATTCAGAGTCTCCTCCCCGTGCTGTAGCCGAAGCCTGGGGCGCTCAGTGACAGCTGTGCTCGAGGTTCAGAAGACACCCGCGTTTTCACCCGGTTCCCCGTGGCCAATGAACTGGGAGCTCTGACACCCTCCTCCCTCCGTCCGGGAAGGCGTTCGGGGCGCGCTGCCGCACCGCGATGTGGGGGCGCCGGTTCCCGGGGCCGCAGGCTCCCGCTCTCCCCAGCCGCTCCTGAGCACCCCGAGGGCCGGGACCCAGCTGTCCGGCAGGAGCAGCACCGTGGCTCTCGGAGCACGGACTGTGCGCGTCCAATTCAGTACTGCTTAACTGCTCCACGGTCTCCTCCGGCTTCCAGGCACCTTCGGGACATGATTCCTAGGAAGGATACAGTGGTTGGAAATGCTCCTGAAGGCTTTATGGTTCGGCCATCTCGTTTTCCAATAGGAAAGAACTCTGACCTTCGCCAGGTCATGGGGGCATGGACACCTTGCATCCTGTCGCGGCTTCTCCGCGGCGGCCACCCTCTATCCGCACATCCGATGGAGAGGGAACCCAGCTGAGGGCGAACCCAGCGGAAATCCGGGCAGCAGCGTCTGGGCCGCGTTCCTCCACGTGGTTCTATTCCAAAACAAAAGTCTCTCATTACATCCAAATTAGAGATTGCTTTAAAATAGGACAACAGATGGGACCAGCAGTTAGCATAATGGCTATGTCGTTGAACTCCCATGTAGTCGACCGCAGTTCGAGTCCCAGACCGGGTGGCTTAAACTCACACCAGGCGCGTGTGTGTGCATGCCCAAGATCCTGAGAGGAGAATGGAGGAGAAGGGATTACTGTGTGGTCATCCCCCCAGGGGGGTAATTTCTCGCTTTCTGTCTCTCTGTCTTTCTGGCAAGCCCACCGCACACTATAGCAAAAAAATCTCTCAAAAAAAAAAAAAAAATAGGACAACAGATTATAAACCACTGCATTTTAGCACCTTGAAAGCATAAACAATGTAATACATATAAGTAAGACAAAAACATTCTGTGAAATAAATCCAATTACCGGCTACAACCTTGAAGGCGTCCTCGGGAGCCGCAGCATGTCCGGGCCTGAGGCCGGCACGCCACATTTACATGCTGGGAAACTGTACGTTGGGCTTTCTGAGGCACTGAGCCCTAAACAAAACCATTTTCTACTGCTTTGAGCCCAAAAGTGAGGAGTTAGGGCCTTAACTTGAACCAACAATGTAGTTTCTTTGGAATGCAAGTTTTTCACCCTTTCTTTTGCTCTTAGAGAGGAAAAGTGGTGGCAGGCAGCAGGAAAAGGCGGGTGCAGCCGTCCAAGTGCTGCAAGACGTTGACAAAACACCAGAAAGTCTTTCCCATGGGGTCCTGGCCTTCCACGTGGGCAGGCACGGACAGCCTAGAAGCCATGCTTTAGTTCCTGGGCCTGCAAATCCTGGTTCCAGCCTTCTTACTCCCTGTGGGCCAACATGCCCACTTCCCATCGGAAGAGCAACTTACCTATGGCTGTCCTAATTCTCTTCTCTCAACCCTGCCAGCCCCCTCACCGCTCCATGTCACATCTTTACTGAGGCCACACTATGTGCTGAGAAGTCCACAGCCTGACCACTGCGACTGCTCAGACAGACGTTGGTACGGCAGGGCCAGCTGGCACCTCTGGTTCTGTGGGCTCAGTGGGACCCAGCCCCTCCAGGAGCATAGAAGGAGAGCGGAGCGGGGCTTTCTCGTGCCTCCAACAAGCTCACGCATGCTCGCGAGGGCGCGCTCCACCCCTGCGCTCGGCCCCTCGTCCTCGCCCTGTCCCTCTGAGATCCGGCCGCTGGCCAGCTGGACCTGTGCGCCCTCATGACCATCCCCTCATCTCACGGACCTGCCCTCAGCCAGGGCTGCCCCCAGAGGTACACCTCACACCTCTCCCATAATTAACGTCACAAGACTGGAGGCACAAACCCAAATGCTACACCCAGACATACTCTGCTGTTTCTACTAACGGATAAGCTGGCCAGGGGTTCGAACCCCTAAGCAACGAATGTCTCTTCTTGACTTCTGCATGCTTCGCTCTTGATGTATAAACTGAGCCTGTGCTGCTGGCTACCAGACTCCCCCACCCGGCCGTCCCCGGACCTTCCCTTGTAAGTAAACTCCTCTTTCTCTGCTCAACCTCCGAGCGTGTTCTTTGGGATTGGTAAACATCGTGGGCAGGCACCCTCCAGATCTGGGGGGCCCCCGAAACAGCTCATGCGGTCGCTGCCTACAACCGTGGATATGTATACAAACACCCATCCCATACAGAAATCACCAGAATTCTTCCCGGTCATCTCTTTCACCTGGAAGACTATGGAAGGCAGAGGGCCAAGTACCACCTCAGGACATTTCCTGCTTTGGGTGGCATCTTTTCCCTTCTACCCTACCCTGTACACTCGTCATACCCATACTTAACCTGTCGAGAAACGCCGAGGAGGAAGCAGCACTCTAATGTACTGCCATTTGCCCCTCAGGACTGTGACTATGCACTCATTCTCCTGGCTAACTCGGGGCTAGCCCGAGAAGCGGTCGTCTTCACAGGCCCGGAGGCCTCTGGGCGCTCAGCCGTCGATGTGGCGGGCTGCCTGCTCGCGGGCTGGGCTAACTAACCCGGGACCGCCTCCCAGACGCACGTCGGTGGCTACGAGCTCCCCCAAACACCACCGCGCTGTCTGCCCATCTCAGCTAAACTCAGCCATCCAGGTTTCTCGGGGAAACGCCCATCTGACTCACGGCCGGCTGTCCCAGAGCGATGCAGCTTCAGACACAGGTCGGCGTCCAGTCCAGCTCGGAAAACTGACCGAGGCTTTGAAGGCACAGACTCCCGAGGCCAGTCCTGGGGAGACTGTAAGCTAAGGACCCTGTTTCTGGGCCCCTCACACTCAGCACCCCAAGTGCAGAACGCGCTCTGTGAGCACACGCCTGCCCTAGGAAGGAGCCACGTGGCGGCTGACCAGCCTCAGCCGCTCGGCCTACCGACGGCCACCCTGGGGCAGGGCAGCTCAGCAGCCTCCTGTCAGGGCCCCATGACTAGTCGCACACAGCGGCCCCAGAGTGCGCGTGCACGCGTGCACACACACACACACACACAGTGACCCCAGCACGCACGTGCACACACACACACACACACACACACAGCGACCCCAGCGTGCGTGTGCGCACACACACACACACACAGTGACCCCAGCACATGCGCACACACACACACAGTGACCCCAGCACGCGTGCACACACACACACACACAGCAACCCCAGCACGCGCGCACACACACACACACACACAGCGACCCCAGCACGCGCGCACACACACACACACAGTGACCCCGGCACGCGCACACACACACACACACACACACACACAGAGCGACTCCAGTACCTGCACACACACACACACACACACACATAGTGACCCCAGCACGCGCACACACACACAGCAACCCCAGTGCGAGTGCACACACACACACACACACACACACACTGACCCCAGTGCGAGTGCACACACACACACACATACAGTTCCAGAGGCACGCCGGGCGGCAGACCCACTTCGCCTTCGCTCTGCAGGGTTTCTGAAGCCTCCCAGTTCGGCTGCTTACCCTAACGTTTGAAGCTTGACATCTCCATATTTCCTCCTTATGAGTGAGAGGTGAGGATGTCCTGTTTGATCTTACTGCATTGCTGTAATAAATTACCCATAAAAAAGCTGACTGCTGGGACCAGCAGTTAGCATAATAGCTATGTCGCTGGACTCCCACGTAGTCGACCGCGGTTCGAGTCCCGGACCCGGCGGCTTAAACTCACGCCGGGCGCGTGTGCGTGCGTGCCCAAGATCCTGAGAGGAAAATGGAGGAGAAGGGATTGCGGCGTGGCCATCCCCCCTGGGGGGTGATTTCCTGCTTTCTATCTCTCTGTCTCTCTCTGTCTGTCTGGCGAGCGCACGCGCCCTATAGCAAAAACCTCTCCAAAAAAAAAAAAAGAAAAAAAAAAAAAAGCTGACTGCTCTGCTAGAACCAAATGGGTTAAGAAGAAGTTTTCCAAGAAATAAAAGGGAGCAGCGGGGGAAGTCTCCCAGCAGGCCGTGGGTGTTCTCTGGGGCAGGGAAATTCACAGAAGGGGCAGGGTGTGGACCCACATGCCCAGGAGTCCCTGCTCAGGCCGGCCTGGCCCCCGAGGTCTCTGGGCCTCTCCGCCCGCTGCCTGAACACCCAGCGGGGACGCTGCTGCCTTGGCCCCTCCACGCTCCGGCTCGCACCCTGACGCTGGCCGCCCTCCTCACTGCTGAAAGGCCTACAAGGATCGCGTCCTGTAAACGTGTCAGCCCCGCCAGGTGAGTGTGCTCAGACCTGAATGAGGAGAGGTGAGAGGTGCTCTCTTCTCTCTAAAATCATGACGCTTTCCTGAGTCAGAAATACAGTAAAACTGAAATCTGCGGGTACCCTGGTTACCGGGCAACCCACAGCCCTGCTGCAGCCCGTTGGCATCCCGATGTGCCCAGCAGGAAGGGTAAAGGCACCAAGGAGGCCTTTCATGGGAACCTCGTTAAGCTCATCCTTTCATTCACCCCGTTATACGGGATCGAGTCAGTAACCCAGATTTCCCTGGGGCATTTACCAGAACGCCTTCTAATATGAATCAGTGTTTTTGCAAACCCCCTGGGAAAGTGTGTGTTAAGGGGGGAAAGCGAGGGGAGCAGAGAGACGGAGCCCAGGAGATTTGTGTTGTCAGCCCACGCCTCCCTGCCTGCGGCTTCACCAGGGACTGCCTGTCCCGCTGCGGCCTCCCCCACACCGGCAGCCGGGTAAGGGTACAGAGAGGGACGCCGTCCATGCCTCCTCCCCGGCCCCGAGCTCGCCCCCCAGGCCAAGCCCGTCAGGCATGTTTGGTTCTATTACTGAATCAAGAAATAATATTCCAGGGTTGTTTTTCTTGTTGCTGTCTCAATTTGGTGATTTCAAAAAGTCATTTGGAGACAATTTGAAAGCTACATGTGGAATTCCAAATTAGAAAGTTTGAAAAATTGACATTTTGCTCTCTTCCAAAGAAAAATGCTGTATTATCTCCCTAGGTTTATAGACTAAATGTCAATGATTCTTACAGCAATTCTGTTCATCCCCAAGTAATCAGAGGTTTATCTGCTCCAGGCCTTTTAAAAATTTAGTTCTTCCGGAGCCCTGTCCTTTTTATTGTTTATGTATATGTTTCTATCAAGGGCTTTAAATCTGGGGAGAAAATCAAATCTAAGTATTTTCCCTATTTGTCAGCATGTTTGACTGAAAATGTTATGAGGGGCAGTAATTTTAACTATAGGTGGTACAGTGTAGGAAGAACAGCTAATTCCATATACAGTCAACAAAATAGACTAGGAAACTAGCAAACGTGATGCTCCACTTTGAAAAAGAAATGAAAAATTACTGCGTCGCGGTGCGAAGGTGAACACAACACAGCTAATGTTCTGAGAGACCGTAAATTCTCAAGAGAAAGACGCTGTGTGCGTGCATCACTGTGACGCAGGGAAAGCGCCCTGGGTACCCAGAGGCCCAGCGTGCTGTGAGGACCGAGACCCAGCCATTCCTGTCTCTAGCAAAGGGAAAGCCACAAAGGTTTCTGGAAGAAAATGGCATTTGAGCCTGACAATGGGTAGGCAGAATTTTGACACACAGAGATGGAAAGAGCACTCAAGGTGAAGCAAACTGGGCAGGGAGGTGCTGGATCACCCAGAAACTGACCCATGTCCAATGTGGTCAATGCACAGGATACACGGTTGTCAATTAAAATCGGTGAGTTAATCATTCTATAATAATGCTTTCCATGACTCATTCACTTATTCCACAGGTGTTTTGTTTTGTTTTGTTTTGTTTTAGGTTTTTGCCACAGGGCACGTGTGCTCACTAGAGAGAGACAGAGAGGGAACGTGAGAAATCACCCCCCAAAGGAGAGAGCCATGCCACAATCCCTTCTCCTCCATTCTCCTCCTGGGACCTTGGGCACATGCACGCACACACCCAGTGTCATTCCAGAGCTTGAGAACCACAGAGTCACCATGTGGATCCAGCCACTTTGTCCCCCATGTCAGCTGCTGGCCCCGACTCCACAAATACTTACCAGGCGCCCATTCTTTTTGTCAGTGACTTAAGAGGATTTAAAATAATATTAGCAAAAAGGTGGTTCTGCAATCATTTTTCACAAGGCCCTTGGCCAGAGCTGTCGATCAGAAATCATTCTACCTACTCTAAGACTACAGTGACATTGATGTTGCTAAAAACAATGTTTGGGACCAGCAGTCGGAGTAATGGCTATGTCACTGGACTCCCATGTAGTCGACTGTGGTTCAAGTTCTGGACCCAGTGGCTTAAACTCACACCAGGCACATGTGCATGCATGCCCAAGATCCCAAGAGGAGAATGGAGGAGAAGGGATTGTGGTGTGGCCATCCACCTGGGGGGTGATTTCTCACTTTCTGTCTCTCTGTCTCTCTCTGTCTTTCTGGCGAGCACACATGCACTATAGCAAAAACCTCTCGAAAAAAATAATATAATAAAAAAGAAAAAAAAAGATGCTTATATCTTTAACGGGACTTATTTTGGAGTTTTATCATCCCAATGGGGGCAACAGCAGCTTGTTAGAAGAAATTGGTTCAAAGCACAAAGCATCAATACATAAAACACTCATAGCATTACAACTTCCAAAGACAGCAATATTGTTTCCTAAGGAGCTGGGTGTTCAAGGGTGTGAAACTTAGTCATTTCATTTCCAAGTAGCCGCTATACCAAGACACTTAAAAAGCCGAGTGTTTTCCCTAATGGAAAAGTTTTAAAGGCTAAAAATTTTATTGAACGACATTCTTCCATCTGTAACCTGCAAAGCGCCTAGCAGATACTCACTGTACCCGTCAGTCTTGCTGAGTCAGCACCACCGCAGCCCTCCCGCTGCAGACGGCCCGTAAGCACAGCACTGCAGTTGCTCCACGTTGGAAGGCATCGTGGGTCCCTTCCCAGAATTCGGAAGAGGGTTTGGCACTGCGTTGCTCACCAGTCCGCTCAGGTAAGCACGTGGCAACTGCGGCAGTGGCCAACGGAGACACTAGCCCTGAGACCTGCAAACACCTGTGGTTGACAGGGAGCTTTAGCAAGATGCATTGTGCCTCTAAACTTGAGGCCACGCAGCCTGTATTAGAGAACACTAACCCAGGTTGGGGCATGGCTGCACACAGTGCTTCGGCCCAGAAGGCGTGGCCACAGCAGACAGGTCACCGTTGTCCTGGCTCAGAGCCGTCTCCCCTCATGCTTCGACTTTACCGCCTGAGCCTTCAACTGGAACGGGGACCTCAGGTCATAGTAATCATTAGGTCATCATAACTGCTGGGAGTGAGTCACCTCAGGTAGTAGGACTCTCTCTGCTGGGCACAAAATTACATTAAATAGAAGCTTACAGTTACTGGTTGCTTTCTCTGTGACAAGCATTCTCACTGTTCACACGCGAGTTATCTCATTCACACCCAAAGACACATGTACCCCAAGGGGGCCATGATTAAATGCAACGCTTTGTCTCTTTAGGTGGTTACGTGTGTAAATGTCTGGCTGGAGCAAGCTCACGGCTTCACCTCTCCCTCCCCACTATTTTCCAGGATTGGGGGATTTGAGAGGCTAGGACAAAAATGGGGGCTCAGGCAGAGCCGCAGCCTTGGTACGGCGATGTCACAGCTCCCTCCAGGACGAGGAGGGTAGAGGACGCAGCACGGGGTTCTCACGCCTTCTCTGGGAGGAGAAAGAGGTTGCTAGGACACTCACAACAGCATGTGAAACAGCGCGGAAACCCAAAGGGCCGGCCACCAGGGCGCATTCTCCGGTCCATTTGCATGGATGCAAAGGCTACATTACTTTATGAAAGAGCGTCCTTTCTTGAACTCTTGCATCGCAGGCCAGTGTACTACAATACGGCAGCAGGTGACCTGCTGGGTGCGGACAAACTGGAGGTCTGAGGACTTGTTTGCACTTTCTCTTTTTTATTCTCACCTACTAAAGACTTTCACTTTCATCTTCAAGCTAATGCTAAACCCTCGAGTGCACTATGATAATCTTCTCCAAAAGTCAAAAAGCCTGTGGAATGTCTGACAATCTCCCGGAACCACTCTTCCCTGCTCGAAATCGGTGTCTTACTCTCCTCGCTGTTTCAGGCAGCGGGGAGACCGACACTGAGTCACCGCTGTGTCTGGGGTTGGAGACAACCGGGAAAGACCCTTCATCATTTATTTCTTAATTATTTGAATATTTTAAATGTTTAGCCTAACTAAAGACTAAATTTGAGAAAATGTCCTGAATATTAGCAGAATGGCTTTCCTAAAACTGAAGAGCCCCGTGGGACCAGCAGTTAGCATAATGGCTGTGTTGCTGGACTCCCACGTAATTGACCGTGGTTCGAGTCCTGGACCCGGTGGCTTAAACTTACGCTGAGCACGTGCACGTGCGTGCCCAAGATCCCGAGAGGAGAATGGAGGAGAAGGGATTGCGGCATGGCCATCCCCCTGGGGAGTGATTTCTCACTTTCTGTCTCTCTGTCTCTCTGTCTCTCTCTGTCTGTCTAGCGAGCGCACATGCCCTATAGCAAAAACCTCTCAAAAAAAAAAAAAAAAAAAAACCAAACAAACTGAAGAGCCCTGTAAGAGAAATGTCTGTACTCATCTTCTCTGTATTCACGCTAAGGGAAGCGCACCAGACTAGGAAAGACAGACCTGTGTGTCCCCACTCAACAAACACAGAACGTCTGCACCTCACAGCAGGAGCCGAGAGAGCGAAAAACACAGTGCAGAAACAGCAAGGATAAGTCAGAGACTGTAGGAGAGGGTGGGCAGTGGCGGGGGAAAGAACATTTAACATACACGAAAACAGAAAGGTATTGTGTATGGTAATATCTTTGACTTGTTCAACACGCAGTGCATTTATGCCTATATTGAATGCCATAAAAACGTGCAATGATTAAATATAACTTTAGAAAAAAGTGTTTAAAGTCATCAAAAAAATCTTTATTAAAAAATCTTTGGATTATATTTGGTCATTAACATTTGTTGAGGAGCCAGCAGGTGGCGTGGTGGTTAAGGATGCTGGAGTCCCACATAGCTTACCGTGGTTTGAGTCCTGGACCTGGCGACTTGCTTTCTCACTTTCCCTCTCTCTCGCTCTCTCTCTCCCTCATTCTGTCCCTCTCTGGTCAAATTAAAAATAAATGAATAAATAAAGTCAAATAAAATAATTCTTAAATATATTATGTGTATATATGTATACATTATATATGTGTATGCATATATATGTATATGTATGTATGTTAAAAAATTGTTGAAAAGAATGATGTCTATTCTTTTGTTTGTTTTTGGTTTTGTTTTGTTTTTTTTTTAAGAGCAACTTTTGCTATGGGGTGCATACACTCACCAGAGAGACAGAGACAGAATGCAAGAAATCACCCCCTTGGGGGAATACCATGCCACAATCCATTCTCCTCTCAGCATTTTGGGCATGCATGTACATGCGCCCTGCATGAGTTTTAAGCCGCCAAGTCCGGTACTCAAAGAGCAGTCAACTACGTGGGAGTCCAACAACGTAACCATTTCTTCATCTACTGGTCCCTGGGGTTTTTTTTTTGGTTTTGTTTGTTTGTTTGTTTGTTTTGCCAGAGTGTGCATGCTCTCACCAGACAGAGAGAAAACACCCCTCAATGGGGTGAGGTCACGCCATAGCCCTCCTTTCTCCAACCTCCACCTGTCGGCACTTGGAGCATGAATACATACAAGTCATGGTATGTTTTTCAAGCTGCTGGAGTCAGGATCTGAACCGTGGTCTGCCATGTGGAATCAAGTTCCCAATGCACAGCCCCTAATCGCTGTACTCTGAGGCCAGCCCACGTGAGTAGATGTTGACATATGGGCAAAAACTTTGACCACTTTTAGTTGTACCCCTGAAGAAACACAGTATTCTTTTGTGAAATGGGTTTCGGGGAGAATGAAGCCCTGCCTGTAAAAATCAGTCTGCAAATGACACAGCACAGCACTAACCGGAAGGGCTTCCTCTCCGCCCCACACTCTCAAAGACAGACTCGCGGCGAACAGGGACCCGAGCCACTGTCACCGTAAGTGACGTCTCCGTTGCTGCCTCGGTCAGTAAGACAGCTCCACGCTTGCATCTAGATTAGGATGGAGTCACTAACGGAATTAGACGAACAGACTGCATTGCCAATAGTCAGCCCTTGTACCCTATGGAGCGGTAATGCCAGAGCTGACCCAAGTACCAAGTACTGGCTGTCCAAGTCCAGACATCATGAAAGTTAGCCATTATGGTTCTGATAGGACTCACACTTACAGAAGGTGAATAAGAGCTGTGCTGTTCCAAGGAATGAGGGTCCTCCATAAAAACTGGGAGGGTGGCTGGCAGGTGGCATGGAGGTTAAGGTGCTGAACTCCCACACGGCCGACCTTGGTTCCAGTCCCGGACCTGGCAGCTTCCTTTCTCATGTCCCCTTTCTCTCTCTCGCTCTCTGGTGAAACCATGTGCCCTTATAGCAAATTTTAAAATAATAAGAATAATAAATACAAATTAAATAATTTTTTTTTTAATTACTGGAAGGAGGGAGATAGAAACCGAGAGCATTTCTAAGTCAGGCTGACTGACTCCCTATCTACCAGGAGGGGACTGGGTATATGGAAAGAACCCTCAAATAGAACACATCTTACACTGCGGTTTGGAGGCATGTTGTTTGTAGCCTGTAGCGCGAAGTCAAAAGGCTCTCTTGTCTCAGAATTTCAACTGGAGCTCAAAGTCGAGGTAGTAGGTGTTAAGAACCCCCACACTCCACAGAGGACTGCCAGACACGTCTCTGCAGACTTATCAGCGATGCCGCCATCACCCCTCCTCCCACCGCCTGCATAAATCATAGATTAGAAATCCTAGAACTTCCACGTGTTACTGAGCTGTCGGCCCAGCAATGGCTGTCAAGCCGAGTGGAGGCTGGGATGTGAGGAGGCGTTTTCCAGAGGTGCCCTTGGCATTTTGTGGGCAGGATCTGGGGCTGCTCACCACCCTGCACTGTGGGGAAAGCCCTGCAGCCAAGCATGGTCTCACCCTAATGTCACGGAGAACACCAGCAGAAGGTGACAGTCCCAGGGCCTCTCCACTCCCCGCCAAGGACTGGGCTCTTCTCCTAACCCAAGGTCAAGTGACGTGTGCTCCAGGAAATTAGCGGAAACTGCAAGACTGACGCTGTCGTCCAGGGGGCTGTGAGCGAGCTGCTGACCTGCTGGGGCCCTGGGAGCAGAGGAGCCGGAGTTAACCGTGGACGCAGCTGCCTGAGGGCCACGGCACACCCCCTCCTTCAGGTGTCTCCTGCTCGGCTGCGTAGCCTGGAGGTCAGCCAGGCCTAAGCTGTGTGGCCAGAGGGCTGCCCGCTGGCTAATGTGAGAGCCGGCTCAGATGCCTGCCGTCCAGGCCATGCGGCGGCCGGAAGGAAACGCGGGCCTCTTCTCATGTAGGCGTCCTCGGCCCCCCTCGTCTTCCCCGGGACCCTAACGCACTGAGCAAAGCAGGGATGGAGAGGAGACCAGGGGCTCCCACTAGGGCGGCCCGCGGCAGTGCAGTCCAGGCAGGAAGAGCTCTTTACTGGGTACGAGGCTGACGCTTTCCTTTTTTATTTTTTTTATTTTTAGAAAGGTTTTATTTTGCTATAGGGGGTATGCGTTCGCCAGAAAAACAGAGAGAGACAGAGAGACAAAAAGCGAGAAATCACCCCCCAGGGGGATGGCCACGCTGCAATCCCTTCTCCTCCATTCTCCTCTCGGGATCTTGGGCACACACACACGTGCTCAGCGTAAATTTAAGCCACTGGGTCCGGACTCAAACCACGGTCGACTACGTGGGAGTCCAGCGATGTAGCCATTACGCTAACTGCTGGTCCCCCTTTAATTTTTTCTTTTAATTCACTACAGGCATATACACTCACTGGAGGCAGACAGGCAGAGAAAGAGGGCAAGTGGCAAGAAAGCACTGTCCAGGGAGATAGCCACACTGCAGTCCCTTCCCCATCACCACTGAGGATGTGGCACACACACACACCCACCCGGCGTGTTCGTGAGGCCGCCAGGTCTGGACCTGAACTGTGCAGTCAGCCATGTTGGATCCAGCACACCACCGGCTGGCCCTGAAGGAAACATTCTAAACAAATCGTGATTAAATTAAGCTAATTGGAATTCCGTGCCCCAAGTGCCCACAAAGCAAGGGGACCCATCCAAGACCTTGAGGAGGTGGACAGTGTTTGATAGCACACGGCTGGTGGACTGTGGAGAAAGCTACTTCACGTCTGTGTCAGCAAACCTTTGTTAAAGAACATTCTCTACGTGAAATTACAAAAGTAACCTCCACACTGTACACGTTACTAAAGCTACTAAAAGCACTTTATAGTAGTAACTATTTCCAGGTCAGTAATTGTAAGCAACAAACAGGTTTTAGCTCTTGGAGGCCAGTGAGTTTACGAGACCGGTAAGGCTTCACTTGCCCAGGATGTGTTCGGTACTGCTCCGGCATTGGGTACAAGGGTGACTCAGAGACAGCGGGCACAGCAGGTGGCCGGAGTTTAGGCGCTGGGTCCTACATGGCGCTGCACGGTTTGATCCTGGTCACAGCGGCTTAAAAATCCCGCCCAGCATGTGTGCGCATGTGCGCCCAAGATCCTGGGGGAGGGCCTGTGCCATGGCCATTTGGGACGGGGTGAGTTGTCACTTTCCTCTGCTCTCTCTCTGTCTCTCTGGTGAACACACACACCACACACCCTATAACAAAAACTACAGAGAGAGAGAGAGAGAGAGAGAGAGAGAGAGAGAGAACTCAGCTTCTAACAGGAGAGCTATACAAACCCCAGGCACACACAGTCCCCAGAGCCTGCTAACAGGACACCAGAGCAGGGCTGCAGGGAGCCCTGCGTGGACGAGGCAGCGCTGCTCTGTGAAGTCAGGGTGGTCCAGACCACAGGCCGTGAAGCCCTCGTCAGGGTCCAGGGACAGTGGAGGCTGAGCGACTGGGGCAACAGGCACAACGTCACCACCACCAGCTCCTGCTGCCGGCAGGACACTGGCAGCCTGACCCACCACCAAGGTGGAGTCGGCCCTCCTGCACACCCCTCACTGGCCCCGCCGGGGGAACCCTGGCCGGGCAGACTGCGTGCACCTGCCCTGGCTGCCAGAGGAGGCCGCGGGGCGAGGCCCAGGCTCGGCATGAATGCCCGCCACACACTGCTCACCGTCTTCGTGTTTGTTCTATTGTATCATTTCCTGTTTGCACGGAACTGCTGCACACCTCTGGGATATCGTGGGGTTCCAAAGCAAGCACACAGGCGCCAGGACACCAGCCAGCTCGCTCGCTGCAGACGCCAGGCCCGTCGCCCCACCGCGGTGTGCCCCGGCCCGGCCGGCCCGGCCTCCCCGGCCTCCCCGGCCTCCCCGGCCTCCCCGGCCTCCCCGGCCTCCCCGGCCTCCCCGGCCTCCCCGCTCTCGGAACCGGGCCCTGCGGACCGCTGCGAGCCCAGGAGGGGAAGCGGCCAGGTCTGGACTCCCAGCCTGCGGGCCTGCCGGAGAAAACCGCACCCCAGAGCGGAGGGAGGACGCACGTCGCAGGTTCGCGCCCGCCGCAGGTCCTGAGGCACTCGGCATCCTCCCACAAACTGCGCCCTTCTCCGGTGTCATTCTGCTCCATCGCCTGTTCTCTGCCAGCAGCCAGAGCCAGGCCACGGCCCTGCCCTCCGGGACAGCGTTTCTGTGGCCGAAGAGCATCCTCCGGAACTTTCCGGGAAAGCAGTCCCGGACCCCACGTCCAGATCAGCTGAGTGGAAACCGGGGCAGGCGAGGGAGCAGTCCGGGCGGCGGTGCTGGAGACCCCGGAGGCCCGGGTTTGAGAAGCCCAGGCCGCCCGGTCCGCAGGTCCCCGCGCCCGCCAACGCCCCTCTCACCTGTGCCAGCCTGGGCACGCGGGACCTCGACCTTCCCGGGGACGTCCATAGCGAGACTTCCATAAACACTCCTGAAATGTTTGTAGCTTTTTATAAAAGCAAATGCATACCTCTGGGTGAGGTTTCACGGGGTTCTTTTTGCTCCAGAAAATGAGACCCCTCAGTTTCCAGGGACTTAGGACTCTCATGGGGCTGGAGGAAAACACTGTATTCAGGAGAATTCTTCCCCTATGAGACCTCACCACCAACGCTTCATCACTGACTCCACTTCTCTCTACAGAGCTCCCAAATGGTCTTCCATAGGTTAATTTCTTTATTAATAACGTTTCATTTTTCTTATCAAAACTGTATTTTGGGAACCAGCAGTTAGCGTAATGGCTATGTCGCTGGACTCCCACGTAGTCGACCGCGGTTCGCGTCTCGGACCCGGTGGCTTACAACTCACGCCGGGCGCGTGTGCGTGCGTGCCCAAGATCCCGAGAGGAGAATGGAGGAGAAGGGATTGCAGCGTGGCCATCCCCCCTGGGGGGTGATTTCTCGCTTTCTGTCTCTATGTCTCTGTCTGTCTGTCTGGCGAGCGCACGCGCCCTATAGCGAAAAAAACCTCTCCAAAAAAAAAAAAAAAAAAAAACTGTATTTTCACTGTTAAAATGATAAGTCAGGGCCAACACCATGGCACAACAACGATATGGCACCCGGGAGAGGCTGACTCCCACGCAGAGGCCAGTCCCAAGTCTGAGTCCCCAGGTCTGAGTCCCGGGTCTGAGTCCCCGGGTCTGAGTCCCCGGGTCTGAGTCCCGGGTCTGAGTCCCCGGTCTGAGTCCCGGGTCTGAGTCCCCGGGTCTGAGTCCCCGGGTCTGAGTCCCGGGTCTGAGTCCCCGGGTCTGAGTCCCGAGTCTGAGTCCCGGGTCTGAGTCCCAGGCTCCACCGCCTGAAATGCAGTGGGTGACCCCGGGCCCCAGACCTGACAGGCCGGAGGGTGGGGAAGGAATGCGCTGGACCAGAGGGGGTACTCCTCTCCCTACTCTCGTGTCCGTGCACACATATGTCATGAATAAAGGAAAGTTTAAAGATAATAGATCAATTTCCATTAGTAGCATTTTGTATTTTTCTTGAAGTTTTATATATATTTCAGTTTGATAATTAGTGGTGATCAACAGAATGAGAGATACATAAAAGAAAGCAACTTCGGACCTTCTTTCTTTAATGCCACAATGACAGTCCCTGCCCATGTTTTTAGAAGATATTGGTTACCGATTGCTAATACTGTGTACACTGTATTTCAGCAAAAATTTATCATCAAATTAAGTAAAACAGATTAATATGTATTTACCCCAATGGATAAGGTATTCTCAAGTCTTTTCATTGTTAACAAACCCAGAGCCTCACTAGGAAAAACCCCAAAGCAGAACCAACTCTGTTAGCCTGGGGGAGGGAGGGGGGAGCAGGGACTACAGCGACACACCCGCAGGGCCAAGGCGGCTGGGAAGACTGCCGGCTGCAGACCCGCTGCGGGTGACGGCAGCATTGCTCTGAGGCCATGCTGGCCCACGAGGGACTGGCCACTCAGTCACCTCCATGGCTCTGGGGGGAGAATGCAGGCTGAGAAAGGCATGTAAGCTCTAGAACAGACCCGACGTGGCGAAAAGGGAGCTACGACTCTTATGAAAAGCGAAGGACGCTCCATCTCTGTGGCCTATCTACATTTCGACTTTCTAACTGGCAGCATCTGTCACGAGGAGGGACCGTGCCATAGACGCCGGGCACGGAAGCAGTTCTGGAACAATTTGTCAGACGGAACACGAGGTTATCAGCTCCTCACCCCGACGGCCCCCAACAATCCCACGTCTGATGTCAGCACCTTTCTGAAAACTCCTTTGCCTATGGGGAGGCCCGTGATGGGCTGTCACTCCCACAATGAGGTGACATTATGAAGGGACTTCGAGAAGTTCATGCAAGAATGGAATTAGAGTACAAAAATATTTTAAAATCACACATCGTTACACATAGTGTGCATTTTTCTTTAACTTTTTGAAGACCATTCATGTAAGACTCCATCCTAACCGACAGGAGAAAGATGCTGTGTGGGGCTCCAAGAGTGAACAGTCACACTGGGTCCTGGCCGTGGGGAGGGCGGCGGGCAGGGACCCTGGGGTCTCTGGGGTACCGCCAGTTGACAGCCGGTGACAACTGGGCCCTCGTTCGGCCACGAGAAACAAATGCTGCCGACGACCGGAAGGGCTTGGCACCGTCAAGCTGCCCGCGGAGAACGCAGCGTGCCCAGGGCTTGACGGCAGCCTCGTGAGAGCCTCACCCACGCACAGCTCCCCCACGCCCGGTCTCCCCACCACGGTAATTGTGAGTAGTGCATGTGTGTCATCTCAAGCCACCAAGCTGCGGTGATTTGGAACACAGCGTAGACAACCAGCCCCCTCGTCAACACGAAGTCCTCTTTACTTTGACTCTGTCACTCCTCAGGGACACCAGGGACCCACGCTGGTGTTAGCCCAGCAGTCCCCACACTCGCCAAGTTTACCGCACCTTTAACGTCTCGGTGCATTTTGCACAACACTCATTGGCCAGAATAAATACCTGGCCATTCTTTTCAAGCTGTTAGATCTAAAAATCCTAAAAGTATTTATGTCCTAATACTTTTATAGCCATCTGAAAAAAATACATACAAATTAAAGAAAAAAGTGTTATTTAATTCTTAAATAACCATAATTACCTATAAACAGGGAGCTGAGCACCCCTCAAACACTGGACTCAGACAGGGCACGGCCATCCTCACGATTCCATACTGGCTTTTATCCAGGGCTTGCTTTTTATCCCATCAACCTCCGAAAACGCAGCTCTGCAAACATGATGTCATCTAAAGGGACGCAGTGCAATCCAACATTGAAACTCATTTTCCTGCTCTTGGACACGTTTCCGTTTCCCTCAAAAACAGACTGTCTTAGAGCGCCCCTGTGAGTTCGCTGCCCAGTTAGCAAATACCTAAGTCTCCTCCCTTCCCTTAGATAAAGGTCATTCTCTCCCTTGAGTAGCTTCTCTGGCTTTCTCTCTAACATTTCATCTTCCCAAATTTCCTTTTTGAGTAGCTGCAGAGTGCCTTTAAAAAACACGAGTACATGGGGATGGCACAGAGTATGTAACCCTGGGGCTCTGAGCACGCGGCAGGGCCCGGGTATGTAACCCTGGAGCTCATTATAGTAATTTGGTCATTCAGAAGCCTCTGTCCTGGTGAAGGACGCCTTCCTTCTCTGCTAGGTTCTTCAAAGCAGCCTCTTTTGAATGTTTCAAGCACCAAACACATAGCGGCATCGACTGACAAATTAAAGCACATCATATCAGTGTGGGGCTGGAGTGCAATATTCCTTGTCTCCACAGAGACAATTCTCTGTACAGTGGGAGCCAATGGTCGCTTCTGCTGGAATTTGCTCTTTTATATTACTACAAGGCTGAACAGTTCAATTATTTTCAAAATCATTAACAGTTGGAATCATTACAAATTATTTTTAAAGGGTAAAGGAAAATTTCAGTCCATTATGGGAATTTTCAAGGGCTATGAGAAAACCAGTATTTCTATTTTAATGAAAAGTAAATAGTCATTAGCCTTCAGAGGAGGAAAGACCAGAACGCAAGTTCTCATGGTGAGAATCAGTCTCGCCCCTTCCTTTCTCCACATCTCAAGCCATCCTCGGGTGTGACAGTCGCTGGCAGGAGTGCTGTCCCAGCCCTTAGCAACCGTCAGGGACAGAGCTACTCCGCAGGCCCCTCCAGGAGCGAACTGAGTCACACGAACTCACTTGATGCAAAGATAAAATAATACAGTAGGTCCCTGTCCATCCGCCAGAATAAAAAGGTCGTGGTTTATTCTAAAGTATAATGAAGGGGGATGACTTAAACCTCGGCTCAGCTGTGTTCTTGGCTAATTACAAAATTAGACTGACGCCCACGCCGGCCGGCTCGCGGTGCAGCAGCGCCACCTAGTGCCCGCCCGCTGGGGACTTGCAAAAGCCCTCGGCAAAGCGGCCTAGAAAGCCGTCATGAAGTAGTGCTTCCTGGGCGCCTGCTCTGTGAATGCCACCGGCCTGGGGTTTGCTTCCCAGGTCTGGGGACTGCATAAAGCTCACCAACGGGAACCGTCCTGACTGCTTGGGGAGTGTTTGGATTGTAATGGAAGGAAAGGCGACGCCCCGTTGACGTTTGCTGGCCACCCCAGGCAGTCAACTTAGGAGTATGGGGTGGGCCTCGATTCCATTCACTGCACCTCCAGAAAAAGATGGGGCCACTTAGCGTTCATATTGCACGTTTCCTCTCCAAACCATTCTGCAGAACCCTGCACCTCCCCAACGCCCTTGCCAAGCATCACTCTAAACTATTAGCGTCCTCAGGAAAGCTGCCGAGGGCTGTCCCACGGGAGTCAACGAGCAGTGACCATCTGAAACCTGCCCCCTTATACGGAAGGAAAAGAGGGCCGGTCATTAGCGTAAGCAGTGAACACGGTGCCCCCTTCCAATCCGAGGAGGGGAATGTCCGCAGAAATGCTCTGCCGGCTGCTCCACCCGAGGTCTCCCTGTCCTCCCGGCCCTGCCCACCCCCCACAGGACACCTCCCCCAGAGCAGGAGCCCTGCTGTGTCCTCGAAGCAGAGGGACGGCCGACTGCTAGGGCGGACTTGGGAACTTAGGGCTCTGCACTGTACGGAAGGCCTGATGCTCGGGTTCAAAAGCTAAGCAGGTATCACCCCGTCGCTGGTTTTTCACACAGCAGCTACTCCTTATAGTATCGGGATCAGTGGTGTTAATTTAGGGCAAAAATGGTAGATAAATTGTCGTTTTAATGAAGTTTAAACTTCTTAACTGGGCTCTTCCCTTTAAAAAAAGAAAGCAATAAAAAAGAATTTCTAAATCTCAAAGCATATTTACTATGTGGCTCCCATAACTACCTGATAGAGTAGTGGCGGTGTCCAGGGCCAGGACCGATGGTAAACGCCGCCCAGGAAGGGGCGGCCGCAGCACCGAGGGCTGAGCGGCAGGCCCTGAGCAGAGCCCGGACACCGCGCCGTGGGCCAGGACCTGCTCACAAACGTCGGTTTCCTGCCTTCGTATTTATTTTTCTTCACCACAGAAAATACCAGCCTACCTGACAGGCATTTCACAATGCACATTTTATGATTGAAAAACATTTCACATTAGAAATAATTACCTAAACGTTTCCGCTTTTTTTGCAAGATGATTATTCTACGGTGCGCGGGCAGCAGGAGCGGGACCACGTCCTCCTGCAGACCAGGTTTGGGTGATGTCATGTGCAGCTTCTTAAAAGCCATCTCTCGTGACAGCACAGGGTGTAGGGCTGTGGGGACCCAGCACCAAGACACATCCCGGTCCCTCACCACCACCAGCGTCACGTTCCAGGACCAAACCACAACCTACCGGGCATATTCACTAGGCCAGGTGATCGTGTGGTGCAAGAGTCTGCACACTATTTCCCAGCAGAAAACCTGTCATTTTTATTAAAAAAAAAAAAAAAAAAAAAAAAAAAAGCTTTACTCCAGGTCGCTGGGGGCGCGGGGGTGGGACTCTGTCCCGGGAGCAGCCTGTGCTCGCCCAGGGAGGACAGGGAAGGCCAGGCGAGCTGGAGGGAGAGGCTGATTCAGGGCTGTAAGGCCGCAGCGCCGGTGCCGGCCACCTGTGAGGCAGCCCGCCTGCCCGGCCGGTGTAGACAGATGCTCATTCCCTCGTGTCGCATTCCCATGGAGACAGAAAGCTTAGTTACTTCTCTCTGTGAGACTCACCTGGTCCCATCACGCTCCCGCCGAGGTAAGTAGCACGAATAATTTAGACGTGCAATCAGTAATATTTTGATGTCTTCTATCTTAAAGAGTGTCAATGCTAAAATCTTAATCCCGTACTCAGATCTCCCCAAAGCAAGCCTCAGGAGCCTGCCGGTCTGCAGCGTACACCTGGCACAGTGGAGACCCAGGCGGCGGGCTCTGGGCTTGTGTCTGGAGACCTCCCGAGGAGGCTGGGCGTGCAGTCCCCGACCCAGACTGGCCGCGACTGGCGGTGGGCTGCGTCCAGACGCTGTGGCAGTGTCCTCGCTTTCTCTTCCTTTCTCTTTAGTTTCATATCATGGCTAGCTTCCATGATCATTATTTAAAGAGAATTATTCATTTAATTTTATTTATTAATTCATTTATTTTAATCTGACCAAAGAGACACACACAGAGAGAGAGGGAGAGTGAGAAAGCAAGCCTCCAGGTTTGGGACTCGAACCATGGACAGCCACGTGGGAGTGTCCAGCGCCTTAACCAGCAAACCACCTGCTGGTCCCACATGATCTTTTTTAATAAGTCGGGCTCTTTTGCTAAATGTTTCATCTTTCAATTTTGCTCCCAATTCCACTCCCTAAGGTGGCCACTATGTGTAAAAGGGACCTGCCACCCCTGCTGGCAGCAGCCAGAAGAGGCCCGCGGACCATCCAGACGTTCTCTGGCCACTGAGCCTTGCTGCCAGGTGGTGGAGCTGACTGATCTGAGTGCAGCTGGCCAGGTCCGCCTGTTCACAAGTGACTAGAAACCCACTGTCCCTCGCTGCGTCCCGGCCCGAGTCTCATTCCCCCAGTGAAGAGGGCTCACACAGCGTGTCCCTGCGTGCTCACCCAGGCCTCCCACACTGCCCCAGCCGGCAAGTCCACACGTCCTCTGGGGCAGAGAGCTCCTGCCCCTCACCCCCCAAGTCCATGGGGACCCGGGGCGGCTCAGCCCGTCTAGCGCCCCCAGCCGCTGGGCCGCCCTGTCCCTGTCAGTGACAGCCGTGTGCAGAGCTGCCTCTGAGATCTGGCCGAGTGCCACAGCAAGGCTGAGAAAGCTCGCCGTCACTCCGTCCTCGCGGCTCCCACATTCCTGCCCCGGTAGTTCTGGGATCTCGATGGCACCCTCTAATCTACTCTCCGACTTCCTCAGTCTGCCCTCTTCCCTGAGCAGTAGGAGGGGACTTCCTTCCTCTCCTGACGCTTCCTATCGTTTTCCATAACAAACATAAAATTGGGTAATATACATGCTGCACATTGGCACAAACCACAGGGCTTCCTGGAAATGTTTCCGACATTGTGTTCATAACATAATTAATTTTGATAACTAAATAGTCAAGTACTAGGAAAGTAACTAAATTTTGAATTTGTATAAAAACACAAATATGATATTTTCCAATCTTTTAAGAAAACTTGAGATTAATTCTATGCATATAAATTTGTAAGCAGTTTTTTAAGAATTATCTATTTTATTTATCATTATTATTATTTTTGATTTGCTATAGGGCACATGCTCACCACAGAGAGACAGAGAGGGAAGGTGAGAAAGCAAGCTGCCAGGTCCAGGACTTCAACCACGGTTGGCCATGTGGGAGTTCAGCACCTCAACCACCATGCCACTTGCTGGCCCTGTAATCACTTTTTATGCCTCAAATGGGCACAAGTAATTCCTAATCAGGTTGTTTTCATTTTGTTCTTTTTAATTGCTGGGGGTGTTATAGTTGCCAAAGAGACAGAGACAGAGACAGAGAACCTCCCTAATGGGGTATAGCCATGCCTTGACCCATTTTTCTCCATTTTACCATCCCATTCGGATTTGGGGCAAGTACACACACACACACACCACATGTTTTTCAACTACCGGGATCGAGATTTGAACCACAGTTGGCCATTTGGGTTACGGCTCCCTTAACCAGAAGGCTATGGAGTCAACCCCTTAATCGAGCTTTAAATTTTAGAGAGTTGACATGGATGTCAAATTATTTTCACAATGGATCATAAATTTTAAAACATTATTTACACCAGATATTTTACAACCACTCATAATGTTAGGATTTTATAAAAATTAAAAGATTGACATTTAGAATTACATTTGAAAAACCGACCAGCTCTTTCTTTTCTTTCAATGGCAAATGGAATGTGAAATTGTTGATGATAACGCAAAGTTGCTTCAAGTACAGTCGCGCTTTTCCCACATCAGACGTTCAAACACGGCACAGTGAATTTCAGAAGCACCTGCATTACTACAGCAGCCGCACGGACGTCAGCTTGGCTACCACACCGGCTGACTGCTGCAACAGACAAGAGTCCATCCGACCTGGAGACCCTCCCTTCCCGCCCCCCTCCGTCCGTTTCCTTCAAGGCCACCTCCTCCGGAGAGCTGTGCTTCTCTTCTCAGAACCCGACGGCCCTCGTCCACTCCTGCCCTGCTCCTGCCTGGCCTGTGCCGGAGAGAGCCGAGTCCATCTCTTATCCTTCCTTGTACTGCCAGAAGACCTGTGTGCTCGCCAGAGCAAGAGACAGGATGCATCTTTCCTGAAGATGTGGTCAGGCTGCTGCTTCCCCCCATTTCTCCACCCCACGAGGATCTGGGCACGTGTATGGCTGACATGCTGACATGCTTCTCCAGCACTGGGCCGACTGGAAGCCACTGGCCACGTGAGCTGCGTTCCCAGGGCGCAGTGCTGCACGCTGCAGGGCAGGGCAGCCCGCGCGCCTCGGGCTTTGCTTGTGAGCTGCTTGGGAACAGGAATGACGCCCCGCTCACCCTGGGTCTACTTAGCACTCAGGTTAGTTGCCTTTGTGTCTACTCAAGACTCAAGTGCGCAGTGACGGGCTGACGGAGGTGGGTAGGAAGGAGCGGTGGGACTATAGCAGCAGACCCCCATAGGGAGCACTGACGGGTGTCGGGAGCAACCAGACACACACAGCTACCCAAGGAAACAAGACAAGACGGGTGTCAGGAGCACCCAGACGCACACAGCTACCCGAGGAAACAGAAGCAGGGCAACTCGGATTAACGGAGCAGGGCTCAAATTAAATATTAAAGCCAGCTTTTTTCAGCAGTGTTACAATTTCACATACATAGAGTCGTTAAAAACCTTATCCACACGATTGCTAAGTCATGGAACCAACCCAAATGCCCCTGTATGGAGGAATGGATTGAAAAACTGTGGCACATATACTCTATGGAATACTACTCAGCCATAAAAACCAACAGAACCCTGGCTTTTGACAGAAAGTGGAAGAATATGGAAGATGTACTGCTGAGTGAGGCAAGCCAGGCTATGAAGGAGAGACATTGTATGTCCCCACTTGACATATACTGTTTGTCTGCATTCTGTGTCTGAAACTGATTGACTAACAGTTGAACAAACACAAGAGATGGGTGTGAATGTTAGATGAGGTGTATGTGGAGGAGTGGGGCCTAACGAAGGACATTTGGAGAAGGGATACAGAGGTAGAGCATTGACGGATGGGAGGTGTGGTGTTATCTGTTGAAGATATTTCTATCAACAGGTCTGTGGAGAAATGTTCACATATCGAAATGGTCTCATTGTAAGCCAAACAATATGATTGAAAGTATATACAAAAAATAATAATAATAATAATAATAAAATAAAAAATAAAATAAAATAAATTTCCTGGGGGGGAAAAAAAAAAACCTTATCCATGGGGCCAGCAGGTGGTGTGGTGGTAGAGGCTCTGGACTCCCACAAAGCCCAAAGCGAACCACAATTCAAGTTCCGGACCTGGTGGCTTGCTTTCTCACTTTCTCTCTCTCTTTGTCTCTCTCTCTCTGTGTCTCGCTCTGGTCAATTGAAAATAACTATAATGGGGGACCAACAGGTGGTGTGGTGGCTAAGGCACTGGACACTCCCACGTGGCTGACCACGGTTCGAGTCCTGGACCTGGCGGTTTTGCTTTCATGCTTTCCCTCTCTTTTCTCTCTCTCTCTGTGTCTCTCCCTGGTCAAATTAAAATAAATGAATAAATAAAATTAAATAAATAATTCTTTTTTAAAAAAGAAAGAAAATAACTATAATGATAAATAAAATAAAGAAAATTTAAAAAAAAATAGCCACGTTGTCAATAATGAAAGTAATTGATCAATTCTACCAAAAAGGGGGATTGCCTGGTGATGGTATGGCTGAGCCCAACACCTCCCAAAAGGGCAATAGGTCCAAGAATTTCCTCTGCCAGCAGGTGGGTCACAGGAAGATGCTCTTGGCAGGAGTTCCTTCTAAATAGAAGTGGCAGCGGGAGACCAGCAGTTGGCGTAATGGCTATGTCACTGAACTCCAATGTAGCCGACGGCAGTTCAAGTCCCAGACCTGGTGGCTTAAACTCACACGGGGCGCATGTGCATGCATGCCCAAGATCCCGAGAGGAGAATGGAGGAGAAGGGATTGCAGCGTGGCCATCCCCACTAGGGGGTGATTTCTCACTTTCTATCTCTCTGTCTCTGTCTGGCTGGCGAGCACATACACCTTATAGCAAAAACCTCTCAAAAAAAAAAAAAAAAAAAAAAAGTGGCAGCATATCAAAGGTGAAAGGAACCGGACCTGCTTAGCTCACTCCTCCCTTCTCCTCCCATGGGTTCCTCTAGTCACACGCTGGCTCGTTCGTGCTATCTTGTTACTATTTTATACAAATGTGCAGGTTCCTTAGTGACGTTCTCAGTTCTTCCAGAGAAAAGCAAAATCTTGGTTGAATAAAATAAATAAATAGATTTTTCAAGCGCAGTGTCTTGGACACTGGCCACCACACTGAAACGTTTCTGCTTATAGACCAGCGGGTGCATCTCCTCCTAAACCAGGAAAGCAGGCATCACCACGTGCCAGCCCTTCGGCCAGGTCCTGGACAGGGGCAGTCAGTGGCAGCCGGTTTCCCCCAGGCACTGCTGGGAGGTGTTCTGCTCCTCAGCCTTCCTACAGGGCTCAACAAAACCTCCCGAATCGGATCCGACCCTTGGCGTGTTATCTGACAGGTGTGGGGACCTACTGAAAAAGCAGAAATTCTTAACATGGCAGAGCGGGTACGTCCTTTGGAGACAGTGTGTCTGTAACTGTTCACACACTAACTCAAGGGCATGCCGCTGTAAAGGTAAGGGGAACCACGTGTCCCACTGCAGCACCCGCGCTGGAGGAGCGTGGGCGTGGCCACACTTCACGGAGTGGCCATTCCTTCGGCTTTTTCCCAAACTTCAAACAAATATGTACACAGGCATGCCCACTCCCAGAAATGCTGATTTAAAGCCTGTTTCCGCTGAGTGAAGAACCTTGGGATGTATACCTGCGTGGGAGCAGAAGAGATAACGTGGAAAGACCCTTCGCAGCACTGTAAGTGAGCATGTGCTTCTTTCCTCTCTGCCAAAGGGAGAAAGGCGTTCAGAACATAAAAGGCCCCAGTTATCCGCAGTCGTGTAACAGAGCACCACAAAACTTAGCAAGTTACAATTTGTTATGCTCACAGATTCCAGAAGCCAGGCACAGGAAGAGACACAGCAGGGACAACTTGTCACTTCACAATGGTGGGAGCCTCAGCTGGGAAGATCAAAAGTGGGATGAGAGCTAGGAAGTGGTGAGGTAGTTAAGGCACTGGGCTTTAACATGGCCATCCATGGTTCAAATCCCAGACTTGGCAGCTTGCTTTCTCACTTTCCCTCTCTCTCTCTCTCTGTCTCTCTCTGGTGAGCACACATGCCCTATTAAATTTTTAAGATAATTATTATTATAAATCAGGACCAGCAGATGGTGTAATGGCTACATCGCTGGACTCCCATGTAGTTTACCCCAGTTCAAGTCCCGGACCCGGTGGCTTAAACTCACACCAGGTGCGTGTACGTCCGTGCCCAAGATCCCAAGGGGAGAATGGAGAAGGGATTGCAGTGTGGCCATCCCCCCTGGGGGGTGATTTCTCGCTTTCTGTCTCTCTCTGTCTTTCTGGTGAGTACATGCACCCTATAACAAAAACCTCTCAAAAAAATTATCATAAATAAAATTAAATAAATAATTTTGCTAATGCAGTGATTCAACAACTTGGGACTGATTCTATCTGGAGGCTTTGCCGATGAACATCCGGCAGTTAATGCTGGTTACTGGCTGGCACTCAAGCTTGGGCTGTCAGCTGGGACTTTTGCATGCAACCTTTCCACCTTTCTCTATTTTTTTGCCAGAAGACATGTGCACTCACAAGAGACAGACGATGAGGGAAAGTGGGAAAGCAACCCCCAGGAGGACAGCCTTGTCACAGCCCCTTCTCCAGTCTCCTTTCAGGATTTTGGGCATGTGCACACACGCATCTGGCATGCTTTTCAATCCACTGGGTCCAGGACTCCACAGCACAGTCAGCCATGTGGGATCCGGCCACCTTACCCAGCACGCCAGCAGCAGGCCCAGGAAGCCTGGGACTTGGTACCAGAGCAGTAGGTGATCCGAGATGAGTGTCCTGGGAGCCAGACAGGAGGTGTGCCACCTTCCCTGACCTCGCCTTCGAAACCTCTCCTCACTGTGTCACTGTACTCCATGGGCCAGCTGGCCGCTGAGATCTGTCCATATTCAGAAAGAGAGAGCACAGACGCCCCCTTTCACTGAGCCATGGAGTTTCTACTGGTGGATTCTGTCTTCTAAAATCAGAGCATGGGCTTAGCAGAGTGGGAAAAGCTGGAACTTCAGAGCTCGTCAAGAAGGGAGCAAGTGAAGACAAGGCAACCCATGCTGTAAACCCTAGTGAGCCCCAGGAATTAAACATGTCAGATACCAGGGCAGGGGGAGAGGGCAGGGAAGAGAGCTGAACCTCAAACGGGAGAACTGAAGAAGCTCTGAACAAGGAGTCCCAAGAGTGCTAGACTTCCCTCTGCACACACAGACCTCCAGCCGAAGGGCTTGAAGTATGGAGTCCCCAGAAGCTTTCTGCAAGGTCAAAACTATCTTTAAAATAATACCAGAACATTCTTAGCCTTTTTTACTGTCACAAGAAGATTGGGGAATTTTCAGAGGACACACGCAGAGAAGATGTGAGACTCCAGCTGTCTTCTGCTTGGCCAGACATTTAAAAGGCTTTGCAAAAACAGTGCTATTCTTTTCACTACATTGCTTATTGTCTTAGACAGTTTAGGGTGGATCAGGGAAATGTTGGGTTTTGTTCTGTATTACTGTATTGTTTGACTTTTAAATTATGTACATGCACTACTTGAATAGATTAAAAAGCTAAGACCTTAATAAAATTGAGACATCCCCTCTTGCAACCACTAACAAGTTAGTAAATGTAGACACTGACCATCAAAGACTGCTCACGTGACAGAGATGGCCAGACTGTGGGCATTCCCTGATGGGAGAGCACAGCACCACCTCAAAGTAGTCCAGCCCCACCCCCAAATCAAATCTAAATCTCAGAAAGACCAGACCCCATTTCCAACTTACAGGAAATGCAAGTGTTAATGGTACCATCCGAATATAATCAGCAAAATCCAGGCTATTAAAAAACTCTACAGAACAAGCAATCTGGTTTCTTTGATGGAAGAAAATAGGGAATGAGAGGGCTGGGAGAGGATAAAAACAACTGGAGAAATACCGTCTACATCCGCAGTCCCTGGGAACAGGCTGTCAAACTGGGCTCTCAGGCCAACCACCCATGAAAGGGAAAGTGCATTTTAGTGCAATGCCCACAACCGCAGATATCTTTTGTCAAAATCGCAGCGATAGCAGGACCTTCCAGCATACTTCAGTTTCAGATAGCTCATTCAGGAAGGGCAGGTCCTACAGAAGCACCCACGTGTGAACCTGGAGGCCGAGCCACATGGTCCCAGCATGGTTGTCCAGGGGCATCCGTTCTGCCTGGCCTGGCCGAGGCGCTAGGCAGTGCCTGTCATAACTAATCACCACCCAGGGAACCAGGGACGATTTCATTCCATGAAGGGCCTGCAGCCAAGGGATCATTCCATGACAGAAAAGAAAAATGCTCAAAAGACAATTTCTGAATACCAATTGATTAAGACCAGCAAGACTAAAATATAAGCATTCTATCATATGAGAATAAACTGCAATGACTCAAACCCCCAATTACTAAAATGCAACTTTAATACAGACTCAGACATCCGGGGCATCAGCACATGGCCAGATAGGTGAGCCCTTAAGGTTAGCCCAAAACGGACACCCACGCCAGGACTCCCCGCCTACGGCCAGCCACACCGGGGACATTTGGCCCTCTCGCTGCCGATGAAGTGGCGAGAGACGCTTTCCAATACTTCTGGACAGAAGCGGAGCCGTTCTGAGGACATTAGATCTAGAGGTGCCGCTCTCTTGTCCTCGAAGGACGAAGGTCGCCCGAGAATGGAAACACGTGGACAGCAGGGCTGGCAGATGGAAAGAAACTCTCCATCTTCATTGTTTGATCCCCTAGGTAACTCATCAAGCTTTCCATGGGGACCTCCAGTCTGAGGGAGGCCCGTTAGACTTTGTCACAACTGAAAAAGTCCTCATGATACCACGATGAAGGATCTTTCAGGCAGAGGACGTGGTTGCCACCCCAGCCAGCCACCACAGCGGGAACGTGGAGCCTGAGTCTCAGAGGCACGTTTACAGCAACAGCCAGCACGCGCCGACTGTCCCCCATGCCAGAGCATGGGGAGCGCGTCACTGTCCTGGGCTGCCGGGACAGATGGCCGAGCACCCGCGGCTTACAACACGGGGAACCTATCCACTCCTGTTTCTGGAGCCCTGAGGGCCACGACCCAAGCGTTGGCAGGGCTGCATTTCCTCCAGAGCCCGTGGGAAGGGCCCGTCCTTTGCCTGTCCCCAGTTCTGCTGTCTGGTGCCCTGAGGTGGGACCTCACTCCAGGCTCTGGGCACGGTCACACCTTCTCCTTGCCGTTCTAGCAAGGACACTTACTGGGCCCACCCAGAGAGCCCAGGGCGAGCTTCTCATCTCAACACGCGTAATTCTGTCACGAAGGCGTCTTTGCAGGTGACCTAGACAAGCCACACTTCTGCAGGGCCACTAGTCAGCCCACTCCAGGTAATCGGCGTCCTTACAGCCCCATCCCAGAGCAGGACCATCTTCTTGAGGAAATGCTCTATGGTGGGTGGCTCCCAAAGTGCTTACCCACCTGGGAAACTCCTGCTACCCATGGCGTCCATGACACCTACACCGCACTGTCCCAGAGTCAGACAGGGAGTGGTTTCCCAGGTGACCCAGCCAGGTGGGGAGCCACGGCGTGCCCAGCAGCTCTCCCTATGTCTTTCCACGTGTCTTCAACTTCAAAATCTTTGGTTGTTCTGGGGCCAGCAGTTAGCATGATGGCTATGTCGCTGGACTCCCACATAGTCAACCACAGTTCGCGTCCTGGACCCGGTGGCTTAAAACATCCCGGGCACATGTGCATGCGTGCCCAAGATCCCAAGAAAAGAATGGAGGAGAAGGGATTGTGGTGTGGCCATCCCCCCTGGGGGGTGATTTCTCGCTTTCTGTCTCTCTCTCTCTCTGTCTGTCTGGCGAGCACACGTGCCCTATAGCAAAAACCTCTTAAAAAAAAATCTTTGCTTGTTCTTAAATGATTTATTTATTTATTTATCTATTTATTTAAATTTCTTTTGGGGGGAGAGGTTTTATACTCCCTGCGGGGTGCTTTCTCACTTTCCCTCTCTCTGTCTCTCTTCAGCAAGAACACACTCCCTATGACAAAAACCTTAAATAAATAAATAAATAAATAAATAAATAAATAAATGAAAGACTGAGTCAAAGTATTTGATTGGTTGGCAGTGGAGAATGTCACAGTGGGCCCCAGAAATGGGCAGGAGCAGAGACGGGGTTGGCAGAACAGGGAGAAGGTGGCTGGAGACAGGCGTGTGGGCGGGAAGGAGGGATGGGGTCCAGAGTGCACAGCACAGCGCAGTCCTGGCAGCTGGGGACAATTCAACGTCCAGCTTGAAGCAGAAGGTAGGCTGTACGTGCACAGCAGAAACCGAGGTGAGATGGCGAGTACGTCTGCTGCTCATTCGATAATTACACAACATACGCGAGTTTTGAAAAACCACACTGCACCCTGCAGCTACATATGTCAATTTGAAAATATTATTATTATTAAATAAATCAAAATGAGATCCAAAAAACAGAATCTTCGGCTCATTCATAGTTCTGACTCCTGAACAACCAGTATTTAACATCTGACAAACAAAAACCGGGTGTTGCGCCTTTAGAAAGCGCTTTCTATCTGGAGTTGGAGTCGGACCAGAAAGAAGTTGAGATCCAGTCAGCTGGGCAGTCCCACGAGTCTGATCAGGACCCTGACCCCTCTGTTACCTCTCATCAGAAGGGCAGGCTCAGAATTCTGCTTGCGGGACATCATAAAATCTATTGTACGCATCAAAACACCCGGTTGCTCTTAGGGGTTTTAAAGCAGCTTATAAATTTCAAAAAGGAGTCCTCAGATGCAAACTTTTAAGCCAAATCCCTGTACTGAAAGGGCTATCTGACAAGGATGGGTCAGCCTTGGTATCTTTTCAAAGCGTGTACATTTCAAGTGTGTTTCCATTGTTACAACGCTCAGGGGGACAGTTCTCAGATCTAAGAACTTCTGTGGGCAATCCAAGGAAAAAGACAAAACGACACAATGTTTTTTTAGAGGTTTTTGCTTTAGGACATGTGCACTCACTGGAGAGAGACAGAGACAGTGAGAAGGAAAGTGAGAAACTACCCCCCAGGGGAATGGTCATGCCGCAATCCCTCTCCTCCATTCTCTTCCTGGGATCTTGGGCAGGCACACTCGTGCACCTGGCGTGTTTCAAACCACCGGGTCCAAGACACCAACCCGAGTCAGCCATGTGGGAGTCCAGCGATGTAACCGCTCTGCCATCTGCTGACCCCAAAACAACCCGATCTTAACTAGAGTAGAAAAGCACTGGGATTGTTCAGCTCCACATTGAAAAAGGCCGTTGATTAAAGCTCTGAGTTTTCTGTAAGCATGTGGCAGCAGTCTCACCCACAAATGTTTTGCAGTGTTATTTCCCATGGAACTCGAGATAATGATGCTGAGAATTAAATGAGATAGTATGGGCAAGCACCTCACTCGGGCACGGTACGTTGTTGGTGCTTTATGATTTTGAAAAATAGCAATAACTTCTTTTTTCGTTTTATCCATGATGGAACGTGTACCTGTGCACACGAAGAGAGAGAAACACCCTCCACGGGGTCTGACCATGCCACGATCTCTCCACGTGGTCTGACCATGCCACGATCTCTCCACGTGGTCTGACCATGCCACGATCTCTCCATGTGGTCTGACCATGCCACGATCTCTCCACATGGTCTGACCATGCCACGATCTCCGTCCAACCCAGCAGTCCTCCCCTCACACCTGGGCTCTTGTCACGTGCCCAGCCTGTTTCAGCGAGCTGGAGACTCAAGCCATGGTCACCAGTGGACTGGGCCTCTCTTGGACAGCACATTTTCGCTGCACCTAATAACTTGTTTTATTAGACATTATAAAGCACTTTGTCTGTAGTTGTTAGCGACATTGCCTAAGGGTGTTAGTCTGTCTACCTCTGAGTGCCCAGCCCTTAGGAGTGAATCGGCTCCAAAGACTGAACTGTTAGAAGGCCAAGGCAGGCATAAGCAGATCCTCATCAGTAAAAAGTGAATTTAAAGGATTCAGCTCAACTCTCTTCTAAACTCCGAAAATGGTAACGTCTCAGAAATAAGTCAAGCCTGAGACTGGACAGCAGGATGAAAAAATAACAATATGAACCAACTCTCCCTTTTCCCGAAGTCTTATATCCATAGTAGGACCAAAACTATTAATAAGAAGCATGGTCAGACCCCATGGAGAGAGGACTAACTTACATGACTGACTCAGAGGCAGCTGTGAACTCCTGTCACAGCATTTGCCCTCTCAGTACCCCCCCCACCCCCGAAAGAGAACTGGCAGAGCAAGACGCTGGCATTGATGGAGGTTTGTTGTGTCAAAGGAGTCACCTTTAAGTGACAGAGCTTGTTTGTAGGAGTTCTAAACCAAAGGTTTCCTGTTTCCCAAGTAGACATTGGATCCCTCCTTATTAACCACTCAGCTTAATGGCAAACTCCTTTCTTTAAAAAAAAATGTTTTATTTAACTTTATTTATTTATTTAATTTTGACCAGAGAGGGACAGAGCAAGAGTGAAAGAGAAAGTGAGAAATCAAGTTGCCAGGTCTAGGACTTGAACCACGGTCGGCCATGTGGGAGTCCAGCTCCCTTAACCACCATGCCACTGCTGGCCCCAATGGCAAACTTTTTATGTTTCCTGAACTGCCTGGAAGTTTTTAGTTTTGACTTAACTCTTTTCTTTGAAACAGACTTCATTTACAGTGTGCTTTCACCATGATTTTCTTAATCTTATTTTGTAAAGTGCTGTTGTCTTAGATCATACTCTACCCTGGAGCCCGTTTTTATGTCTTAAAACTGGTAAGTGATTTAATTTATTTCCTTGCTTTTATTTCCTGTCTTATGTTTAGTCAAAAAAAAAGGCCTAATGTTAGGCTATACCTTGTAAGATAATGGTGTCCTTTCATTACCCACATTCTTATTTTAGAAACCTTAGAGAATGTGCAGGCAGAGGAGGGAGAGACTGCAATGAAGTCATGGCATGTGCAGTCTGTGGAGAAGAGATTTCTGAATATTTCCAGACCTTCTCTCTTGCTCACCAAAAGAGTGCTAATACTCTATGTGTAAGGCATCTTTTTTTTTTTTTTATCCCACAATTGTGTCTTTCTCTCAGAAATATTTTAGAAAGAGAAGAGAAGATCTGGTTCTGGGTATGTCTCAGAGCACGCCTTCACCACACACGTAACTCCCCATGCAGACCCCTGGGAAGTCACCTGCTCTGCCTTAGCCTTCACTTCCTGATTGCACGGGGCCTCAGGGTCGGCCAGAAGAGAATGAGACACTCACTTAGTGTCCTGGGTATTCACATAGCCCTGTCAACGTGCACGATCTTCTAAATTCCAAAAAAATGTCAGTGCTTCCCAAAGCCCCTATCGAGATATAATTTCCCAGTTTTCCTTTTCAGTTTCCGGACAGACTTATTTGCCCCAGCTGGTGTCCCAGCTTCAGGCAGCTGAGATATTAAACAATCCCTACTGATTGTTCTTGATAAATGGGAAAGCTCTTCTCACAGCTCCAACTCTGAACCAGGTCAAGTATGACAAGGCCACTCCTCTTATTAATTGTGTTTTGTTTTAAAACGTAGTGTTTTTTTTAAGCATGTTATTTGTGTTAAAATATAAATATCAATTTTTTAAGTAATAAAATGATTTTTAAATTTTCTAAGCTTGCATACCTATTTTACTAAACATTGATAGGTGGAAAGCACATAAATGAAACCTCGTTAGGGCCCTCGATGATAGTTTAGAGAATAGAGCAGTTCTGGGATCAAAAGTTTGAGAACTACCGTTTTAGTTAACACCTTAAGTTCTAACAATTTTTCCTTTAACACTTTGAAGATGCTACTTAATTGTGTTTTTGCATCTCATGCCATTAAAGAGAAGTTTGGCATTCATTTTTGTTTTTGGTACTTTGCGAGTGATCTGTTCTTTTTCTGCAGAAATGTTTAGAATTCTCTCTAGTTCTGATTTGTTAGACTTAATTGTAGTGTATCTAGGTGTAAGTTTCTTTTTCTTTATTTATTTTGCAATCTATAAATTATTTTACTTTCTCTAATTCTGGCAAATTCTCTCACATTTTTTCTCAAAGCATTTAATCTTTGTTTTTCCCTCCTTTGGAACATTGTCTTTTACTTGTCCCGACATGAGATTACTCTTCTTGCTCTCTGTGTCTCTTGACTTTTCACTTACATTTTCTACCCTTTACCTCTTCCTCATAAGCTCCTTGAGGAGCTTAATCATATAGAATTCTTGTTCATTCTTTGTCATATGTTGAGTTCTCTTTTTATTTAACTTTTTATTTACATTTAATCATTGCACATCTTTACAACATACAAAATGGTTTCTCAAAGCACACACACAGTGCACGTCAGCCAAGTCAAAGACATTTTCACATACATCATCCTCAGCAGATAATTTTACACGTTTGTGTCTGTTAATGGTTTTTCCTGAGCCGTTCCTTCCTACCCTTCACTGTCTACCCCTTTCTATACAGTCTCTGGTGTCTACACTTCCCTCTCTGCTATTATATCTTCAAACCTCCCAATTTCTGTCACAGAGTATAAACCCTCACAACTATTTATGATCTTTTTATTGTGAAACATGAATAGAGGTATAAAATATAACTATCTATGAATAGGTGAACAAATGATTATAAAGTGAATACTCATACTCTCACCCTCAGGAGGGCAAGTAACCTGAGCAGCTACACCATAGCCCCAAAGTAGAAGGGTTTAATGTTTGGGTTAGTGTTCTGCTGTCTCTGTCTACATATATATATATACATATATATATTTTTTTAATTTTCTATAAGGTCTGTGTGCTCACTGGAGAGAGAAAGAGGGAAAGTGAGAAAGGACCCCTCAGCGGGGATGGTCACACTGCGATCCCTTCTCCTCCATTGTCTTCCTGGGACTTTGGGCACTCGCGTACACATTCCCAGTGTTTTCCAAGCCACCAGGTCCAGGACTTGAACCCTATAGCCGGCCATGTGGGATCCAGCTGCCTTAACCATCACACCACCAGCTGGCCCTATTTTAAAATAATTTTTAAGCCAGAGGCCCCACACTTTGATTTCACACTGGCCCTATAACTTATGTGGCCTGTCCTAAACACCACCCATGTCAAAAAATGGAAAATCTGCCACACTTCCAAGTCCCTGGCATGTCCCTTACCGATTTATAATCTCTTCCCTTCCCATAAAGGTAGTATATGTCAGGTAATACATCCAGCTAGGTGGAAAGGTAGTCTGGGTGGCTGGATCCCACACGACAGACCCGGGCCTTGAAGAACAAAGCGGGCACAAGGCCCCAAAGTCCTGAGAGGAGAATGGAGGAGAACGGGCTGCAGCATGGCCACTTTTCCCGGGTAGCCAGCCCCTGGGGGTGGGGGAGAGTTCTCACTTCCTTCCCTCTCTTTCTCTCTCTCTTTCTGTGTCTTTCTCTGGCAAGCACATGCACCCTCTATAGCAAAACTAAAAAATAGAGAAAGAAAGAAGATAAAACATATCCCTGCTTTTGTGATAACCCCGTCATTGCTTTTCTTATCGTAGGATACCAGAGTTTCGTTTTCTTTGCCTCAGGAAATGACAGCATGACGCATCAGTAAGGTGGCGTACACCGAAGCCCACCTCTTTGGGATGGAAGTGGTAACAGAACAGAAGTAAGGAACTGTGTGTTCCTGATAAAATGGTAATTGTCGCAGACCCTGACTTCCTCCCTCACCCAGCCCTGAAGATGGCGCATAGCAAGAAGCCAGGATAGAGCTAAGGCATTAGCGTACAAAGAAAGTAGAAAACATTGCAGTGTGACAGCTCCAAGCTAAAGGGTGCACCGATGAGCAGGGCTCCTGCACAGATGAACACGCACACGCAACGTAAGGAGAAAGCACGTGATGCGATGAAAGCACACACCCGGGGAGGCCAGGCCTGAGTGTCTGAGGCCTCCCGGGGGGCTTTCGTGCTGTGATCTGAGGGCTGAACGGGGCTAACCGAGGAGAGCCCTGCAGAGGGAGAGGCGGGCCGGGACCCAGTGAAAGGGCTTTACCTGACAGCGAGTTCAGCGGGCAGTTGAGGTGGTCCAGTGCGGCCTGGCGTGATCACCTGAGGAGCAGAGAACGGACTGCAGGGAAAAGTGAAAACGGAGAGCCCAGGCAGGCGGCTGCGTGGTAGTCTGGTGAGAGTGCTGACAGCTTGGCTAGGACATTGGCAAGAAAGGTGAAAGAAAGGTCGATTCGCAAGATCTTCAGAAGTAAAATAGCCGGTGGTATTGCAGGACAGGAAGTAGAAAGATGTGTCCAAGTGGGGAACAGACCCCCAGGTCCTGGCTTGTGCCTCGGAGTCAATGGTGACGACATGTGCTGAGCGAGAACCCGGAGAACACGTAGGGGTTGAGGGCTCAAACAATGGCCTTGGTTCTGCTGATTTCCATTTGAGCTACCCAGTGGAGGCACCGGGTAGACAGTGTGGACCTCAGACCTTTCACACGGCCTCCCATCACACCCAGGTCTCTACTATTTAAGAAAGAAGAAAAGAGGAAAGAGAAAGAAAGAAAGAGGGAGACAGAGAGAAAGAAAAAGAACACAAAGAAAGAGAGAGAAATAAAGAAAGGAAGGGAGGGAGGGAGAGAAAGAAAGATGAAAGACAAAGAAAGAAGAGAGGAAGAAAAAGGAGAAAGAAAAAGAAGAGAAAGAAAGAAGAAAGGAAGAAACAAAGAGAAAGAGAAAGAAAAAGGAAGGAAGGAAGGAAGGAAGGAAGGAAGGAAGGAAGGAAGGAAGGAAGGGAGGGAGCGAGGGAGGAAGGGAGGAAGGGAGGAAGGGAGGAAGGAAAAGAGAAAGAAAGAAAGAGAGAGAGAGAGAGAGAGAGAGAGAGAGAGAGAAAGAAAGAAAGAAAGAAAGAAAGAAAGAAAGAAAGAAAGAAAGAAAGAAAGAAAGAAAGAAAGAAAGAAAGGGAGAGAGAGAAAGGAAGACAAGACAAGAAAAGAAAAGAAAAGAAAAGAAAAGAAAAGAAAAGAAAAGAAAAGAAAAGAAAAGAGAAGAGAGAAAGAGAAAGAAAGAAAGAAAGAAAGAAAGAAAGAAAGAAAGAAAGAAAGAAAGAAAGAAGGAAAGAAAGAAAAAAAAGAAAGAGAAAATGAGAGAAAGAAAAAGAAAGGAAAAGGAAGAAAGAGAAGGCAGGAAAGCAATGTTCCCTTCCAGTATACCTTTCTTACTCGGTTTTTCATTCCTCGAGGGAAGCAATGATGCCAGAGGCACTGTTCGTACAAGGACACCGTCATTCTTTGGCCACGACTCCATTCTAAAGGGCCCTGCCACCTGTAATCTCTAATACGTGAAGATTCCCAATCCCTGGATGGTGAGTAACAAACCTGCAGGAGCTCCTGAAAAAGCAGCATATAGGTTCTTAGTTCTTATTACTGGCTGCTTAAAGCCATTTCCAACATGAGGTGACTTATTCAGTGTCATGAAGATGGAAGCCGGTTATGCCAGTATCTTTCTTACCAAAGGAGAGTAAATCCAGCAGAAAAATAGGACTTTAAACAGACACAGCTTTTCCAGGATAATACGTGCATCTTTTTTATTAAAAGAAGGCAGATGTGATTCGGTGTGAGTTTAATGCTTAAACAGTAGTACCAACACTCCGGAGTCCCGTCATGCCGCTGGCTGATAAAGCGCCGTCCCTTCCTTGCTCAGCGTCGGTGACCACTGCCTGCTGAAGGCCACTCACCCGGTGGGGACAAAGGGTAGCCGACCTACTGTCAGCCTGTCAGCCAAGGTCAAGGCCCCTTCCAGTTTTCTCTCGTTGAACAGCACGTCCTTTATAAAAACATGCATTTCGTACTTGCCACTTCTGTTTCTCATTTGAAGACACATTAAATTCTCTGAGCACCACTTATTAATTTATTAACTATCTACAAGTTAAAATCTGCTAAAGATGCCCAGAGGAGGCGTGCTGCAGATTCGCAGCTGCAGATAATGAAGTTTACAAACGTGTTGCCAGGGAACCAGGAGACTTCCAATAGCTCAGAGGCCATTATGTGAACCAAAAATAAAGTTCTAATGATTTCCGTCTATAAATGTCCAGGAGAAGCTATGCTAATGTTAGAAGACAGAATAAGGTAGCAGATGTCATGGGTGAGCTACGACTTATGAGGGGCAAAATCCTTCATTGAAGGATGTATTCTTTTTGGCATTATCATATTGCATTACTTTGAGTTCTTATCTTTGAATATGAAACAATTGGGGACCAGCCAGGCATTCTGGTGGTTAACATAGCTGGATCCCACATAGCCAACCGTGGTTCAAGTCCCAACATGGCAGCTTGAAAAACATGTTGGGCACATGTGAGTGCATGCCCAGGGGTGTTTTCTCACTTTCCCTCTCTCTCGCCTTCTCTGTCTCCAGCAAGAGGATGTAACCTATGGCAAAAATTTAAAGAAAAAAAAGAGAGAGAGAGAAAGAGGGGCTGGTAGGTAGCGCGGTGGTTAAAGGTGCTGGACTCCCACATGGTCAACCATGGTTCAAGTCCCAGACCTGGTGACTTGCTTTCTCACTTTCTCTCTCTCTCTCTCTCTCTCTCTCTCTCTCTCTCTCTCTCTCTCTCTCTCTCTCTCTCTCCCCCCTCTCTTGCTCTCTCACTCCCTCTGTCCCTCTCTGGTCAAATTAAAATAAATAAATAAGGTTAAATAAAATAATTCTTAAAAGAAAGAGAGAGAGAGAGATAAAGTTAAATAAAAAAAGAAAGAGGAGAGAGAGAATAGGATAGTATCATTGTCCCTTCTACACCCCGACTCTGACCCAGATGCTCTCTGTGGTAGTATGCTTAATCCTCACAACAAGCTCATGAGGTGCACATTACCCCATTTTACAAGGGGAAAACCAGAATACACTTTAAACCTTGCCCAAGTCACATGGAAAAACAATTCTCAGAGCCATAAATTAATACCTTAGGATTAGACAACAGATCTTCTATAGGAAATAATAGTATTGGGCAGTGGGTAACCTGTGTACATTAGAAATCCTAGAAATAGAAAGAGAATCACCCACTGACAAATATTTTCAATGAGATTTTTCACCTTCCATCAACTATTGCTCCTCTCATGCAGAAAACAGAAATGACCTAAACCATGGAAATCTTGGGAAAAGTACAAATTTGTTTCACCAACTCCCTTTGGTACTCAGAGTAAAACAAGCATTTAGCTTGCGGAGAACTAACGCCACAGCGCTCTGACACAGCCGCAGGAAAACAGCGCGGTCGGCAGGAATGGGGCATGCGAACGAAGAGCCAGAATCCTCCCCTTCCTTCCTTTTCCGTGTCCAAACCAGGGACCGACACTTCCTCAAGGCATGACGGCATTAAGTAGTACCTTGTTCTCAGAATTACATTCTTCTTTGATCATTCTCTCGTCAAAACCATTTGTCTTAGCATATTTCTACCACACTCTCAATTTTTCCCTCTTAGATTTTTGTTATTCTTTTGTTCTTTTTTAATTTTTTGGTATTTCTATAGAAACTAGGTTCTCTACTATATAAACTTTAAAAACTTGAAATACTAAATGTCACCATAAATACAGTGAGTGCTGAAGGAATTCAGTTAGCGACCAGCAGTTGGCATAATGGCTATGTCCCTGGACTCCCACATAGTCAATCGCAGTTCGAGTCCTGGACCCAGTGGCTTAAACTCACGCCGGCTACACGCATGTGTGTGCCTAAGATACCGAGAGGAGAGTGGAGGAGAAGAGCGTGGCCATCCCCCCGGAGGGTGACTTCTTGCTTTCTGTCTCTCTCTCTCTCTCTCTCGCTCTCTCTGTCTTTCTGACGAGTGAACGCACCCTATAGCAAAAACCTCTCCAAAAAAATGAAGAATTCAGGTAGGTAGGAAGCCTCAGAATAAGCTTTTTCTTCTTCAGGAATACCAATTATGGTTATGTTGAATCTTCATTGCCAGTCTTCCTTATAGCTATGCCTGCGGCCTGTCCTCCCATTTCTCTCGCCTGCTTTTACTATGTCCTCTGTGATTGTCCCCGCTCTCGGCTGCGCCCGTTTACATGTTTTGTTCTGCCACGAGTGGAGCTTGTACCCGTCTGCTCTTCATCTTGCACGAACTCCTCTCACTGTACTTCTTTCTGTCGTCGTCTGAGGCACCTCCCATTTTATTTCTTGTATCTTCTTCAATTATTTATATCTTTTTTTTTTGGAGAGATTTTTGCTATAGGGCGCGTGCACTCGCCAGAAAGACAGAGAGACAGAGACAGAAAGTGAGAAATCACCCCCCACGGGGGATGGTCACACTGCAATCCCTTCTCCTCCATTCTCCTCTCGGGATCTTGGGCACGCACGCACACGCGCCTGGTGTGAGTTTAAGCCACTGGGTCTGGGACGCAAACCGCAGTTGCTTACATGGGAGTCCAACAACATAGCCATTATGCTAACTGCTGGTCCCTCAATTATTTATATCTTTAAATGTATTCTTTTTCCCCAGTTTTTAAAGTGGACAAATTAAAAAACATTAAAAAAAGTGAAGTAATAGTATAATAAACACCAGTGCTCACTACTGAGCTTCAAAAATCATTAACTATCTGCCGTAAGTGCTTTACCTAGCCTTCTTTTTTTTTTTTTTTTTTTTTTTTTTATAGACCACAGATTAGTTTATTTTTAACACCCACCATGCCATGAATTCATAGGGAATAGATTCCAGCAGCTCAGGCTCCTTTCCATTGGTTCTCACACAGTGGCTGCTCTGGGTGCAGCAGGCTGGCCCTTCAGTGGAACCCAGGTCCCTTTCTCCTTGGCTTCCTCCTGTTTCTGGCCATTTTCCTTCACAGTTTTAGGAAGCTGTCTCTGCTCTTAGAATGCTTAATATGCTCAATACGCACATCGATTCTCTTGGCAGGAATCTTGCCCTTAACTTGTTTGTTCACAACAATGCCAACAGCACGCTGGGTGACATTGTAGACTCTTCCAGTTTTGCCATGGTCACATTAGTGGAGCATTCCTTTCTGAGCAGTACCCATTCCCTTGGTATCTGCAATATCACCTTTCTTGTAGATTTGCATATATGTCGCCAAAGGAACCACTCCATGTTTTCTAAAAGGCCTAGAGAACATATATCGGGGCCTCTCCTCTTTCCCTGTGTGTTTGTCATTATGGTGACTTACTGGAAGATGGTGGTCTCCCCATCCTTCTGTTGTGTATGTGTGACCCATCTGAAAATAAGATACAAACATTATAATACTTTGCCCCTAAATACTTCAAGCATGCAACTTCTAAAGTAAAACAGTTCTCTACAGAACTTCTTATTAATACATAAGGTCCATTAATAGTCGCTGTTTTATAATCATCTCAAAAAAATCTATTTCATACTTTTTTTCTTAAAGCGGGATTTAATCAAGTGTCCCACAGCCTGTTGCTGTTCTGCCTCTTCACTCGCTTTATCTGGGACAGTCTCTCATTTTCCTCCAGGGCACTGACTTCGGAAGAAGCATAGCCAGCGATCTCACAGGATGTTTATTACTCCTCTGTGCTGTCATTTAATGTCTTCTGTTTCTTTATTTCCTAGTGCTGAGTCACCCTTGCATTTCTGGATAACTCACCTGGACATAAGATACTTTTCTGTAATATTCTCTAGGGATTCTGTTTTCTAATATTTTGTTTAGGATTTTTATACCAATATTCATCCCTTAGTCTCTGGTTGATCTTTGAAGCATAAGAGTGTGGAGTCAGCTGGGAAATAGGTAGCAGGCATCCTTAATATAAATAATTTTCCTACAAACCCGACCACCCACTGTTGTATAAACCTACTGATCTGGGAGCATTCTTTCTTGGGATCTCAGCCACTCTGAAGGTTATCCTAGGCTAGGACTAGGTCAGGGAATGGAGATTTGGGGACACGTGGCCTAATTTTTGCTTGCTTGCTTATTTGCTGTAGGGCACGCGCACTCGCTGGGGAGAGGCAAGGAAAAGCAGAGGTAGAGAAGACGTGAGCAGTCACTCCCGAGGGGCCTGGCCGTGCCATCCCTCCTCTGCAGTCTCCCCTCAGGACTGTAGGCAGCGCGCTCATGGGCCCTGCAGCCGGTCTCCCACCACAGGCTCTGAGACAAACTGCTCGGTAACCTGTGAGGTCCAGTCACCTTAGCCTCCGTGCCACCTGCGGCCCCACCTGGTTTCCTTTTGACATCACCTCCCTTGTCATTGCTGGGAGTAAGACTGTGTCCCCGTCGAGGTTCTCCCTGTCTCCCCTTGGTCTGCCCATAGGCCGAATCCTTACCATGTCAGGGTAAAGTCACGAGCTGGGCTCCTTTTGGCCCCTAGTTACATTCCGAAATCCGCCTGTTCCCGGTATTGGAGGACGTAGGAGTCAGATGACGGGGCCATGCAGACAACACAAGCTGGTAAAGAGGCTGCCTCCCATCCCTAAGGCAAGGCCTGGGCTGGGAAGAAACTGCTAGGCAAGGCCGAGGTTTACGAGCCCCCCCATTGTATCGCTGTACTGGCCTGCACTCAATTTCTCTGCCGTGAGCTTTACTGTTATTACAGTACCCTGCAAGGGTAAAATATCACCCCCAGCCATTACAATAAAGCCAATTAGTGATCCTGTAGGAATGTGGTTCCCTAAGACGGGTACACGAGGGCCAGGAAGTTTAAGACTCCCCCACCTGTCTGTTTTAAGCCAAAATTAACATATGTTAAGGTTAAGTTAGTATAAGCCAAATTAGCGTTAGTAACATATGTAGACTAAGTTAGTTTAAGGCTAGTTTTACATAAATACCCCTCGTTAAAGCTGCAGGCCAAAGGTAACTTATGTTAGGCCAAGTTAGCACATCCACCCATGACAGGGACTTAAAGATAGAGCACAAGAATTCACTGATTAACAGACAAATAATTCAGCAAATAAAATATAGGAACCCATGGGTTAATAGAGGAAGGACAGATCTGGCTAACAGCGACAGAACAAACAAACCTGAAGGCTCCAGAGGGAAGAGTAACTATCTTAGCTGGAAGTTCTTATCTAATTCAGGCAAGCAACAGGTAGTTTTTAACTACGAAGAGTTTCTCATCTATGTGCTGTTGACTATGAAAAACTGCTAATAAAACATCCTGTGTTGTCTCCTGAGCTACAAGATCATCTTCCTTTCCCATATGGACAATAGACTCACCCTCTTTAGTTGTAATATATAGATAGTCCATATATTAACTGCGTCTTTACTTAACAAGACAAGATTTCTATCTAGGCCTTTGTAACCAGCAATGTTGCTGCCCCGGCCTGGGACTGAAGTTATCAAGCTTCCTACAAGCCCCTCTTCAAAAGACCCTGTCCAGTGGTAATCAAGACTGAAGAAGAAAATGCACCAAATAGTCTCCTTCGTTCTGAGAACTGTGTTTGGCTTCACCTGTTCAAACAAGACAGACATCATGTTTTATGATCATTGTTCCTGTGCTTTGAATTCCCTGTTTCATAGAGTAAATCTTTTATTTCCCCCTCATCCCCCCCCACTCCTGTGAGACATCCCTCAATAAATATGTGTGTTTGGTGGCCGCTAGCGCTGCGGTCTGGAGCTGACTCTGGCTGTAGCCAGCTGAGAACATGCTAAGAGGCATTGAGGTCTTAGTCTAATTTTTATTTCTGATCACCCGTGTCGCCTTCCTGTGTACAAGTCTCAACCACTCCCGGCAAGGTCTGAACATCTTTCTCCAGCGAATTTGCTCTAAATGATATTGCTTCTAAGCTACATTCCATAGTCTGTGATGGGAATTCATTTGCTATTTTCATTATGGGTGCTTTTTTCCTCTGTATTTGTTTTTTGTTCATTTCTGCAGACTTTGGGAAGAATAAGGCAAACCTACTCTCATTCTATTATCCTTCCAGAAACTTCTCTAACTTGAATATTTATTTAGTTATTTTATTTTATTTTTTTAGAGGTTTTTACCTTAGGGCACGTACACTCGCTGGAGAGAGAAAGAGAGACAGACACAGTGAGAGGGAAAGTAAGAAATCATCCCCCAGGGGCAATGGCCGTATGGCAATCCCTTCTCCCCCTGGGATCTTGGGCGTGCACACACGTGTGCCTGGTGTGATTTTCAAGCCACTGGGTTCTGGACTTGAACCATGTGGGAATTCAGTGATGTAGCCACTATACCATCTGCTGGTCCTAACCTGAATATTTAAATTATTGATTTAATATTTGTCAAAATATCGATTAAATATTAGATAGGGCTGGCAAGTGGTTTGGAGATTAAGGCACTGGATCCCACATGGCCAACTTCATGGTTCAAGTCCCAGACCTAACAGCTTGCAAATCACACTGGGTCTGTTTGCATACACGCCTAAAATCCCAAAAGGATACTAGAGGGGAAGGGATTATGGTGTGGCCATCCCCCCTGGGAAGGGGCAGTGACTTCTCACTTTCTCTCTCTCTCTCTCTCTCTCTCTCTCTGCCTCTCTCTGATGAGCACACATGCCCTATAGCAAAACAAACAAACAAAAAAGGACGTATAAGTAGGCAGAGCTATAACACATTTCTTGTGTCCAGACAGAGCCGCACTATGTTATGGTCATCCTGCCTCACTCTTCTAAGGAGCTGGGAGGGACTATGGTGAGTGGGACGCTGCTGAATGTCAAAAACAAAATATCCACGGGTCAGCAGACAGCATAGTGGTTCTGTTGCTGGACTCCCACATGGCCGACCATGGTTTGAGTCCCAGACCTGGTGGCTTGAAACTCTCTCTAGGTGCATGTCCAGGCATGCCCAAGATCCCAGAAGGATGGAGTAGAAAAGATGGCAGTGTGAACGTTCCCTCCAGGGGGATGATTCTCACTTTCCCTCTCACTGTCTCTGTCTCTGTCTCTCTCTCTCTCTGGTGAGCATATTTACCCTAAACCTCTAAAAAAAAAAAACCTAAAATGCCATTCTCTGGTGAATTCCACATTCTCTATTTAGTTCTACCGAATCTTCATCACAGCACCTGCCTGTTCCCAGCCACGGAGTAGATGGCCCAGGTCAGGGCATGGACTGCTCCATCTCACCCAACCCACTGAGACTGTGACTCAAGCAGAGACAAAGGTTTCATCACTTCATTGCCACTTCACTGGGGTAATCTGCTCTCCGCTTACCACTGGTGATGGGTCCTCACTGCCAACGAGGTGGGTAACCTGAATCTAGCATCCCACCCAGGGAAGTGATGCCCACAGGGTAGTGAGAGAGGAGCTCTCGATCATCCTCCCACAGAAGCCCTGATCTGGACGTCGCCCACACAACTGTACCTCGTGGATGTTGGGGAGTCCCAGCACTCTGCTGGGTCATGAAACCCAAGGATAACCAGACTGAAGAGAGTAAGGGCAATTTTAATTTACCTGTGTCACCCCTCTCCCGAGGTGACGCAGTTCAGTGCCAAGAAATGTCCCTCAGCCCTTGGTTCCTCCCATGGGGGAGGTGAGCACAATGAGTGAGCGTCCAGCTCCTCCCCTCCTACAGGACACTGACCAGGAGGCCCCTCTACTCTCGCCCCACCGAGTGCTGAGCGGTCAACATGGCTGAGCGTCGGGAGGGCTGGGAGCAGGAAACAGAGGCTGCAGAATCTGTCAGCCATGCCGTGGACACCATCAGGATGCCCATTCGTTAGCCACTTGGGGGACCATGTATGGACCACCACCACCCACCAGCTGGCCTCTGGGCACTCCAGACACCCCGCACGTCTCACCACACCTCCAGGCTGGCTCCCCACATGCATCACATGGACAGTGAGCACAAATGTCGTATACAGACAGCCAGCTCGACTCTACGGGATCTGGAAAAGTCACACAACTTGAGTTCAGGCCATTGCCCTACAGAAAACAAATGTTAGCTCTCAGTACCTGGCCTGGCTTTGCAGGATCAAGAGAAAAACATAGATGAGTCCCCCCACACCACCATCTTGTATCCAGGAGATACAAGAGGTGTGGAACTGACATGTCTACAGAAAAAAGTCTGAGGGAACTTAACAATCCCCACCTCAGTTGTTCTGTGAAGTTGTTTTTCTGATGAAGACATAAGTAAAACCTGGAGAAGATGACTGCTTCTTCAAATGCAAAAACATCAATAAATCAATGTAAGACTTCAAGGATTATTAAAAATCAAGGAAACACAACACTATCAAAGAAGCACAATAATATCTCATTACTAACTCCAAAGAAATGAAGATGCAACAGCTGCAAGGAAGTAGATGCTCTCCTCACAGGAAGGGGTTAGCTGCCCGAAGGTTCGTTGTTCCAGGAGCAAAGGCTGCCCTGGGTTCTCTCTCCCCACACACTGACATTCCTGCTTCTGGCAGTGAAGTAGGATCAGACACTGGTCTCATGCTTGACTTTCCAGCCACCAGAATTGTGAGCCAAATAAACCTCTATTCTTTATAAATTACCCAATCTCAAGTATTTCTGTTTAGCAACACAATAATAGACAAAGATATCTATAAGGAGATAAAAGTCATTAAAAAAAAATCCAAATAGAAATTCTGCAGCTGTAGGGACCAGCAGTCGGCTGTGTCACTGGATTTCCACGTAGTCAACCGTGGTTTGAGTCCCGGACCCAGCAGCTTAAACTCACGCCGGGCGCATGTGCGTGCGTGCCCAAGATCCCAAGAGGAGAATGGAGGAGAAGGGATTGCAATGTGGCCATCCCCCCTGGGGGGTGATTTCTCACTTTCTCTCTTTCTCTCTCTGTCTTTCTGGTGAGCACATGTGCCCGATAGCAAAAACCTCTCAAAAAAAAAATAATAATAAAGAAAGAAAACGAAAAAGAAATTCTGCAACTGTAGAATACAATGAATGAAATGAAAATTGCAACGAAGTTCATCAACAGCAGAGTTAATTGAGCAGAAGGACCTATAAAATTGAAGATGTCATTTAAAAATATTTAGTCAGAGTAGAAAAACAAATAAAAATGAAAAGGAATGAAAAAGGTCTACACGGCTAATGAGCACCATCAGAAGGGCTGGGTTTACACCATAGGATCAGAAAGAAAAGAGAAAGGGGCAGAAACTTACTTAAAGAAATAATGGCTGAAAACTTCAAATCCAGGAAGAGATATGGATCCAGGTATATAAAGTATAAAAGTCCAGTCAGGTTCATCCCAGATTTGATCATCACAGAACACAGGGAAGGACCACATGGGGAAGGCCCTGGGACGTGAGCCCCACGCGTACTGGGCAAGTGTGTGCACGCCTGTAACCCAGGCTGACCATGAGCCCCGCGTGCTCTGGGCAGGCATGTGCATGCCTGTAACCCAGGCTGACTGTGAGTCCCACACACACTGGGCGGGCGTATGCACGCCTGTAACCCAGGCTGACCATGAGCCCTGCGTGCTCTGGGCAGGCATGTGCATGCCTGTAACCCAGGCTGACTGGGAGTCCCACACACACTGGGCGGGCGTATGCACACCTGTAACCCAGGCTGACCATGAGCCCCGCGTGCTCACACGCCTGCCTGTAACCCAGGCTGACTGTGAGTCCCACACACACTGGGCGGGCGTATGCACGCCTGTAACCCAGGCATACCGTGAGCCCCGCGCGCTCTGGGTGGGCTTGTGCACGCCTGTAACCCAGGCTGACCAAGACCAGGACTGGATCGCAGTGCGAAGACCTAATTGAGGTGCCTGTTTCCGTTTCTCTCTGCCTGCCTGTCTGGTGGTCTCTCTCACTCTCTGTCTCTCATAGAAAAAAAAATGAATGAATAAACTTTTTCTAAAAATCCAAGACAAAGAGATAACCTTGAAAGTAGCAAGAGAAAAGGGACTCCTCACACAAGATGATCAGAGGATGTCTCAGCAGAAACTCTGCAGGTCTGGACAGAGTGAATGATATATCCATGCATGCTGGGGGTTGGGGCAGCAGGCGGGAACTGTTAACCAACACATTTATTTTATTTATTTTGCCATAGAGCACACACACTCACTGGAGAGTGACAGAGTTAAAAAGAGGGAAAGTGAGAAATCACGCCTCATCCCTCTCCTCCATTCTCCTCTTGGTATTTCAGGCACACACACACTCACCTGGCATGTGTGGATGCTGGGTCTGGAACTTGATCTGCAGAGTTGGCCATGTGGGTTCAGCACCCCAATTACCACTCCACCTGCTGGCCCCTAATCAAGAATATTTTACCCCAAAAATACATATATGTAATTTTACCCAGCAAATCTGTTCTTCAGAAATAAAGGAGAGGAGAGGTAGGCACTTCCCCACACATAAAACCTGAGGGAGTTCACTGCCATTCAACCTGCCATTCAGGAAATACTCATATGAGAACATTAGAAAGTATAAAACTGTATTGGTAAAGGAAGTAGAGTGTCAAATTCAGAAAACTCTAACACCGTGGTAGTATGTAAATTATATTTTTAGTATAAAAGTTAAAAGACAAAAACATTAAAAGCTGTACTGCAATAATTCTTAATGGATACACAGAATAAAGAGATGTAAATTATGGCATCAAAAACAAAATATGGAATGGGGAAATAAAATGCAGAGGTTTTACATATGATCAAAGTTAAGCCATTATCAGCTTAAAATAGACTATATAACTGTAAGCTGTCTCATGTAAGCACTGTGGTAACCAAAATGCAAAAACCTCTAATAAATACCCAAAAGATAAAGAGAAGAAAATCAAAGCATACCACCAAAGAAAACCATCACATCACAAAGAAAACAGCAAGAAAGGAAGGGAAGAACAGAGTCTACAAACTAGCCAGAAAAAAACTGGTAAATGACAACAGTAAGCCTTATCTACCAATATTACTTGAACATAAATAAACTAAATTTTCCAATCAAAAGACATAGGATGGTTGAATGGAGGGGGGAAAAAAAGATGTAACTGTATGCTACTACTTTCAAAGGACTAATTTCACCTTTAAGGAAACACACAGATTAAAAATGATGGGATATAAAAAGATTCTACACAAATGAAAGCAAAGAGAACAAGGAAAGAATACCTATATTAGACAAACTAGACTTTAAGTCAAAAGTTATAAAGACAGAAAAGGTTATTACATAGTGATAAATGGATAAATACATCAAAAGGATGTAATAAAATGATATATCTAAACCACATAGGAGTACCTGAATACATAAGCAAATATTAACAGATCTGAAGAGAGAACTAGAAAGCAATATAATAATCGTTGGCAACCTCAAGAGACCACTTTTATCTTGTTTTGTTTTTTGTTTTTTGGATTTTGGTTGTTTTTGTTTTTTGTTTTTTTTTGTTTTTTTTTTGCCATAGGATACATGCACTCACCAGACAGACAGACAGAGAGAAGGAAAGTGAGAAATCAGCCCCCAGGGGAGATGGCCACACTGCAACCCCTTCTGCTCAATTCTCTCAGAATGTAGGGTGCACAACACACTCCCAGAGAGCAGGGTCTCAAACACACAGTCGGCTACTCAGACCACACAGTAGGATGTATGCTTCATCACAGCACCCGCTAGCCCTCCATAGACCACTTTTAACAACAGATAAACCACAGTATACTTTACGGTGGACCAAAAGGATCTAATCCTCATGCACAGAAAGTTCCACCCAAAAGCAGCAGAATAGACTTCCTTCTAGGTCATGTCTGAGATATTCTCCCAGGAGAGGTCATGTGTGAGGCCACAAAACAAGTCTTACCAAATTTGAGAAGACAGAAATCACATCAAGTATCTTTTCTGACCACAATGGTATAAAATTAGAAATTGATTTAAAAAAATAATAAGAAACCTGGAAACTTCACACATATGTGGAAATTAAACAACCTACTTCAGGGCCAACAGGTTGAGGCACTGAACTTCCACATGGCTGACAACGGTTCGAGTCCTGGACCTGGCAATTTGCTTTCTCATGTTCCTTTTCTCTCTCTCTTGCCTCTCCCCAGTGAGCGAACATGCCCTATAGCTAATTAAAAATAATAATAATGATAATGATAAATAAAGTTAAATAATTTTTTTCTTAAAAAAACACACTCTGAGCAACTAATGGAACAAAAAAATAATCAAAATGGAGATCCCAGACAAACAGAAACGGAAACATATTATTAAACCCTAGAATGCAGCAAAAACAGTTATAAGAGGGAAGTTTATAGTAATAAACACCTACAGTAAGGAAAAAGAAAATGACAGAGCAAGAAATATCAACGTTCATCTGCCCATGGGAAAACTTGCACATGCTAAATGGCTATTATAAAAAAGACAAAAGATGACACGTAAGGATGTGAAGAAATGGGAACCCTTGTGAACTATTGGTGGGAATGTAAATTAAGGCAGCCATTATGAAAACAGGATAAAAGTTCCACAAAAATTTTAAAATATAAGCCATGGTGAAATGGCTATGTCGCTGGACTCCCATGTAGTTGACCATGGTTCAAGTCCTGGACCTGGTGGCTTAAACTCACGCTGGGCGCATGTGCATGCGTGCCCAAGATCCCGAGAGGAGAATGGAGGAGAAGGGATTGCGGCGTGGCCATCCCCCTTGGGGGGTGATTTCTTGCTTTCTGTCTCTATGTTTCTCTCTTTCTGGCGAGCAAAGCTCCTTATAGCAAAAACCTCTCAAAAAAAAAAAAAAAGGAAGTATTATGTGATTCAGCAATCCAGTTCCTGGCTATACATCCAAAGGAAATAAAATCACTGTTTCGATACCTGGACTGCCACATTCCTTCCATCATCATTCGCAAGAGCCAAAATGTTAAATCAACCTAAGTGTTCATTGACAGATGAGTGATAAAGAAAATGTACACACACACACTCCCACACACGCACAGTGGAATACTCTTCTACCCTAAAGGGAAAGGAAATGCTGTCATTTGTGACAGCATGGATGAACCTAAAGAACATTATATTACATGAAATAAGCCAGGCCTAGGAAGGAAAATATCACGTGACCTCACTTACACGGGAAATTTCTATGAGTTGAACTCATAGAAACAGAAAAATAGTGGTTATCAGAGGCTGGGGTTGGAGCTGGGGACAAGTTGGTCAAAAGACACAACATTTCAGTTAGGCAGGAGTAATACATTTAAGTGACCTATTGAATATCACAGTGAGTATAGTCCATAATAAATATATCATATACCTGAAAATTACTGAGAGAGTTGATTTTAAGTGATCTTATCCTGCACACAAAGATAAGTATATGAGGTAATGTATATGTTAAATAGCTTTATGTAGCTATTCTACTATATGTTATGTGTAGCAAACATTATCCTAGGGGCAGCAGGTGGTGTAGTGGTTAAGGCACTGGATTTCCACATGGCTGATGACAGTTTGAATCCCGAACCTGTTGGCTTGAAGTAAAGTCTCCTTACAATCTAAATGATGTGTAGCGATTGAATGTATAAATAATAAAGGGAAAAAATGGCTCAATGTAGCCACTCCCCAAAGTTTACATCAATCAAAATATCTTTCTGTATATAATAAATTTATAAAAATAAAAAATAGAAGTACAAAAAAAGAAAATTATAACAGATCAATAGGTAAATAAATAAATGTTAAAAATAAATAAAAATTATGCTATACATCATAAATACATATAATTTTGTCACTTTTTAGTTTATTCATTAATTAGCTAACTAAAAAAGAAATATCTCAAATGAACAAGTTAACTTTACACCTCAGAAACCTAGAAGGGGGCCAGCAGGTGGCGTGGTGGAAAAGGACACTGGATTCCCACATGGCTGACTGTGGTTCAAGTCCTGGACCTGGCAGCTTGCTTTCTCATTCTCTCTCTCTCTCTCTCTCTCTCTCTCTCACACACACACACACACACACACACACTCTGTCCCTCTCTGGTCAAATTAAAATTAATTAATTGATTAATTAAAGTTAAATAAAATAATTCTTAAAAAAAAAAACCTGTAAGAACAAACTAAGCACAAAGTTAGGAGAAAGAAGAAAAGAATTGTAAAAATAAACAAAATTGACAAGGCTTTAACCAGACTAAAAAAAAAAAAGAAGATTAAAATAGAATAAGAAATTAAAGAGGTGCCATTACAACTGATACCACAGAAATACAAAAGACCCTGAGACTACTATGAACAACTACACTCTAACAAATTGGATAACTTAAATGGATAAATTCCTAGAAATACCTCTACAAAGTCTGAATCATGAAAAAATAGAAGTACTGGGACCACAGTTAGCGTAATGGCTATGTTGCTGGACTCCCACGTAGTCGACCGCGGTTCGCGTCCCAGACCCGGTGGCTTAAACTCACGCCGGGCGTGTGTGCGTGCGTGCCCAAGATCCCGAGAGGAGAATGGAGGAGAAGGGATTGCGGCATGGCCATCCCCCGAGGGGGGTGATTTCTCGCTTTCTATCTCTCTGTCTCTCTGTCTGTCTGGTGAGCGCAGGCACCCTATAGCAAAAACCTCTCAAAAAAAAAAAAATAGAAGTACTGAAAAGACCAAAAATCAGTAAGGAAATGAAATCAGTAATTTTAAGTATCTCATTAAAAAACAACAACAACAACTACTAAAAACCTTGGGACCAGCAGAGAGCATAATGGTTACATTGCTGGACTCCCACACAGTCAACCATGGTTCGAGTCCCAGACCTAGGAGCTTAAAACTCATGCTGGGTGTGTGTGTATGCATGCCCAAAACTCCTGAGAGCAGAATAACAGAGAAGGGACTGCAGCATGGCCATCCCCCCGGGAGGTGAATTCTAGCTTTCTGTCTGTCTCTCCAACAAGTGCATGTGCCCTATAGCAGAAATCTCTCTCTTTTATTTATTTATTTTTTTGGAGAGGTTTTTGTTATAGGGCGCGTGCACTCGCCAGACAGACAGAGACAGAGAGACAGAAAGCAAGAAATCACCCCCCAGGGGGGATGGCCACGCTGTAATCCCTTCTCCTCCATTCTCCTCTCGGGATCTTGGGCACACACACACATGCGCCCAGCATGAGTTTTAAGCCATCGGGTCTGGGACGTGAACTGCAGTCGGTGATTTTCAAATCACCAGGTCCGGAACTTGGACCACAACCTGCCATGTGGGAGTCCAGCACCTTAACCACTATGTCACTTGCTGGCCCTCAAATCTAACATTCTTTTTATGATAAAAACTCTCAAAAAATTAGAAGGAGTATGCCTCAATACAACAAAGGCCAACTTGCATAATATATGACAAGCCCATAGCTACCATTCTGCTCAGCAGCAGGAAGTTGAAGCCTTTCCTCTAATATGAGAGTGAGACAAGGAGGCCCACTCCCACCACTCCTATTCAACATAGTACTGGAAGTTCCAGGGAGAGCAGTATAAGAAAAGGAAATAAAAGGGGGACCAGCAGTTAGTGTAATGGCTATGTCGCTGGACTCTCACGTAGTTGACCGCAGTTCGAGTCCCGAACCCGGTGGCTTAAACTCACGCCAGGCACGTGTGCGTGTGTGCCCAAGATCCCAGGAGGAGAATGGAGGAGAAGGGATTGCGGCGTGGCCATCCCCCCTGGGGGGTGATTTCTCGCTTTCTATCTCTCTGTCTCTCTCTGTCTGTCTGGCGAGCGCACGCGCCCTATAGCAAAAACCTCTTCAAAAAAAGAAAAGGAAATAAAAGGCATCCAAATTAAAAAAAAAAAAAAAAAGAAGTAAAAGCGTCTCCATTTATAGAATTATCCTTTGATAGAAAATTCTAAAGGCTTTACAAAAAGCCTGTTAGAAGTAACAATTTCATTAATGTTAGAGTATACACATTTTACATGCAAAAATCAGTTGCTTTTCTATACACTACGTATCTAAAAAAGAAATTAAGAAAATGATCCATCAAAACAACAAAACAATAAGAAAGTAATATCAAAAAAGAACAAAATACAGATTTAACCAAGAGGCAAAAGATCTGTACATGAAAATTATAAAAGATTGATAAAAGAAATCAAAGAAGACACAAATAAATGGAAAGATATCCCATGGTCACAGGCTAAAAGAATTAATATCGCTAGAATGACCATACTGCCCAAAGTAATCTAGAGATAACACAATCTCTATCCAAATTTCCATGGCATTCCCACATAGAAACATTTATTAAAAGTTAAGTAGTCTTAGACACAGGCTTTAAGAACATGCTGTTGTGGTTGAGGTGCTGGATCCCACATGGGTGACTGACCAGTTTCAGTCCTGAATCTGGCAGCTTGAAAAATTATTCCAGGTGCATGTGCATGCCCACAATCCCAAGAGGAAAACGAATATAGAAGTTCCTCAAAGACCCATAAACAGAACTAACATATGATCCAGCAATTCCACTCCTAGGTGTGCGTGCGTGCCCAAGATCCCAAAAGGAGGATGGAGGAGAAGAGATTGTGACATGGTCATCCTCCCTTGGAGGCGGTGGGGGTGATTTCTTACTTTCTTTTTTTTTTGAAGAGGTTTTTGCTATAGGGTGCTTGTGCTCGCCAGAAAGACAGAGACAGACAGAGAGACAGAAAGCGAGAAATCACCCCCCCCCAGGGGGGGATGGCCATGCCGCAATCCCCTCTCCTGCATTCTCCTTTTGGGATCTTGGGCACGTGTGCACACGCGCCCGGAGTGAGTTTTAAGCCACTGGGTCTGGGACGCGAACTGCGGTCGACTATGTGGGAGTACAACGACATAGCCATTACGCTAACTGCTGGTCCCTCCATAACAATTTTTAATACTTTTATGTCTTCCAGTCTTTCAGTCTCTACCATAGAGTACAGAGGGTTGGTATATGTTAAGTTTTTTTGTTTTGTTTTTGTTTTTGTTTTTTTTTTTTTGCTACAGGGAACGTGCGCTCACCAGAAAGACAGAGACAAAGAAACAGAAAGTGGGAAATCACCCCCCAGAGGGATGGCCACGCCACAATCCCTTCTCCATTCTCCCCATGGGATCTTGGGCATGTACGCACACGTGCCCAGTGTGAGTTTGAGCCACCGGGTCTGGGACTCAAACCGCAGTCGACTACATGTGAGTCCAGAGACGTAGCCATTATGCCAACTGCTGGTCCCTTAAAATTACAGATTTACATACCATCTGATGACTATCAAATATACTGTTGGAGGCCTCTTCACCTGCATCAACACTACATGGCAGTACACTTCCCTCCATGTTATGAGGGGATTCAAGGGAGCGTCAGAACATACTCCATTAAAAAAGAGCTCCATGAGCGCCGGGCCGGGTGGCCCAGGGCGCCTGCGGGGCTCTGCTTCACGTGCTGGCCGGGCTTGCGCAGCTCGGCCTGTGCGGCCAGGGCTCTGCTTTGCGTGCCGGCCCGGCCGGGGCTCTGCTCCGCGTGCCGTGGCCCGGACTGCCTGGCCCCCGCTGCCTCTCCGGCGCTTGGTGTGTTCCACGCTCGGCGCCGACGCGGGCCGGCGGCGCGGATCGGCCGAGGTCGCTGTCCTTCCTTTCTTTGGCCGGGCGGGTGGGCGGGAGGTGGCGCAGGGACCCGGGCGCATTCGTGCGCTAGGGGCTGGCGTGTGGCTGCCGGGCCGGCGCGTGGCCGCCGGGCCAGCGCCTGCGCACGGCAGCCGGGCCTGCCCCTGCGTACAGCCGCCGGGCCTGAGCGTGGTCGCCGAGCCGGCGCGTGGTCGCCGGGCCGGCGCGGGGGCCCCCGGGCTGGCGCGTGGCCCCGGGCCAGCGCGTGGCCGCCGGGTCTGAGTGTGGCCGCCGAGCCTGCGCCTGTGCTTGGCCGCCGGGCCTGCGCGTGTGGCCGCCGGGCCTGTGCCTGTGTGTGGCCACCGGGCCTGCGCACGGCCCCCAGGCCTGCGAGTGGCCACCGGGCCTGAGCGTGGCCCCCGGGCCTGTGCGTGGCCGCCGGGCCGGAGCTTGGCCCCCGGGACTGCGAGTGGCCGCCGGGACTGAGCGTGGCCCCCGGGCCTGTGCGTGGCCACCGGGCCTGCGAGTGGCCGCCGGGCCTGGGTGTGGCCGCCGGGCCTGTGCGTGGCCCCCGGGCCTGCAGGTGGCCGCTGGGCCTGGGCGTGGCCCCCGGGCCTGCGGGTGGCCGTTGGGCCTGAGCCTGGCCGCCGGGCCTGGGCGTGGCTGCCGGGCCTGCACCTGCGAGTGGCTGCCATGCCTGAGCGTGGCTGCCGGGCCTGTGCGTCGCCGCCGGGCCAGCGCGTGACCACTGGGCCTGCACGTGGCTGCCAGGCCTGCACCTGCGCGTGGCTGCCGGCCGCGGGAGGCAAGCTGAAACCAAAAACAAGGATTACGAACTTGCAACTATAAGCAACAGAAAGAAACTTAAGCTGTCTTAAACCAATTGAGAAATATATTATATGGGAGGAGTGTCTCTGCCTATGGACAGTGAGAGGATGGTGGTTGCCAGCCCTGCATTACCTCAGGGAAGAACAGGAACTATTCTGCCATTCTTGGGGAGGCCAGATGCCCGAGGATGACTCGCGTTGCAGATCCCCACAGCACCATTCCCAGTGGTCACAGGTTGGATGCTGTGCCGCATCAACTGATAACCATCTCTGCTTAACAGAGCCACTTTCCTGAAACTGTGTTCCGTGGAGACTCACCTGCAGCTGCGGAACTGCACGGGACCCACCCTTAATCCAACCCTGAGTAGAATCTGTGTTCCCTGTTGTTGAAGACTGTATGAGCTGATAATTGAAAAAAAAAAAAAAAAAGAAAGAAAAAGAAAAAGAAAAAACTGAGGGAACTGGAGGGTATGGTGGCAGGGATGGCAGCTGCAGATGCTGGAGACAGTGTGGGAGAGGTGATGGGGGTGAGTGATGGAGGGTGGAGGGGAGGGATTCAGGGAGCAAACAACACATTTAATAGACACAAAAATTAAAAGTTGTCTGTTGATAATGTATATGGTAATATTATCTTGACTGATGTGCACTGTACTCATGCTGGGAAAAACCATGTTGTACACTGTAAAGATGTGCAATGATAAAAAAAAAAAAAAAAAAAAAAAGCACTCTGGCAAAGGGAGAAAGATCTGAAGATATGATAGTGGAAAGGATGAATGTGGATGCCAGAGGCTGCAGGGGAGGGGAGTGGGTGGTGGAGAGTGGGCGTGAGGGGCAAAGGGAAGAAACATTTAACACCGAAAAAATGTAGAGTTCTCTGTTGAAAACTATATATATATATATATATATATATATATATATATATATGTGTGTGTGTGTATATATATATATATATATATATATATATATATATATATACGTATGTATATTGTGTACATCATAAGGGGGACTTTATGTAAAATGTGAATTTAATTGATCTGAGAAAGAAAAATAAAAGATAAAAATTAAAAAAAAAAAATAAGAGCTCCATGAAAGGAGTGATTTGCTCATGGCTTACTCTAGTGCCTGCAGCAGTACCCAGGGTATAACAGAAACCAAATACCCACGTACTAATTAAACAAAAAAAAATCTATTAAAGATCTATTACACAGAGTGACCACTGTGTGTTGGACACTATTAGGCAGATAACACTAGGTATTTATTTACATTTCTGTAATGTTCAGTTTCCAAGTACTCTCATTTGGTCCTTCTAATGACCATGACATGAGATAGGAAAGATGATATTTTAATTTTTCAAACATAGAAGTTAGAGGTCAGAAAGGTAAGTAAATTGTTATTTTGATGAGTGCTAGAGCTTTCTGGTATCCTAACTTTAAGACCCAAGGTCTTCCTTGATTTCACATGGTACCTCTTGCTAAACAGATCAATGTTTCATTAAATACCAGTGCTTTTAGTATTCCAATCACCTATACCATTTTATTGCACAAGACAGATAAATATCTCATGTTGGTGCCATGTGAATTTTAAAGCAGATAAAGATACCGTCTCGTGTTGTTAATCTGCTTCAATATGAGCCACTGTCTGTTTGAATTAGCAGCACTTCATGTGTCTGCCGATCATGCAGATCCCTGAGACCTGTCACAAAACTGCTCTGATGTGAGGAACAACAGGCACCGAATGCCTACTCCATGTGGGGCCCGGGTACTTTTTCTTTTTTTGATATTTATTTATTTATTTTAATTTGCTATAGGCACATGTGCTCACTGAAGGACCAGAGTGACTCCACTTTTTACGGAGCGACTCCATCTCGTTAAACCCACCTTGCTAAGAATCGGTGCCATTTCAAGGAGGCGAGCTGATCATGTAGGAGAAGGTCATAAAACCATCACCCCACTGGGGCTGGCCAATGATAAAAAACAAAGGAAATACAAGAGACCTGAATTAACTTTCTTGCCAATCAGTAAAAGACAAATATGCTTCTTGAAATCTGTATGTATAGCCGCCTGAGTGCATTCCTCAGCACCCCTTGACCTCCCCTCAACAGCCAAATAAAAACCCAGCCCAACTAACATGCAGGGCTTTCAACTCTGACCTGCTATACCGGTGAGATTGGGAGTTCTGGCTCCAGCCTGAATAAAAGCGACCCTCATGTGCTTACATCGGAATCAGCTCTTTGATGTTCTTTTGGGAATTTGCAGGGTACAACATTTGGGGGCTCGTCTGGGATTCCCCAAGAGCCCCCAGGATCCCCGAACCGGAGGGTCGACTAATAACGGCTGGTAAGTGTTTCCTTTGTCACTGTGTTTGTTCTGTTCAGTCTCTGAGGGCCCTAACTCTGTAATAGATCGGAATCGGTCTAGTGGACACACTGGCGGGCCGCCGATCTAGGGGCCTGGAAGATGTTCCAGACCCCCCTGGAAGGGACAGAGTGCCCTTAGTTGTTCTGAGTTCTCTGAGGGGACATAGCAGGTCACTCCCATGGCACGATGTGAGGCCATAGTCCCACTCTAGGTTTGCTTTTCACTCAGTGAAGAGCACCTGTGCGGCCGCGTTTGTCCTCTCTGTGTGTTTATTACCTATCTCTGTTGGTGTGTATGTTTTTCTGACAGAAATGGGACAGACTCAGACTTCCCCTCTGACGCTTATGATGGACCATTTCAAGGACGTTAGAATCAGGGCCCATGACCTTAGTCTAGATGTTAAGAAACAGAAGCCCCCACTCCCAGGTGCCTCAAAGATCAACGAGCGACCAACCTGCCATGTCGAACCAGGGGAGCCATTAAAATTCCATTGTGATCAGAACATGCCCTCAGGAATGATTAACCTGCTTGTTTTGCTTCTGTAACCAGCTTTTTTTTTTTTTTTTTTTTCTTTAAAGGAGGAGAAAGCCTACCCCCTTATCTCCCCTAAGCCCCTTCACTTTGTTCCTTCGTCCTTGTAAATCAAGTAATTCCTACTGGCTTAATCAATAAACTCCAATAAATTTGGCTATGTCTGGATGTCCTCTTATTTCTCGCTGAGTAGATTATAACATTTGGAGGCCCCAGCGAGATCGCGTACCTGTCTGGTACATGGGTTAGGCATCCTAGGGAGAGCGGCCTCACCTGGGACTGCTCTAGGGGAAGGGCCACCTGGGACTTCCCAGGGCGCTGGAGCTCCCCTCGAGATTGTTGGCAGCTGACCAGAGACTCTGCTCCTCCAAAAGTCTGTGGAGTTTTGCTGTAAGACCTCCAGAGGCATTTCTTTGAGGGTTCCTGTCCTGTTCTGTCTTCCTCAGTGAAGACAAACCGGTGAGTAAGGGGTTGATCACAGAACAGGGAGGGAATCCCAGGCAGAGTTTGAGTCCCTGGAAGGCCCCCGAAAGTCCAACCTGCAGGAAATCAGGGTTAGAATCCCTGACAGGGATTGAATCCCTGGGTTGAGGGTTTGAGTCCCTCTGCAGGTGGCTGGATTCAAGGCTGACTGGACACAGTTATAGAACCCCTACTTAGGTTCTACCAGACATGCTGGAATCTGGGGGCTAGATGGTAAGGGGTTCAAGTTCACCCTCCTAGCCCTTAGACAGTTTGTGGGAAATCAGGGTTAGAGTTCCTGACAGGGTTTAAGTCTCTGGAAGTTTCAGGGTCTTTTTAAATGGGTTTCTTCTGCTTTTACTGTCATCGTACTTATTTTCTCCATACTCTCTTGGATTGGTGGGAGGGAATGTAATAGCCTCTTGTATGCATGATGAGCGAATGACTTTGTGACTGTTTGTGGTCCCACAGCTAAGGCTGCAGCACAGAAATTAGTTTGAGAGGGTTTGACTCCCTGGGAAGACAGGGTTTGAGTCCCTGGAATATCAAAGTTTAAGTCCCTGGATATTTTAGGATTTTTGTATGGATTTCTTTTGTTAATTCTGCCATTTTAAAGATTTCCTCTGCACTCTCTTGGAAAACATTACTTGGTTCTATCCCTCCTCCTCCTCACTTGAGGATATCGAGTAATAGAATATTGATCAAGGAGTTCTTCAAGAACTGATGGTCCCTACAGTCACAGTACTATTACTGAAAATTGTCTTGTGACCATAGGAGGTATGGGTAGAAGCAAGAGGGTCCTGGAATGCCCCAGGGTACATCCTGACCAAAGAGCATACTTGCCTTTTTAGAAATCATGAAAGGCTGGAACAGCTCCTTTAAAGTCCCTTACAATGCATGCTTAAGCATTTCAATGAGGCATTTGTGGAAAGTTGTGATTATGGCATCAAACTCTCCATCCCAAAACTGAGAGGGCCTTTTAAAAACCTCACACTTAAATGGAGTAGAAATATCAAGAATATTTGTGTTGTAAAAACTCTAATAGTATAGGCAACAAAAGGTTAAAACCCACCTTCCTCGAGTGTATAATTAAAGATTTCAAGAAAGGGGGTTGCTCAGGGAGATTGGCTCTTACAGTCCTGATGTGTGTGTGCATCTATACATGTAATTGGTCATGTATGTACTGCATGTTATATGTCTGTGTGAAAAAAAAGGCCTTAAAGAATTCTATTCAATTTAGTTTATAAAAAGAGCACTCATACAAATTAGTTTAAATGCTTTTCAAGCTCATATAACTTTAGTGAATGAGCAGGCTTCAAGTGTAATCAAAGAAAAAGATTAATACGTGAAAGTCTTCACAATTCTCAACATATATTTTGTCTAGGTCTTTATTGATCAAGCAACATCATGTTTATCTTAATATGGTTAGTTTAATGAAACAGCTAGTATTTATGTCTTGTATGTTGCATTTTACATAGTAGATATCTAATAGGGAAATGAATTCATAACTAGTTTTCTCTGCTTTAGTTTTAGTACTAACAGAAGATCTCTGACCACACAGTAACTCTGGGATGTTCACAGAGGGCCCCTGAAACATCCAAAAGGGAGATGTTAAACCAATCAGGCTTACTGTTGATATGTTGGATAAAAAATGGAAAGCATTGTGAAATTAAGTAATTAAAATTTTGATATTTGAAGTATATGTATAAATGTTATGTACTTGTATGCCTATATATGCATTGTGTTCCAAAATAATTTGAGATTCCCAGGAGTTAAGGTACGCTATTATGTTAAACTGGCATGTATAGCCAAATTTCTTTGTCAGTTGTGAATTTTTGTCAGAGCATTAACTATGACTAAAATCCTAATGTTATGTCCTTAAGGAAGTTCACAAAGAGGATAAAAAGAAAATGTACAAGTACAGGTTTCTTTAAAAATCTAATACTTCAACTGGGTAAAATCTTCATTTTCTATGTAAACTGATTGGTTTTCTAAACTGTTAAGCCAAAACTGACCAAAGAGAAGCAAAAAAAAGTTTGACAAAGTTACATACTAAGTAACAAATGCAATGCACCTGAATTAAAGAGGTAAAATTAGTGTAAAGGGATATAAATCCAATGTTAAACATGGACTCATGGAAACATCATTGCCTGGTTCCCTCTGAGTCCTCCTTATAATTCTTGTTAAGCTAATATGCTTTAGTTATTTCTATTATTGGTCTTTAAATTTTATAAAAATATTAAGAGGATGTTAGTAAGATTGTTCAGTTTTACACTGAAAAGTTATTAAACAAATTTTGTTATTGTTTGTACATATTCATAAGATGCTGGTATATGCTAAAATTTAGGGTTGCCAAAAATCAAAAATTTGCTCAATATAAATGTATGACAAGCTTAATAGCTCCTTTAAAACATCAAATTTCCCAGGGTAAAAGAAAAATAAATATGCATGGTTATTAAAAATTGGGCCTATGTATCTGAAACAAAAGTTAGAAAACTAGTGTCTAACAGCTTAAAAGGGTGAGAGTCTCGAGGAATAAGGTGGAACAAGTGAAGGCTAGAGCTCCAGACTGCCTTGTCCCCCAGCTCCTTGCCTTTCTGTACTTCTGTTTCTTTTAGTCAGGTCTCTCCCCCACTGGACTCTCCCTTTAGCTAAATAATCAAGAAGAGGTTTAGCTAGAAAAACAAACATTTAAATTGAGACTATATTCTCCAGCTAGAGCTTTTGTAAAAGCAACAAGGGAGCTGCACTGTAAAAAAAAAATCTGTTAACTGGACTTTGCCCTCCTGACAGTACTCAGCGGAGGCTCCTTGCAGGATCTATCGAGAAACTTAGGTTCACTTCTCAGTGTAGGCACAATTCACAACAAATATCAGAAAAGTTCCCAAGTAACTCAGAGAAGTGCTATAACAAAATAGGCAAGGCACCTTAACCTTTGGTTTAATTCCCACCCAGTAGTCACTCGTGGTAGTCCTGAAGGCTGGGAACTACTCTGAGGGCAGGATCTGAGCCTCTGCCTCAGAAGAAACTCTGTTTCCAGTGTGGGCAGCCCGGGCACTGAACAATGCCCATGACTGGTGTCCTCATGTCCTCAGTGGGGCCTTGTCCCCAATGTGGAGTTGGCAACTAGAGACGAGACAGAATACACCGAGCTCTGAAGGAGCTCTGGACTTCTGGAGTCTATGCTGGCCTTTGAAATTGAGGATTGATGGGGCCCGAGACCCCAACGGCTCCCCTTGGACATCTGACAACACTGGACAAGTCTCGGGTAACCCTTAAAGTGACTAAGATTAATTTCTGTCTAAATCAGAGGTTAAGGTTGTTTCCAAAAGTGCACTCATAAAAAAAAATAAATAAATAAGAAAAAATACCAGTAAGCAGGTTGACTGACCATAGGACAAAAGAGAAAATTATAAGACCTAGCCAGAGGAGAAACATCTCTATCACCAATTAAAGTTCTTGTAGCCGCCACGGACTGTGTTCTCACCCTCCTACACTCAGGAGGAGAAAAAGTTGTGCCCACAAGCAGTAGGCCACTAGAGGACCCGCAAGATGATTACTGTTACCAGATCGGCAGGCCAGCAGTCCCCGAGGCCCTTGAACAAGTCATTATAGATGAGGTACACTAGATGACCTATCTGGGAAAGACAAAGCTTGCTAAGTTGGTTAAGAGAAAATTCTTTGTGCCTAGTCTAGATAGCCTTGTCAATGGTGTTGTCTCAAAAGGTGTTGCTCCACACAGGTAAACCCTAAATCCCTCAGGCAAGGCTCCCTTGAGAATCAAATTACAAAAAATATCTTAGATAAACAGCCTTGTTTCTATAAATAACTTAAAACAATAATTAGACAAAACTTAAATAAATGTAAATAGAATAAATGTTTGTAATTGTCTGTTAAACTAAGGCAATTTTTAATGTTAAACTTGTAAAGATAAAAACAAAACTGAAAGAAGGGTGATGGCTGTAAAAATGTATTTCTAGTGGAAAAGCTTAAAAGGAAAAGTTTTTTTAAAAGAAGGAATTTTGTGCAGTAGGTTTTTGTCTGAAAGTAGAATGGCTATCTCAGAACAGGAGAAAAGAGGGACAAAAACTAAAAGGTATAAAGCATGTTGTTAATGTTTGAGTTGTGTTACAAAAGTATAAGAAAGAGTTACAAGAATTGATCAAGTTAGTGTTCTGGAGCTGGTTGTGCTATCTTTGAATGTTATATACAGTAAAACAACTAGAAGAGAGGAACGTCTCCATCTAAAAACGGCTGCTGCTGACTCATGGCACGTTAGAGTGGCCTCTGGTACCAGTAGGCTCCTCAGCCCTTGCTCCCGTTGAGTGCTCTGTTCACCGTGCTTCTAATTTTGATTTTTGGCTCTAGTTTACTCAGTTTTCTTACCCAATTTGTCTCCCACAAGATAAAGGCCTTTAAATATTAGATACTAGTTACTTCTGGACCTAGAGCCCAAGTGTACCAGGAGCTGCACTATCAAAGTGACTCTCCTTAACAGATATTTAAAGAAACTCAAAGAAAAAAAATGATATGGTTTCTGTTTTCTGAGAAATTTTGTTGATTCCGTAAGTACCTAACCAAGTGCTGTCCTGTATCTGTAAACTGCTTGCATTGTCTCGAAAAGCTCTGTGTCACAGTCTCCCTGTAAGTAATTGAACCTGGTGACTGCATACCATGAACACTGGCTCAGGCCATCTGACCAGACACTCCTGTGAGCAACTGCGCCCAGCAACTAGAGACCACAGAATCAGCCCATCCCTGACTGGGACCATAGAGAGCTCAATAACAGGGATCCATGATTGGCTCCACTATGTGCTTGGGAAAGGGGGAAATGAAGGGCCAGAGTGACTCCATTTTTCACAGAGCGACTCCATCTCGTTAAACCCACCTTGCTAAGAATCGGTGCCATTTCAAGGAGGCGAGCTGATCACGTAGGAGTAGGTCATAAAACCATCACCCCACTGGGGCTGGCCAATGATTAAAAAAAAAAGTAAATACCAGAGACCTGAATTAACTTTCTTGCCAATCAGTAAAAGACAACTATGCTTCTTGAAATCTACAGCCAATGTATAGCTGCCTGAGTGCATTCCTCAGCACCCCTCGACCTCCTCCCCTAACAGCCAAATAAAAACCCAGCCCAACTCACACCAGGGCTCTCAACTCTGACCCGCTGTGCCGGTGAGATTGGGAGTCCTGGCTCGAGCCTGAATAAAAGCGACCCTCGTGTGCTTACATCGGAATCGATTCCTTGGTGGTCTTTTGGGAATTTGTGACTGGGGTACAACACTCATCAGAGAAAGACAGGGAGAGAGAGAAAGAGAAAGCAAGCTGCTAGGCCCAGGACTCAAAACATCAGCCATGTGGGAACCCAGCACCTTAACCACCATGCCACCTGCTGCCCCAGGGGCCACGGCTTTTAATAAGCACCCACAAATGTACACTCAAGTTAAGATCCACTAGATATAGTGATCGTTTCGCAGCTTTTCTTACAAACATTCTATTTCACATTGTAAATCTCTTACACGAAAGTTTACCAGGTAGCTACCTACCATCAACTACACATTGCCAAATATATCTTGTCCTCCAGTTCTTCATTATGGTGTTAATTTTGTCCTAATTCTTTTACAAATTCTGATCATTCTTAAAGATATGTTCAAATGCAATAGCAACACAAAGAATTCAATGACTGTCCTTTTAAATGGCTTACACTTGGTCTACATTAATTTGTGCTATACTATACACCCAAAAAACTGTTCCCCACAAGAATGTAAGCTCCCACTGAACAGCAAAAGCTATACCTGATGTATTTTAATGTGCCATTGTAAATGATAGTATATATTTAATGTAAAGGACAATTAACTGCTCCCGATGAGTTAGGGAAAATAACATTAAGTTTCTCTGGGAGAAAGACTGATGAAACCAACTGTCTAATGTACTACTTTCTTTGAGCAGTGTTTGGCAAAAGCAGGTGTGCCATATATTCTGAATGGATGGATCCACTGGTTGACAGAAACAAAATATGCAGTTTTTGTTTTTGTTTTATGAGAGATTTTTGCTATGGGGCACGTGTGCTCACCAGACAGAGAGACAGAGAGGCAGAAAGCAAGAAATCACCCCCCAGGGAAGATGGCCATACTGCAATCCCTTCTCCTCCATAGCCTCTCTATATTTTAGGCAGCATGTACACGCACCTGGTGTGAATTTCAAGCCACCAGGTCGGGGACTTGAACCACAATCAGCCACGTGAGAGTCCAGCACTTTAACTTAAAGATTATTGTTAATCATTGTCACCTCAGTCCTGTTATTACAGTACCATAAATAACAGGAAAGGCCAGCTGCAGTAGCACATGCTAGACAGTTACTTGGCAAGCTGAGGCCACAGGGGAGGCCCAGGTTGATTTCTAGCTTACCTTAAGCCAGGTGCAGCTGTGCACACCTGTAGCCCCAGCCGCTCAGAGAGGCTGAGGCAGGAGAACAGCAAGCTTGTGGCCAACATGGACAGCACAGTAAGACTGTGTGTGAAAGAGCTGGGCATGATGGTACGCAGCTGTGGTCTCACCTATTAGGTGAGGATGAGGCAGGAGGGCAGTCGCATAGCAGGACACACCCACCCTCCTCCACCACACACACACAAAATAACAACATTTGAGTAATTTAATATAATTTCATTTAATAATTATATCTAAAGTTCATTATCTCTTCCAAAAACAGCATTTTAATTATATTCAAATTGTATTCATTTTAAATACCAACAAACCCATCATGTATATACAGGGTTACATGTTAGAAAACAAATAGAAATGAAAACAAGTCTTACTTTTTAAAAGTCCTCCCAAATTAAGAGTGCTGTGAACTAATAAATATATATCTTAAAAATGTATATATCATCAGGAAAACACAAATTGCTCTGCTAGGAAAAGCGCTGTCGCACACATACACATAATTCACACAGGCTCAATGTACAAGGATGTCTCAGAATACAAAACCAAAAACTAATAACTACAAACACAAGCAAAAATCACCGCTGATGTTCTAAACTAATGCACCATATAGAATGCTTTCCCAGAGGCTGCAGACGGGCTCTTAGGATTTTATGTTGGCCCATGATTTTTCACTTGTTTTCATACATACAACCAAATAACAGAGTTTTCCTTTTGCCTTTAAATTAGATTTATGTTTGGTTTCTTTTTAATATAATGACTCAAATAAATCCTAAGAAATACTATCACAGCTGTTCAATTTAGAGCCCAGTAATAAAGGTATTTCTTTGATTTTTCTGTACCTTTATTTTCCTTTCAAATAGTCTCCAAAGAAACTTGTGAGAGACGGTGGTAAAGAGATCAAACCAAATAATTTTGAAATGGCAAAGAAATATGAGACTTGGTGCTGACATGGGTTTACAAAAACAATCCCTCATTTAAACCACAAATGGAAAAGGAAAAATCATATCTGAGAAATAGGAAAAAAGGAAAATCATATCTGAAAAATAGGTCAGGGTAAAAGTACTAAAAAATAGATAGAGAAGGCATTCTGGACTGTGGTGCTTGTGGGCTTTAGTTTGGAGGTCATATAGCAACAAAGCTACCAATAACTGCTGAGCCTATTTTTAACCTTGTGTGAACTTGTTTAAACTTTTGACTTGTTTAGGTCAAGTTTCTACAGCCAAAACAAAGAGGTCATAATTACTGTGCTCACGTGAGAGATGTGTAAGGCTGCTCCATAGAGGAAGGGGGGAGGAGTGCGGTGCACACAGACACGCAGGTGGGCGGCCAGGCAGGCCAGAGGGGAGGAGCATGGGACAAATCTGGTAAGAGGCAGGGCCGGGAATAAAACAAAGCAAGAGATCTGTACTGATCAAAGGCAGCGGGGGACTCTCTGCCTTCAGATTTTACTTCATTTTATAATCACAAAAACCAACATCCCTCCTTTTTTTCTTAATGTGTCTCAGATTAAAAATGGCAGCATGAATAGCCCTTAAAGAGCACACACTATTTTTTAAAGGGATGTTCATATAATTGGGTTTGCTGTTTGTGTTTTTTTTTAATGATACATCTTAGAAGCTGACTCTTCTAAATGGAGCTCAGATGTACTGACATATTCAAGCCTTTCTTAAACTTTCCATTATAAAGTGATTCAACAAGAGTTATAATTCACTTTTTAAAGACATGAAATGTTTAACTTCAAATTACATTTAAAGTAACTGCTATTCTGTCCAATGGCAAAACCATCACTATTTTATTCATGAGAAACAATATGTAATCATTCTCTACGATCACTATACAAATTTAAATAGGCCTTTTCTCTTAAACATGAAGACAGTGGCTCTGAAGCAACCCTCTAAGCCAGAAAAGCCCATCCATAACCCGCAGTTCAGTTTCTGGAAGTCAGTGCAGTTGGTGGTTGTAAACAGACAGGATGTTCTTCCACAGCTAAATTCTGGAAGAATTAAAAAAAGGAGAAAGAAAGGAAAAAAAGATCAATAATCTTAAAGATCTCCTAATGGTCAGAGATACTGTGAGCACTCAAAGTCAAGTTCGGTATAACCTGAGTGTCAATCAGCTGTGGCTTTTTCTCCTAGAGGAAGGCGTTCCCATAACTGGAGCAACTGTTCACCAACCTGAGGTTCTAGTTCCTGTATTGATAAAATATAAGAAAATCACTTTAAGTTTCATTTTTCTGTGAGAATATATTAAAATCATATAGCATATACTGTTCTAATTCTTTACTAATTCTTTGTTCTAATTCTTTGGAGGTTGATTTCCAGACAAGACTGTAGTTAATCTGCAAATATTTCAACTTCTGTTTAAAAATGTCAAGAAATGTCCATGAAGTCCTTCTAGGACTTTTTCTATCTGGAATTAATAGATTTTGCTTTTAATGGAGACTCAGCAAAGACATTCAGATTGAACTTCCGAAGCTTTACTGTGATATCTAGCATATTAAATGTTTTGGGATCTTTTTAAATAAAAAAATCTTAGATAACTACATTTTAATCTTAGGAATATTGGGTTGTCAGTAAAGTCATGACATATTTTTTGTTTTCTATGTAAAAATGCATCATGACTTTCCCGACAACCCAATATTTAAATTAACTTCAAAATTATTATGAAAAAAAGGGAAAATGGGAAAGAATGCCACTGTGTAGTCCTTCTGTGGCATAGTAACTCCAATGAGCAATTTAAAAAGAACTAAACAGGGAGCAAGTGGCGGTTGGAAAGTGCAACTGGCCCACGTGGAAAATGGGCAGGCTTTGCGTCCAGAGACCTCTCTGAGAACGCCAGCCCTGTGCACGTGCCCATGCTGAGACTGGGGTGAACGACAGCGTGCAGCCTGTTGAGGTGCCTGTTCCTGCCTCTTCCTTTCTCTCTCTCCTTCTTCCCCTCTCTCTCTAATATGGAAGAAATAAACAAACTTACAAAAAGAGAGAGAAAAGAAAAGAGAACTCTAACACAAAGTGTCACATCGATTCAAATAAATTATTAGCTGAGAAAAATTTTGGCAAAACTAACGAGTTTCCCACATAAAATAACTCATTTCATTCATAAGAACCAAATTATATCTCATAGAGCAGCTAGCACAGTATTTGCTCATACAGCCTTCCCTCTGCAACCACGGCTCCTACCACACTCTCAACCAACTGCAGACCGGAACGATCCAGGGCTGGCCTGTGGCACAACGGCTAAGGGAGCCAGATCCCATGTGGCCAACTGTGGTTAGAACCCCAGCCCCAGTGGCTTATACCACACACCAGGCACGTGTGCATGCATGCCCAATATCCGGACAGGATTGAAGAGTGGAGGAAAAAGACCGCAGATGATTGCGCCCTACTGAGGGGTTCTTTCTCTCTCTCCTTCTCTGTCTCACTTTCTCACTCTCTGGTTAACTCACATAAACTCTGGCAATAAAGTGTACATGTGGGTGTATATGTATGTGTGTGTGTGTATACATATGTGTGTGTATGGATTACATTCATTGAAAAAAAATTCCAGAAAGTCCCCAAAAATGAAACTTGAATTGCCATGTCCTGGCACTACAGGGAATCTATGCTCACAGGGATGTGGGCATTGCACTAGGTATTGTAAGCAAATCTTGAGGATAAAGTGTATGGGAGGACTGCACAGATTAGACACAAACACGATGTTATTTTATATATGGGACGTGAACATCTCTGCAGATTTAAGTACTTGTAGGCAGGTCCTGGTACCAGTCCTGTACAGGTATCAAGGAATGACTGTATGTTCATTCCCATCTTAACTAGCTTAACATGCATGTCGGCAGCATCATAAAGGGGAACCTAAACAAAAGAGAAATAAAATAAACCAGGAGAACATCAAAAGATCACAGTCTTGCATAGTCATGTGTATCTCCACCGCAGGGCTCCATCTGAAAATGCATTAGGCAATTATATTGTGAACATGGGTGTATTCGCACAAGAACTAGATGGTGTGACTTACATACACACCCAGGCCTACTATAATCTTACGGGACCATGGTCAGACACACAGTCCACAGTTGGCCTGAACACTGTGATGCAGCACACTGCTGTGACTGAAGGGGGAAGCAGCTAAATTCTACTGTCATCCTAAGACTGTAGTCAAATGCCTCCTAACTGCACTCAGTGTGAACAATGTGTTCACTTAGTAAGACAATAGGTGCTTCCATAAAGTGACCTGTAGTTTCAGTCAAACACCAAGAGAAGCCAAATTCATAAAAAGCAATGAACTTTCAGACAAATTTGCAAGCTTTCAGACACATTGGCAAGTACATTTTTACTAGCGCTTTTACAAATATGAACCACTATTCACTATATGCTTACAAAATACAGTTTCTATTCTTACATTTTGTCTTCAAAGCACTAAACAGCAGCAAAACAAAACAGAAGGAAAAGTAAAAGAAAAAATTTTAAAAGCCATTGTATACCTGCCCATCTCTGCTTATCTGAACTTTCTTATTGTCGTTCCAAGGATTGAGTAAATGATGTGCAAACTGAAAGGGCAGACTTTCTTTTCTGATCCACTCCACCTTAAACACTCCTCCTAGGCCAGCCGAACCCCAGTCCTGGCTCTTCTCCCTTCCTATCTCGGAAGACATCCTAGAAAATCCCTGCAGGTAAAATGGGAGGAAGGGTAGAGGTGAGGATGATAGTAAAATGTTTAAATTCAACTTACCTGATTCATCTGCATTTTTTAAATTTCAAAATAAAGATGCAATATCAAAAAAAAAAAAAAAAAAAAAAAAAGAAGAAGAAGAAGAAGAAGAAAGGAAGTGGGCCAGCCTGTGACATGCTGGCTTAGGCAGCTGGATCCCATATGGCTAACCACACAGTTCAAGTCCCAGAACTGGCAGCACATACCCAGTTCCAGCTGGGCACATGTGCACACATGCCCAAAATCCTGGCAGGAGGGAGAAATAGAGGAGAAGGCATTGTGGCATGATTGTTCCCTCTAAGAAGAGTACTTTCTCTCTCTCTGTCTCTGTCTTTGTCTCTCTCTCTGGCACGTACATGCTCCCTCTGTCAAATTAAAAAAGAAAATATATACCTAACAAAAATTTAAAATAAGCCACTTAATACATTTTCTATAAAAAGATTAACAAATTTTGAAAGACCAATTCAAGCTTTATGTATAATTTCAAATATTAATAGATGGTTTCTATTAATGTATCAGCAGTTCTAAATCCACATTCACTCCAAATAAATGGATACAATCTAACCTCTAAATTTTTATTTCCAAAAATTATATCATCATGTAACAAATTCATTTACAAGATGAGTTAACAAACATACTTAATTTTGTAAATTCAGGTATGAATTTCAAGATGAGTTAACAAACATACTTAATTTCTTAACTGCCAACTTGAATGCCTATTTACCAAAAAGTAGCCACCTGAGAAAATCAAAAGCTATCTTCAGAAAGAAAACTACTTATCTGGAAAAGCTCTGCTAAGACAAGGTACAAACAAGGGAATCTCAGTTATATCATTCCCTTGAAGAGGTATATTATATCCCTCAGGTGAATCAAGCAAAAGGCATTCTCGCAAACTAAAAAGCAAGGTTTATTTTTATCTTCAATGGTCTAACCTACAACCAGAACAATCTGGTTTTACTGTTTCAGGATGGCTCACCTGGAAATGTCCAGATCCTTGAACAGAAAAGACTAAGTAAACCATGCTGCTTTCCCAAAAGGCTCGATTCAGCTTCCGCTCATTACTAGGGGTTGTAGACCAGATACCTTTCTGTTGAGAAATTTCAAGGTTTCTTAAATTGCTACTCTTCATTATGAAGTACCGAACTGGCATGTTTGGTCTTGGTGAAGGAGATTTGGAACCCTATAAAACACACATAATTTGACCTTTCAATACCAATAGGCTCCATTAAATAACATCTTCATTAACATATAAATCAAAATATTTACCAAATATTTCTACAAATGCCAATAGCTGTATCATGCCTGAAAACCTATGTAGGACAATCAAAATGAAGTTAAAGAGATAAAAACTAGCATACATTTTTCTGAACATTCAAAATCCCTTATCCAAGAAATATTCTAGATTATAAACTTTGGTTTATATTCTAAATGTACTTTAAGAAATGGTTTAATAAACTTTTAAAATATGAAAACAAAACACTAATTGCTCCAGCTCACTACCCACATGCAGTTCTCAGGTGACAAAGGGAAACACAGAGCTTTGTGACTGAGTTCGAAGACAGAGAGTGGCATCTGGAAACTGAGGTGGCTGGAATTGGCTCGCAGCGCACTAAATCAAAGAGCGGCACAGAAAGAGAGCTTCAGCGGTCTGGCGGGTTTGGCTAAATACTGACCTGACCATGAGTGAGGAAAAAATGGCCTGAGGCTAGGAAAGATCCAAAGGAAAGCAGAAGACCAAACAATTCTCAGAGCTCACCATGGCTATCCTGAGTCGGAACAGAGAAGCTATGTACACAGGACACTGGCCCACCGAGGGCCACACCTGAACACTGGAACTAAATTAACAGGGACTCACCTGGACTTGCCCTGACCCTGCACAAGCAAACCGAGTAAGGCGAGAACTGACTGCAGTCAGGCTGTGTGTCAGACGAAGTGTAACATTACTTAAAGGAATGAAACAAAAATCTAGCACCCAAGGAAAATTACAAGAAACTCAAACAGGAGAATATAACCCATAACCGGGGGGTGGGGGGGTGTCAATAAAAACAGACTTGGAAATGACAGAGATAATGTAATTAGGAGACAAGAATACTAAAGAACCAGGCCAGCAGGTGGCATGGTAGTTAAGGCGCTGGACTCCCACATGGCCAATGACAATCAGAGTCCTACATCTGGTGGCTTGCTTTCTCACCTTCCCTCTCTTTCTCTCTGTCTCTCTGGTGAGTGCATGTGCCCTATAGCTAATTTAAAACTAATGATAATAATAAATAAAATTAAGTAAATAATTCCTTTTTAAGAAAAAAGAATGCTAAAGTAGCTATTATAAATACTATGCTCACCAAGTTCCAGAAGGTAGAGAAAAATAAGAGAAGAAATGTAATATATTTTTTTAAATACCCAAAAAAAACCTTCTAGAGATGAAAATGCAACACTTAAAAAAAAAAAAAAAACATTAAAGGAGCCAGCAAGTGGCGTGGTGGTTAGGGTGCTGGACTCCCACATGGCCAACCGCAGTTTGAGTCCCTAACCTGGCAGCTTGAAACTCATGCTGGGCACACATGCACGTGTGCCCAAAATCCCAGAAGGAGAGTGAATGAAGGAGTAGCCATCACCCCTCGGGGGGATTTCTCACTTTCCCTCTGTCGCTGTATCTCCAGCAAGCACACGTACCTTATGGCAAAAACCGTAAAATAAATAAAAACAAATCTGAAGAATGAACAGCAGATTAAGGATTAAAATAAAAACATCGGTGAATGTAAAGACAGCAACAGAAACTATGCAAAATGTGGGACCAGCAGTTAGTGTAATGGCTATGCTGCTGGACTCCCACGTAGTCGACCGTGGTTCGTATCCCGGACCTGGTGGCTTAAACTCAGGCCAGGCGCGTGTGCGTGTGTGCCCAAGATCCCGAGAGGAGAATGGAGGAGAAGGGATTGCGGCGTGGCCATTCCCCCTGGGGGGTGATTTCTCACTTTCTGTCTCTCTGTCTCTGTCTGTCTGGAGAGCGCACGTGCCCTATAGCAAAAAAAAAAAAAAAAGAAAGAAAGAAACTATGCAAAATGAAGCAAAGAGAATGAAAATACTGAAAAAACTGAAGAAAGCATCAATGATCTGTGGAATGATATCAAGTGATCTTACATTTGTGGACAGAGCTCCAGAAAGGAAAGAGAAAGGACAGAGAAGACACAAAAAATATGTGAGGAAGTAACAGCCTTAAATGTTCTGAAACTGATGGAAGCTATAAATGCACTGAGTAAAGAAGAAGCACAAAGAGAACCAGACCAAGGCACATCATGTAAGATTTCTAGGGGCCAGCAGATGGGGTAAGGGTGTATCGCTGGACTCCCACATGGCTGACCACAGTTCGAGTCCTGGACCCGGTGGTTTGATAATCCCACCGGGAATGTATGCATGCGTGCCCAATATCCCAGGAGGAGAATGGAGAAGGGACTGCAGCATGGCCATCCCCCTGGAAGGTGATATCTCACTTTCCCTCTCACTGTTTCTCTCTCCCCCCTTTCTGACGAGTCCAAGTGTCATATAACAAAAACCTCTTTAAAAATGAATAAGATTTCTAAAAACAAGTTATAAAATAAAAATATTAACGGACATAAAAAAGACATATTACATTAAGAGAAACAAAGATGTAAAAATGATAGCACAGGGGCCAGCAGGCCACATGGTGATTAAGGCGCTAGACTCCCACATGGCCGATTGCAGTTTGAGTCCCAGATCTGGCGGCTTGCTTTCTCACTTTCCCTCTCTCTCTGTCTCTCTCTTTGGTGAGCACACATACCCTATAGCAAATTAAAATAAATAAATAATAAATAATTTTTTAAAAAACAATGACGGCATACTTCCTCTAAGAAACTATGTAATCCAGATGACAATGAAGTGACTTCTTTACACTAATGAAAGAAAACTACTGTAAACCTCAAATTCTTTTTATTAAGAATTATTTAATTTTATTTAGCATTATTATTATTTATTTTTATAGGACACATGCACTCACTAGAGAGAGACAGAGAGAAAAAAAATGAGAAAACAAGATGCCAGGTCCTGGACTTGAACCTGTCAGCCATGTGGAAGTTCAGCACCTTAACCACCACACCACCTGCTGTCCCCAACCTCAAACTCTATACACAGTAAAAAAACCTTCTAAAAATAAAAATGAAAGAAACCTTTTAGACAAAAACTTCACTTCCAGCAGATCTACACTAGAAGAAATGCCAAATAAATATCTTCAGCAGAAGTAAATGATACAAGATAGAACCTTATAATGATACAAAAGAATAAGAGCTTAGGACTGCTCAATATATAAATAAATATAAAATACATTTTTTTGATTTTTAAATCCTAGTAAAAGATAATTGAATATATAAAGTAAAAATACATAGTAGCATTTATAACATGTATAAAATGTATTAAAAAAGAAGAACTGAAGTATTTTTTAAAAAATTTTTTAAAGTATTGCAAGGTTCTCAAACTATGCCTGAAATGACATGATATTGACTCAAGATATACTAGGGTAAGATAAAAATGGCTTCACTCGTAAACTTAACTGTGCTATCATCTAAACACATTTAAAAAGCACTGAATATAATTCAATTTACTCATAATATTTACTCATAATAAAAAAACGCTTAGAAAACTAGATCCAAAAGAAAATGTCTTACAGCTATTAGGTTGTCAGAAAAGTCATGACGTACTTTGTCCACGTTTTTCAAAGGTAATTTATTTATAAAAAGAAGATCAATCAATGACATATTGCCCACTTTGTTCAATAAGCTGTTGCCATCTCTCAGTGAGCCTCACAGTTACTGGCTCATTGAAGGGCCTGTCTTTTTTCAACTGAACTGGTGCTGACCGAACAAGGTGCTGACTACAGCCTCTGAATCGAATGTTATGAGTTTTGAAAAGAGCAAAACAAGTGGAAGTCTGACAGGCAAGGCCGGCAAGTGTGTGCCCACCCATCCAAGCTCCAGTCACTGACGGGTCATCTAACTTGTGTGGTCTCACGCTGTCCTGACGGAACACGACTCCGTTAGCGTTAGTGAGCTCTGCACGTTTCTGGATGACGGAATTGTCCAAACTGCTCAACTGCCGACTGCACACATTTGATCTGGTTGTCTGGGTTCTTGGCAGGAGCTCAGAAAACACGACGAATCCCTCCACACTGAGGGCATAACCTCCCTCTGACGAGTGTCTGCTCTCGACGTTGCTGGGGACAGTAATCACAGCAGGACCAAGATCATCTGCGCACCCCCATGCTGCAAACAATCCACTTCTCATCACCAGTTATCAGATGCTTTAAAAAAGAAACCTTTCCTCACATTTAATGAGCACATGGCAGAGGATTATACACGCCATCAAGCAAACTTAGAGTTATGAGGAACCCAAATACTGAGCGTGCTTACGTATCCCAGCTTCCTCAGGTGGTCGGGAACACTTGAATGGTGGATGTTCAATGCTTCTGCGATCTCTCGTGTGTGTAATGTGGGTCTGACTCCATCGACGCCTTTATTTTGTCATCATCAGCCTCCATGGGTCACCGTGACCAAGAAGCGTCACTGAGATCAAAGTCACCAGCACGGAAGTTCATGAACCCTTCTGACACTGGTCACTCATCACCATAAACTTAACACAACTTTTCACAAGCTTGGCACACATTCTTCCCTTTACTGAAAAGTAAAATAAGGCGAAAGTGCAGCTTGGTCTTTCATCTTCAACTTGTAAAATCTCCAGAACTCGACCAAATTGCTTGATTTTTTATTTAGAATGAAGCTAGAACTGTCAGCTGTCAAACAACATAACAATACCGTAGATGCAAATAACTCTAATACTTCCAAAACTGAATTAGCACCATCTGTTGCAAAAATGCAGCGTGTCTTTTCCAACAACCCAATACATCATGCAAAACTGGTGAAAGACTTACTGCTTTCTCCGTAAGATCAAGGCAAAGATATCTGTTCTCCATACTCCTAGTTGACATTTTACTGGAGAATCTAGCTAGAGAAATAAGGCAAAGAAAGCAGACTGGAAAGAGAAAGTAAAACTAGGCTAGATGCTGCGGTGTGTGCCTATAATCCCAGCAACCTGGAAGGCTGAGGCAGGAGAACTGAGACCATAAGCAGGTGCAGGGAGCACAATGAGACCCTGCCTAAAATAGGTGGGCATGGTGGCAAGTGCCTGTAGTCCCAGCTGGGAAACTGAGGTAGGGGAATTAAAACAGTAAGACCCTGTATTTGAGAAAAGTAAAACTATCTTTATAACAGATGGCATGAACATACATGTAGAATATCCTGAGAAATCTACATAAAAATCCAATAGGATTAATACATGAAGGAAGTAAGATCATGGCCACATACAAAAATCAAGTATGTTTCTAAATACTAGCAATGAGCAACTGGAAATAGAAGTTATTAATAAACAACTGTATTGGGACAAGCAGTTGGCATAATGGTTATGTCGCTGAACTCCCACGTAGTCAACCGTGGTTTGAGTCCCGGACCTGGTGGCTTAAACTCACGCCGAGTGCGAGTGTGTGCATGCCCAAGATCCCGAGAATAGAATGGAGGACAAAGCATTATGCCGTGGCCATCCCCGCTGGGGAGTGATTTCTCGCTTTCTGTATCTCTGGCAAGCGCACACACCCTATAGCAAAAACCTCTCCCAACCCCCGACCCCCCCAAAAAAAGCTATATCAAAAATATAAAATACTTAGGGACAAATTTAACAAGAAAAAGGTTTAATAAATACCTTTACTCTCAGATCTATAAGACATTGCTAATAGAAATTTAAGAATATCTAAATAAGCAGGTAGATATGAAAGCAATAAGTACCTTTAAAAAAATTATCTAATTTTATTTATTTATTTATTTATTTATTTTAATGTGGCCAGAGAAGGACAGAGTGAGTGAGGGGGGGGGAAAGAGTGAGAAAACAAGCCACCAGGTCTGGAACTCGAACCATGGTTAGCCATGTAGGAGTCCAGCTCCTTAAGCACCACGCCACCTGCCAGCCCCAGTCATAAATACCTTTACTCTCAGATCTATAAAACATTGCTAATATAAATTAAAGGACATCTAAACAAATGGACAGATATACCAGGCTCATTATGAACATAAAGATTAAACTGTTAATTATCAAATTTTCTTCAAAATGATTTATAAACTCAATGCAACCCCACTGAAAATACCAAAAAAAAAAAAAAAAAAAAAAAAATACTGTTGAAATTGACAAGTCTTACTATAAAGTTACTACAATTGAGTCGATATGTCACCGGCCAAAATAAATAAAGATTAATGAAACTGAATAAGGTCCAATAAATAGAACACATATTTATGGTCAACTGATTTGACAAAGCTGCCAAAGTAGTTTAATGAAAAACAAGTAATTTTTTTTCATCAAATTGCACTGGCACACAACTGTGTAGGTAAAAGCCCCAAAGGATCATTGACTAAGCAAAAGTGATACTCAAAATGGAACATATGTCTAAGCGTAAGAACTTAAAGCACAAGGAAATAGGAAAAATCTTTGTGATTTTAGGTTGGGCAAAAGTTTCTTAGGATACACAGAAAAAAAAACTCATGAAATGGGCTCCATCGAAATTAAATACACCTGCTCTTCAAAAGACAATGGAAAGAAACTGCAAAGAAAATGGAAAAGCAAGCCGTAAACTGTTAGGAAAAAATGCAAAATATAATTAATACTTGTACTCAAAACACAGAGAAAGCTCTTACAATTTAATAGAAAATAAAAAGACAATAAATAAATAATAACAAGCTGAACGGACATTGACACAATGACCATACACGGATGGCACATAAGCACATAAATGTGCTCAGTCAGTGAGGAAACACAAATTAAAACTACAATGAGCTATCGCTACATGTCTGCTAGAATGGCTATCACTAGGAAGACTAATTACTGCCAAAAATTGTCAAGAATGTGGAGCAAATGGAATTCTTAATGAACTGTTGAAGAGAATGCAAGAATTGGGTAGTTTCTTGTAATTAAACATATGTTTACTATACAAACAATCCTTCTCATAGGTATTTGCCCAAGAATGTAAACAAATTTACACACAAAGATTGGTAAACAAATGCTATAGCAGCATTTTTCATGATAGCCAAAAAGTGGAAACAACCCCAATGTCTGTCAACTAGCAAACATGAAAAAGCGTATAATGGAATACTAATCAATAATAAAAATAAACTAATATACACTCAATGATACAGATGAATTCCTAAAGAATAATATTCAGTGAAATAAGCCAGATACAAAAAGCAACATGCAAACAATTCCAGAAAAGGCAACCCCTATAGGGTCAGAGAGTAGATCAGTGGTTACCTTGAGTGGAGGTGACAGAATGTCCTGTACGTGACTGTGTATGGTCATACAATTAATGCATTTCTCAAAGTTTACTCAACTGTACAGTTTAAACTGTTTGATGTACTGTGAGTAAATTATACCATAATACAGGTGTTTAAAATAAACCAAAAAACCCAAAACTGAAAATCCACAAAAATATCTCTCTTCCTCTAATTTAAAATGTTTTAGCAGACATTTTCACCAAAACACAACATGTAGCTACATAACCCCCAAATACTTACTTACCTACTGAAACCACAGGAAAGTAAAGTAATAACATTCTGAACACTTGAAATCATCCATACAAACTTGTTAGAGGATTTAGTTTTTAATTCGCTATCAACATGTTCTACCTTCCTACCTCTAGCTTGTCTTATGTTTTCAAATATAACCATTGAGTTGCAGAAATCAACTAACAATTAAAACTACTGCTTCCGATTCAAAAAAATTCATTATAAAGCAAAACCAATTTAAATTAAGACAATCTTTTTGTTATTTCTTTCAACAAAAAAAAGATTCTAAAGAAATACAAAAGCAAACATGAACTACCTAGCCATGCCATTAGTGAATAATCTACTAGTTTTGAAATATCCCAGGATGCTAATAACTAGAAATACTTGACAAGCAAGAAAACTAAACATTTGCTCATTTCACAGGTGTACCAGCCTCAATTTATATCAAGCACAGAGGTCACAAAAACAAAAGTAGAACTGTCTATTTAAAAACATCACACTAGATGTGCTATGAATCTCTTCTTTCCTACATCTACTTTAGATACTCTACCTTTCCTGAGGACGGAGGAGAAGGACTAGCACAAGGACTTGGGTAACTATTGCTATCTGTAGATTTCACAGAAGATTGATCTGATCGGTCATCGGTGCCTCGTTTGGGATGTAAAATTCCTCTGTCTTTGTACTTCTGAGGTGGGTGTAATGCTGAAGATGGAGATTTCATCAACACTCTTAAATAAGGAAGAAGCACAAAATCAATTATATATAAGCTTATAATACAGACCTCTTCAATCCAAAGTCTCAATGACATTATGATTTATGAATTAGTATTTTAAAAGAGAATTTCATTCTTCTGTTATACAGAAATTAAGGAATACTTGATCTTTAAGGGTACACTTAAAAAAACAACAGACAAAAAACATTTTCTACAAAAATTAAAAAAGATACTAAGTTTAAGTAAAATAGACTTTAAAATCATACTAAAAATACAATGTGTAAAGTGGAAAGAATATTTGACTGGAGGCAGGAAATATAGATTTCTAGGACAGTACCAAGTTTATAACTAATTAAGTATGTGATCATGAGTAAGTTGTTTATCTGACCTTTAATTTACTTATCTGTTAAATAAAACTATAGTATTACAGATAAACTCTAAGACTATTCTATTCTAAAATGCTGTGGCATGGTGGATAAGACAGCTGGATCCTACATGGCCAACTGACCACTGTTCAAGTTCCAGACTTGGTGCTTGAGAAGCATGCTGGGACCTATGCTTGTGTGCCCAAAATCCCGAGAGGAAAAGGAAGATCGTGGTATGAACATCCTCCTTAGGGGATGATTTATTTCTCTCTCTGTCTCACTCTCTCTGGTCAGCGCATGCACCCTATAGCAGATTTTTTTAAATGTATGGGTCTTCATGAGACAACGGGACATGAAGTACTTCTTGGTGTACTGTGTTCACAACTTATCTAAAATATTCTTATTGAAACAATGGCCTCAAGAGGTGAATACCAGTTTACCTGAAATACACAGGGTATCGGCATAGATGACAACAGGAGGAAGCAAAGACACAAGCCCAGGATGTGAGGCTTCTCACAACACCACTCACCTAACTTCTTCAAAACAGTCACACACAAGTCAAGAAACATGACATCCTAAAATAATAAATGAGTCTTCCTTAGATACTGACTCAAACCAAGAGTTTGAAAGAGCTGGGAAAGAGATCACTGTGCTTGGATTAGCAACTGCCCTCCGCTATGGAGAGGGAAAATGCCCTGTTCTTAAGATATGCATATTTAAATACAGAACAGTAAAAAGAGCATGATGTGCGAGATTTACTTCATAATACATAAGCAAAAACTAAAAGGAAACATGCAAGAAAAAAGATTTTGGTAGATGATCCAAGTAGGTAACAATTTTGGTAACTTTAATTCAGGCTATGGAGTTTGTTACTGTGTATCTATCATTTACTTTTTTTGTGTTTAAGATTAGTTATTGACGGGAGCCAGCAGTTAGCGTAATGGCTATGTCGCTGGACTCCCACATAGACGACCACGGTTCGCGTCCTGGACCCGGTGGCTTAAAACTCACGCCGGGCGCGTGTGCGTGCGTGCCCAAGATCCCGAGAGGAGAATGGAGGAGAAGGGATTGCAACGTGACCATCCCCCCTGGGGGGTGATTTCTCGCTTTCTGTCTCTATGTCTCTCTCTGTCTGGCGAGCGCACACGCCCTATAGCGAAGGCCTCTCCAAAAAAAAAAAAAAAAAAAAGATTAGTTATTGAGTCATGAAAAAGTCATTATGCATTTCTGAATAGGAAAACATAGAAAAATACTCTATGACTTTTCCAATGACCCAATATATTACATAAATTCAAAACAAAGATACATCTTCAATAATTCATAAGCTTCCAGAGTCTTACAATTATAATTACTCTATTTTCAAGACAAGTTAAAGTCGTTCTTCCCCCATAATTCACTTTTCTCTCAATAAATAAATTAAATCCATGATTCTTTCACAAATAAAATTACTAAAGTCTAATGATATTTAACAATAAATAGGAGAGCGCTGGGACCAGCTAGCAAAAGAGTGGTTAAGGCAGCTGGATCTCACAGGTCAACTTTACAGTTTGAGTTCCAGATTCAGCAGTTGAAAAAACATGCCAGGCACATGTGCATACATGCCCAAAATCCTGAGAGGAGAACAGAGGACAAGGGATTGCAGCATGGCCCTCCCTCCTGAGGGATGATTTCTTTCTCTCTCTCTCTGGCGAGTACACACATCCTCTAGAAAAACTAATTAAAAAAAGAGAATGAGAAGACTTTAAAAAGTTCATAGAATTATAAGATAAAATACAACAACTTTCTCTCTCAACATAAGCTCCACAAGTTTGAGGCACTTGTAAGGGATGACCTTAAAGAACTGAGGGTCCTAGGAACTTAATCATGATGGTGCCGTCTCTTTTACATTAACTGGAAAAAAAAGGGGTCATTTCAACTTTTTTTTTAAGATTAGGAAACAAAAAGAAGTCAGAGAAGCCAAGTCATGGCATGTGAAAACTATTAACTATAAATAACCTTTTCTCCAAGAAGTAATTTCACAAAGGTTACAATTTCTTCCTTTAAAACTGAATCTTCATAAGGGTCTTCATTCTGTTCCTTACCACGCTACATGAACTCCAGGCCTCACTTATTAATACCACCAAAAGTCTGCAAGTGAATGAAACTCTATGCCCCACTGCTTAACGGTTAAGAGAACGGAGAATGCCAGGCTGTAACTTACAAGCAAATAAAAAAGGCTGATAATGGAATCGTACTTGGAAAACCAATTTATAAGATAATGTGTTTCTAAAGTGTAATTAATATTACACTTCATAAACTGTTTTCCTTCTGTATTTCCCAGGGCTTATTACATGACCATTTATTACTTTTAAAAAGCAAAAATGGCTCTTGTGGCCTCACTTCTGGGATGACAAAGAAAAGGAGGAACAATGCCCGTGCCAAAAAGGGCCGGGGCCATGCGCAGCCTATTCGCTACACGGACTGCACCTGATGCACGCCCAAGAACAAAGCTATTAAGAAATCACCCCCCGGGGGGGATGGCCATGCTGCAATCCCTTCTCCATTCTCTCAGGATTTTAGGCACATATGCACATGGAGTAACTTTTTTTTTTTTTGGAGAGGTTTTTGCTATAGAGCGCATGCGCTCGTCAGAAAGACAGAGAGAGACAGAGAGATAGAAAGCGAGAAACTACCCCCCTCCCCTGAGGGGATGGCCATGGAGCAATCCCTTCTCCTCTATTCTCCTCTTGGGATCTTGGGCACACACACACACCCCCGGCGTGAGTTTAAGCCACTGGGTCTGGGACTCAAACCGCTGTCAGCTACATGATACTTCAGCAACATAGCCATTACACTAGCTGCTGGTCCCACATGGAGTGAATTTTAAGCCACCAGGTCCAGGACTCAAACCACGGTCGACTATGTGAGAGTACAGCAAGGTAATCATTATGCTATATACCGGTCACTCTATTTTCAATTTTTTAACTATAGAATCCTATTCTTACTACACCTTCTACTAATATTGCCTAATAAAATTAGACTCACAGGCATAAATGTTGTCTTTGTTATCAATTCTAACAGGGTTAAAAAAAAAGTCTTTCAACTGATACAAGGAAGTATAAATTTGATTCTAACAATGTTTTTATAACCAGAAATATTGTTGAATCATGGCTAATGATACAGTTTTTACACAATTAGTATTTTAAAGCCACCCAGTCTCTCATTAACAAAATAATAAACAAAACCCACCACCATCTAACTGCAAAATACTAGGAAAAAAAATATTTTGGCTGAACTGTAACAGAAATGTTATAGTTATGTGCCTCCCTTCAATAAAATGTAAATTCTCTGACGAAATAGAGCTTCTCTGCTTTGTACACTGCTATACCCCTCACACCAAGAACAGCAGCCATCCAATGGAAGGCCTCTTCTGCAAGAATGCTAAGGAGTGGTACTGTATTAGATAAGGCTTGTAAAGAAGTTCATCTAAATAGCCAGACAGTATTTTTCATTGCAGGAAATCTGTGAAAAATCATGTAATTTGAAAATGCTGCTATCTTGGGGACCAGCAGGTAGCATTATGATTAAGGTGCTGAACACTCCCACATGGCCGACCACAGTTCAAGTCCTGGACCCGGCTTGCTGTCTCACTTTCCATCTCTTGCTCTCTCTGGTCACGTATATATATAAAAATAATGGATGATTAAATAATTCTTCCCCCAAAATGCTATTTTTCTAAGAGACCCTAAATTTGTGATTTCTGGGAATTAAACATTTTGAGTGTTTTCTTTCTTTCTTTCTTCCTTTTCTTTTAAGAGGTTTTTGCCATAAGGCACATGCACTTGCCAGAGAAAAAAAAAGAGATAGTGAAAGGGAAACCAAGGAATCCCTCCTCCCCCATCCCCCGCCCCAAGGAGATGGCCACACTGCAATTCCTTCTCCTCCATTCTTTTCCTGGGATCCTGGCCACAAACACATGCACATGCACCAGCATGATTTTCAAACTACCAGGTCTGGGACTCAAACCATGGTCAGCCATGGGGGAGTCCAGCAATATAACCACTATGCCAGCTGCTGGCCCCTTGAGTGTTTCTTACCTGATTAAATAACTCACAATCAGTAGCTTAAAATGCTATTACCTTAATACTTAAACAAGTTTAATAAGTAAAAAATTCATTTTACTGTAATCTTTTTGTATATCTTAATTATAAGAAAATAATTTTTAAATAGTATTCTATGATCATTCATTTCTCTGGATGTTTCCCATTTGGTAAAATGCTATGAATTTACCTTTCAGCACTAGTAGACTCCTCAGAAAATTCAGTATCTGCTGTACTTTTCCTACTATTATTTGACCTCCAAGATGAAGCCAAAGGAAGTTCTTCCGATGACATGGGCCGTGGCCTTTGGCCAATCCCAGATGGTTGCTGTAAACCTGCAGACTGTTCTTCAGTGCTTAAAACAGCTATAACTGCTCTTATGGTAGCTTCATCCACTTGAGACCAAGGTTTAGAGGGAGCTCTCATTCGGCGTAAAAATAAGTTATGCCACTTCTGTCTGAGCTGCAGCAATAAGCTGGCTGCCTGTAATAAAATAGTTTCCTTGGTTTAAATAAATTTCACAAAAGTCTGTATCACATAGGCAAGATACCTATTTGTTTAGTAAATAATGACTGCAACTGTTTCAAAGAACATATTTTCTATTTCAATTAATTTACTATTAATTTTGGATTTTTTTTTTTTTTGAGGGAGATGTTTTTGCTACAGGGAGCATATGCTTGCCAGAGAGAGAGAGATAGAGAGAGAGAGAAACAGAAAGTGAGAAATCACCCCCGGGGGGGATGGCCACACCACAATACTTTCTCTATTCTCGTCTTGGGACTTTGGGCATGGGCACACACACATTCAGCCTGAGTTTTAAGCCGCCGGGTCTAGGACTCAAACTGTGGCAGAGTACATGGGAGTCAAGTGATTTAATTGTTACACTACCTGCTGATCACTAATTTTGGATTTTTACTGCATGAATGAAATAAAATTTCTCGCCATATTCTAGGTACTAGAGGTAAAAGCAAATAAAAGCCTCTTAAGAGAGACAGTAAAAAATAATTGTGGTAGAATGTAATTAATGCTGGAAAAATAGCAGCAGGGTTAAAAAGAACAATTTTAGTTCTATGCACACTGTATTTTAGTGCCTGTACACCCAACTAATGTCCAGAAGGCAGCTGAATACATGGAAAGGCCTAAGCTAGAGACATAAACTTGCAAGTCATCAGTGCACTAGAACTGAATTTACACATGGAAGTGAGGTCTCCAGGAACTGCCGGGAGAACGAGAACAGAGTAAGGCAAAGAGTGCAGAGAAATTTACATTTAAGACACAAAGATGGAAAATCAGCGAAATACCCTAAAAAGGAATGACTAGAGGAAGAAGAACTAGGAACGATTAATGTCACAGTAACTAATGACAAAAAAGCAGGGGCAGGAAGGAGGAAAAACGGGGAAGGGCAAGATTACAAACAGAAGAGTAAGGACGGTGGTGCCAACATTAGAGGGCCCCATTTATCAAGGACGGCAAACGGCTTCAATAACGTGGAGAACACGGCGGACCTCGGCAAGTGCGACATCAACACAATGGACTGGTGGGTATGGAAGTGAGACTGCAGGGGCTCAAGTACAAATGAATGGGTGGGAAAAGAGAAAACGCAGTCACCCTCAACTACTGACAGCTTGACTCCTTTTAGAAATGAATGCAGAATGGCCTTTAAAAGCAGAGATGGGGCCAGCAGGTGGCAGAGTGGTTAAGGTGCTTGATGCCTACATGGCCCACTGCAAATCAGTGCCCAGACCTGGCAGCTTGAAAAAGCACCAGCTGCTCGTGCATGCGTGCCCAAACTCCTAGGAGGAAGGACTGCAGCACGGCCATCCCCTCTAGGAGATAATGTCTCACTTTCCTTCTCTCTGTCTTCTCGGGCAACCACACACACCCTATGACGCCAACCCCCCCCCCCCCAAAAAAAAAAGCAGCGATGGAATTGAGGGAACGCTTTGTCGAGAAACCGTCTAATCTGAAGAAACGCTTGGCCTGGCTGCAGCAGCGCAGGCAGTAGTGCTCTGCTCTGCAGTGCTGGAGCCATGAGGAAGACTCAGCTCAGAAAACAGGTCAACCTGGGCCGTGTCAGCACGCACCCGCACCCACGATCCAGTTCCACTGGAATGCCTATTTTTTCCTCTCAAGAAAAGAAGAAGAAATATTTCATCCCTTCCAATTCAGGGTCACATGAAAGGGAAAACAGAATAAGCGCGTATCTTTCTCTCAGAAACAGTCATACAAAATAAAGGGAACTCTCATGTACTCCATACTCGTGTTTTCTTATCCAGTCCCGGAGTGCCCTGTGACTGCAACAGAGCTGAGAAACCCATGGCTCACTACCCAGGGGTAGTGCAGCCACTGCTACGTTACACATTATTCATGCATCTGTGGTGACGCCGGCGGCATCACCACCTGTATGAGGTATAGCAGGTATAATTACACACAGCACATCCTAGTTGATAATGATAATAAACGGCTATGCACCAGTTTATGTGTTTACTATACCATATGTTCTATTGCTGTCTTATCATATACTCCTAATACAAGAAAAAGTGCACCACAGGGCCAACCAAATGAAGTGATGGTTAAGGCAGCTGGATCCCACACTGCCACCTGTGCAGTTCAAGTCCCAGACCTGGCAGCTTTAAAAGCACCCCAGGCACGTGTGCGTGTGTGCTCAAAACCCAGAAACATAAAGGATTGCAGCATGATCACCCTTCTGGGTGGTGATTCATTACTCACTCACTCCCTGCCTGTCTCTGGAGCACACACTCACCCTGTAAATTAAGTAAGAAAGATAAAGTGAAGTGCAAACGGTGCACTGTGTTAACCAGCAGCAGCCCAATAGGCCGCATGCTTACTGCTTGTCCTGACTGCATCGCTTCCCCCTTCTCGGACCGACTCTCCGTTTCGTTCATCACGGTCCTTCTGTAGGATCAGGTATCAAAGTGGAAGACGATGACACTGACAGTTCTGACTGCACAGACCTAGATTAATCTCTGTGTTTATGTCTAAGTTTTTAAGAAAAAAGTTTAAAAAGTGAAAAAAAAATTAAATTTAAAAATAGAAAAAAGCTGGGGCACTCGGGTAGTGTGATGGTTAAAGTAGCTGGATTTCACATGGCCAAGTGCATGGTTTGAGTAGCAGACCTGGCGGCTTGAAAAACATGCCAGGTGCATACCCAAAATCTGAGAGAATAATGGAGGAGAAAGGATTATGGCATGGCCATCCTCCTGAGGGGGTGTTTTTCCACTTTCCTTCTCTCTCTTTCTCTCTCTGTGTCTCTCTGGAGAGTGTACATGCCCTATAACAAAAACTAAAAAAAAACAAAAACAAAAAAACAAAAACTTATAGAATAAGATATAAAGTAATATTTTTTATACAACTGTATGTGTCTGTGTTATAAACTGAGTGATATCATAAAAGGGCCAAAAACATTTTAAAAGTTAAAACTTTATATGGGACCAGCAGTTAGCATAATGGCTAATGTCGCTGGACTCCCATGTAGTCAACCGCGGTTCGCGTCCTGGACCCAGTGGCTTAAAACTCACGCCAGGCGCATGTGCGTGCGTGCCCAAGATCCTGAGAGGAGAATGGAGGAGAAGGGATTGCGGCGTGGCCATCCCCCTGGTGGGTGATTTCTCGCTTTCTGTCTGTCTGTCTGGAGAGCGCACGCACCCTATAGCAAAACTCTCTTCAAAACAAAAAAAAACTTTATAAAGTAAAATAGTTACAGTAAGCCAAGGCTAATTTATGACTGAAGAAATTGTTTCATAAATTCACTATAGTCTACAGTGGTATACGGCAATGCCCCAGGCCTTCACGTTCATGCACCACTCACTGCCACTGACTCACCCAAAGCAACATCCAGTGCCGCAAGCTCCATTGTGGTAAGTGATCAACACAAGTGTACTATTTCTACCCTTTGTAATGAACCCTCATGTACTTATTCTATGTTTCGATAAGTTGACACACACAATATTTGCTACTGAGTTGTAATTGCCTCCAGTGTTCATTACAGTAAGAAGCTGAGCAGGTCTACAGCCTAGGGGCACGAGGCTTTATCATACAGATTTACCTTAGCACACGATGATGTTCTGACAACAAAATCACCTAACAAAGTTCTCAAAATACATCTGCCTGTCATTAAGCGACACATGACTATACATCCAAAAATACTCAAATATTACTGCTATGGCTTGTCACTTCCAAAAATTCAGTTGAAAATGAAGTTGAAACTTAAAGGCCAATACGACAGGATTGGGAGGAGTGTGAAGCCCTCCCAGCCTCCAGAACCATAAGAAATAAATTTCCGTTCTTCATAAATTATCCAGTCGTGATATTCTGTAATAGCAATATAAACAGACTGAAATAGTTATTATGGTTAAAAACTAAGCCACAGCTAGGTGCTTTTTTTTTTTTTTTTCCAAATTCTCTATTAGAATAAACTCCGAAACAGCACAGAACACACAGAAGACTGAAAAACAAGCTGTAATCTCTAACACTAAGAGTTCAGTACTGAAGACAACATTTTTAGCATACTCTATCAGTTCACAGTAACTGAAAGAAAGAAACAGCTTACCTCTGGTTCTAATTTGAAACTGAGCCATTCGTCAAGTTTCAAAGACGCCAAATTAGCAGTAGTTCTGTCCTCCATCTCACTGTCACTACTGTCATTCGGAATGCCATCCGCTGTCCCAACACATAATGAAAACAATCACAGTTACCATCACAGACGCTCTATGTACACAAATCCTCCTGACACACTAACAATTTGTGTAGAAGTTCTCCAAACTGAAAATATCACAAATTCAATCTCAACTTTAAAAGGAAGAAAAAAAGACATTTTAAATAACACAATGTCTAACTATAATGCAATAAAATTAAAAAGACAAAAACTTAAAAACTGAAGCAAAGTTTTTAAATAATAGCTGGATGGAAAAGAAATGAAGAACGTAATTAAAGAACAGTAATATTTAAGCATATTCACAGGTTTCAATTTTCTTTTCTGGAGAGGTTTTTGCTATAGGGTGCGTGCACTTGCCAGACAGACAGAGAGACAGAAAGCGAGAAATCACCCCCCCAGGGGAGATGGCCATGCCACAATCCCTTCTCCTCCATTCTCTTCTCAGGATCTTGGGCATGCACGCACACGCACCCGGCATGAGTTTAAGCCACCAGATCCAGGACTCAAACCGCGGTTGACTACATAGGAGTCCAGCGACATAGTCATTACGCTAACTGCTGGTCCAAGGTTTCAATTTTTTAAAAAAGAAAAAAGCTATACAGCAAAACCCATCACAGAAAAATAGTATAAAATTCCAAGATAATACAAAAGAAAAAACAGGATAAATTAGAAAGACAAAACAGTAATAATAGCTAAAGTTATACTCTGGTTCTTTGAACAGACTAACAGATAACCCCCTGTAAATTTAAAATAAAAAAAGAAGAACACAAAGATCTATTTATAAAATCAGAGAGACAGACAGAAACAGAGAGAAAGTGAGAAATCACCCCTCGGGGGCATGGTCACACTGCAATCCCCTCTCCTCCATTCTCCTCTCAGGATTTTGGGCATGCACACACACATGCCTGGCCTGAGTTTCAAGCCGCCACATCCGGGACTCAAACCACAGCCATGTGAGAGTCCAACGCCTTAACCACTATGCCACCTACTAGCCGTGGGAGTCCAGAAACTTAACCACCACGCCACCTGCTGGCCCTTTAGAAATCAATTTCAAGACAGTAGTATAGAACAGTATTTCCTAATTAGTCTAACAATATCAAAAGGGAACTAATCTACACACATTTTTATAATTTTACCATTTGGCTTAATAAAAACAAAATTTTCATTTCAAATAGATTTTTATTCCCTTCAGAATACATTTACCTCTAAAGGACGAAGGTTCCTGAAGGGCATTACTTGCCAACCTAGCTGGTCCACAGAACACCAACACCGTGACAGGTGTCACTGCTGAACAACATCGAATGTTAGCTATTCGGTGGGCTCTGGTCATTTCATCATAAATGAGCCAATCTGTGGGCAGTGCCTGGATTGCGGCAGCTTGACCATTAGCTGGAGGAATCTGTAAGGAAAACAAATTTTAAAAAGTGTTAACTGTATTTATCCCCTAGCTTATTAAGGATACTTAAAATAAAGTCCCTCAACAAAAAGACGATTATGTGAGTGCCCAAGTAAGAAATAAAGTGAGTCACTGCTCACGCAGCTTGTACACAAGCATCATTACTAGGCACACTGTCTCTTCCAGCTCTGAGACCCAATCCGAATCTGCCCCAGTGTTTAATTACACATAGATAACTAGGTAATTCCTTCAAGCAGGCAGGGGCTTGGAGCATTTTTCACTGATCTTCAACTACCTAAATTAGTTTCACCTCAAGGCCTAAGAGCATCAAAAAAGTTTTACCTTTTTATATTGAGGCTGACTGAGAACTGAAGTGGGATGAAATCGTATTTTTTTCTCCTTTGGCCCTGTCAATACTACATTCTCTCTGTCCACATGGACTAAATTAGGATACATGCCTGCCACCAACGCAGCTTTAACGACAGCCCAGTTTTCAGAGTTCGTGTTCACATCTCGAATATCACCACCACCTCGTGCTCTAACAAAACCTAGATGGGGGAAGAAAAACCCACACCAACTTTTTCTATCATGCAAAAGATACTTCTAAATTTATATACTTTTTACCAAAAAAAAGTACAACTCATTTAAATGTAATGATATTCAAGTTAAAAAAAAAGACACACAATAGAATCTCCTTTGGGAAGTTGTTTAAAATGTAGAACAATGTTCTAGAAAGTTCACACCTGCTCAGGCAAGAAGAGTAAGTAGAAGGGGGCCTAAGGGATTTTTCTAAATGCACATTTGCAACAATGGCCTTCATAAACTAAATTCACAGCTGGAAACCTACACCATTCTTCTGACTTGTTTTAATCACATTTGGGTCTTGATAGACACCAGTCCTCAAGACGAGGTCAAATCCACAGTATTCTGCTCGAGTTTAGAAAGTCCTTCATGTCTCCCCGTATTTGAGACAACTCTAAACCCCCTTCTCATTCCTGATCTTACTTCGGCACAGCAGCTGACCTGTGAATCCAGGCTCTGGTACCTTGTTCAATGTCCTATGCTACTTGGGAATGTAATTCTAAAAGGAAACAGTAACACTGGCATCCAATTGTTTTAGTGTTCCGAAAATAAAAAGACCAGCATTCGTATCAATTTACTTAAACTTTTATCATTCCTATCTCATAGAGCTAAAGGAGAATATAGTAAGTGTAAGATCTAAATTGATTTCTGACAATAAATTATGAACAGCTCACTGCCAACAATATCAAAAGGGTACAGATTCTGCTCACAAACTTCTCAGTTACAGCTTCTGCCACATCACTTGTTTTCACCACCAAAAGTTGAGGCTATGTAGAAGTTCATGAATTAGTCTATGAATGTAAGATATACAACTTGATAATGTCACAAACATAATAGGCGGTGATAGAAGTATTACGAGGTATGGGTTCTGTGAGGGACGACGTTACCTGATGCTCTCAGTTGACCAAGTAACTGCGTTCTCATGCCTATGATTATTTCCATGGTAGCTTGTGAAAGAAAATTCTTTTCACAAAAGGCTCGCTCCCACCCATCACTTCGTGCTTTCTGCCATGCCTAGAAAAACAGAATAGTTACATAACAAGACACACCAATTATTTCTTTTTTTAAATTATTTTATTTAACTTTATTCATTCATTTATTTATTTCAATTTGACCAGAAAAAGCCAGAGACAGAGAAAGAGAGAGAGAGAGAGTGAAAGCAAGGTCCAGGACTCAGACTGCAGTCGACCATGTGGGAGGCCAGCACCCTTAACCACCAAGCCATCTGCCGGCCCCACCAATCATTTCTTAACAAGACAACAAAGTAACTGAAAACCACTATACTAACCACTCATGGTCAATTCTCCTTATTCTAATTTTCTATAAAATACTTTATAGTCAAGTAAAATTTATCATTATCATTAGTTTATATTCAAATGGTACAAAAAAACACTGAGTTTATAAAATCCCAATGAGGACTAAGTATCAAATAAGCTACTTGACCAGCTATGTAAATATAAATATATTTACCTTTTCAGATATATTTACTAATTTTTGTTTGTTTGTTTGTTTTGCTAGAGAGTACATGTTCTCATCAGAAAGAGGCAAAGGAGACAGAGGCAGAGAGAGAGGAGAAAGCAGCCCCCCTGGGGAATGGTCAGGCCACAATCCCTTCTCCTCCACTGCTCCCCTCCTTTTGTGATTTTGGGTACACACGCACATGTGCCAGTCATGTTTCTAAAGGTGCCAGGTCCTGGACCCCGACTGCACAGTTGGCTATTTGAGATCTGGCTTCCTTAAGTACCAGGCCTCAGAGCCAGCCTGCATTTACTAATTTATTCTACAAAAGTGTGAGAGGTTTCCAACTAAGCCATCTTAACATATTTATATCTAAGAATCTTGCTACTGTGGTATTTCCAAAAATAATCTCTATACCCACCTTGTAATCTGAGAATGCAAAGTAGGAGTTCTACAAACTGTCTACATGCAACATAAAAAAGCTCCCTTTGAAAATGAGTTCTCCTGTTTTGAAATACAAGCCAAAGACCTCTGCTTCTGAAGGAGCTAGGGAGAAAGTACAGGACAGACAAGGGCTCTATGAGGTCACGATGTGTCTCTCTGCTTCTCTACACAGAGATGCATTATGGCTTTCCTGACGCCAGTGCTCCAGACTGCTCTCCCAATCCTCTCTCAGCTGACCTACTGTAACACTAATAGCTACACCTCATTAATAATGAGTCCTCCACTGTTCAGTAATACGAGGGATCACAAGTACTGTTTTAATATTTTGTGCATGTTGGGAAAATCCTGTATGACTGGAAAAGGGTATTCTCTGCATAAACAAAGTAAAGTTTTTAAAAATACACAGGCACAGCCTACACCGAAGAGAATTTACGGATAAACAGTGATGTCTACCTAATCTTCCCCACAGATCTATTTTTAAATTACATTTCACTAAGGTTGTGATTTTTAAACTTTCCTTTATATAACCAAGTTCTCAGCATGCTGTTTGAGTACAGAAGAAAAAGATGTTCTCTAAAATATCAATAAATAGGCATTAATTTTAAGATAATTTTCTTATAAGCTTTGTTCTATATACTTAAAATAACATTATATATGATATTTCTTAATAAAATTTTAGAGCATTCCTTGCCAAAGATATGATTTTAAATATAAGGAATGTAGTATTTAAAAAATAATCCAAGGGCTGACATGGTAGCATGGTGGTTAAGACACTGGACTCCCAGGTGGCTGACCACAGTTCGAGCGCCAGATCTGGTGGCTTAGAAGTCACCTGGGCATGTGCACGTGTGCCCAGAACCCCAAGAGGAGGATGGAAAAGGGATCATGGCACGGCCACCCCTCAAGGGTGAGTTCTCACTTTTTCTCTCACTGTTTCTGTCTCTCTGGCAAGCGTACATACCCTATGGCAAAAACCTTAAAAACTAGTAATACCAATCCAAGGGGCCAGCCCCAGAGCACAGTCACAAAGCACTGCCACTGGGGGCCAGTCCATGTGGCTGACTGGAGTCAGAAACTCCATTCCAAAGGCTTGAAAAGCACTCCAGGCACATGTGCATGCAAACCTAAAATCCTGACGGGAAGGAAAAAGAACTTCAGTGTGACCATGCCCCATCAGGGGAATACTTTCTCTTTCCTCTTTCTCTCTGTCTTTTTCTCTCTGGAGAGGGCATGCGCCCTCTTGACAATAAAAAAATAATGCATAAAATTCAGTTCAACTAAGTATAAAGATAAGTAAATACACACACACACACACACACACACACACATACACATAGCCCTATTATGAGAAAATGCAGGGAAAAATTAAAATAGAGAAAAACGTAAGTTTAACATATTAACAGCAAGATATTGTTCTGGGTTATTAACAAGAAAGGTAATGTCATATAAAAGAAAACTTCAAAGAATTCTAAGTGATTTTTTGTCATTATTATTATTATTATGGAAATCGCTCTGCCTGCAGCATTTCAGAAGTAAAGTGACAGCAGCAGTACCTGGAATGCCCTCAGGAGAGCCATGTGGTCACTGAACGTCCCTGCAGTGAAGCGTCTCCGACACAGCATAGCTGCACGCTTCTGGGAGGCCTGGGTAGGCAGTACAAAAGGGTCCCGATAGGCTAGCGTGCAGGCGATTGTAAGAATAGGGTCCAGACACTTCAAGACGACAGCACACAGGACCATTTTACCAAGGTGCGGCTCTACTGGCAAGTCAGCCAGATGGTACCCGAGTTCAGTCAGGTCTTCCCACGCATCCATGGCATCGATTGTCTGAGTAAAAGGATCGACACAGGATTTGCATGGTCACAAACTGTGTTTAACCACACCACACACTTCAAAACCCGTAGGGAAGAATTTTTTTGCTACCACTTCTCATAAAAATTATTATTTTGCTTCAAATATATTATATAAAATAACTACACTTACTGTTTTACTATAATTATCTCAAGTGTTAATCAAGGTACATAACCATTTAAGATCTATTTTTTTAAGTATAAAATTAATTAAGGCATATTTTCATTTGGTTTAAATTTCAAGTTAAAAAAGGCAAATAAACCTATTAAGACCAACCTTAAGCATCTGTACAGCATTTCTTACAATTAAAGCTGGAGGAGGTTCAGGAGCTTTCATAAGGAAATCAGCAATGGGACAATTAACTGGTGCTAACAACTTGGTATGTAAACAAAGTTCCTGTAAATCAAAGCAGTAGGTAATATTGAACATTTTTAAAGAACATAACACTGACTTACTTTGAAACAAGTCAAGGGAAGCTCAGTCCCCAAACACAAATGAATAGTAGAGAGCACACTGCCTTTGTATGAAAGAGGGGCTCAAACTCCGCCCTAGATGCCAGAACCTTAACAAACACCCTACACTTACACAATTACCACTGCCCTACTGGCAACATGTCTTCACATAGTTTCTATACTTAACAATCAGAGTCACTGTCCAAAAGCTATCCTTTTTTTTCTTTGTGCTTACTACATACTAGAATCTTTAATCTATCCAACAAATATTAAAGTGTTTTCTAGGTACAAGTAAGTTGAACAAAAAAAACGGAGGACAAAAAGACAAGTGCCTGCTTTCATAGAGTTTATATTACAGTATAAAAACAGATCTTAACCAACTGATTTTACAACTAACTACTTAATTCCAATTGTGACAAGTACTATGAAAGATACAGGAAGATTCAGAGGTCACGGTAGGTCAAAAGTAGTTTGCCTGGAGATGACCCCTAAGCTAAGACATAAAGGCTGGGGGGAGGTCATTTCAAAACAGGGTAAGGGGAGGAGTCTAGGGAGAGAGAGAAGAGCACACAGGAAGTTACTGACAGGAACAAAGACAGGCGAAACCAAAACTACTAGTGTAAGCAGAGGAGGATGGCAAACAACTAAACTGAGAAACACAGGCAGGAACAGACCAGGTAAGCTCTTGTTAAGAACACTAAATCTTATCTCGAGTAATAAAAAAAATTACACAAAGGCATGAGAAGTGGGGAATTATCTTAGGTATATGGATGCCAAAAACCATGAACCTGCACCATTTTAAAGGTTTAGAATTCAGCGTCTAGCCCAACAGACCAAAGACCCAAATAAATGCACTTCCGAGGCCAGCGGGTGGCGTGGTGGTTAAGGGCACTGGACTCCCACATGGCCAACCCCAGTTGGAGTCCTCGACCTGGAGGCTCGCATGCTCTGTCTTTCCCCTTCTGTTACTCTGCCCCTCTCTGGTCAAATTTTAATAAATAAATAGATAAAGTTAAATAAAATAATTATTTTTAAAAATAAATAAATAAATGCACTTCCAGCAGTTTTATCAAAACTGCATAGTATCTAACTGTTCCATGAAGTTAGAAAACTTCATGAAAAACAGTTAATAAAGCCCTGGAACTCTCAGTCAACTCAGTTCCAAAGCTGCCAAGATAATCTTAGCATCTTACACTGAGATTTTTGTAATAGATCTTGGACCTTAATTCGTTTTCAAACCCTATTGAGAATTTAACAGATGAATACCATGTTGTTGAGACTCAGTATTGCATTAAAAACAACAAAAAAAAACCTTACAAACTGTACCATAATTTAAATACACTCAAATAATTCTTTAAAATTTTGAAGGTTTATAAATTGTATTTCATTAAACAGAAAAAATATTTTTGTTATAGATATAACCACCCTCTAAATGTTTTATAATTTGATTTTTTTTTTTTCTGGAGAGGTTTTTGCTATAGGGCGCGTACGCTCGCCAGAAAGACAGAGAGAGACAGAGAGACAGAAAGCGAGAAATCGCCCCCCAGGGGGGAATGGCCATGCCGCAATCCCTTTTCCTCTATTTTCCTCTCACGATCTCGGGCACGCATTCACATGTACCCAGTGTGAGTTTAAGTCACCGGGTCCGGGACGCAAACTGCGGTCGACTACATGGGAGTCCAGCGACATAGCCATTATGCTAACTGCTGGTCCCCATAATTTGATTTTTCAAAAGTCTAGTAAGTTTAAGGTAAAATGGCCCCTCTCATCCCTCACCCACAGGAAGTTTTTAGAATTAAATAAATTTCTACCTGTAATGGCATCCTCAAAAGTTCTGGAGTCTGAAATTCCAACATGTTTTGGAATCGGAGTCGACTGAAGAGACGGAAACAAATTCCAGGCCGACATCGGCCCGCCCTTGTAAATGAAATAAAGATTAAGACTCAAACAACGAATAAAGGTTATCATACACAGTAAAAGCAATGTGACTTGAGAGAGATAAACCAGGACTGCCATATTTGAGTTTGAATCCTTACTTATCCTCTAGGAATCCTTTCGGAAGGCACTTCTCTTACCATTTTAAAGTAAGATTCGGAAATGGCAACTACCTGATATACATTCTAGGATTATGGTAAAAAAAGGTGAAAGAATATACATATGAAAAGGAGTGAAAAACAAAGCACAAATACTTGGTGACTCAAACCCAGCCAGTGGGACTGAGCTGACACCGAGCGCTGTGTTCGCCCAGAGGTCAGCGCTGCACAGACCGAGCACAGCAAAGCTCCCAGGGAGCACGGTCGGCACACACTGGGGTGACTTTCTGGGAGACGACAGAAGACTACCTTGAAGAAATTCACGTTCACCCAGCGTCACTGTCACTGTATCAGTTAATGGCAGGGCTCCTACGCTGAGTGACAGGGATACAGAAACATTGCTATCCTCATGGAGCTCCCAGTCCACAGAGGCAACATCACACACACTACGGAAAGGGCTGCAAACCTACCAGTGTTAGACCACTCCTGCCGGCACACACTGCACGCACGACAGCTCCCGCTTCCCTGTCCAGCCCTGAGAGACTTCCATCTCTGCCCAGTCCTTAACAACGGTTTCTCTGAGCCCTGCCCTTACTCCTCTGCCCTCCTTAGGCTACCCTCCCTCTCCACGTTATCTTTTTTTTGGTCTAGGCTTTCATCATATGGCACATGCACTCACCATATGAGTGAAAGAGAAAAAGAGAGAGGTGCAGGGAGTAGCCAGATCTGAGCAACACACCAGTGACCTTTAAAGACAAGTAGAGACATGCCCTTGTGCTGACACTGCAGGGCTAGCAAAAGCTTTAGCAAGGACACGATTCTGCTTTCTATGTCAACACCACAAGATGGTGTAAATTAAAAGAAACTGTCAGTCAGAGAAGGCCCAGGAAGATAAGAGGAGACTTGTCTAGGACCACAAGACACCAGACGGTCCACACCTTCAGTCCGTAACATCAAAAAACAACCGGCTTTGTGTTTTGCTTCTCCCTCCCCTTTTTGTCCTATAAAACAATAAACACGGGAATGGCTCAGAGCCACGATGCCTCCCTCCATCAGGAGTCTGGACGACCCAATCCCCGCTGTTCTACACTTGGGTGTCTGTGTGTTTCTTTCCAATCCACCATCACTCCCCCTCAGGATCATGTCTCCCAGAGCAGGTCATGAGAAGCCACCCTGGGGGGGATGGCCACAACAAAATAAAATCCCTTCTCCTCCTGTCTCCTCTCAGGATTTTGGGCACAAACACCAGACATACGTGCCTGGCTTGATTTTCAACCACAGGGCCAGGACTAAAACCATGGTCGGCCATGTGGGAATCCAGCACCTTAACCAGCATACCATGTGATGGCCCCCCAAGGTGATCCTTCCTTTTCTCTTAAGTTCAACTTCCATCCCTCTGAGATCCTTATCCTAATTCTAGGCCTATACATCAGAAGCCTCATAGACAGCTCCACTTGAAGTCAACTTAAATTCAACACAAGCAAAAGTTAACTTTTCTCTCAAAAATACCTCTTCCCATTTTCCCTGACAATGGCACCACCACCTAATTTTCTAAGATGAAAACCAACTTTACTTTTTATCCCTCATTCCCCGGACACAATCAATGCCCGTATTTCTTTACTACAGGTTGAACTGATTATACACTTCTATTTCTACCACCACTGTAACAATCTAGGTTACTCTCATCTCTCCCCTATTATAAATGAATGTATACTGGGGCCTCCTACCATCAGTTCTGTCTCTGCCAAGCCACCCTCCAAAGAGCTGAAAGAACATTGTAATTACGTCATTCCTTCATTTATTAAAAAAGAAGGAAGAGAAGTTTGTTGCGGCACAGAAAACGGTGTTAAAACTCATTAATTTATTGGACTCTAACATGGACTGAAACAATTGCCCCAACTCAAATTTAAATTATCAGGCAAAAATTTGTTCATCCCTCTACCCCTAACATATGCACAGTGTAGAAAACTTCCAATAACTATTTGTTGAAAAAATGACAGTAAAAATTAGCATGATTCCTGACCTTCATCTCCAAAGATTTCCTACCTACGACATACAAGTATGGCTCAATGTATCAAGCCACACAGTCCTAAGAGGAAAACAGACAAAGTAACAAGAATGACAAGGCTCTTGTGGGCACATGAGAGCCACCAGGTACAGAAATAATGCTTATAAACCTTCAATAAGTGAGACATTCGTTCAAAGTCAGCATTTGATGTTTTTTGCTAGTTAAAATGTAAGAGAGATTGGTTTAATAATCACTGAAAGTCATATCTTTTTCTTGCCTTCTAAAAAATGAAAAAGTAACCAAAGCAGAGTAAAAACCAACCGCAAAAAAAAAAGAAATTAAAATTATATCCTCCTCCAAGAGCCCACAAATTCTTTTCTAAAACAGTTTAAAGTTTATATATGTATTTCCTTCATGAGAGAAAAACTAAAACAGATACGCAAGCACTCTTGACAGTGTCTTCTCGACGCAATCTTCCCCCTCCCCAGCCCTGCAGCCCACTGGGATCAACAGCACCACAGGCAGCACTCCCGGCTACACCGCAGCCACTGGACATCCACGAATCCTCTACCTCAGAGTCAGCAGTCATGAACTGGTTTTTGTAATGTTACTCCAGATTTTTTAATGTATTTTTCTTTTTGGGGGGGTGGGAGGGGATGATCCTCATGGTGTAAACATTTTCCTTATTTATTTTTCTTTAAGAATTATTTACTTACCTACTTTTTAAAATTTTAGACAGAGAGAGAAATCAAAAGTGAGAAAGCAAGCCACGAAATCCTGGACTCAAACCATGGCCAGCCACATGGGTGTCTAGCACCTTAACCACCGTGACACCTGCAGAACCCTTCCATGTGTATTTTTCTAAATACATATACAAACATAAATACATACAATTTCATACAAGAGATGATCAGATGCACGCTCTATGAGGGGATTACAAAGAGTGTGCAAAAACGGAATTAAAGTGTATCTTGGTGCAAAAAATTCTGAAATCTATGCAATTTTCCTAATTGGACTTTTCCATAAATTTTTGAAGACTTCATATGTTACTTTTTTCAATTAATGATATATCCTGAAAACATTCTACGTAAGAACACAGAGATCAACATTTTTCCTTTGAATAGCTACCTGGTATGTCACTTATGTAACTTAATCACATCACTATTGATGGACACTATGCTTTTCTCAGATTCTTCATTAAAATGTTACAAAAACCATTCTTACACGTGTATCTCTCTACATACGTACAACTGTGCTCAGAATAAATTATGAGAAGTGGAATCCACAGTCAGAGTAGATTTGGGTAACGTTTCCGACTAACCCTCTGAGAAAGTCACACTAATATACACTCCCATCACCGAAATGGGAAAGCCCATGTTTCAGTCACTATGTTGTTATGCACTGTTAAACATTTTCATCCATGCCAATGTGACTGATATGCAAGATAATAGTGCCTCATTAATTTGTACTGATTTTGGTATATATGTAAGGTGGTACATGAGATTATATATTAATAGCCATGCATATTTTTTATTTTGGTAAACTGCCTATTTAGTACTATACCCATTTTATTTTAATTATTGGGCTTTGATTTTTTAAAGGCTTTTTTGTGGAATAAGGAAATTAGACCTTTACCCTAAATTCCAAATGTCTAGAATGTTTGTTTTTGTTTTTAAAGCTTTTTCCATCTGGGGACCAGCAGTTGGCATAATGGCTATGTTGCTGAACTCTCAGGCAGTCGACCACAGTTCAAGTCCCGGACCCTGTGGCTTAAACTCACGCTGGGTATGTGCACGTGCGTGCCCAAGATCCCAAGAGGAGAATGGAGGAGAAGAGATTGCAACATCGCCATCCCCCCCCGGGGGGGTGATTTCTCGCTTTCTGTCTCTCTGTCTCTCTCTGTCTTTCTGGTGAGCGCACGCACCCTATAGCAAAAACCTCTCCAAAAAGAAAAAAAAAAATCTTTTTGCATCTGTTGAGTGTACTGGGCAGAAGTTTTAAATTTTCACATAAACTAAATCTGGCTTTTTCTTTAAGCTTATTTATTCTATTTATGATAGTGAGCACATGCACATGAGAGAAAGAGAGAAAGCACCTTCAAAGGTGCCTTGTCACTCCCTCTGGTGTGTCAGGATCCTATGCGTGCACACGTACCCCATGTGTTTTTAAGCAGATCCAGACATCTGAACCCACAGGCAGGCATGTGGCACTATAGTTCTGTCTGCTGCCAACTGCACCACATCGCTGAGTCCGAGGTTAGATTTTTTACAAAAGTATTAAGAGTCTGCTTCCTGGGACCAGCAGTTGGTGTAATGGCTATGTCGCTGGACTCCCATGTAGTCGACTGCAGTTCGAGTCCCGGACCCGGTGGCTTAAACTCACGCTGGGCTGTGCGTGTGTGCCCAAGATTCCGAGAGGGGAATGGAGGAGAAGGGATTGCAGAGTGGCCATCCCTCCTGGGGGGGTGATTTCTCGCTTTCTATCTCTCTCTGTCTTTCTGGCAAGCGCACACGCCCTATAGTAAAAACTTCTCCAAAAAGAGAAAAAAAAAAAAAAAGAGTTTGCTTCCCCAAAATATAAAAATTAAGACTAATTGAGGGGCCAGCAGATGGCATAATGGTTACATCACTGGACTCCCACGTAATCAACCATGGTTTGAGTCCCAGAGCCAGTGGCTTAAAACACACACCGGGCATGGATATGTGCGTGCCCAAGATTCCAAAAAAATGGAGGAGAAGGGACTACAGTGTGGCCATTCCCCTGGAAGGGGTAATTTCTAGATTTCTATCTCTCTGTCTCTCTGTCTCTCCAGTGAGAGCACACGTTCTGTAGCAAAAAATGACTCTATTAAAAAAAAAAGACTAACTGAAAACTAGTATTTTATAGGAATAGAAATAGATGATAAATATGTAGTAGATATGAAAATGTTTCCACATTACAGGCAATGAATGAAGTACATTAAATATACATTACCTGCCTTTTCGCTGTATGGCACTAGCTTTGGAAATCCACACCGTTTTTAACATTGTAACAAAATTCAGTGCATCAAAGGATTTCTGCAATATTTAAATCATCATTAAGTTAAAACATAAAGAGTATTTAAGAAGAAACAGCAAGAAATATTATCAATATATCTTAACAAGCCAAGTTTAATTCAAAGACCCATCTTGATTAAGTAATTAGAACAGACTATTAATTTTTTTTAAAACCAGATTCTCTGGTTACAAACATTCTAAGAAAAATGAGAATGAAAGCAAAACTAAAGTCACAAGAGCTATAAAACTTCTCCATCCTGTGCTTTGTTATTTGTTGCTCTCTGTTACAACTAACAGCCACTTCTCATAACACATCAAGATGCAGAGAACTGAGCAATTTATTCTCTTGATGTCAACAGCCTATGAGACTTTACATCACTGTGGAGAATAGCAGTGCTCAGGGAAATAATTTTCTGAAATAATTTTCAGGGAGCTGTTCTGGAAGAGTAAGATTAACAGCAATCACTAAACTAGTTCTACCCCAAAGTAAAAATGTTTTTTAATCTCTCCTTCTTTATAGCTACTTAACTACTAATGAAGCTAGCCTATCTGAAAAAGAACTATTGGGTTGCTGGAAAAGCCACGATGTGGGGCTGGCAGGTGGCGTGCTGGTTAAGGGTGCTGGACTCCCAGGTGGCCGACCATGGTCGAGTACTGGACCTGGCAGCTTGCTTTCTCACTTTCTCTCTCTCTCACACATACTCTGAACCTTTTCTCACTTTCTCTCTCTCTCTCACATACTCTGAACCTCTCTGGTCATATAAAAATAAAGTAATATAAAATATTTCTTTTAAAAAAGTCATGATGCATTTTTTTAGAAAGAAATTTTAAAGGATTATTTTATTTATTTATTTAAATTTGCTATAGGGTACACACGGTTACCAGAGAGAGGCAGAGAGAGAAGCAGAAAGTGAGAAGACAAACCGGAACCAGAACTCAAACTCTGCTTGGCCATATACAGAAGTCCAGTCTTTCAACCACCACACCACCTGCTGGCCCTGAGAAATATCTTAAAAGAATACATTTCTGAGACCAGCAGTTGGTGTAATGGCTATGTCACTGGACTCTCATGTAGTCAACCACGGTTTGAGTTCTGGACCCAGTGGCTTAAACTCACGCCAGGTGCATGTGCCATGCGTGCCCAAGATACAGAGAGGAAAAAGGATTGCGGCATGGCCATTCCCTCAGGGATGGGGGTGGGGGATTTCTCGCTTTCTGTCTCTCTATGTCTTTCTCGCAAGCAAATGCACCCTACAGCAAAAACCTTTCCAAAAAAACTAAAATAAATTTTAAAAAAGAATACATTTCTAACTAGACTATATACTTCAAACATTAGGTAACTTATGTTTTCCCTTCATAAAATAACTGTATAGAGCAAATAAAAATGTGTTCCTATAATAGTTTAAATACAGAATTTTTAAAAAATACCATTCCTGAGTCCGACCCATAACCTCATGGGTACGGACATCAGAACCCACAGAGCTAACTGCACTTTGACGTCCAGTCCCCCTGGCTGGGAAGCACACAGGGCACCTGTGTGTGCATGCCCACATCCAAACACATCGGGCACCTGTGCGTGCATGCCCACATCCAAACACATAGGGCACCTGTGCGTGCATGCCCACATCCAAACACACGGGGCACCTGTGCGTGCATGCCCACATCCAAACACACTGGCACCTGTGCGTGCATGCCCACATCCAAACACACGGGGCACCTGTGCGTGCATGCCCACATCCAAACACACCGGGCACCTGTGCGTGCATGCCCACATCCAAACACACCGGGCACCTGTGCGTGCATGCCCACACCCAAACACACGGGGCACCTGTGTGTGCATGCCCACATCCAAACAGGACAGAGACGTGGAGACCGGAGTGCAGCAGGACCAATCTTGGCAGGTGCTTTCTCCCTCCCTCCCTCTCTGTCTCTGACTTTCACGGAAGAGAACACACACCCTCCGGCAACAAGAAGAAAAAAAGAAACTATGCTTCTTAGTTTATAATAAAATATACAATCTTACATTTGTCAATTTTGTATATAAAATATATTGTGACACTACCATCATGTCTAAACGGTGGTTTACCTCATAAATAACACCAAAGAGAATTAATTTCTAAAATTAATGTCTTAATTTCTCCTACTTCATGAGCTTCAGATAATTTTAGGACAATAAAATCTGAATTTTCATAAGCTCTCCATTCAGGATTTTAGTGATAACATTAATTATTGTCCTATTAAAAGAAAATAAGGAGTTAGCTGCTAGTGTGGTGGTTACGGTACTTAACCCCACATGGCAGACAGTGGTTCAAGTCCCAAACTGGCAGGTGCAAAACCACGCCAGACATGAAAGCATGCATGCCCAAAATTTCAGGAGAATGGAGAAGGAATTGTGGCATGGCTATCCCTGCCCCCACAGGGTGATTCTCACTTCCCCCTCACTGTTTCTCTCTTACTCTCCCCGGCGAGTGTACACACCCTATGGCAAAAACCTAAAAAAAAAAAAAAAAAAAAAGAGAGAGAAAGAAAGAAAATTTATTACTCCTTTACAGTATCCAACTATAATGAATATTTTTTTGATAAACATACTCCTAAAAATTACCTTGAAAACATTATAAAGGAATTAATTTTTTTCATGTTAAAAAGCATCATTTATGGGCCAGCCTGTGGCCTAGTGGTTAAGGCAGCGGGATCCCACATAGCCAACTATGCAGTTGGAGTCCTGGACCTGATGGCTTGAGAAACAAATCAGGCACATATGGATGCAAAATCTCAAGAAGAGGAAAGATGTAGAAAGGACTGTGGTGTGACCATGCCCTATGGGAAGTGCTTTCTCACCTTCCTCCTCTCTCTCCAGCGTGCACACATGCCCTCTGGCAAAAAGAAAAAGAATACTCACTGGGTCATTGGGAAAACCATGACTCATTTTTTGCATAGAAAAACATGTCATGACTTTTCCAACAACCCAATACATCCACCACACAGAAACAATTTGCTTTCTATAATATGAATAATATCTCTGTCCTTAAAAAATCAACTACTTCAGGGCCAGCAGGTGGCGTGGTAGTTAAGGTGCTGGATACTCCACATAGCTGACCATGGTTCAAGTTCCAGACCTGGTGGTTTGCTTTCTCACTTTGCCTCTCTCTCTCTCTCTCTCTCTCTCTCTCTCTCTCCCTCTCTCCCTCTCTCTCTCTCTCTCTCTCTCTCTCTGGCTCCCTATGGTCGAATTAAAATAAATGAATAAATAAATAACAAAGGAAGAAAGAGAGAAAGAGAAAGAAAGAGAGGAAGAAAGTTAGATCAACTACCTCTTTCTTTCAGTGAATGGATTTACCAAAAAAAAAAAAAAAAAAAGTTAAGGGCTTTGTGAACCATTAGACATTCCATTCCAATGCTAAAAGAAAATAAATGTTGCCTTTTATTTCTATCAGGAGTTGGCAAACTGGTTCTGTAAAGAGCCTAACAGTGCATATCTTAGACTCTAAGAGAGTTGTAATCACTCACAATTTGCAACTGCAGTGTAAAAACAGCCACAGAGGACAGGTAAAAGAACAGATGTGGCTGTGTGCCAAGGAAATGTTTTATTTAGCTGCTGAACTGAGCCTGTCGAGTTCTAGTTTACGTTCGGCACAGTTCTCTTAATCACCAACTACATGTGATAAGAGGACACGGTCCATGAACCGTGTAGGAGGAAAACACACATTTGTAACCGAACTCCTATTCTGTGTAACAAAATTTTCACTACACTACTTAGCTAAGCCCTTTACCTTCTTCCTAGTATTTAGTGACCAGAAGCTAAACTTTTTCGTATAATTTGTTAGTATAATAAAATAAGTCCTATGTACTGAGTAGAATACCAAGCTTTGTAAAACTAATATTACTATGTTGAAGTCACCTAAAGCCAGAGATTATTCCGTTAAAGTGAATTTTGCTTGTAAAAACATTTGCTGGAATCAAACTTGGCATTTTCCATTCCAGTAAAGATATACCTTACCCATACGTACCTCTTTCACCTTACCAGAATCAATGACAAAGACAACGTCATTGACTGTGATGCTGGTCTCAGCAATGTTGGTAGAAAGGATCTGCAACACGATATTATTCTCCAGTTAAGCTAACAGCAGAACCAATAACTGATAACATTTCTTTTAAGATTTTATTTGCTTACTATTTTTCGAACACCTGCGGGAGGGTTTTTTAAGACCTTCTTTTGATCAGACGTTTGCATATTTGAATGAAGCATGAAGACTTGATATCTGTTGACAATGAAAAGAAAAAATACTACAGTCTCTGTCTGTTATTTTAAGCAACAAATATTAAGCTGTAGCTTTTACCTTTGTGCATTGTCAGCAAAACGCTTATCATCAAACAGGATGCGATCTCTCAGTCCAACAATTTCATCATATCCAGGTAAGAAAATTAATACTGCCCCTTGAAGAATAATAATTTTTTAATATTAAATCTCACTGCAAAATAAGAGGTAATCAACAAGACAAATTATAAAGAACTATATATTTTCAAATACTGGTAAAAAAAATTTTAAGATGACATAAGAGATACTTCATACATTGCATCAATGCAATTATATAAAAACTTATACATTCAAAATATTCATTTTAAATCAAATTACGTATTTCCATCCAGTTCTTTTAGACAATATTTATTTACCGGCATCACAACTATGGCAGACATTATATAGAAGATGCATGATCAAGTCCAAGTCTACTTTTTCATCATCGAAACTATGATGATAAGCTTTCAGGAGCTCTCTGTCTTCTGCACTGAGGTCACTCCCATTTGCCTGGACCAGAGAACTTTCATCAAGATTTCCAAATTCCAATGAAGCACTAAAAAGAAAAGATCAATTATTATCAAAAATGGTAACCTATAAAGGCCAATTTATTCTAAGAATGTCTTCTAATTTCCAGTATGCCTTATAAGGTAAGTGACAATGTTCTAGTTTTAATTCACGTTTCAAGCATAATACTGAAAGTAAAACTTGGCAGTAAGTGTTTTAAGAAAAACACAATCAAAAGACATATCTTCAAAGGGAATATACAAATGATCTATAAGGCTGAGATGGATATAGAACTTGAGCTATGAAATAATGCTTTCCTTGACTAAAAATCAAGACTTTCTGCTGAGCTTCAGAATCAGTCTGAGCGTTCAGAGGCGTGTAGATAGGTGATCTGCTCTCTCTCTTCTGTTCCGTTTTCACTCTTTGTGCATCGGATTCAGTGGGAAAAGAGGAATATTCTAACCCTAAGAGTATGCAGATGTTTGGATCCTGTTCACTTGGACCTGTCTAGATACAGTGCATAGAGACTCAGATTGAACTTCAAGAATTAGGAAGAAATGCACCATCCATCAGATGACTAGAATCACTGCAGGGTCACAGAAATATGAGAAAGCAAGAAAATACCTCTCCTCCAAGGGAAAGAATAACTCCTCTTCATCCTCAGACGGTAGTATGAAACTCATGGAAATGTCAGCTAAAGAATTTACGATATTCATAGTGACAAAGCTAACAGAGATGGAAGAGAAGAGAGACAATGAATTGCAGAAGAGGCATGAGAAAGGAGTTGACGAGTTCCAGGAGGTGAGAAAATTCTTGTAAGATCTAAAAGAGGAAATACATACAAAAAGAATCAAATGGACCTGTTAGAGATGAAGGCTATAATACAGGAAGTCAAAACCTCCCTTGAAAGTATTAAATGCAGACTAGATCATACAGAAAGTCCAATCTCAGATATAGAAGATAGAATCACTGGCTTAGAAAAATCCACCAAGACTGAGAAAAACTGCTCAAAAAAAAAGAAGAAGAATATACAATAAGTACTAGATATCATCGAACGTACAAACATCTGGATAACTGGTACTCCAGAAGGTGAAGAGATTCATAAGGGCATTGATAATCTATTCCATGAAATCCTGTAAGAAAATTTTCCAAATCTGGAGAGGCACTCAAAGATCCAGTCCCAAGAAATACAAAGGAATCCAAGTAGAATCAACCCAAGAAGATCTTGTCCAAGACACATTATAGCCAGATTGACCAAAACTACAAAGGCAAAGACAAGATACTAATATCGGCAAGAAAGAAATGTCAAGTTACCTACAAAGGATATCCCATCAGTCTGACAGTGGACCTCACATCAGAAACAATGCGAGCGAGGAAAGAATGGGAAAATATATTCAAAGTGCTCAGGGAAAAGCAATTTCAACCAAGAATACCATACCCAGTAAGATCATCCTTCGTATGGGAAAAGACACGAACATTCTCAGATAGACAAAACCTGAAAATATTTACCAACACCAGATCAGATCTTCAAGAAGTTCTCAAGGGAGTGCTATACCAGGAAAATTAAAAACAGATACACAAAAATAAGAGTTCAGAAACTATGAAAATGGCCAACTTAATCGTAGGGACAAGTCTGGAGTTGAATATTATATCCCAGAATTTAGTCAAGAAGATTGGACCACAACAGAAGATAGATTAAGTACCTGAAACTGAACTGGTGAAATAGCACTTTATGACTTTTGATTAAAACATTGCTGATTTTCTCCTAGGCTTTGGAGAAAAATCTTAGAACTCTGTCCTGTCTTGAGCTGCCGATAGGTTCATGTTCCTACTATTTTTTTGTTTCTTTACTTTTTTTTGTTTTTGTTGAGCACATTCTTCTCCAATGCTTTTCTGATAGAGTAAAATTTATCTTTTCTCTACAATTTTCCATTTCTGATCTATTTTTCCTACTTTGGAAGCAATTCTTTTCAACCTTACCATGCAACCCTTCCAAAACTTTTTAACTGCCACCGAGAGCATGCGCTCACCAGGAGGACAGAGAATGGGAGAAAGCACTCCCACTGAGATGTGGTCACACTGAAATCCCCTCTGTCCTCTGCCCTCAGTTCTCCCTCTTTTCAAGATCCTGGGCAAGCATACACATGCGCCTGGCATGTATTTCAAGCCATCAGGGCCAAGCCATGGTCAGCCATGTGGGACTTGGCTCCTAATGTACTTTACTCAATGCACTACAGAGCCAGCATTGGATTTATTTTCTGCTACCACATCTGAATTTGTAAGAGCTCTTTCTTGTTTATTCATTCATTCAACAAATATTCCCTGAACATCTATTACATCCAGGCACTGTTTTCAAAGGAGACAAGAAGCTTACTAGATTCTAATAGAAAAGAAAGATGATAAATCAATGAAAATAGTGAATAAGGACCTTTATAATATGAGAAAGTGGTACGTTCTATGGCACAAGTATAATGGGTTCAGGAGGATGAACAGGCGGGGGAGGTAGATTGCAATATTAAATAGGGTAAGTGTAGGTACCCAATGAAGATGACATGTGCATAAACATTTTTATTTTACAGAAGACTATTTTGTTTCATAAATGCAATCATTTCTACTAGTGTGTGTGTGTGTTGGGGGGGGGGGGGTGTTTGCTTTTTAGTTTGTTATAGGGCACGTGCCCTTGGCAGAGAGAGACAGAGAGGAAGAAAGTGAAAAAGAGCTCCCCCCCCGGGTGTGTGGGGGCGTGTGGACCATGCCATAATTCTCTCTCCTCCACTCTCACCTCAGGATTTGGGACATACACGCACCCTTTGTGTGTGTGTGTGTGTGTGTTTGTGTGTGTGTGTGTGTTTATTTTTACAGATTTTTGGCAGAGGGCACGTGCATTTGCTGGGGAGACAGACAAAAAGCAAGAAATCTCCCCCCGGGGCAATGGTCACGCTACAATCCCTTCTTCATTCTCCTCTTGGGATTTTGGGGACACACAGACACCCGGCATGAGTTTCAAGCTGCTGGGTCCAGGACATGAACCATGGTTGGCTATGTGGGAATCCAGTACCTTAACCATTACACCACCTGCTGGCCTCCCCATCATGTATTTCAAGCCTCCAGACCTGGGATTCAAATGTGGCATCCAACTGCATTAACTACCATGTCACCTGGCTGGCCGAGTTTTGTTTTTGTTTTCTCCTGGTTACTCATGACTTAGCTGCATTGAAGTTTCAGGGTTTTCTGTTGGCACTATTATTTGTTTCATTTGTTTGATTTGTGGGTGCTTTCCCTCTCACATGTATGATGATGAATCCTTGGCAGATGGGCTCATTTTGAAGAGTGAAGCACCAAAATATTCACATACAGAGGTGGGGATTGTTGAATCACCTGCTTTAAAGATGGTCATTTAACCGAAGAAACATCAAACCTCCAATAATTCTAAATCATTTCTATAGGTTTGGACTATTTTTCCAGGAAATAATTCTCAAATTTTCTGCCAAAGAACATAAACTTTAAGTGGGAATGGCAAGGAAAGGGAGTAGATGGTATCCTAATGTTCAAACCCATTTTTTGGTTGATACTTTAGCCCTGCTCTGCCGTTGTGTCTGACAACCCCAAATCAAAGCCTCAATGGCTTAATTTTTAAAAGATACCTCCTGTTTCCTGCCAAGGTGGGGAAGGAATATTATCTCATGGCCCAGAAGGGGACTGGGAGCACTACCTGTTCATCACAGAGGATTTCAACCCATTCTGCTATTTTTTGTAGCTCTATCTTTCACTGCTTCATTCCAAGGTAGCTGAATGAGTCTTTAGAAAGATCTAAAGGTAGCCTGTTTCTCACTGGCACCCTCAATGACGTTTTCTTAGTTCTGCTAAGTGAATCACCACTGATCAATTAGCTCACTCAAACATGTACTACTATCATCCGACAGTCGCCATGTCCTCCTCCAGCTCTTCCATGCTCACTGTCAGTTTATACCTTTTTTTCCCCTAAGGTTTTTGTCAAAGGGTGCATGAACTAGCCAGAGAGGGACAGTGAGAGGAAAAATGAGAAATCACCCATCAGAGAAGATGGCCACTAAAATCCTTCCTCCTCCATTCTCCTCCAAGGATTCTGGGCACACAAACACACATGACAGCATGATTTTCAAGCCACCAGATCCAGGACTCGAACTACAGCCAGCCATGTGGGAGTCCAGAGCCTTAACCACCACCCACCTGCTGGGCCCAGTTTATACCTTTGCTATTCCGTCATTGTCTTTTAGTGAGGTTTTAGGGAAACGCAGAGATAAATTCATATGTTGAATCTACCATGTTAAAGTGGACATTCCCTCTCCATTTTTCAAAATAAGACAAATACTGAAACATACTAACAACCTAAAAAATCAGACAGTAAAAGCCCTTAGCATTATAAAAGAAACCTCTGGATAAGAGATTGTAAATAGCCTACATTTATATATTCTATACTCTACTTGCCTATGATTGTAGTTTAAAAAAGAGAGTTAATTAAAAATTATATAAAGTTGGGGCCAGCAGTTAGCGTAATGGCTATGTTGCTGGACTCCCACGTAGTCGACCACGGTTCGTGTCCTGGACCCGGTGGCTTAAAACTCACGCCGGGCACGTGTGCGTGCATGCCCAAGATCCCGAGAGGAGAATGGAAGAGAAGGGATTGCGGCGTGGCCATCCCCCCGGGGGGTGATTTCTCGCTTTCTGTCTCTGTCTGTCTGGCGAGCGTATGCGCCCTACAGCAAAAACCTCTCCAAAAATAAATTAAATAAATAAATAAATAAATAATATAAAGTTTTACCTGTAAGATTCTAGAAGATCCACAATTTCAGTCTGCCCAAAATGTTTAGCCCAATCTAAAGCCATCCTGCCAAAATTCAAAGACATCACACTGAGACAAAGAAATAATATCCTTAAAATTATAAAACTAGTCATTCAAAATTTTTTCACCCATTAGAGATGTATCAGCAGTTACAGCTTTTAACATACAGACAAACATCAGAGGTTGTTTTTAACGTGACTGAAGATACACGAAGGACATGGTGTACATTACCAGCCATTGGACGCTTTCCTGTGGACGTTGGCTCCCATGCTAATCAACTGCTCCACCTGACTTGCAAAACCCCGACCTGCAGCAACCATCAGAGCCGTGGCACTGGTCTCACTGTGCCTGTAATCCACTGACATAGAGAATGGGGACAGACCATCACCTCTGAATTATTCAGACCACTTTAATTTTCTTTTATTTAAAAGGCAGAAATAACTTTGGACTTGCTCCTTTACTTTAACTAAGTGCTATACCATTATATAACCCTTTATTCAGATCACCCAAAGGAATTTGTTACTGAAGTGTAAACAGCACTTTGTATAAACAGCATGGTAAGGCTGTCAGATACAAGGCAGGAGAAGAAAAAAGATACTTATTAAGATACTTTTTACCAGAAAAGGAAAGTAACTAACTTGTAGAACCTTAAATAATCTTCCTAAATCTAGGGATTACTTTAATCATCAAATAGTAACACATACTTAAAGAATTAGAAAATTAACTTTCAGGGCCAGCAGGTGGCGAAGTGGCTGGGGGCGCTGGACTCCCACACGGCCAATTGCAGTCTGTATCCCAGACCTGGCAGCTTGCTTTCTCACCAGCTACCCCCACCCCCACTCTGACCCTCTCTGGTCAAATTCAAGTAAATAAATAAAGTTAAATAAAATGATTCTTTAAAAAAAAAAAAAAGTTAATTTTCAGACCCCGCCATGATGGTGCAAGCAGGAGGGTACTGCTGTGCAGTGGCTGAGGCTGCATGGGAGAGGCGGGCTTGGTTCCTGGCCCGACATGAACAAGGCAGACACGGGCACATGGCAAAAAGAGCAGGACGCGGCAAGGTTATCAAACATACCTGCTCCACACACGCACTTCCTCACGTACACACTCAGATTCTCTCTCCTGCTCTCTCCCTCACTGAATATGCAAAAAAAAAAAAAAAAAAAGACAAAAACAAAGAAAAAACAGGTGGTGCGGGGGTTCCAGCCTGGTGGAACATTAAGGAGCAAACTGAACTACAATGCTCAACGCCACAGGCCACTGCAGGTTCAGATCCCCAAGTTAGCCTGAAAGTACTCCAGACGTGTACACGTGTCTCCTAGATCCTGGCAAGCCTACCAATGCTGTTCTCGTGGAGCATCTTGGGAAACAGTGGCCTGAAACGATGGGGGGCAAAAGCAAAACAAGACGGCAACATGGACCAGCCTATAGTCCGGAGTTAGGGCCGCTAGATACCACACAGCAACTGTGAAGTTCAAGTTCCAGACCTGGCCGATGGAAACACACACCAGATATGTATGTTTTCATTCCCAAAACCCTGGAAGGAGGGAGAGAGGTTAGTGCTTTCTCACGTTCCCTCTCTGTTGTTTCCCTCCATGGGCCCCTCTATAAGAAAAATAATGATAGCTCTATTGAAGTTCCTTCCTAGAATATATTTCTTAAGCAAGTCAATATGATTACTTAGCACTGATTTGCTTCAATTTCAAAATTGTTCATTTAAAAATGAATTCATCCCTGGAAAAAAATCTCAGTGGTCAATTTTAAGATAATTACAAAAGGAAAAAAAATTTTTTCCATATATACTCAGTTATATTCATTATGTAATAAAACTATCACATGATACCCATTATCAATATACATCAGGGGGTTTTATTTGTTTAATTTGCTATCAGGCATGGGCAACTGACCAGTGAGGGAGGGAGACAGAACGTGAGAAAGTAACCCTTCCCCAGTGGATGACCGTGCCACAGTCCCTTCTCTACTCTCCTCTGAGGATTCTGGTCACACACGCACACGTGCCTGGCATGTTTCTCAAGCCGCCAGGTCTGGGACTCACATCGCACAGTCAGCCATGTGGGATCTAGCCACGTAAAAATCACACCACCTGGCTGGTCATAAATCAGTGGTTTTAAAGTGGGAAGGGGACTTATAAGAGTAGGACCTCATGCTTTTTTACCTTTCCTTCTTTTTTTGTGGGGGAGAGGTTTTTGCTTTAGGGTGCATACACTCGCCAGACAGAGAGAGACAGAGAGATAGAAAGCAAGAAATCACCCCCCAGGGGGGATGGCCACGCCGCAATCCCTTCTCCTCCATTCTCCTCTCGGGATCTTGGGCATGCACGCACACGTGCCCGGCATGAGTTTAAGCCTCCTCTCGGGATCTTGGGCACGCACGCACACGTGCCCGGCATGAGTTTAAGCCACCGGGTCCGGGACGCGAACCACGGTTGACTATGTGGGAGTCCAGCGACATAGCCATTACGGTAACTGCTGGTCCCCCTCATGCTTTTCTAAAAAGATGTTACAGCAGTTTTGAGTTCATAACAGAACTGAGGAAGGTACAGAGAGATGCCTCATGTATGACCTACCCTAACGATGCATAGCCTCCTCCATTATCAACAGATCCCACCAAAGTGGTACACTTGTTACAACTGATGAGTCTACACTGGTATACTGTCACCCAAAGTCCAAAGTATACATCAGGGTTCACCCATGGGGATTGCACAATCTGCAGGTTTAAACAAATGTGTAATGATGTGTGTTTTTATCTTTTAATTGGCTTTTGGCTTTTTGGAAGGACCGTACCCATTAAGCTACCGCCCTGGGAGAAGTCAGCTGCCGAATCATGGGGAGAATAAGGGAGCCCTATGGAGCAGCCTGGATGACGAGCAACTGAGGCCCTTGTCAAAAAGCAGAAAAAAACTGAGGCCTCCTGGCAGCAACCACTGAGTAAGCGCTCTCAAAAGCAGACCCACCGGCCCTAAGGACCTTGACATGGCCTACAGCCCTTACCTTAAATGAGACTTTAAGAGAGACTAGGGAGCAGGTTCTTGACTCTCAGAAACTTCATGAAGTAATAAATGTTTTAGGCTATTACATCTGGAGTCATTTGTCACGTAACAATAGATAAACTAGTCCAGTGAGCGTGACAAAGACTCCCAGTCTTACTAATTATTTGCTGCTTCTTCAAAATCGCATGGACAAAACAACTGTACTAAAAAGAATTCTATGAAGCCCATGGTTTACTGGATCACATGAAATAGTTCCAACTCCAACACCAAATAAGAGTGGAGATTTTAGAAGAAAAATAAAAAGACAGGATACAAGCAACTGTTCACGGAGTTACCATAACATTCTTTCCTATTTTCTTTATATGGCTTAACTCATATTCTGGACTAAAGAGAATTTATAAACTAAACACGAAAAGAGCGGAGAGACTTGGGTTCACAGGGTGACCATTACGAATGTAACAGTCTAGTATTCACTAAAGAGATATTTAGGAAGGGTCAGCCCATAATGTAGTGATGAAGCAGGTGCATTGGGAGCCAGATCCCATATAGCCAACCATGTTTCGAATCCTGGTCCCAGCAACTTGAAAAACATAAAGTATACGTGTGTGTATGTGTCTATGTGCATGCCCCAAATCCTAATGGGATGGTCTCCTACACGTGAGTGCACACACAACTGCATACATTCTCTGGCAATTTAAAAAAAGAGAAATTAAACTCTCAATGATATGAAAAAAGCACCCCCCCACACACACACATCAAAAAAGAAATATCTAGGAAGATAATATTTAAATACCTAAAATAGCTAATAAATATTTCTAAGCAACATGCATTTACATCTCAACTTTCAAGTACAAATGCTAAACTCATTCAGAGTAAATATTTTAAAATATTGGGGCCAGCAGATGCCATGGTGGTTAAAGGCGTTGGGCTACCACATGGCCAAATGTGGTTTGAGTTCCAGACCTGGTGGCTTGCTTTCTCACTTTCCTTCTCTCTTTCTCATTCTATCCCTCTCTAATTAAACTAACTAACTAACTAAATGAGTGTGTGTGTGTGTGTGTGTGTGTGTGTGTATAATTAAATAAAGTAACTCTTAGAAAAAAATCACTACCAAGGGGCCATCTAGCTGTTAAGGTGCTGGACTCCCACATGGCCAACTGCAATTCAAATCCCAAACCTGGCAGCTTGAAACTCATGCCAGGTGCATGTGTGTGAGTGCTCTAAATTCCAGGAGGAGAATGGAAGAGAAGGGACTGCAGCATGGTCATCGCCCTGGGGGTGATAACTCATATTCCTTCTCACTGTCTCTCTCCGAAGAGTGTACATGCCCTATGGCAAAAACCTGAAAAAGAGAGAGAGAGAGAGAGAGAGAGAGAGAGAGAGAGAGAGAGAGAGAGAGAGAAAGGAAGGAAGAAAGGAAGGAAGGAAGGAAGGAAGGAAGGAAGGAAGGAAGGAAGGAAGGAGAAAGGAAGGAAGGAAGGAAGGAAGGAAGGAAGGAAGGAAGGAAGGAAGGAAGGAAGGAGGGAGGAAAACAATTATAATAGAGGAAAAAAGGATGTCAGAAAAATGAACATGAACATGAATACTGAACACTTACAAATATTACTTTTCAAAATACAGATCAATTATTTTTCAAAAAGTAAGCTTTAAAAAAGTATATCAACAGGAACCAAAATACATTTATAATGAGCAAGAAGTGTAAAAGAACCCTCATTTATGAGAGGGCTCCTACAGTTCCTGGAAATGCATATTACAAAAACTATGCGGGCCAGCCCATGGCATGGTGGCTAAGGCTAAGCTCTCACGATGGCCAACCTCGCAGTTTGAGTCTCAAATCTGGTGGCTAGAGAAATGTGCCAGGTGCATATGCATGTGTGCTCACAATCTCAAAAGGAGGGGAAAATGGAAGAGAAATGATTGTGCCATGACCATTCCCCATGGGGGGCAGAGTGTTTTCTCCTCTCCACCAAGCAAGCACATACCCTCTGACAAAACAAATAACAGAAAACTTTATACACAGATTTAAATTTTTTTCATGAAAATAAACACACTTTATCTTTTAAGTGTTTCAGTCTCTTAATAATTGCCAGAGGGCACCTGTGCTTGCCAGGGACAAGGAACTCAGACTAGTGGGGCATGGCCACACCACAATCCCTTCTCCTCCCTCCCTCCCTCCGTTCAGGATTTTGGGCACACATATGCCTGGCATGTTTTTCAAGCTACCAAGTCTGAGATTTAAAATGAGCATTTGACCAAGTGGGATCCAGTCACCTTAACCCCCACACCATGGACTAGCCCCAACAATTATTTTTGAACACTTACTATAAACCTCTGGGGGATACTGTGATAAGAAAACAGACAAAGTTTCTACCCTCCTGTAGTTTTCATTCTAGTAGATAAGACAGGTAATAAAAACTAAAAATATATTTCAGGCAGTAAAAGCACATAAAGATTTTTAGAAACCAGGTTAAGAAGAAATACTGGAGAAAGGGTACACTTTTAATAGGGCAACCAGCAAAGGCCTCCCTGAGGCGGCAATACCTATGCAGAGAACCTAAATGAAGTAGGTGTTGGGCCACAGGAGCATCTGTGGGGACAGTACTCCAGGCATGGTAAACAAAACAAAGGCTCAAAGATGGGAATGTGTCAGCATATGAAGAACAGCAAGAACATCAATGTGCCTTAAAGCACAGTGAATAGGAGAGCGGTAGAAAATGAGATGAAAAAGGCAGCCCAGGACTCAGTCATAGAAAGGACTTCAGTTTTTATTCACAGTGTAATCAGAAGCATGGAAGAGTTGAGAGCGAGCAAGTAGCACAATCCAATTTCCTTTTTAAAATAATCAGTCTGGGGAACCAGCAGTTAGTGTAATGGCTATGTCGCTGGACTTCCACGTAGTCGATCACGGTTCGCATCCCGGACCCAGTGGCTTAAAACTCACGCCGGGCACATGTGCATGCGTGCCCAAGATCCCAAGAGGAGAATGGAGGAGAAGGGATTGCGGCGTGACCATCCTCCCTGGGGGGTGATTTCTCGCTTTCTGTCTCTATGTCTCTGTCTGTCTGGAGAACACACACGCCCTATAGCAAAAACCTCTCCAAAGAAAAAAAAAATAATAATCAGTCTGGGGGCCAGCAGGTGGCATGGTGGTTAAGGTGCTGGACTCCCAGATGGCCAATTGCAATTCAAGTCCTTGACCCGGTGGCTTGCTTTCTCACTTTCCTTTTCTCTCTCTCTCCCTCTCTCACTCACTCACTCACTCACTCTGGTAAGCACATGTACCCTAGAGCAAATTAAAATAAAACAGATTAAAATTAAATATAAATAATTATTTTATTTTTTTAAAAAACAATCTGGGCCCAGCCTTACAGCCTAGTAGTTAAAGGAACTAGAGCCCACATGGCTGACTGTGGTTCAAATATCAGCACCAGAGGCTTGTAAACCATGCCAGGGTAACCGGCAGGTGGCATGGTGGTTAAGGGCGCTGGACTCCCACAAGGCCAACCGCGGTTTAAGTCCTAGACCTGGCAGCTTATTTTCTCATTCTCTCTCTCTCTTGCTCGCTCTGTCCCTCACTGATCAAATTTAAATAAGTAAATAAAATAAAGTTAAATAAAATAATTCTTTAAAAAAAGGGAAAGAAAACCATGCCAAGCATGTGTGCCCATAATCCCAGCTGGATGGACAAGCAGAGAACAGACGGTGGCATGACCATGCCCCACTGGGGGAGTGCTTTTTCTCTCCACCTTTTGGTCTATCTGTCTGTCTCTCTTTGAAAGCCCACAAACCCTCTGGCAAATAAAAAAAAAAAAAGAAAGAATAAAGAATCAATCTGATTGCTCTATGAAGAGAACCCATACCATAACAGCAGAAGCAATCAGTGTGCTACTGCAACAGTTCAGGAAAGAATGTGGGCGTGGACTAGGTAGGCAAAGCAAGGGGACGAAAGGTGGTCAGACTCAGATTTAGCTCAGCAGGGAAAGCCAACACAACCTGCTAAGGGCTTATGTGCAGAGTGCAGGAGCAAAGTCCAGGACGGTTCTGTCTGCTTTGTGGCCTCAGTAACAAGGCAAATGGCGGTGCCCATTCACTGAACAGGGAACAGTGAGGGAAGAGCAGGCTGAGAGAGGTGTGGAGGGACCAGAGCTACCTGACGTCTAAGTCCTCCCCAGTGCTGGCCTGTAAGTTCCGTTCTGTCTTTTGCCTAGAGGCCCCCCAGGGTTCTGAAACTCACCTCTGATTGTATGTTGGCAATCATACACCATAATCAACAAGACCAGTGAAAACATATCTCACATGATGCAAAGTATGTACATGTCAATTAGAAGATCGACAAATATAACTAAAGGTATGCTAAAATTTTTCATTGGCTAAATGACAGCAAACGTTAATAACTTTCCCTTTATTTGAAATCACAAATCTTTCTGAGAATCTAAGAAAATCTTCCCTCCCAAGCTTAGATGGGGAAGGACCAAGTGTATGTATGGGTACAATATATACACAAGAACATTTTTGTACATAAAGTCATACATTCACAGACCTTAGGACATTATCCTGGAGACACTGGATAAAGAATCCGACTTTACAACATATTTATTTATTCTACTATGCTCTGCTAGTAAGAAAATCCTGATTTGTTCATTTAAAGTAAAAGTACTCAAGGGAACCAGCAGTTAGCGTAATGGCTATATCGCTGGACTCCCACGTAGTTGACCGCAGTTCACGTCCCAGACCCAGTGGCTTAAAACTCACACCGGGCGCGTGTGCGTGCGTGCCCAAGATTCCAAGAGGAGAATGGAGGAGAAGGGATTGCGGCGTGACCATCCCCCCTGGGGGGTGATTTCTCGCTTTCTGTCTCTATGTCTCTCTCTGTCTGTCTGGCGAGCGCACGCGCCCTGTAGCAAAAATCTCTCAAAAAAAAAAAAAAAAGTACTCAAAAACATCAAATTATTAGCTGAGGACAAAAAAATGGAGTACATGTATTTTGAATTAAACTATACTTTCACCATAAATAACTTCAAGAGTAATTTTAAATTTTTAAATAAACTTACCACTAACATTTTCAGTTAAAATAAGGTGAAAGACTTGAGCAAAGGCGTCAACATCTTTATGCAGCCAAATGTCAGAGAGACAACCGTCCATTTCTTTTATTAGCCATGGTTCAAGGCAATTCACATCTTTTTCTGTCTTTAAAGGAGAAAAAATTAAAAAACACAAAGTTTATAAATTACCTAGCAGGGACCAATAGATGGCGTAATACTTACATCCCTGGACTCCCACATGGCCAACCACAGTTCGAGTCCCTGACCCAGCAGCTTGAAACTTATGCCAGGCATGTGTGCATGTGTGCCCAAAATCCTGAGAGAAGAATGGAGGGGACGGGCATCGCCCCAGGGGGTGATCTTTTGCTTTCTGTCTCTCTCTCTCTCTGTCTCTCTTTATCCAGCAAGCGCATGTACCCTACAGCAAAAATCTCCAAAAAATAAATTACCTAGCAGCTTAACATTTGCTTACAAAGTATATAAGACAGCCACAACAGCCACAAGAACTCTAATCATATCATCCTAGAGCAAAGATTTTGACATAATAGTTTCTAATCACAAACATCACTCACAATACTACTGGATTGTTGGAAAAATCATGTCGAATTTTTTCTGTTTTTCTATGCAAAAACACGGTTATGACTTTTCTGACAACCCAATATATTATGTTCCTACATTCACCTTTATCTGAGAATGAGCTTGCCAATGGAGAACTATGATCCAGTCACGATATGACAATATTAACTAGCTATGCTACTGAGAGAAATGTTTTATTTATTTATTTATTTGTTTATTTATTTATTTATTTATTTGAGGTTTTGCTATAGGGCACGTATGCTCACCAAAAAGAGAGAGACGATTAGACAGAAAGCAAAAAATCACCCCCCCCCCAAGGGGGGATGGCCACACCACATTCCCTTCCCCTCCATTCTCCTCTCGGGATCTTGGGCACGCATACACGCGCATGCATGAGTTTAAGCCATCAGGTCCGAGACTTGAACCACGGTCAACTACATGGGAGTCCAGCGACACAGCCATTACGCCAACTGCTGGTCCCCGTTTTTATTTTTTTGCTAGAGGCCCATGCACTCACATGACAGCGACAGAGAGAGAGAGAGAGAGAGGGAGGAAACAGGGAATGGTCACACCCCTTCTCCTCCCTTTCCCTGTTCGAGATTTCGGACACACATGTGCACATGCCCGAGTGTTTGTCAGGGTCAGCCATACGGGATCCAGCTGCCTTACCCACCAGGCCTTACCCACCAAGCTAGCCTGCACTATTACTACATATTCCTGTACGCCAGTGGTTCTCCCAAGTGTGCATCACAATAAGCACTATCTACAGCTTTTTAAGACTGATGCTAGCTCCCAACTCAGATTAGGAATATCAGAATCTCTGGTGTTAGGAGACTAGATTCCACTGAGCTTTAAAAGGTCCTCATGTGGGGCCAGCAAGTATTGTGGTGATTAAGGCACTAGATTCCCACACGGTCAACCACATTTTGAGCCCCAGACTCATAGGTTTGAAAATGTCGAGTAGGGTCAGCAGGTGGCAGGTTGTTAAGGGCTCTGGACTCCCACATAGCCCACCACGGTTCAAGCCCAGATCTGGAGGCTTGCTTTCTCACTTTCTCTCTCTCTGTCATCCTCTGGTCAAATTTAAATAAATAAAGTTAAATAAAATAATTATTTAAAACAGAAAAAGGAAAATCACTTCGGGTGTATGTACATGAGTGCCCAATATCACAAAAGGAGAATGAAAGAGAAGGGACTACAGCATGGCCATCCTCCCCAGGGGGAATTTCTCACTTTACCTTTCTCTGTATTTCTGTGATAAGCACATGTGCCCTATGGCACAAACATTTTTTTAAAAATTTTTAAAAAGCTCCTCAGGCGATATAATGTGTGACCAGGCTTAAGAACCACTACTTTACATGGTCAAATGCTGTTTACTGACTTAAATGAATCATCCTTATACTACATAACGATTTTAAACATTTGTTAAAAATATGTTTAATGGGGCCAGCAGGTGGCATGGTGATTAAGGCGCTGGACTCCCACATGGTCAAATCCTGTACCGAGTTCCGAACCCACAGGCTTGAAAAATCACACCAGGTGTGTGTGTGCATGTGCCCAAAATATCAGAATGGAGGAGACGGGATTGCAGCATGGGCCTCCTGTGGGTGGGTGATGTCTCACTTCTCCTCTCTCTTTCTCTGTCTCTCTGGGGCAAGCACAAAATTTTTCTTAAGTATATTTGAAAACTCACGCGTATTTTGGGACCAGCAAATGGCACAGTGGACCACCACCTGGTCAACTATGGTTTGAGCCCCAGACCTGCTGGCTTGAAAATCATGACAGGTGCATGTGCATGTGTGCCCGAGATCCTAGGAGGAGAATGAAAGAGAAGGAATTGCAGCATGACCATCCCCCCAGGAGGGGATTTCTTACTTTCCTTCTCATTATGTCTGTCTGTCTTTCTCTCTCTCTTTCTCTCTCTCTCTCTCTTCACCAGGGAGCACACACACCCTAAGGCAAAAACTTCTTTAAAAAAAAAAAAGGTATGCATTTAATTTGGATGAATATGAACTTTAACAAGGGTAGAAAACTACAAATATATCTGTATTTGCATACCTTCTCACATTCAAAAACAGTTAAATCTTTTTCTAAATAAAAGAAAGTTTTAAAAAATCTTTTGTAATCTGAGATAAACTAAGAGAATCATCCTAAAGTTTATTCAATAAAAACGATAATTTTGCAAAATTTTCATTCTACACAATTTTCATTCAAAATATCGGGCCAGCAGATGGTGTGGTGGTTAAGGCACTAGAATTCCCACATAGTCGACTGCGATTCGAGTCCTGTACCTGCCAGCTTACTTTTTCTCTTTTTCTCTTTCTCTCTCTCTCTCTCTCTCTCTCTCTCTCTCTCTCCGTCAAAACTCATGTGAAAAAAAATAAACAAATAATTATTAAAAAAAATATATATGTATCAGTGAGACCTACCTGTGGCAGTGCAGCAGTAGCACGACATACTGTGATCTGGTGGAGGGCGGGGGGCGGGGAGATGGGCTATGACCTGAGACCCTACTGAGCATCCTTGTTTTTCTCTCTGTCTCTCTCTCACAAAAGACATAAACAAACTTAAAAAAAAAATACATATACACACACACACACACACACACACACACACAATACACACACATATATTAGTGTGAAATCATTGAGGTCTTACCAACTGACTGAAGACAGCATCACCACCATCATCCAATAAATCATACTCTTCAGTCACACTGGGAATAGTTCTCTGCCTCTGAGATTCAGGTTTCAATGTATTCTCCTGAGCCGAGTACCACTCTGTAAGTGTGGTTTGTTGTTTCTCTTCTAAATTAATTACCAAAGAAAGAATAGGTAGATAAATGCATTCCTTTCTGATATGCATTTGTGGTTTTTTTTTTTTTTTTTTTGGGAGAGGTTTTTGCTATAGGGCACGCGCGCTCGCCAAACAGACAGAGATAGAGAGAGAGAAAGCAAGAAATCACCCCCTAGGGAGGATGGCCACGCCACAATCCCTTCTCCTCTATTCTCCTCTCGGGATCTTGGGCACGCACGCACACGCACCCAGCGTGAGTTTAAGTCACCGGGTCCGGGACTCGAACCACGGTCAACTACGTGGGAGTCCAGCGACATAGCCATTACACTAACTACTGGTCCCACTGATATGCATTTGTTTTAAAAAATTAAGTAAATCTGATATTACTTACAAGTTCGTCTCACTCTACAGTTACTTTAAGATATATTAATTACGAATATTGAATAAATGTGTTACCCCAAACCATAAGGACACACAAAACTGCTTAACAATCTCATGTATTTGGGCCATGAGGTCTCATGGAGGTTAAGGTGGCTGGATCCCACATGGCTGCTAGTGCAGTTCCAGTCCAGTCCCAGACCCAGGGGCTTGAAAAAATCACACCAGGCACTTGTGCATGCATGCCCAAAATCCTGAAAGGAGAATGGAAGAGAAGGGACTGTGGTATGGCTATCCCCCTCAGGGGTGATTTTACAGTGTCTCTCTTGTCTCTCTCTGCCTCTCTCTGCTGAGTACATGCACCCTACAGCAAAAAAAAAAAAAAGTACATTTTTATCCATATTATAAATATTACTAAAATCAATGACAATATTCAAATTATACTTTATAGGAATTATTTACTGAATTTCTACCACCAACTCAGTTGTTTAATTACATGTAATTTTCACCTTCAGCAATTTCAAAATGTAAGAGTTTTACAATTTACATGTAAGTGATCAGCAACTCACAGTGACAAAGGTGCTACTAATTACATTTTTCAAGTAGAGAACCAGAGTTAAGGTATTTGTCCAAGGTCATACAGAGTAAACAAAGGAAACAAAGCTTGAACCACGTTTTCTATAATGAATAACGAAGTGAAAAAAATTTTTTTAAAAAAGGAACATAAATCTTAATTCAAAAGTTGAGATATAATAAAGGCCTTTCATAAGGGATGTACTAACAGTTAGGGCACATCCAAATGACTACTTGCTAAACTCCAAGTACAAATACAATCCCACAACACTATCAAGACCAGAAAAAAAAATTTTTTTAAAGAATCTTTGGATACAGGGAACCAGCAGTTAGCGTAATGGCTATATCGCTGGACTCCCACATAATCGACCGCGGTTCGCGTCCCGGACCCGGTGGCTTAAAACTCATGCTGGGCGCGTGTGCGTGCGTGCCCAAGATCCCGAGAGGAGAATGGAGGAGAAGGGATTGCGGCGTGACCATCCCCCCTGAGGGGTGATTTCTCGCTTTCTGTCTCTATGTCTCTCTCTGTCTGTCTGGTGAGCACACACGCCCTATAGAGAAAACCTCTTAATAAAAAAAAAAAAAAAAGAAAGAAAAGAATCTTTGGATACAGACATACTCAACTTCCTCACCTGTGGCATCTACTTTCCGTTCCTCTCCACTAAAAATAACTTCAAGACATAAATCACAATGCAAAGGTACAATAGGGACAATATTATAATGTAGTATTATACAATTCTACACAAAGAGAAAGACACTTTCAAGAGACCTACCTCCAGAACTAAAGGTTAGAGTACTCAAAAAAATAATTAATAGTAATTGTTTTGTGCATCTTTGATAAAAAAACTTACCTCGCTGCTTTTCCTTTTTGTACTTCAACATTTCTTTGTTCGTATATCCAGTCGTTCTTAAAATATCTTCCAGAAACATTTCTTTTACTTCAAATGGTCTTCCCTGTACTAAATAATAGAATGTTGTTAAATCAGTCCATTTGCATCTTATACATAATGCACATAAAACCGCAAGAATCCCAAGTTCATGAACTGGAGTGTGAGATCCAAAAGCAGTTCTCTGGTTCAGGTGACATTCATGACAGTGGCCTTTAAATATAACTCTCATTTATACTATTGTCTCATTTCAGACAACTGCTCTTTTTTTTGAGAGAGAGATTTTTGCTATAGGATATGTGTGCTCACCGGAGAGATAGAAAGCGAGAAATCACCCCCCGGGGGGATGGTCGGCGCCACAATCCCTCCTCCTTAACTCACCTCTCGGGATTTGGGGCGCATATGCACACATGCCCAGCGTGAGTTTCAAGCTGCGGGGTCTGGGGCTGAATCAGTCAACAACATGCGAGCCCAGCGATTTAAGTGTCGACTATCCACTAACCTATGTGACATCATGCTAGGTGCCAAGAATAAAAATGGGAAGCAGAAATAAATCTATCTTCTGCCCCCTGAGGCAGACTATCAGGGAAGACAGACCTTAGTCCAATAATCCAGAATATAAATGTAAAAACAAGAGTTGTGAGAAGTCCTACAAGAGAGGCCTATGAAAGAGAACTGTAAGACATCATAACAGTATATAATATAAGGAGGGGATCTGACTGGACCAAGAAAAATATCCTTGCTTTTTTATTTATTTTTTTTCAGGCAGCTAGGAAGATGGCAGATATTCGGACCAAGTGTGCTTACCAAAAGCAGCCGACCATCTTCTGAAAAAAGAAGAGGGTCCTGCTAGGAGAAACTGGCAAGGAGAAGTTCCTAAGATACTACAAGAACGTCAGTCTGGGCTTTAAGACTTCCAGAGAAGCCACTGAAGATGCTTACATTGACAAGAAATGCCACTTCACTGGTAATGTCTCCACTCAAGGACAGATCCTGTCTCCTGTGGAGACCAAGACAAAGATGCAGAGGACCACCATCATCTGCCGGGACTACCTCCACTACATCTCCAAGTACAATCACTTCGAGAAGCGACACAAGATGTCTGTGCACTGTCCCCTGCTTCAGGGACACCCAGATTGGCGACATCATCACGGTGCGCAAGTGCCAGCCCCTGAGCAAGACTGTACACTCAAGGTCAAGGTCACCAAGGCCACCAGCACCAAGAAGCAGTTCCAGAAGTTCTGAGCCTGGATACACACCCATTCTCCAGTAAAATAAAGTTATTTTCCCACCCATAAAAAGAAAAATATCCTCACTGAAAATAAAGAACAAGAGGAAAAAAAATAAAATAACTAGGCTATATAAAAACAAAAGAATGTGTAATGAAGAAAAAAATACCATGTGCAAAGTATTCACGGTGAAAAGAAATATGTTTTCAAGAAACTAAGAGGTTAACTTACTCAGAATAAGAGTGGGAGATGTAGTTATTATTACTGCGATTCCACTTCAGAAAAGACCACTCTGGCTGCAAAGTGGAGAATCAACTTAAAAGACAGTGAGACGGATACATCAGACCAGGTAGGAACTACAACAGGGTTCAAGTAGAACTGTAACTGAATGGGACTGATCAGAGCAAAAATGGGAAAGCAGCAGACAGCTTCTACAGACAGTCGGTAGGTACAATCGAATTTATATTGAACATGGGAGAATGATAAAGAAAGATCAGCCACAGATCTTGGATGTCTCACTTATAAAACTGGATGGATGAAGATATTATTGTCCAAGGTAAAAGAAATGAGGAACAGACTGATTGGTGGAAGACTGGTGTGGTTTCAAGCATGTCAAAAAAGAAATGCCAAAATATGCTTTCAAGAAGATTTTACTTGCCTGATCACCCAAGAACATTATGAGAAGAATTTAAAGGTTTGTGATTTAAATACTAGGTTGACAGTAACTTGTATGATTAACCAAGAAGGTAAGAAAAGAAGAGGTTTTATAGAAGAGATTAAACATGCAGTTTGGGGAATATTAAAAGTGAGATGTTTAAAGATATCAAAATCTGAAACTCTAAACAAAATCTGAACTGTAAATAAAGATTGAGGAGACATCAGTATAAAAAGAAAGTGAAGGCCAAGCCACATGATGACAGCCTTCAGGAATACTAACTGCTTCCCTAATACCTAGCACAGTACAAAACAGAGGAGGAAAATAAAGGAAGAGAGAGAAACAAAACAGAGAATTAATCAAAGAATTAACCCTAGAAAAAACAAACATTTAAGCATCATGCAAAAGAAGAGAAACTCACAGGAGACTGAAAAAGTACAAGCTGCAATGCAGAGTAAGACTCAGGAGGCACTGATACCAAGTAAATTACGGGATCTGGAGACCAGTAGTTGCTGGACTCCCATGTAGTCGACCGCGGTTCCCGTCCGGGACAAGGTGGCTTAAACCATGCCGGGGATTCTCCTCTCCCAAGAGGAGGATGGAGGAGAAGGGACTGCAGCGTGGCTATCCCCCCCCCCCCCCAGGGGGCATTTCTCGCTTTCTGTCTCTCTGTGTCTTTCTGGCAAGCACACACACCCTATAACAAAAACCTCTCAAAAAAAAAAAAAATTATAGGATCTAGAGAAGATTCCTCATGGCTCCTGCGAAGTAATCATTTCAGGATAAAAGAAAAATGAAGAGTTCCTACTGATAATTCACCCTCCAGCAACCAAGCTAGCGTGATGACTAGAAATCACCACAGGACCATAAGAAATATGGGAAAGCAAGAAAATAACTCTTCTCCAAGGGAAAAGAATAACTCCTCTTCATCCACAAGCAGTTCAATGGAAATCATCGAAATGTCTGATAAAGAATTTAGAACATTCATAATGGTGAAGCTAACAGAGATGGAAGAGAAGAGAGACAATGAACTGCAGAAGAGAAAGGAGAAAGAAGTTGCTGAGTTCCAGGAGGTGAGGAAATTCTTACAAGATGTAAAAAAGGAATTACATACTTTAAAAAAGAATCAAATGGAACTATTAAGAGATGAAGGCTATAATACAGGAAATCAAAAGCTCCCTTGAAAGTATTAAAAGCAGACTAGATCATACAGAACATAGAATCTCAGACATAGAAGAGAAAATTGCTGGCCTAGAAAAATCCACCACGAAGACTGAGAAAAATGCCAAAAAAATTTGAGAATAATATATGAGAAGTACTAGATACCATCAAACCTCCAAACATCCAGATAATTGGCATTCCAGAAGGCAAAGAGACTCATAAGGGCATTGATAACCTATTCCATGAAATCCTGCAAGAAAACTTTCCAAGCCTAGGGAGGCACGCAAAGAGACTCATAAGGGCATTGATAACCTATTCCATGAAATCCTGCAAGAAAACTTTCCAAGCCTAGGGAAGCACGCAAAGATCCAGTTCCAAGAAATACAAAGGACCCCAAATAGAATCAACCCAAGAAGATCTTCTCCAAGACACATTATAGCCAGGTTGACCAAAACCACAAAGACAAAGACAAGATACTAAGATTGGCAAGAGAAAAACATCAAGTTACCTACAAAGGATATCCAATCAGACTAACAGCAGACCTCTCATCAGAAACAATGAGAGCGAGGAAAGAATGGGAAAATAAGTATTAAGAGAAAAGCAATTTCAGCCAAGAATACTGTACCAAGCAAGATTATCTTTCATGTGGGAAGAAAAGACAAGAACATTCTCAGATAAACAAAGCCTGAAAGAATTTACCAGCACCAGACAAGATCTCCAAGAAGTTCTCAAGGGAGTGCTATATCAGGAAAATTAAATACAGACACACAGAAATAAGAGTTCAAAAACTAAGAAACTGGCCAATTTAATTATAGGGACAAGTCTGGAGTTGAGTATTATATCCCAGAACTTAATCGGGAAAATTGAACCAGAACAGAAGATAAAGTACATGAGACTGAACTGGTGAAGTATAATTTTATGACTTTTGACTAAAATATTGCTGATTTTCTTGTAGACTTTATTATCTGGTTGTAAGGATTTGTGTCCCGTCTTAAGATATGGATAGGCTCATGCACCTACCATGTGAACAGAATCCTAACCTGTTTCCTGGCTTTAAGCAATGTTCTTTAGCGTATCTTTGATTTAAGTTAAAACTGGTTTTCTTAATAGTACCAAGTGAACTTGCTATTGAAAGTAGTTAGATGATTTAAGAAATTGTGTGATCAATACAATGTGGGTGGGAAAGAAATGGAAGACAATTGCAGACACCAGAGATAGTGTGAGAAGAGGGTAGGAAAGGACAGAGGGTCAGAAATAGGGGGTAAAAAAAAAAAAAGTTCTAGAAACTAGAAATGGAAAATTTTTTATAATAATATGCACGATTAAGCCACTATGCAGTATATTCTGGATGGAAAATCACATTTTGTATGCTGTGACAATGCATAGGGAAAGAATGTAAATTAAGTTAAAAAAAAGTTTCAAGGAAAAAAAACTAAAACTGTTTTTCTTGAAATTAAAAAAAAAAAATGCACTAAAAATATCTATTTGATGCCTGCAGTAAGATATATAGCCCCTGCTAGGTGCTACTTTATAGGATGTTCATTCTACTCACTGAGGCTTATGCCTAAAGTTGGACTTGTGTTCATGGAAATGTATATATCAGCTGTGCTTGCTATGAAAATATTTAGATTAATTAAGATCTTTAGTGACTCAATAAAATGTGGGGGGGGGGGGAATATAGAAAGCAAACATAGATACCAGAGACAGTTTGGGAGGACAGTGGGAGATAGTAGAGGGTTAGAGATAGGGAATCAATGGGAACCAGCAGTTAGTGTAATGGCTATGTCGCTGGACTCCCATGTAGTCGACCGTGGTTCGCGTCCCGGACCCGGTGGCTTAAAACTCACGCCAGGCGCGTGTGCGTGCGTGCCCAAGATCCCAAGAGGAGAATGGAGGAGAAGGGATTGAGGCGTGACCATCCCCCCTGGGGAGTGATTTCTCGCTTTCTGTCTCTATGTCTCTCTCTGTCTGGCGTGCGCACGTGCCCTATAGTGAAAACCTCTCAAAAAAAAAAAAAAAAAAAAAAAAAGAGAGAGAGATAGGGAATCAAGGATGGGGAAGAAAAAGCAAAAACATACAGGAAACAAGAAATGGAAAATTATTTGTTGATGATAACATGTATGTTGATGTGCTAGATGAGCCAATATATAGTGTACTCTGGATGGAAAATCTCACTTTGTATGCTATAATGATGTACAGTGAATGAATGTAAATAAATAAATTTAATTAAAAGTAAAAAAAAAAAATTAAAGAATCTAAGTATTACACACACACGCACGCACACACACACACACACACACACACACACACGTTAACCCTAACAAGTAACATGGAAAGTGTAAGCAAGACTTTGCTTAAAATCTGAGTATTACGGGTCAGCCAGTGGTGTGGTGATTAAGGTAGCTAGATTCCACATGGCTATTTTCATAGTCTGAGTCCCAGATCCAGTGGTTTGAAAAATATGCCAGACATGCACATGTGCCCAAAATTCTGAGAGGGGCATGGAGGAGAAGGAATTACAGCTGGCCATCCCCGAGGGGTGCTTTCTCAATTTTCCTTTCTCTTCCCTCTTCTCTCCATCTTTTTCCCTCTTTCCCTCTCTCTCCTCTTCTATGTCTCCAGCAAGAGCACGCACCCTATTAAAAATTTTAAAAAATAATCTGGGGCTGGCAGGTGGCGTGGTGGTTAAGGGTGTTGGACTCCCAAATGGCCAACTGTAGTTCTAGTACCAAACCTAGCAGCTTGCGTTATTACCACCCCGTCCCCTGCCCCAGTCGCTCTGTCCTTCTCTGGTCAAATTAAAATAAATAAATGAAGTTAAATAAAATAATTCTTTAAAAAAAAAAATCTGAATATTAGGCTTGGCTATTAGATCAGTGTTGGAACACTACCGGGAGGCCCAGCCTGGGAGTGCTGAAATGAACTGTAGTGCTCAAAGCCATGTGACTGACCAGGGTTCAAATCCCTGTATCAGCCTGTGCGTGCATGCCCAAGATTCTGAGAAACTGGAGGGCTGAGGAAAGTGGATCACAACATGACAAGACCCTGTCAAGGTGTCCCTCTCTCTCACTCTCTTACATGCACACACTCCCTATCGTGACAAAACAAACTCAAAAAAAAAAAAAAAAAAAATACTGGTAAGAATTCACAAATAAGCAAGACTATGAACTTCAGAATTAAATCATTTCAGCCTTTTTAAACGTAAAATAACAAAAATCTGTTAAAATGTAAAAGAGGCACACTTTTCTTAGCAGTGTCAGGACTCCGCCCCTAGATGGAGGAGGTATACACACAAGGGTGCCCACTACAGCACTGTTTATAAACAGGTGCAGGAAGACAGAGAACCAACCGGAAAGTCCAAGAGTAAAGGAATAGGTAAATAAATTGCATATATTCATATTTGGAAATAGTAAAACAGATGCTTAAAATAATGAGCTAGATCCAAACTTGCTGAACTGGAAAACCACTCATGATACATCATCATATGACAATGCAAACTGCAAGTAAAGAATTAGGCATGTGTTCATTTTTATACAATCAATTTATGTACACTTTATTTACATGTACGTATTTACCTACGTTTGTATGAGCATGGACAAGATAAAAAGAATATATACAATGCTTTTTTAGAGTGCTTAATACAACAAATTTTAATATAAAGAATGTAGGTCATGGAATGAAAAAGAGAACAGGATCAGTTATAAACTTTTTTTCCATATTATACATCTTTGTATTATTTTATTGAAGTAATCACACAACTTTTGCAATCTCCAAAGAATTTATAATTTTTTTTAAAGATTGGTGGTAGACAAAACCAGTTCTTCTTAAAGAACAAGGGCAAACATGGAAATATACAGACTTTTTCAAGCAATCTAGCAATAAAGGAAAGAAGCTGTTGGAAAGAATTTTAAAGGGAACAAAGGAACAAAGTAAGTCTATTTCTTTAAGATGAGAGAGTGGGGCTCACGAGACAGCACCAAGCACAAACGGAAGAAGACAGGACACAGGACTATGAGGCCACCTCGAAAGAAACAAACTGATGCCTCTACTTCAGAGTATTTCCCAGTTTCCATCAGAACAAACAGAATCATGGTCAAACTATTCTTTTATACAAATCATAGAACTCTAATCAGTAAACTTACTATATATAACTGGACAACTTCCAAAGTATCTTATAAAGAGATTAACATCCAAGGCAGCACTAGAAAGGATCAGTTTCAAAGTTGGGTGTTTTTGCAACAAATCTCTTAACTTTGTAAGTAAAAAATCGCTAAATCGATCCCTTTCATGCACTTCATCCTGCAGTAAACAGAAATAAAACCATGGAAAAGTTAAGGCATTCAAAGAACTAAGTCTTTAAAATAATGGTATAGCCAAGTTTATTTTTTTAAAGAATTATTTAATTTTATTTATCATTATCATTTTTTAATTTGTTGCAGAGCACATGTGTTCACCAGAGAGAGAAGGAAAAGTGAGAAAATGAGCCACCAGATCCAGGACCCAAACCATAGTCGGCTATGGGAGAGTCCACTCCCTTAACCACCATGCAACCTGGTGGCCCCTCAAGTATTGCTGAGTTTCTTTTTTTTTTTTTTTTTTTTTTTTGAAGAGGTTTTTGCTATAGGGTGCGTGCGCTCGCCAGAAAGGCAGAGACAGAGAGACAGAAAGTGAAAAAAAGCACCCCTCTGGGGGGATGGCCACGCAACAATCCCTTCTCCTCCATTCTCTTCTCGGGATCTTGGGCATGCACATACACGTGCCCTATGTGAGTTCAAGCCACCAGGTCCGGGACTCAAACCACGGTCAACTACGTGGGAGTCCAGTGACATAGCCATTACGTCAGCAGCTGATCCCAGTATTACTGATTTGAATTAGTATAATTCAAATCAAATGTGGACAAAGTCAATCAATATTAGTGAAAATTTCATATTATGGACAACTCAGACATAATGAGACATTAATAACCTAACATGGATGACAAAGTACTGCCCTTTTCCCCGCAGCAGGTGGCATAGTGGTTAAGGCACTGGACTCCCACATGACAGAATGCAGTGCAAGTTTTGAACCTGGCAGCTTAAGACTAGCATTGGGGGTATGTGTATGCATGCCCAAAATCCCAGGAGGAGAGTAGAGGAGAAGGGATTGTGGTGTGGCCATCCCTCAGGGAGTAATTATTCACTTTCCCTCTCACTGTCTCTGTCTCTCCCTTCTCCAGTGAGCACATGTGCTCTATAGCAAAAACCTAAAAAAATATATAAATAAATTGAGTCCAATTTAATGTAGTTTTAATAAATACAAAATCTATTTAAATACATTTTGTTGGCATCAGGCCATGGTGTATATTGGGTAAGGCTGCTTACTATCGAAGCTTATAAAACTTATTCTAGGTTTGTTTTTTGTTCTGATACAAACTAGATATATGCTTAGAATTCTTTTTTTTTTCCTTCTCCTTTTTGGAGAGGTTTTTGCTATAGGGCGTGTAAACTCACCAGAAATGAACTCACCAGAAACACAGAGAGAGAGAGACAGAAAGTGAGAAATCACCCCCCAGTGGGAATGGCCACGCCACAATCCCTTCTCCTCCATTCTCCTCTCGGGATCTTGGGCATTCATGCACATGCGCCCAGCATGAGTTTAAACCACCGGGGTCTGGGACTCGAACTGTGGTCAACTACATGGGAGTCCAGCAACAAAGCCATTACGCCAACTGCTGGTCCCTAGAATTCTTTAATAAGGGGACCCACAGGTAGCATGGTGGTTAAGTAGGCTGGACTCCCACCTGGCTGATCACGGTTTGGGTCCCAGACCTGGCAGCTTGCTTTCTCACTTTCCTTCTCTCTCTGGTCAACTTCGAATAAAATAAAATAATAACAATGAATAAAATTAAATAAAAGTAATTCTTTAGAAAAAGGATTCTTTAATAAGGAATTCATCTCAGTCAGCAGTTAACTTAGCAGCATAATCATGAAGTTAAAGACAATAAAATACACCCTTACAACTGGGAAATATATTAGAGTAAGGATCAGACAATAAATGCAGAGATAAAAGAAAACTTACCATTTTTGGAGAATTCTAAGTGTAAGCATCATTTTCATACATGAAAAACACACTTATAAAAACCTATTTATGGGGGTCAGCAGGTGGCATGGTGGTTGAGGCATTGGACTCTCACATGGCTGCCCGAGGTGTGAGTCCCGGACCTGGTGGCTTGAAAAATCACACCAGGTGCATCTGTAATGTATGCCCAGAATCCCAGGAGGAGAATGGAGAAGATGGCCATCCCCCCCAAGGGGGAGCTTCCTTGCTTTCCCTCTCTCTCTACCTCTCTCTCCAGGTACATAAACCCTACGGGAAAACCTTAAAAAAAAAAAAAATTTATCCACAAAAAACCTGATTTTATTAATCTTCATTTAATATAAATTATTTATTTCCCAAATTATAAGCAACAACAAAAATGTTATTATAATAGCCTATTCTTACCACAATAACATGGGTCACAGTTGATAATGTACTATCTCCTGCCATCAACGTGCGAAGCAATACTCCATTAGTGCAAAATGTCAGAAGTGTCTTTGGAGAAACCCTTTTTTAAAAAATCAAAATAAAGTGCACGATTATACATCTCATATGTAATGAAAACATGATCACATTAAATGCTGGTCCTATACATACTTTAACAAATGACTAATATAATAGCGCACTAGTACATACAGTTTACAAGCAAAGTTGTATGAAATAATCTCACAAATTTATTATTACCAACAGTTTTTTTTTAACAGGTTTTTGCCATAGGGCCCATATGTTCACCAGAGAGAGACAGACACAGAGACAGTGAGAGAAAAAAGTAAGAAATCACCCCCGGACGGGGATGGCCACACTGCACTCTCTTCTCCTCCATTATCGTCCTGGGCAGGCACAAACATGGGCCCCAGCATGATTTTCAAGTCACTGGGTCCAGGACTCGAATCATGGCTGGTCATGTGGGAGTAAAGCAACATAACCACTATGCCATCACCTGGTTCTACCAACAGTCTTTTAATAATAGATGTATTCTGTGAAAGAACTTAAATTGATTTTTTTTTTGAGAGGTTTTTGCTATAGGGCACGTGAGCTTGCCAAAAGACAGAGAGACAGAGAGAGAGAGAGACAGAAAGCAAGAAATCACTCCCCAGAGAGGATGGCCACGCCGCAATCCCTTCTCCTCCGTTCTCCTCTCGGGATCTTGAGCACGCACGCACACGCGTCTGGCGTGAGTTTAAGCCACCAGGTCCGGGACGCGAACCGCAGTCAACTACGTGGGAGGGAGTCCAGCGACATAGCCATTACGCTAACTGCTGGTCCCCTTAAATTGATTTTTAAAAAATAATAATAAAAACCTTAAACACTTTCTGCTTCGGGGAAAAAAGTACAGCACAAATGGAATCAGCTTTTGATCACTACTGGTAACACAGAAACAGTGCTACCTGTCAAGGAATTACTGGTACTATTGCTGCGGTAACAGACTGCGTCGTACATTTGCTAAGTGCTATCATAAGCCTCACATCAAGCTCTGTGCTCTACATGCCTTTATCCACTTCTCTCTACAGACAAGAGAGCTGAGGCTCCAAGTAACACAACCTGCACTTCATGATGGAACTATGAAATGGAACTTGTATTTATGGTCCAAACTCCTTTTCAAATTACTGATTTATTTAAAAACTCACTAAAGGCCGGCAGGTGGTGTAGTGGTTAAGGCACTGGACTCCCACATGGCAAACCAAGGTTCGAGACTGTGGTGTGCTCATCCTCACTGGGGAGTGATTGGTTTCTCACTTTCCCCCTCAATGTCTCTCTGTCTCTCTCCGGTGAGTGCACACACTCTCTGGCAAGAAAAAAAAAATAAACTTCACAGATATACTAAAAGCAAACGGTCACCTAATTTTTTCGACGAGTGTATCCCGCGTTTTTACTGAAATATGAACACTTAGTTCTATTAACATGGTAGATGAGAACATACATGAGGACCTACCTGCTTTCTAGTCGGATCTGATAACCAATTGTTTGTCCAATCCTCTCCCTTCTCTCTGCAGCCACTCGTTCAGCCACAGCGATCGCTGCTAACCTTCTTGGCTGAGTACAAAATATACGGCAGGGGATTCCATTTTTAAAGCAGTCATCCAAGAGGAACTGCGGGATCTGAAGCAGTTTTAAAATACTGTAAGATGACATGACTGCATACCCAGAAATATCCACGTCAAGCAACTAAAAAGCAACTTCAAGTAAAAATCAACAATTTTCAAGTAACCATAAAAATCACCTAAAAATGTAACCTAAAGGTCTTACGGGAAGTCCTATTGTTTAAGTTAGTCCCTATTGAGTAACTGCCTGGTGTTTGTCTGTGAACTGAGCCTGATGCATCTGGAATCTGTTTTAGTACTTGTTATTACCAATACCCTTCCATTTCTTCCAGTAAATTTTCTTTTCTTTCTTTTTTCTTTTTTTTTTTTTTTTTTGGAGAAGTTTTTGCTATAGGGCATGTGCACTCACCAGAAAGACAGAGAGAGACAGAGAAACAGAAAGTGAGAAATCACCCCCCGGGGGGGATGGCCATGCCGCAATCCCTTCTCCTCCATTCTCCTCTGGGGATCTTGGGCACACACGCACACGCACCTGGCGTGAGTTTTAACCCACCGGGTCCGGGACGCGAACCGCGGTCGACTACGTGGGAGTCCAGCGACACAGCCATTATGATAACTGCTGGTTTCCTTTAGATTTATTATTGACATTGTTGCTTGCTGTTATAAACAATACTGTACTGATATCTATCTTCATTCACATGCTTTTGGAAAGATACATGTACTATAAAATCACTAGCAGAATAGCTCAATCAAAACAACTGTCTAAAATTTTAATTTAGATAGATGAATGATGAACTTGCCTCCAGGCAACATATACTCCTACCAAGAAAGGGAAGGATTGCCAACACCCATACAAGTTACTGGTTATCATCATATTTTTTAAATTTCTGACAACCTGAGTTAAAACTCTAATTGTTGTTCAACTGCAAGTGAAACAGAACATCTTTTCCTATGTGCCTTAGCACGTGTAAATAATTTCTTTTTAAATTATTATTCTAATTATTATTATAATTTTTTAAACTTGACTAATTTAACCACAAGCATAAATGTACAAGAACTATCAAGAAATATTTACGAAGGGAAGATAAGCATATAGTTTTAAACCACAGAAAATCAAAGAAAAAATCCTGAGGCCTGCCACATTAGCACAGCAGTAACACAACAGTCATCGATGCTGAAGCCAAGTGGGAGGGCCCCAGATTTAGGTCCCAGGCATCCCTCTGCATGCTGGGTACACACACTGCCCTTGACCCGGGCTGGCTGGGCTGGAGGTAGACTGTGAACTGAGGACCGTGGGCAAGGCGGGGTGAGCTGCAGGAGCCTTCCTCTCCTTCACTCCCTTCTTCTTCCTCCCCCTCTCTCTAAGAAGTAGATTACAGCAAGGAAGAAAAGGAAGGAGGAAGGAAAGAAGGAGCCTGAAAGAAGCCAGAGGTAAAAACACCTTACCTATAGAAGAGCAAAATAATATATAAGACTTCTCAGAAACCATGCAAGAAAAGAATGTAGTGAAATAAAATGTTAAGAGAGAAAAAAAACCACCAACCTAGAATTCTGTACCTTGAAAAACTATCCTTCAAAAGTGAAGATAAGGGCCAGCAGATGGCATGGCAATGAGGGCCCTGGATTCCACATGGCCAGCCGTGTGGTTCAAGTACCGGCCCAGTGGCAGGAAAAACATGCTGGGCACATGTTCGTGCATGCGTGCCCAAAATCCCAAGAGGAGAATGGAGGAAAAGGGACTGTCGCATGCCCATTCCCCCAGGAGGTGAGTTCTCACTTTCCCTTTCTCTCTCTCTCTCCAGCGAGTACAGACTCTATAGCAAAAAACTTAAAAAAAAAAAAAAAAAAACTGAGGAGAAAATAAAGATGTAGATGAACAAAAATTGAGGAATCATTCAAAGAAATAAGAATTTCAGAAATAGACTTAAGTAGTGTTTAAAGTATTTGATCAAAAATGCCCTCACAGAGTGCTCACTTCAGCAGCACGTGTACTAAAACTGGAACGATACAGAGAAGACCAGCACGGCCCCTGCGCGAGGGTGGCACGCACATTCGTGAAGCGTTCCATATTTTTGAGGGATAGGGAATCAAGGATGGCAAAAAAAAAAAGAAAAGCAAAATACACAAGACATAAGAAATGGAAAATTATTTGTTGATGACACGTATGTTGATGTGCTTGATTGAGCCAATATACAGTGTATTTTGGATGGAAAAAAAAATGACCTCACAGAGGGAATAACAGGTTATAAATGTAAGCTATATTTGAACAACTAGACAGAAAAGAAAAAAGCAAATTTCTACCTGATATAATCAAGTAAGTTCCCTATAGATTTCTAAAAATTTAAGTATGTATAGGAAATGTTTTTAATTTTGGAGTAGGAAATGTTTTCTTGACATGGCCCAAAGCTCTAAAAAATTAATATATTTGGGCCAGCAGTTAGCGTAATGGCTATGTCGTTGGATTCCCATGTAGCTGACCACGGTTCGCGTCCCGGACCTGGTGGCTTAAACTCACGCCAGGCGCATGTGCATATGTGCCCAAGATCCCGAGAGGAGAATGGAGGAGAAGGGATTGTGGCGTGACCATCCCCCCTGGGGGGTGATTTCTCGCTTTCTGTCTCTCTGTCTCTCTCTGTCTGTCTGGCGAGCGCACACACCCTATAGCGAAAACCTCTCCAAAAAAAAAAAAAAAATTAATATATTTGACTAGATAAAACGTAAAACTACTAAACAAGATATTATAGACAAAGCTTAAAAGTCCAGCACCTTAATCACAATGTCACCTACTGGCCTCGAAATGGATAAACTTAGAAAATATTTATCAGGCCAGCAGGTACTGTGGTGATTAAGGCAGCTGGATTCCACACGGATGAATGCCTGGTTAAGTCCCGGACCCTGCGGCTTAAAAGAACATGCCAGGCATGTGTACCCATGTGCCCATAATCCTGAGAGAGGGGATTACACTGTAGTCATCCCCCTTGGAGGGTGATTTCCCACTTTCTCTCTCTCTCTCATCTCTGGCAAATGCATGTGCCCTATAGCAAAACTGGAAGAAAAAAAAATTCCTTCTACAAATTCTCAAAATGTACTCCCAATAGTGGGTACCAGCAGGTGGCATGGTAGTTGTGTTGAACTCCCACATGGCCGACCACAGGTTGAGTCCCAAACCTGCCGGCTTGCTTTCTCACTTTCCCTTTCTCTCTCTGTCTCTCTCTAGTCAATTTAAAAAATAAAAGCAATAATTTTTAAAAAAATGTACTTCCAGCAGCAATTTCTTTCTGAAATGACCACTGCCCACAAATGGCATAATAACGGTTACATTGCTGGACTCCCACACGGCACGGCCGTCTGCAGGTCCAGGCCCGGACCTGGGGGCTTGAAAATCATGCAGGCACATGTGCATGAATGCTCGAGATCCAGGGAGAATAACAGAGAAGGAGTTACAGTGTGACCATACCCCTGGGGGTGTTTCTCACTTTTTTTCTCACTGTCTATGTCTCTCGCCCCCTCCCCCATGAGAGCATGCGTCCGAAGGCAAACTCTCTTTAAAAAAAAAAAAAAAAAAAAAAATTTGTAAAAAATTTTGGAGCTCATGCACAGCTTTTTTTTTTTTTTTTTTTTTTTAGAGGTTTTTGCTATAGGGCACGTGCACTCGCCAGACAGACAGAGAGAAACAGAGAGATAGAAAGTGAGAAATCACCCCCCAGGGGGGATGGCCACGCCGCAATCCCTTCTCCTCCATTCTCCTCTCGGGATCTTGGGCACGCACGCACACGCGCCCAGCGTGAGTTTTAAGCCACCGGGTCCGGGACTCGAACCACGGTCGACTACGTGGGAGTCCAGCAACATAGCCATTATGCTAACTGCTGGTCCCCATGCACAGCTTTTTAATAGTAATCTCCCATGAACTTTTTGGAAACTCTTCATATTTTCATATTAAATCTGACGTGAAACTACAGCATGGTGTAAAATAAATATTTTTCCTTCTAAAACAACAAAAGAAACAAACCTGTGTGGTCTTTCCAGATCCGGTTTCTCCTACTATCAAGACTACTTTATTTTCCTTAATTATTTTAACAACTTCTTCTTGTTTCTCAAACACTGGCAAAGACTGCCTGAAAGAATCAAATTCAGACTCTCCTCTTCTTACTGGAATCTGAGGTATGCCGTTGTTGAGTCGCCCACTTGTCTTGCTCATTTCTCGGTTTTCTTTAAAAATAAATAAAAGAACAAAAATTTATGAACAACACTAAAAAAAGAAGTGCTAAAATGAAAGACAAGTCATTTTTTTCTTTTCTTTTTTTAAGAGTTTTTTGCCTTACGGCACATGTGTGAGAGAGAGAGAGAGAGAGAGAGAGATTGATTGATTGAGAAATCATCCCCCCAGGGGGTACAGCCATGCCATAATCTCCTCTCCTCCATTCTCCTCCCAGGATCCTGGCCACGCATGCACAGGCGCCCAGCATGAGTTTCAAGCCACCAGACCCAGGACTCTAACCATGGTCTGCCATGTGGGAGTCCAGCAACATAAACATTACACCATCTGCTGGCCCCAGAACAAGTTATTTCTAATGTAATTCCTTTCAAGTGTTTTTCTCTACTCAGCCTACATAGGTTAGCAAGCAATGTTTCAACTGCTGTACTCCTATATAGACTATTATTATAGATCATGTTCCAAATTTCAGTATCAGAAAGACAACTTTTCGGGCTGGCAGGTGGCGTGGTGGTTAAGGCCACTAGATTCCCACATGGCTGACTATGGTTCAAGTCCTGGACCTGGCGGCCTGCTTTCTCACTTTCTATCTCTCTCTGGTCAAATTAAAATAAATAAGTAAAGTTAATCCAAAAAAAAAAAAAGTAAACCTCTCAAAAGTATTTCTGGGGGCTGGCAGATGTGTGGTGGTTAGGGAATCCCACATGGCTGACTGTGGTTCAATTCCAGACCTGACAACTTCCTTCTTACTTTCTCTGTCCTTCTATGGGCAAATTTAAATAAATTAAATTAAATTAAATTAAAAATAATAATAATTCTTAAACACACACATATATATACATATATATTTATGGAGTCAGCAGGTGTAATGGTTAAGGTGCTGGACACCCACATAGTTGACTGTGGTTCAAGTCCCAGACCCAGCAGCTTAAAATTCATGCCAAGTGTGTGTTCATGTGTGCCCAAAATCCCAAAAGGAGAATGGAAGAGAAGGGACTGCGATATGGACATCCTCCCTAGGGCAGGGTTGAGTTCTCACTTTCTGTCTCTGAGGTGAGCACACGCACCCTATAGCAAAAATATCTCAAAAAAAAAAAAAAAAGTCTTTCTGATGTATAATGTTTAAAAATAAATAAAAACTGGGTCCAGCAGGTGGCATGATGGTTAAGGTGCTGGATCTCACATAGCTGTCCCAGATCTGGTGGCTTAAAAAACATGCCAGGTCGGGAACCAGCAGTTAGCGTAATGGCTATGTCGCTGGACTCCCACGTAGTCGACCGCGGTTCGCGTCTCGGACCCGGTGGCTTACAACTCACGCCGGGCGCGTGTGCGTGCGTGCCCAAGATCCCGAGAGGAGAATGGAGGAGAAGGGATTGCGGCGTGACCATCCCCTCTGGGGGGTGATTTCTCGCTTTCTGTCTCTATGTCTCTCTCTGTCTGTCTGGCGAGCACACATGCCCTATAGCAAAAAAACCTCTCCCAAAAAAAAAAAAAAAAACATGCCAGGTACATGTGCATGTGTGCCTGAAATCCCAAGAGGAGAAAGAGGAAAAGAAACTGGCATGGTCATCCCCTCTGAAGAGTTATTTCTCACTTTCTCTTTCTCTGTCTCTATCTCTTTCTGGCAAGCACATGTGCCCTAGAGCAAAAACCAAATAAATAAATACATACATACATACTAATCATTTTCTTACCATTCAAAGTAAAACACAATTTAATAATCCATATGATCTTCAGGATTGCTATAAGCTTCTATCAAAAATACCACAGAAAATTTAAATTTTATAGTAGGAAGTAAGGGGCATTATACTGATTTTACATAAATATGAAAATACACCATAAGAAAGGAAAATACCCTATGTTTAAATTTATACATGTGAAATAAAATGACCAAAAAGAACGGTAAGAATAAATAAGTCCTAATGCTAAACAAATTTCTTAACTAAATATTTTAGTCAACAAACACATTTAATCAAGCAGGCAGGACTGAAAAAAAGGTATAATGTGCTTTATATTTTCATGTAGCTCAAATTATTTTCATGTGCCTGTATATAAAGCTCAAGTTTTTAAATATCTAAGATTGTATGTTTCATACATTTTACAAACCTACTCCAATAGATAACAGTAATTATGCAAAGTATGTCACTATAAGCAATAAAAAAAATTAACTAAATAAGTGATTTTTTTTATGTGGTAAAATTACAACTTCACTTTATAACCTGCATATATCATTTATCTACCTTTGAGCAATTTAATGTACTAAAACTCTGTCCCATCTCCTCCTGTAAGTTAAAACCTCAACTTAAAAATCTTACTCATCACTGTGCCACAGGAGGGTAATAAAGCTCAGACAGACTCAGCTCCCAGCTCTGCAGCTGACGGCTTGGTGAGTAGCCTTGAACAGATATTTAACTCCTCTGCGCCCCAGCTTCTTCCCCTGTGAAACAGGGAAAAGCGTCACCTTGCAAAGGCTGCAGGAGGTCCATATCAAGGGCCGAGCATGCTGACTAGCACAGTCAGTGCTCACACATTTACCTACTACGTACACGCTACCTATTATTACAGCACTTAAACAGATTCAACTCCATCACATGCCTGAACGTGCATCTAGTTCCAAAATGCTCACAACCTTTAATCATTAGCAACAAACTATTCAAACTGAAAAGTCTTATTTCAACTTCATTTATTAAAATAAATCTAAAACAGAAAAAGAACAGCCATCAAATAGCAGGGCAAACAGGAAGCTCTCCAGAAAATACATACCAGCTTCAACTGCAAACACGTTTCCTCTTTCCGTTTTAGGCAGGAGCTCGGTACGCTCTTTATTGGTGACAGGAAACCTCTGAATTAGGCTCCTCACAGCATGCTTTGTATTATGGGTCAAATTACAGGTCATCATTGCATGAGCTGTTTCTGATCCATCCTTCTTCTTCACAGTCAGGTATCTACTTGCTCCCTTTCTGAATATTAATAAAAATAATTTACTTATCATATGTAGTCAATTTGTTCACACATGCCATATGCCTACTTAGAAAATACATCTCAAATGAAACACTGAAAAAAAAAAAAAAAAAGACTGGGATAAAATGCTGAAATCCCCCTCCCCTCAATAAAAAGTAATAAAGAGATGTATGGGCTAAGGTAGCCCAAGACTATTTTCAATTAAAATCCTTAAATGCTGTAAATCCAATTTTAAATTGGCAAGAAAGGCTTATTTACCCATAAATGTTAAAGTCGGTCTTATCAGACTTCACAGTAGATGAAACATCACAAGTTAATACATGCTAGGAAGCACACAGAGGCAAAAAAAAATTTTTTTTTTAATCTGAACAAGAGAATCTAAAAATAACAATGAAAAATTTATGGTTCACAGTTCAGACTAGTATGCCCCACTGAATGTTTCCACAGTATGTTGGTAATGTGGCACTTCCATGAAAACCTGTTTAGAAAGCCAAGTTTTTGTGGCCAGCAGGTGGCGTGGTGGTTAAGGGTGCTGGACTCCCACATGGCAGACCATGGTTCAAGTCCCTGGCTTGCTTTCTCACTTTCTCTTTCTCACTCTCTTACTCTGTCCCTCTCTAGTCAAACAAAATAAATAGGTGAATAAAGATAAATAATTCTTAAAAAAAAATAGTAATAAAAGAGAAAGAAAGCCAAGTTTAGTGGCTGAACCAAAAAAGGATAAAGCAGGATTACTGATAACTATTTTCAGGAAGATATATTTGTTTTTTTAAGAAATGAAGTTTTTCAAAGCCTCTGGTTCTACTCTTCAATTATAAGGTATAATACATAACTATCCAAGGTATTTGCAGCATGTATATTTGTTTCTTCACTTGGTCAATAACAAGTCACACCTTTTATGACTTTTATAACTCTAAGAGTACTAAATATAATTCCGTACACACAGGAAGTCCCCGAATGTGTTCTGAATGCTTTTATAAGACATGCCTATAATCTAGCAATGCAGTACAAGTTAAGAGTTCACACTAGAAAGGCACACAAAACTGAGTTTGAATCCCAGCCCCACCACTTATTAGCCATAGGACCATAGGCATATTACTTAAAGCTCTGAGTATAAAATGATGATGATGATGATGATGGTGCCATCTACCTCAAAGGACTAGTCATAAGATTAAGTAAGACAATAAAGTGTACTTATCTATTACAGAGTAGGCGCTAAATAAATAAAAGCTATTATAATTAAGGCAGGAAACAATACCATTTCTTTTTTTTTTTTTCCAAGAAAGGTTTTTGCTATATGGCACATATGCTCGCCAGAAAGACAGAGACAGAGAGACTGAAAGCGAGAAATCACCCCCCAGGGGGGATGGCCACACCGTAATCCCTTCTCCTCTCAGGATCTTAGGCACGCATACACACGCACCCGGCATGAGTTTAAGCCACCGGGTCCGGGACTCGAACTGTGGTCGATGGGAGTCCAGCGACATAGCCATTACACCAACTGCTGGTGCCAAAAAATATCATTTCTTAAACTAAAAAAAATTAGCCAAAATATCTCATAACATTTTTACTACTTTTAAATGTCACACTGTATTATAAAAATGAATAAAGCCACAAATACAATGAAAATTGTATTATAGGTTTATAATTTCCCTAATTTTCACTAGATTTAAATTTTATCAACAATACCATCACCATAAAAATGATATTAAAGGACCAATTCTGTGATCTGGTGGTTAAGGCAGCCAGATCCCACCTGGCCAACAGCAGAGTTCAAATCCTAGCCCTGGAGGCCTGAAAAACACACCAGGCACATGTGTGTATATGCCCAAAATCCCAACGGGAAAGAGAAATGGAGAATCGCTGTGTGACCAGGTCCTGTTGGGCGGTGCACTTCCCTCTCTCTCTGTCTTCCTGGTGAGCACATGCAACCTCTGGCAAATTAAAAAGAAAAAGAAAAAAAAAAGTTAAACTGAGAGTTAACTTATACAGCTTTAGCTATGTAATAAAATCTTGTAAATGAGACTTTCAATTTATGAAGATTATTAATTTCAGGAAGAGGGCGCATGTGATTGCCAGAAAGACAGAGATAGAAAGCGAGAAATCACCCCCCGGGGGGATGGCCACGCTGCAATCCCTTCTCCTCCGTTCTCCTCTCAGGATTTTGGGCACACACGCACACGCGCCCGGCGTGAGTTTAAGCCACCGGGTCCAGGACTCGAACTGCGGTTGACTACATGGGAGTTCAGCAACATAGCCATTACGCTAACTGCTGGTCCCTCTTTTAAAATTTTTTTATTGTTTATTTCTATTTATTATAATTATTAATTTTTAATTTCCTACAGGGCACACATGCTCAACAGAGAGACAGAGACACACAGAGAGAAAGAGAGTGAGAATGCAAGCCAGCAGGTGCGGGACTCAAACCACCATCGGCCATGTGGAAGTCCAGTGCCTTAACCACTACACCATCTGCTGGTCCCAGATTATAAGTTTTCTATGCTATCATCTACTCTTTAACAAGTATTTTAGAGATGCTTAAAGATGAAAGATGCTATAAAGATGAAATAATTAAAATTTAACTTGATCTAAGAATTTTAAATTTTTCCATGGTAAATCAAAATTATTAGATTCTAGAGATTCTGTCTGTAATAGGTTCTTTTCTCATGAACCTTTCTAAAACTTCCTAACAGTCAATACAGACTCAATCATTCATTCCCCTCTGTGTTATTTGCTTCATGAAATTTTAACTACAGAAGGCAGTAAGTATGCTGAAATGAACACTATAGCAAAAGTCAGAAGGCAAGTGTTCAGCTATTAATAAATAACCTTTCAGGGCCAGCAGGTGGCGTGGTGGTTAGGGCGCTAGATACTCCCACATGGCCGACCATGGTTCGATTCCCGAATCTGGTGGTTTGCTTTCTGTTGCGCGCGCGCGCGCGCGCGCGCTCTCTCTCTCTCTCTCTCTCTCTCTCTGTGTCTCTTTCTGGTCAAATTAAAATAAACAAATGGATAAAGAAAGCTAAATAAATAATTCTTAAAAAAATAACGATAAATAACCTTTCAACTAACTAATAATATAATAAAAAATAAATCATTTTACTTCTCTAACAACATATACTGGTTAATTTAAAAAATTCTAATATATCTCAGTTCTAAGATGCTTTAATTTTCTTTAAAATATCTCAGGAAGATTTGGCTCTATTTCACTTTCAATTTTCTTTCATTCACTCATTCAATAAATTATCATATCTTAATTGAGTATGTACTATACGCCAGACACTGGTACAACCTAGAATTGTAAAATACACTCGTTTACCAACAAACTCACAACTAAAATAATGGGTCAAATTGAAACTTTCTTATCCTTGGTTGCCCAAAATAAAATTTATGTATTTTTAAAAATTCAAACTAAATAGGTGTATTTAGTCATTGCAATTTAAAACTTACTGAATTCAGTCTGAATACTGTTGGCAGGACAGAAAGCTATCACCTTGATAGTTTTCATGTTTTAGTAAGAGATTCTATTGGGCTATTAGTGCTCATTCTTACCACATTCAGCACCACAGAGATACTGATAATATCATAAAAAGGACTCACGAGGGACCAGCAGTTAGCGTAATGGCTGTGTCGCTGAACTACCATGTAGTCGACCGCAGTTCAAGTCCTGGACTCGGTGGCTTAAACTCATGCTGGGCGCGTGTGCATGCATGCCCAAGATCCCGAGAGGAGAATGGAGGAGAAAGGATTGCAGCGTGGCCATCCCCCCGGGGGGTGATTTCTCACTTTCTGTCTGGCTCGCTCGCTCTCTCTCTCTCTCTCTCTCTCTCTCTGTCTTTCTGGTAAGCGCACGCGCCCTATAGCAAAAACCTGTCCAAAAAAAAAAAGACTCACGAAATTTTGGTAAGTAGTCACCTCATGGTTGTGAGAATGGAAAAATTTATTTATCCAACTATCTAAACTAACACATAAGAGATTTCTTCATGCTTTCATTCCAAGGTAACTGACACCATGATGAAAAACATGAAAGTCCCTGCTTTACAAATGAAAATTAACTAGAAACCAGCTGTGCGTGTAAAACAGAAGCTAGCCACACGACCTTTACAAGAATTTTTAAAAATAATAAAAGGTCAACCCCAGATGCAGCTTCTAAGCATAAAAGTAAATGTAATCAAACTATAGATAAGAACATTACAACTTGAATTGCAAAGAGTAAAAGTAGCCAATGCAAGCTATAATAAAGGTTTTGGTATTTCAATAGCTTCTTTTTAAAGAAAAACGGTGCTATGACTAATACAACAACTTATTAACTTACAAACCATGCTACTGAACTTTAGCTCATATATTTCCATATGCCTCCATATTCCCTACTCCCCACAACCTTAAAACAGTTTGAAAGATCAGCTAAAGAGCCAATCTGAAATGATTACAAAACAGTTGACAGCCACTTAAAAGTGGTAATGTCTCCTAAAAATAACAGGTATTCATTTGATGTCTACTAAATACCTAATTTCAAATCCCCTTAACTTATACTTCAGCGAGGCAGATAGATTCAAAATGGAACTTTAAACCATTTTCTTCCTATCACAATAAAGAATTATAAATATATAAAGTTTGCATCATACTAATTTATACTTATTTACAATGACCTAGAAACAAATAATTTTAAAAAGTTAACTTTACGTTGTTACTAAATTAAATAGCTGCTTTCATATCATGGCCACTATATTTACAGTAAATTTGTTCTTTTACATTTTTTCTTCCATGGATGAGTCTGAGACTGAGAGAGAGCACCCTCGATAAGGTGCACCCTCTAGACACCACAACCCACCCAGCCCCAGCCAGCCCTGGCTCACTGCACAGAAGCACCTGGAATACTCAGGGAGGACTTTGGTTGTGAACCCAGACTCTACCTCGTGAAACAGCCTCACAAAGCGTTTCACCGCTGCCACCATCCGGTCCTCTAAACTTGCTCTTCTTATGGTCTTAATGGACTAAAAGCCACTTGAAGATGAGACCCATTTAACATTTCTGTTCTAAGTTCTCACAGCACCCAGTATCTTGCTATGAAGTCACTTGTGAGACTCAAATATTAATTAGCTAAACATTCCCTGTATTCAAATCCCAACTCTGCCATTCGCTAGATGAAATATCTGGGAAAATTATCTAGTATCTCTAAGCTTTAATTGCCTCATTTGTTATACAGGTATCAAATGTCAATAATACGACTACCTTATAAAACTGCTCTTAGGATTACGTTGATTAATTTAATCCATTATCCATGTAAAGCAGCTAGCAAATGCCTGTTGCACAACAGCACTTAATAGGTGTTATCTGCTCTTATTATTAGACTCTGCAGGGTTTCTTTTTCAATAGATATCTAAAAATTCACTAAGACGATTTACTATTTTAAATTATTTTTTCCTACTTTGGCTGGGGGGAAGAGAGTGAAAATGCAGAATGCAACTTTCCAAGACAGGAACGAGGGACGCAGTTACCTAATCTGAGTAAGGGCTTCCTGGCGGTGTGCAGCCTTTCAATAGGCTGAGCAGAGCACTTGAGTACCACTAGGCCCTGACTTGGCAATCCCGGGGTAAGAAACTTGCACTTGGATAATCTACCTTCACACACTTTCAATTTTCTCATCCTACAAGATTTTTTAAAATTAGGTACATTTCATTTTGTATATCTTGGACTGAGAAAAACAAGAAAGATTTTGTTATAATTATACAAAAGCCAAAGACTCAAAAAATATATCTTTAGGATGAAGACAGTGACCCTCAGTTGAGGGGAAAAAAGTAGTAAATTATGAGATAAAATTTTTAGTAAGTGAAACCTGACCAGAATTTCAAAGAAAACTTCAGGATATACTCAAGATCACAAAATGGGGTATTACTCCAAGAAGAATGTTTTCACTTTATTTTAAGAATTATTTAACTTTATTTATTCATTTATTATTTTAATTTGACCAGAGAGACACACACACATGGAGAGACAGAGCATGAGAAAGCAAGCCAGCAGGTCCAGGACTCAAACTGGGTCAGCCACATGGAAGTGTCCAGCCCCTTAACCACCATGCTACCTGCTGGCCCCAGAATGTTTTCACTTTAAAAAAAGTGATTGTAAAAAGTAATCAAAACCAAAGTAAATTCCACTCTTTAGGAGATGAAAAACAAAAATGCAACACAGATGGCTTCATTGTAAAAGTAAGGATATACCAAGGGAAAAATTAATCACGAGAATTACAAATTAACAGGATGCCTAGAATTTTTAGAAACCTTACATGATGTCCAAAATAAACTATAAAATCTTAACTAAAGCAAAGAGATTAACCCCTTTGCACCTAACACTAAAGAAAAGCAGGCCTTGGGGTCCGGACAGCGTTGCAGCAGTAAAACACGACGTGCTAACAGGCTGACCCACATGGGAAGGTCTCAGGTTCACTGCCATGGACCTCAGGCATGTGTGTATCCGTGACCCAGGGCGGGCTGAAGCTGACGGTGAGTCACCGTATCAAGACCCTATTGGGAACCAGCAGTTAGCGTAATGGCTATGTCGCTGGGCTCCCACGCAGTAGGCCGCGGTTCGCGTCCCGGACCCGGTGGCTTAAAACTCACGCCGGGCACGTGTGCGTGCGTGCCCAAGATCCCAAGAGAAGAATGGAGAAGAAGGGATTGTGGCATGGCCATCCCCCCTGGGGGGTGATTTCTCGCTTTCTGTCTCTCTGTCTCTCTCTGTCTGGCAAGCGCACGCGCCCTATGGCAAAAACCTCTCCAAAAAAAAAAGACCCTATTGGAGGTGCAGTCTCTTTGCTGCATCACAAAATGGGGTATTACTCCAAAAAGAATGTTTTCACTTTATTTTAAGAATTATTTAACTTTATTTATTCATTTATTATTTTAATTTGACCAGAGAGACACACACACATGGAGAGACAGAGAGTGAGAAAGCAAGCCAGCAGGTCCAGGACTCAAACTGGGTCAGCCACATGGAAGTGTCCAGCCCCTTAACCACCATGCTACCTGCTGGCCCCAGAATGTCTACCTGTTAGCTCTCAGTCATGGAGGAAGTAAATTAATAAACTTAAAAATAAAAACAGGCTTTCAAAGTGAAGGAACTTATCCAAAGCTGGAGAATGAGGCAATGAGACTGAACAGAATCCCAATTTTCTGCACTTTACTCCACACCAGACTGTCTCTTTAAATACACACTAAGGAACCATAATACTAGACACACACCAAAAAAACCCTCAGAAAAACTAACCTGCTTAATCAATAAGGTTAATGCTTGGAATTAAAAAAAAGTTTGTCAAAGAGTAAACAGAAAAGATTATAAAATGTAAGCCAAGTATAAATTCTAATATAACTGATAGAATTTGAGAAATACCGGGATAGCATAATAGTTAATGTCGCTGACTCTCACACGGTCGAACGCACATCGAGTCCCAGACCCGGCAGTTTAAAATTCATGCCAGGGACCAGCAGGTGGCGTGGTGGTTAAGGCACTGGAATTTCCATGGTCAACCACAGTTCGAGTCCTGGACCTGGCGGCTTGCTTTCTCATTATTCCTCTAGCAAAATTCATGCGAAAATAATAATAATAAATAAATAAATAATCTTTATTTAAAAAAAAAAAAAAAAAAAAAAACTCATGCGAGGTGCATGTGTGTGTGCATGCCCAAAATTCCGAGAAGAGACTGGAGGAATTGTGGCATGCCATCCCTCCCTGAGAGGTGGTTTTTTACTGTCTGTCTTTGTCTCGCCAACGAGCACACAAACACTCTACAGCAAAAATCTTTCAAAAAAAAAATTGAGAAATACATTCAAAGCAATTTCATTCTCTCCATAAAAAAAAAAAAATAGCGCATTCAGAAGTCACATGGATAACTAGAAAAACATTGCACAAAGTCTGCTCAAGGATTAGAGGAGAAGGAAAGAGTTAGGATATCCCATAAAGAAAAGGTTTGAGTCATTAAGGTTACAGGTGTAACGGACTGGCTGAGTAGGTAGGACTGCCTTGGTTCTCTTGGCATTTGTTTTCTTTTTCTTCTTTCTGATTCTTCATTGTTTCCTTACCTCACATTTTTGCCCCAATAACTTTCTTGCTCTGTCCTTCATAAGATGTTTCCCCAGGGATGATCTTGATCTTAAATGATCATACTACCAGGACTAGCAGTTAGCATAATGGCTATGTCGCTGGACTCCCATGTAGTGGACCACGATTCGAGTCCCAAACCCGGTGGCTTAAATTCACGCCGGGCACGTGTGCATGCGTGCCCAAGATCCCGAGAGAATGGAGGAAAAGAGATTGTAGCGTGGCCATCTCCCCTGAGGGGGGGTGATTTCTCACTTTCTGTCTCTCTGTCTGTCTGTCTTCCTGGCGAGCACACACACACTATAGCAAAAAAAAAAAAAAAAAAAAACACTCTCCAAAAAATTATCATACTACTAAACAGAAGTAGAGGTAGTCAGTTCTAATGGACTTCTTTCTAAGAGTAATTTTTTTCAAGTTTTATTTAATTTTATTCTTCATCATTATTTGTAATGTGACTTGAGACAGACACACAGAGAGGGAGGGAAAGTGAGAAAGCCAGCCACCAGGTTCCAGACTTGAACCATGGTTGGCCATGTGGGAGTCCAGTGCCCCAACCACCCGCCACCCTCTGGCCCCTCTAAGACTAATTTTTAATGATCATTTCTAGGTCCACCATTTAAATAGGTCAGAATTTAAATCCACTGAACCACAGAAATGATGTATCTACAGTACTATACATTTATAAAGGCATTTTTTCAACGCAGGTCCAAAAACTCTTATCTGCAACTCTTAAATCCAAACAGCTCTGAAAACTGAAGTTTTTCTTCCAGTAAAAACTAGAAATTTTTCTGTAAGTCTAAGTAACGTCATTTGCAGCAAGAGTGATTAATGGACATGAGGTTATTAGTATCTTGGTGTGAACATTTATGCATTTTCCAGCAGGAATTTTTCTTTCTCCTTTCATTCACAATAGCCTGTGCACAAGTGAATATTAAAGAGTGAGTGAGTAAATGAGACAGGAAGATAAAGACAGAAACACCCTCCACAGGCTCCTGCCACACCATGATCCCCTGCGGTCATCGAGCCCATCAGATCCTGGGCACTCACACGTGCCCAGCATATTCTAGGCCACGTGAGCCAGGGATTCTAACGGGTTCACCACATGGGATCTGACTTTTCGAAGCAGTGTAGTGCCCACTGCAGCACAGAGTCAGCCCTCCAACAGAAATGTTTCTGTGACTAAAGAGGATGCTCGTGTCTTAACAGAAGTATTACATATCATACTGCAATATAACTCAATACCATTGGAAACTCTTGAATCTTAAGAATATTTGGCAGGGCCAGCAGGAAGCATAGTGGTTAAGGTGCTAGACTCCCAAGTGGCTGACTACGGTTCGACTCCCAGATCCGGCAGCTTGAAACTCACTCAGGGCACATGTGTGTGAGTTCCAAAAATCTCAAGAGGATGGAGGAGAGGGATTGTGGTGTGGCCATCCCACTGGGAGGTGATTTCTCACTTTCTGTCTCTCTAGCGAGTGCACACAACCTATAGCAAAAATCTCTCAAAAAAAAAAAAAAAAAAAAAGTATTTGGCACCAGGTGTTTTGGGATAAAGGACTGTGGCTCTGTATTATATTTTTACTTTCCATACATTATTTTACCTATCCAGTGTATTGGACTATGGGCATGATCAGAAACCTAACCCCTTTTTCCCCACTAGCCTTAGTAAGGTTAAAATGCACACTCACCTGGGCTAAACACCAGTCTCAGTAATGTGTGACTGTGATGGACACTCATACGCAAGACTAGTCCCTGTTATATCAGCTACTTCCATCTTAGGCCCTTCCTACTATTTGTTAACATATGCCAGCCCCTCTTCTTAACCTAAAAATAGGTTACCTGAAATTTTTATCTTTTTTTTTTTAAATATAACTATTGGCAATTTGCTTATTCATTGGGCAATTTTTTAAAGATTATTTTTATTTAAATGTATTTATTTATTTTAATTTGACCAGAGAGGAACATATTAAGAAAGAAAGTGAGAGGTGGGGGAGTGAGAAAGCAAACCTCCAGGTCTGGGACTCGAACTGTGGTCAGCCATGTGGGATTCCAGAGCCTTTAACCACCACATCACCTGAAAACTTTTATTTTTTTTCCCCACTATATCAGTGGCTCTCAATCTGGACCATTTTGCTCCCTAAGGAACACTTAGCAATGTCAAGAGGCATTTCTGGCTGTCTCAACTGGGTTGGGAGCCTTAATAGCATCTAGTGGGTAAAATCCAGGTATGCTGCTAAACATCCCCATGACACACAAAACAATACAGAATTATCTGGCCCAAAATATCAACAGTACCAATATTGAGAAACCCTGCTCTCTAGTGACCCCATCATCCTTATCCCCAAAATGAAATCATGGAATTTTAGAATTTTTCAATTTGGATGGCTCAAATAACTTTTCTCTCCTATTGGTCAGTGGCCCTCCCCCAAAAAGAAAAAAAAAAAAAAAAAAAAAATTCTTCCTGCTCCACTTTCATTTCTTTTTTTCTTTTTTTTCTTTTTTTTTTTTTTTTGAGAGGTTTTTGCTATAGGGCGTGTGTGCTCGCCAGACAGACAGAGAGAGACAGAGAGACAGAAAGCAGGAAATCACCCTCCAGAGGGGATGGCCACGCCGCAATCCCTTCTCCTCCATTCTCCTCTCGGGATCTTGGGCACACATGCACACGCGCCCGGCGTGAGTTTAAGCCACCGGGTCCGGGACGCGAACCGCGGTCGACTATGTGGGAGTCCAGTGACATAGCCATTACGCTAACTGCTGGTCCCTCCACTTTCATTTCTAATCATCACATTCTTGATTTGGTTGCAAAGAAAACAGTGAACAGGTATTCTTTTTTTCAATAGTTTATTATATTTTTAATTTGACCAGAGAAAGAGAGGGAAGGAGAGGGAAAGTGAGAAAGAAAGCTGCCAGATCCGGGTCTTGAACCATGGTCAGCCATGTGGGAGTCCAGCACCATTACCATACCACCCACCAGAACCAATGAGCAGATATTCTAAAGCTTATCATATAGTACAGTAACATTTAAAAAAAGTTCTGTAAATAATTATATTTCTGTATATCCATTCTTTCAGAAAAAAGATTTCTATAAAAAAAAAAAAAAATAGGGCCAGCCCTGTAGATTAGTGAGTAGTGAGAGAGATCTCACATGGCCTCTAGCAGCTTGAAAAACACAGAAAATACAGGATCAGAGAGACCAACTGCAGATACTAGAGACAGTAGAGAAAGGGGTGAGTCGTAGGGGATAGAAAATAAGAGGTGGGAGGGAGGGGGGTTCAGAAGGAAAAAACATTTAATAAACACAAAACTGAAAAGTTATCTGTTGATGATAATGTATATGGTAATGCCTTTGACTTGACTAATATGCACCATACTCATGCTGGGAAAAACCATGTTATATACTGTAAAGACATAGAGTTATTAAATATAAGTTAAAAAAAAATTAAGGGGGGAAAAAAAGGAAAACACGGCAGATGGGACCAAAAGGTGGTGTGGTGGTTAAGGCACTGGACTCTTACATGGCTGATCATGGCTCAAGTCCCGGATTTAGTGGTTTAAAAATCGTGCCAGGCACATATGCATACATGCCCAAATCCCAGGAGAATGGAGGAAAAAGGACTGCAATATGACCATCCTCTCTTGAAGGATATTTCTCACTTCCCCTCTTTCTTCTCCCTATTTCTCTCTCGCTCTCTCTTTCTCTGTCAAGTACACACACCAAAAAAAAAAAAAAGTGTCAGGCACATACGTGTGCGTGCCCAAAATTCCAACAGAAAGGAGAAACTCGCATGACCATGCCCCATTGGGGGGTGCACTCTGTTGCTCTCTCTCTCTGGTGAGCACATGCACTAAAAATACATGCAGTTTTTTCTCAAGCAATCAACTTCAACATCTACAATATTTTTTCTTATATCTTAAAATTTGCCTTTTTTTAAAGAACTATTTTAACTTTATTTACTATTATTATTTTCCATTTTGACCAGAGAGAAACAGAGAAGGAAAGAGAAAGAGGGAAAGTGTGAAAGGAAGCTAGCAGATCCAGGACCTGAACCTCAGTTGACCACATGGGGTTCCAACACCTTTAACCACCACGCAACCTGCCAGCCCCTTAAAATTTGCTTTTTTGAGGGCCAGCAGGTGACATGGTGGTGAAGGTGCTAAACTCCCTCCCACATGACCAACCTTTCAAGTTCCAAACCTAAAGGTTTGTGTTCTCTTGTTTTCTCTCTCTCTCTTTCTGGTGAGCACATGTGTCCAGTAGTACATTTTAAAATATTAATAGTGATAAATCTAATTAAAAATTCTTTTAAAAAAAATTGCCTTTGAAGAAGTTCAGAGAATGCCACTCCAAAAACCACCACCCCAAATTCCAGCATAAAAATTATTGTGACCTGAGTTTGAATGAAAGCTTCACAAGATGGTGGCGGCCAGGGCCGAGGCGCGAGGAGGATATGGAATATTACCTTGTAAAATGGAAAGAATGGCCAGATTCTACAAATACTTAGGAACCTTTGCAAAATCTTAAGTGCCCATTACCGCTTCAGCAATTTTCTAAAGACAAGCATAATTATTTATCTCAGGTAAAGAAAGGCAAAGCAATAACTTGAAAAGACAATAACAAAACTCTGAAACGTGCCATTGCTGAGTGCATTGTAAAGAAAGCTAAACAAAGGATAGCTCTGCAGAGATGGCAAGAAGAACTCAACAGAAGAAAGAATCATAAAGGAATGCTATTTGTTGAAAATACTGTTGACTTAGAGGGCCCTCCTTCAGACTTCTACTACATTAATGAATACAAACCAGCTCCTAGAATCGGCTTAGTAAATGAAGCTACCTTTGGTTGTTCTTGCACAGATTGCTTCTTTGAGAAATGTTGTCCTACCAAAGCTGGAGTTCTTTTGGCTTATAATAAAAACCAACAAATTAAAATTCCACCTGGATCCCCATCTATGAATGTAACTCAAGGTGTCAATGTGGACCTGATTGTCCCAATAGGATTGTACAAAAAGGCACACAGTATTCACTCTGCATTTTTCGAACCAGCAATGGCTGTGGCTGGGGTGTAAAAACCCTTGTGAAGATTAAAAGAATGAGTTTTGTCATGGAACATGTTGGAGAGTTTTTCTGTTCAGGTAATCACAAGTGAAGAAGCTGAAAGAAGAGGGCAGTTATATGACAACAAAGGAATCACATATCTCTTTGATCTGGACTATGAATCTGATGAATCCACAGTGGATGCAGCTCGATATGGAAATGGGTCTCATTTTGTGAATCACAGTTGTGACCCAAATCTTCAGGTGTTCAATGCTTTCATTGACAACCTTGATACTTGTCTTCCCCGGATAGCATTATTTTCCACGAGATCCATCAATGCTGGAGAAGAGCTGACTTGTGATTATCAAATGAAAGGTTCTGGAGATATATCTTCGGGTTCTATTGACCACAGCCCAGCCAAAAAGAGGGTCAGAACAGTATGCAAATGTGGAGCTGTGACTTGCAGAGGTTACCTCAACTGAATTTGCAGAAAACAGAACTGATGAAAATTATAGTTCTATTTTTTTTTCCCTAATGTTAACATCTTTAAAGAATAAGTATTTGGGACTCTTTCCATATTATTCAAGGTTATACCTAAGTAAATTTAAGTTTCAAGACACTTGCCAAATGCATTACAGGTATTTCTGAAGAGAGGGACACTGGGCCACATAGCCTAATTTGATATATATTTATTTAGTGGTTAGACACCAAACTATTTACCAGTCAGTACATTCATACTTACAAAATCTGTGAATAGAGAAATACCTATTTCAGTACTTGAAAAATGTTAAACCAATAATGCAACAGTTTCTAAGCTCAAATATTCAACTTGCCATACACCTTGAATTCAGAGAAATAGTTAATTCAATTTGAGCAAATATATGTTTTATTTTTGTTACTTTATTATCATGTCTATTTAATACTCACTGTATTTGTACTTGAGACAAATAGGTGATTCTGAATTTTAAAACCTATTTTCTACTTTTTCATTGAAACATTGACATCTTAATGATAGGAAAATTTAAGGTATAATAAATGAAAATTTTAATTTCAAAAAAAAAAAAAAAGAATTACTGTGACCTAAAAATAATTGAGAAAAAGCAGACACAAGGAAAACTCTACATTCTCCATCTTTATTAGAAAGGCCTGGACCATTCTCAGAGACCACTCTAGACTCACAACTTGGAGATGGCACCAAAGGGCCATAGACAAACCTTGTTAAAACAACTCTTATCTTCCATTACTTTCCCCATATATTTACCTTCCCACAATTCACCATACCTAGAGGCTCAAAGTCCTTTCACTTTTTCAGTTTTTGTTTTTTGGGTTTTTTTTTTTGGGGGGGGAGGTTTTTGCTCTAGGGCACATGCACTTGCCAGAGAGACAGAGAGACAGAAAGTAAGAAATCACCACCCAGGGGGTTGGCCACGCCACAATCCCTTTTCCTCCATTCTCCTCTCGGGATCTTGGGCACACACGCACGCCCCTTGTGAGTTTAAGCCACCAGGTCTGGGGACTTGAACCGCAGTTGACGACGAGAGAGTCCAGTGACAGCCATTACACCAACTGCTGGTCCCCACTTTTTCAGTTCTTTATAAATTAATTAACAACTTTATATAAGCCCCAAGTTTAAATTACTCATTCACTGAGTTCTCCTGTGCATATGCATGATACACATTTGAACAAACTTCTCTTTTTCTCTCACTGTCTTTTATCAGTCTTATTCGCTGGGTCCTAGACAATGAACCTGAGATGAGTAAAGGAAGTTTTTCCTATACTCACTTTTTTCTTTTTTGCACCTGGGGGAGGAAATGAATAAAAAGTAGGGAAAAAGAAAGAGCTGAATTTGGTACAGACCCAATCAGTTTATCTACATACAATGTAATAACAATGGGAAGCTAAAACAGTAACTATCTAAATGTAGTCACAAACATTTCTCATTTTTTTGGTAAATAATTTTATTTTTAATTAAGAAAAGCTATCGGCTTACCCTTTACTTTTAGAGACCAAACCAAGAGACTGACTCAGTCGATGAATAAAAGCTCTTTCGGTACTGGTCAAAGAAGAAGGAAATTCCATTTCTACAAGAAAGAAAAACAGTACCATTTGTGGATAGGCCATTTTCTTTCAAGTAATTCCTAACACAGATATGAAATATTAAAAAGTGACATAATCAAAAGTTATCACGCTTTGTGTAAAAGATATTAAATAACTAAGAATCCTGACATTAACAGAATACATGTTAAACCTAAAGGTGATCAAGAACTTCGATGTCCATCAGAGACCACGACTCAGGCTGGAATTCCAAGCTGGCGTGACGACGGGACATACTTTCCTCTTCTAAGTGGTCACTGCCTGATTAATCAGCAAATGCTCACTTCCTGCAGCGGAGAGCTATGCCGAAGCATTAGGAATTAGCACAAAGTTCCATTCTCCGCACTTTCTAAACGGTGCAGGCTCACCCCACATTCAGACTGGCTCTGCAGCTACAAGGCTGAAGCGTTACTGTTTAGGGCGAGGTCCGAACCGCTCGTCCGGGTCAGCCCCGGTTCTGGACTGCACGCTTCCAGAGTAAGGGGTCCCTTACTTAAACCAGCAAGTCGAAACGCGCGCTCGACAGGACCCCCCGGTGGCCACAGGGCTGATCCCGCGTCAGTGACCCCAGCAGTGGCCCCCGACTCCGGGCGTGGACCGCTAGCTACGGCCGGGACAGGCCGAGGAGCTGGGCGCGTCTCGAGGGCGCACCAGGCACTGGGCGCACTGCGGGGAGCGGGCGAGCGTCCCAGGCCGGGTCGCGCCCCCTTTGAGAACTCCGGGCACCCCGACCCCAGGACGGTGGCTGGTGGCTGCTGCCGCCGCCCGCCAGCTCCCCGCGCCCGGCCGGCCAGCTCCCGGCGGGGCCTGCAGTGCTCCGGGGCCGGGAGGGCGCGGGAGCCTCACCTCGCTGGTCCCCAAAGCGGAAGCGCTCCAGGGCGATGTTGACCGCGATCTTCACCTCCTCGTCGATGCGGATGTCCTTCAGCCCCTTGGCCCGGCCGCCGCCGCCTGGGCCCCCTCCCGGGCCGCCCCCGCCAGGAGCCGGCGGCCGCGGGGAGACGCTGCTCGGCCTGGACATGGCCCTGAGGAGAGGCTCTCCTCGCGCGGGCGCCGCCAGCCTGTGCTGACAGCCGAGCGGGGACCGCGGCCCCAGACCCAGACGGCAATCTGCGCGGGCCCGGGGTCGCCAGAAAGCCCCTCGTCACCGCCTCGGCTGCGGAAAAGCGGCGCCGCCGAAGCCCCGGCCGGCCGCAGCGAGGCGTGATGACGTCAGCGGTGCTGGCGCACGTGACCTCGGCACGGCAGCCGGGGCTGAGCCGCCCACAGCGCGCAGCGCTCCCGGCCCCGCCCCGCTCCCGGCCCCGCCCCGCTCCCGGCCCCGCCCCGCTCCCGGCCCCGCCCCGCTCCCGGCCCCGCCCCGCTCCCGGCCCCGCCCCGCTCCCGGCCCCGCCCCGCTCCCGGCCCCGCGGACCACGCGGTAGTCCAGGCGGTGGTGCTGGCGTCCTTAGCCGGCCGATCTTCACTTCCGGTGAGCGCGCAGGGACTGCTGCTCGGTGCAGGGCAGGCGTGGGAGCCAGAACAGGCTCCTGCCCTCATGGAGCTGACTTTCCAGAGGGACCAGGGCTGTCTGATTTAGCAACTACATACACATGCAAGAAACCCAATTTGTGTTTTTGTTTCGTTTTGTTTTTAGGTGTTTACCATAGGGTGCACGCGCCCTTGGGAGAGAGGCACTGAGAGGGAAGTGAGAAATCACCCCCAGGGGAGAGGTGGCCACACTGCCATCCCTTCTCCGTTCTTCTCCTGAGATTTCGGGCACCCAGGTCAATGGAAGTGATTTTCAAGTTGCAAGTTGAGGACTCAAACCGTGGTTGGCCATGTGGGATTCCAGCCACCTTAACCACCAGGCCATCTGCTGGCCACCCCCTCCGATTTGTGTCTCAGATAAATAAGTGATTTTTCTTGGGCAGTATTTGGGAACACATTCTAAAATGACTCATTGTTTAGCTGATGTTCAAATTGAACTGGGCTTCTTTATCTTATCTGGCATCCCTAAATGGGAATGACACAATAAACAAATGAGTGATCAAATGATAGTTGTAAATGCAATATGATATGATCAAATAAGGAAATGGGACCGGTTAGGAGATTAGGGGACTTCATGAGAACTTCCTCTTGTGTATTAACATAGTAAATTCCAACAGCCCCGCTTCCACCCTGGTCTTCATGGTCATTCTGCAGCAAGCAACTAGAACATTTTTAAAAATATAAACTAAAGGGGCCAGCAGGTGGAATGATGGTTAAGGCACTGGACCCTCCCACATGGTTGGAGTCCTAGACCTGGTGGCTTGTTTTCTCGCTCTCTCTCTCTCTCTCTCTCTCTCTGTGTGTGTGTGTGTGTGTGTGTGTGTGTGTGGTGTCTGGTCAAATTTTAAAAATATATATAATGAACAAATAAATAGTTAAATAATTCTTTTTTAAAAGTGTATATATAAACTAAACAGTGGCCAGCAGGTGGTGTAGTGATTAAGGCCCTGGATTCCCACATGGCCGCCAAGGTTTGAGTCCCAGACCAAGCAGCCTGAAAACCACACCAGGTGAGCATGTGTACATGCCCAAAATCCCAAGAGAAGACTGGAAGAGAAGGGACTGCAGCGCTGCTATCACTCCTGGGGGTGACTTATAGTTTTCCATCTCTCTGTCTCTCTCCAGGAGAGACAGGGCCCAGGATAAGGCCTATCTCCCCTAAGACAAGTTTGTTTCTTTCTCCCAAAATAAGCTTTTACAGTGTGGGCACGAGACATTCCAGACCTGAGTCTGGTGCCACCTCCCCAGATCAGCTCCATGCATTTCTGAGAAACCACCACCACAGCCCCACACCTTGCTTCCAACCTGAGCTTGCAGAGTTTTCATTACCGTCCCTCTACGCTCCCCCAGGAGACACAAATCCCACAGACACTCTCACCTGAGCTCTAATAAACCTAACTTCCTCTCTATTTCTGCCTCTGGTAAATTCTCTTCCACCTACATGGGCCCTACTGCCCCCACAAGATCATTTCAGACAGGATCGCATCCTGATGGAAAGCCATTCAGCTCTCCACACAACTAGAACAAGCTCGAATCCCTTACTATGACTCTAAAGACTCTCGAGCTAGTTCTAGCCAACCTGCATGGTCTCCTCTCCTCGCTCATCTTACAGCGCTCAGATGGACTAATTCCTTTCTGTCCATTGAGCATACTAAGCTCCTTGCCATCTGGGGAACTTCCCAGCTGATTGTTTTCTCCTGCACGGGATAGTCTTCCTAGAACTTCATGTGGAAGTCCTTCTCGTTATCAAAGAGGATTCAGTCCTTTATGTAGTAGTGCTCTTGCATCAGTCTATCATTTACCACTGTTAGAAATACTTTTTCATTTTTGTCTGCTCTTTTCACTAGGATATAAGCTCCCTAAGATAAGAACCTTATTTATCTAGTGTGTCCCCATTTCATCGCCTAGCACTAAGTGGGAACACAGTAAATATTTTAGAATCTAGAATTAGGATTGGTCATCTCTGCCTTCGGAAAATTTTCATTGTGATCCTCAACCTCCTAATATCTTTGGTTGGTTGCTAGAAAGAGTTCTGAACAAGCAGAGAGGGGTTCTATATACTGGCCCTGGCTATAACCAGAAACTAACTTTGAAAGTAGACTATTCTAATTTCCAAAAGATGCATTATAGTTTTTTGGGAAATACAAAAATAAGCCTTCTCTTCTTGGGATCTTGGGCATGTGCACATACATGCGTCCAGCGTGAGTTTAAGCCATCGGGTCCAGGACTCGAACCGCGGCCGACTACATGGGAGTCCAGCAACATAGCCATTACGCCAACTGCTGATCCCCATGTCAAATATACTTTGAAATAATAATGATAATAATTGGGCCAGCCTCATGGCCTGGTACTTAAGGGAGCTAGATCCCACATGGCCGACTGTGCAGCTCAAGTCCCGGCCACAGCAGCTGGGAAGAGTGCAGGGTGTACATCCACGTGTGCCCCGAGTCCTGAGTGAGCGGTGTACATCCACGTGTGCCCCCAGTCCTGAGTGAGCGGTGTACATCCACGTGTGCCCCCAGTCCTGAGTGAGCGGTGTACATCCACGTGTGCCCCCAGTCCTGAGTGAGCGGTGTACATCCACGTGTGCCCCCAGTCCTGAGTGAGCGGTGTACATCCACGTGTGCCCCCAGTCCTGAGTGAGCGGTGTACATCCACGTGTGCCCTGAGTCCTGACGGGAGCGGGGACGGAGGAAAAGGGGTTGTGGTGCTATCATGCCCTACTGGGGAGTGCTTTTCCCTCTCCCTCTCACTGTGTCTGGTGAGCACACACACCCCCTGACAGCTGAGATAGATGATAGGTAGGTAGGTAGGTAGATGATATATAGGTAGATAGGTGATTGATTGATAGATGACAGACAGGTAATGACAATAAAAAATAGTAAATTTATGTTCAGTCCTAATTACCCAAAATAATTTAATTGGAAGAAATCCAACTGCTTCTTGATTTGAATAAATCATTTAGTCTCTCTGAATTGGCACTTCTCAAACTTCATCTCATGACACACGTCTGCGTGGCACCCCCACATACAGCAGAGAACACTTGTGCTCATAAATGCCACACATCCCCGCTTGTTCCTGGGCACATCAGACGCGTCTCCCAGACCCCCACATCTGTGCTCCTACTTCCCTGTTGAAATCGGGACGCCACGTGGCTGGGTCTGGTCAGTAGGATGAGCGCCCAGGAGCTGTACATCGCAGTTCTCCCTCTTCCAGTCCACAGACAGAGGTTGAAGAAAGGAATTACAAATGAGGAAGGGAAGAAGTCTAATGTGAACCCTGTAGTGTTGGATTGGGATGAAGTGCTTCGGCATGGATTTGTGTCTATAGAGGGACAGATGCATAGACAGAAGACAGAAAACTAAAACTAGATGTGTGGGTACATTTACGAGTATAAGCACTGACTGGGCTCAGGAGCAATGACCCCCAATAGCAGTGAGTACACCTAGTACCCAAATCTTCATTTCTTTTTTTTCTTTAAAGATTATTTCTTTAATTTTTATTTATTATTACTTTATTTTTAATTTGACCAGTGAGAGACAGGGAGAAGGAAAGTGAGAAGCGAGCCCCCAGGTCCAGGACTTCAACCATGGTTGGCCCTGTGGGGGTCCAGCACCTTAACCACCATGCCACCTGCCAGTCCCCCAAATCTTCCTTTGAGGACCATTCTTCAGGAACAGGACCCAGGGATCCTTAGCGATACCACTGATTCCTGCTCTGTGGAAGGATGAAGACCAAGTGAACTGGAACATGCTGAGGTGTCAGAAGAAACTGCCGTCGGCAGGATACAGGCTTGCCAAAGGGCAAGGGCGCCACGGCTGGAGCACTTGGAGGCCGAAGTGGCCTAGTCTCTGCATAAGACGAGTACGGGGCATGACCTATAGAATAAGATACAGAGCCATGAACCCAGGGATACCGAGAAATACACAGGGGAAAGGGCAGCTCTTCCTTACACACGCAGTCTAGTTAACACATGTAGAAAGAATGGTGACAAGAGAGAGCTCACCACTAGGAAACAGCACAGTCCCGCTCCTGACAGGGCGACACTGGTGAATGCTAAAGGCAGCAAGCAGAGGGAGGACGGAGAAAACAACCAGAGGACATCAAGAAGACACAAAGACAAGAATATTTGTATAGACTGAGCTATTTCTCTACTTGCTACTCGCTAATTACAAAGGGAACGGAGTGGCCACACAGAGAAGAAACAGCTGATGCCAATTCGGCCTAGCATCGTGGGTGTCACATTTCCGCACCATTAGCTCCTGCTGTGCGGCATGGCATCTTTTCTGCGACATGTTCTTTTTTGATAAGAGAGATTTCTTTTTTTCTTTTCTTTTTTCTTTTTTTTTTTTTTTTTTTTTTTTTTTTTTTGAGAGGTTTTGCTATAGGGTGTGTGTGCTCGCCAGACAGACAGAGAGAGACAGAGAGGCAGAAAGTGAGAAATCATCCCCCAGGGGGGATGGCCACGCCACAATCCCTTCTCCATTCTCCTCTCGGGATCTTGGGCACAACGCACACGCACCCGGCCTGAGTGTAAGCCACCGGGTCCGGGACTCGAACCATGGTCTACTACATGGGAGTTCAGCAACATTACGCCACTGCTGGTCCCGGTAAGAGAGATTTCTATTACAGGGTGTGTGGACTCACTGGAGAGACAGACAGAATGCAAGAAATCATCCCATCTGCTGGTCCCAGTATTCTTGACCAAGATGCAAAACATCAATCTTATCCTGAGAAGATGTCAGACAAATTCAAGTGGAGTAACATTGTATAAAGTAACTGGTCAGTGATGTTCGTAACTGTCAAAATCATGGGGCCAGCAGGTGGCGTGGTGGTTAAGGATGCTGGACTCCCACATGGTCGACCGCGGTTCGAGTCTCAGACCCGGTGGCTTGCTTTCTTACTTTCCCTCTCTCTCCCTCCCTCTCCCTCTCTCTCTCTCTCTCCCTCTCTGCTCAAAGTTAAATAAATAAATAAAGTTACATAACTGTCTAAATTATAAAAATTGAATAATTTTCACCAATTTAGGGGAGATCGGGGACTAGCAGGTGGTGTGATGGTTAAGGCGCTGGACACTCACACACGGTCTATTACGGTTTGAGTCCCGGGCCTGGTGGCTTGGTGTCTTCCTTCCTTTCCCTCTCTCTCTGTGTCTCTCGCTGGTCAAATTAAAAAAAAAGAAAAAAGGAAAAAAAAAGAAAAAGAAAAAAAGAATGGATAAATAAATAAAATAAAATAAATCTTAAAAAAAAATTTAGAAGAGATCAAGAAGACACAAAATCATGGCACCAGCAGTTAATGTAATGGCTATGTCACCGGACTCCCACATAGTCGACCGCGGTTCACGTCCTGGACCCGGTTGCTTAAACTCACACCGGGCGCATGTGCGTGCATGCCCAAGATTCCGAGAGGAGAATGGAGGAGAAGGGATTGCAGCGTGACCATCCCCCCTGGGGGTTGATTTCTCACTTTCTGTCTCTCTGTCTCTCTCTGTCTGTCTGGCGAGCGCACACGCCCTATAGCGAAAACCTCTCCAAAAAAATTAAAAAAAAAAAAAAAAAAGACACAAAAACAAAGCAGATTCCTGGACTGAGAAGTGGGCCAAAAGAAAGACATTAGTGGAAAAACTAACAAAATTCAAATACAATATATGTACTTCTTTGTTTCAGTAATTGAATTACGGTTACGTGAGATGCTTACATTCGAGGAAGCTCAATTAAGGGCATATGGCAACTCTTTGTGCTATTTTTGCAACTTTTCTTTAAGTTTATTTATTTATTTAGAGAAGAGAGACGGGGAGCTAGTAGCCTCGAAAAGCGTCTTTCTGTAAGGACAAACCACAGCCCCAGCCAGCCTGGATCCCGGTCACGTGGGATCCTCAGAGAGGCTAGGACACAGACCCAAGACCCTTCCTACGTGAGTCCAGGCTCATGACTGCTGTGTCACTATCTGGTGAGTAAGTCAATAAAGACAGAAAGAAAGGGGGGCCAGCAGACGGCATGGTGGTTAAGAACGCTGGACTCCCACATCGCCAACCGCAGTACAAGGCCCAGACCTGGCGGCTTGCTTTCTCACTTTCCTTCTCTTCTCTCTCTCTCTCTCTCTCTCTCTCTCTCTCTCTCTCTCTCTCACTCTGTCCCTCTCTGGTCAAATAAAATAAATAAAGTTAGGGAAAAAAAAGACAGAAAAAAAAAAAGAAAAGGGATTAGAGAATAAATTGAACTTACAAGCTTGAAAGCCAACCGCTGCCAGATTTAAGCAGTAAAAAATGGAATTTTAAAAGCTTTGAGAGGGCCAGCAAGTGGTGTGCCAGTAAGACACTGGACTCTCATATGGCTGACCACAGTCTGAGTTCCAGACCTGGCAGTTTGCTTTCTCACACACTCTCTCTCTGGTGAGCCCACGTGCCCTATAGCAAATTTAAAAATAATTGGGACCAGCAGTTAGCATAATGGCTATGTCGCTGGACTCCCATGTAGTTGACCACAGTTCAAGTCCTGGATCCGGTGGCTTAAACTCACGCCAGGCGTGTGTGCATGTATGCCCAAGATCCAGAGGGGAGAATGGAGGAGAAGGGATTGCGGCGTTGCCATCGGGGGGTGATTTCTCACTTTCTGTCTCTCTGTCTCTCTCTGTCTGTCCGGCGAGCACACACGCCCTATAGCAAAAACCTCTAAATAAATAAATAAATAAATAATAAACAATAATGATAATAAATAAAAATTAAAACTAGGTAATTCTTTAAATTAAAGAATTACCAGCAAAAGAATTACCAGCAGGTGGCACAGTAGTTGAGGATGCTGGACTCCCACATGGCCAGTCATGGTTCAAGTCCTGGGCCTGGCAGCTTGCTTTCTCATTTCTCTTTTTCTCTCTCACTCTCTCTGTCCGTCTCTGATCAAATTAAAAATAAATAAATAAATAAATAAATAGTTAAATAAAATAATTCTTTTTTAAAAAATAGTTTTTTTTTTTTTAAAAAAAAAAAGCAAGCATGCAATAAGATCTCTCAACAATCTAACTATTCAACCTTATAGTAAAGACCGGGTGAAAGCTGTGCTCCTCTCTAGTCGTTTCCAACAGACAGAAGTTAGATGACATTAAGCAGAGAAAAAGAGGCTTGGAGTGAGGAATCAAAGAAAGAAATCAAGCTGATTTAATGATGCTTAGGATTAACTCGGTAGTTTTGGTGCATAAAATTGGCTGGAAGTAAATAACTCAGACACCTCTAAAGTCTTTGAGGAACTTGTATCTCCGAACAAATCTAAACTCAGACTACAAAGCTGTTGACCGAGCAATGAAACAGCCTCTGCTCCCACCCACCAGGTTCGTTGCAGCCAGAGACAGACCACGGGAGTGCACATCGGAGGGTGTGCACATCAGAGGGTGGCACATCGGAGGGTGTGCACCTCGGAGGGTGGCACATCGGAGGGTGGCACATCGGAGGGTGGCACATTGGAGGGTATGCACATCGGAGGGTGGCACATCGGAGGGTGGCACATCGGAGGGTGGCACATTGAAGGGTGTGCTTGAGGGAGAATGAACGACGGAGAACCTCCGGATGGTGGATTCAGGAGCGTGAAAAAGAAAAGGAGAGAAATGCACAGAAGCGCCCTGCCGAGGGAGCGCCTGGGTGGAGTGGTGCTGAGTCCTTGTGGGAAAGTCCGTCCCTGCCCTATCTGAGTCCATAGAACAAATCGCATCCCTCGTTATGAAGCGTAAGTTGTGAGGTTGCTTCCAGTCCTGTCATTTGGTGTTTCTGTGTAACAGTACATTTATCAAACGGATATTGGGGGCCAGGCGGCACAGGGCCCACGTGGGAAGGCCTCCCTGGGCACCCAGGCACACACACATGCACCATGATCCGTTCTGTGCTGGCCAAGGTGAGGGTGAACGGCAGCATGAAGACCCTGGAGGGGGTCTCTCTATCAAAAAATAAATAAAATTTTAAGCCCATTAGTTTTTAAAAAGGATATTCCGCTATGTTTTTTGTATATGTATCTAACCTATCTGCACAGAAATCAGCTTAAAATGTGTGTTAATAGTACGCCACAAGGTGGTACTAGAAAGCTATCCTTTGCTTGTAGTCCTAAGTCTGAAATAGCATTGCTTTTAACACTACTTCTGTAGCAAGGACGGTAATCAAAGCAGAAGTAGAGAAGCAGCAGCTGGGTTTGTGTGAGGCAATACTATTATCTTTTTATAAAGTTACTTTATTTAACTTTATTTACTTATTGATTTATTTTAATTTGACCAGAGAGGGACAGAGTGGAAGGAAGAGAGAGAGAGAGAGAGAGAAAAGTGAGAAAGCAAGCTGCCAGGTCCGGGACTCGAATCATGGTCAGCCATGTGGGAGTCCTGCACCCTTAATCACCACCCCACCTGCCCCACCCCATTAGTTCTTTTTTTTTTTTTTTTTTTTTTTTTTTTTTTGAGAGGTTTTTGCTTTAAGGCAAGTGTGCTCACCAGAAAGACAGAGAGAGACAGAGAAACGGAAAGTGAGAAATCACTCCCAGGGGGATGGCCACACCGCAATCCCTTTTCCTCCTCTCTCCTCTCTGGATCTTGGGCACACACACACGCCCGGCGTGAATTAAAGCCACCAGGTCTGGGACTGAAACCACAGTCAACTACATGGGAGTCCAGTGACGTAGCCATTATACTAACTACTGATCCAGAGGCAATACTATTATCTAAAAGTCATAAAAGTAAACTCTCCCGGGCACGTGTGCGTGCATGCCCAAGATCCCGAGAGGAGAATGGAGGAGAATGGATTGCAGCATGGCCATTACCCCTGGGGGGTGATTTCTCGCTTTCTGTCTCTCTGTCTCTCTCTGTCTTTCTGGCAAGTGCACACGTCCTATAGCAAAAACCTCTCCAAAATAAATAAATAAGTAAATAAACTCTCTCTGGAAGACATCATCAACTAGTTTGTATTCTTCCTCTTTTTCTTACCCAGCACTGTGTGGTCGGATATCTCAATCATTTGCAAAACATGAAACCCTAAAAAGCACAGCACCCGTGCACAACACATCAACTAGACGTGGTCTCCTAGGTGTAGAGTGTAAAATTTAAATGGTGGCTATGTCGCTGGACTCCCATGTAGTTCACTGCGGTTGGAGTCCTGGACCCGGTGGCTTAAACTCACACCGGGCGCGTATGCGTGCGTGCCCAAGATCCCAAGAGGAGAATGGAGGAGAAGGGATTGCGGCATGGCCATCCCCCCTGGGGGTGATTTCTCACTTTCTGTCTCTCTGTCTCTCTCTGTCTTTCGGGCGAGTGCACGTGCCCTATAGTGAAAACCTCTCCAAAAAAATAAAATAAAATAAAATAAATAAAATTTTTAAAAATAAAATTTTAATGGTTATTTTTATGGAATGTAACTCAAAAATATCTGAACACCCTAAAACTATGTTTCAAACACAAGAGAGCTCAGCCCAGAACGTGAACACAGTAGGTCATCAAATACATGGTGTAATTTGTCATCTTGTTCCGGGGATGACAGGAGAAAAGGGAAACCATCTCTTCCAGGCAGAGTTGCTAGGTTTGGAGGATTTTTTTTTAAATAATTATTTATTTATTTAATTTCACTTGTTATTATATTTTTTAATTTGACCAGAGAGACAGACAGAGAAAAGGGAAAGCGAGAAAGCAATCTGCCAGGTCCAAGACTCGAACCAGGTTGGCCATATGGGAATCCAGCGCCTTTAACCACCACGCCTCCTGCTGGCCCCCAGGTCTGGGGGATTTTTAAGATGTCATTTTAAAGTGATGGCCTACCTGCAGGGGCACAGCAGCAAGGCCACGCTCTGAAATGCTGACAGTCACAGAAGCCCAGGGTCAGTTCCGGGTCAGTGCTCTCACACACCTGCCAGCAGCTTGGCCACCAGAAACCCTAGCAGGAGAGCGTGGCCTGAGGCCCTGTCGAGTTTCCTGTCTCTCTCTTCTCCTCAGCCCACTCCCCATCTCTCACAAAATTCATTCATTAACTGTTTCAAAATGAGAGATGCACTGTGGAAGGGCATAAAGAAATGAAAGTCTGGAAACGCTCACGGGACGGATTTCTTTTGAGACAGGGCCTCACTGTGTTGCGCTCCTCCTGCCCCAGCCTCCCCAGTTGCTGCCCCTGCAGGCTTGCACCACCGTGCCCAGCTTTAGGATGGCCTCCTGTGGCCTCAACCTGCCCTGCAGCAGTGCCAGCCAGCTCCTGCCACCAGGACAGGCTCCATGGAAAAGAACTTCCGAACAAAGGGCGGGAGGCGCTGGGTATGCGAGAAGGTTCCGCATTACAACCCTGAAGCCTCACTGGGGGATAGAGGAGCAGCTGAAGAGACCAAGGACGGAAGTGACGCTAGGGGATCAATGTGGGCCCAGTCTATGGTCTGGTAGAAGAGGAAGTGGAGCTACTGGGTGGTTTTGAAGACAAGAGTGATGTCTTGTCAGCTGGCACATGGCCTTAAGAACGGTAAGGAAATTCCAGTGAAGAATAGGCTTAAGAATCCAGTGCAGAGGGCAGCAGGTGGCATAGTAGTTAAGACGCTGAAACACACAAGGCTCATGTGCATGCTACCCAAAAATCCCAGGAGGAGAATGAAGGAGAAGGATCTGTGGTGTGGCCACCCCCCAGGGGATGATTTCTCACTTTCCTCATCAGTGTCTCTGTCTCTCCAGTGAGGGCACACGCCCTGTGGCAAAAAAATTTTTTTTAAATCTGGGGGCCAGCAGGTGGCATGGTGGTTAAGGGCGCTGGACTCCCACATTGCCCACCATGGTTTGAGTCCTGGACCTGGCAGCTTACTTTCTCACTTTCCCTCTCTCTCTTTCTTGCTCTGTCCCTCTCTGGTCAAATTAAAATAAGTAAATAAATAAAGTTAAATGAAATAATTATAAAAAAAATAATCTGGGCCAGATGGTGGCACAATATTAATGTAACCGGACCCAAAGGTCCTGGGTTCATATCCCAGGTCCTCCCCGAGTTGCATATGTGTGCCCGTAATTCAGTCCATTCCTAGAGTGGGATGTAAAGACTGTTTGGCATCTCTCTCTCTCTCAGAAGAAAGAAATGAACTTTTCCCCCCAAAAAAAATATATGGGAGGATGCAGTAGGGTTGGGAGAAGACCCTGAGGTTTCTCCCTCAGGATACTGTTAAGAATTCATATGTAAAAAAGAGGAGTCTATTCATGGACCAACCCCTCTTCTAGAAACCTCTGAAGAGGTGAAAATATCAAAACCTAGTGAGGGGCCAGCCTGTGGCATGGTGACTAAGGTAGCTAGATCCCACAAGGCAGACTATACCATTTGAGTCCTGGAACCAGTGATTCAAAAACATGCCAGCCATGTGTGTGTGCATGCCCCAAATCCCAAGATCCCAAGAGGAGAATGGAAGAGAAGTAATTGTGGCATGACTGTCGCCCCTTAAGGGTTCTCTCTCTCTCTCTCTCTCTCTCTCTCTCTCTCTCTCCAGTGAGTACATGTGCCCTATAGCAATAAATAAATAAATATTATTGCTGAATATTTAATATCCCATTTTATTAAAGAATCCAGTTTAAAGCCAGTCAGTGGTATGGTGGTAAAGGGAGCTGGATCCCACATGGCCAACTTCACAGTTCAAGTCCTGGACCTGGGAACGCAGGCTGACCACGCTATTTGTATCCGGGCCTGGAAGCATGAAATTCGTACTCGGCACATGTGCATATGTGCTCAAATGCCTATAGGGTGGAGAAATGGAGACAGGATTACGGCATGAACATACCCTGTTGGGGTGTGCTTCCTCCTTCTCCCTCTCTCTGTCTCTCTCTGGGAAGTGCATACACCCTTGGGCAAAATAAAAAGAATTTAAAGGATAGGCAAAATTTTTCCTTTCAGGTAGATGATGAAAGATTAGACACATTTTTCTATAGCTTGGCAGTAATATTTACATCCTACAAAATAATGGCCTTTTTTTTCCTGTGGCAAATTGATTCTTGATTAACACTGAAAGGGAAGGGGAATGTATGATTAAATGTATGATTATTGGGGGGCAGCAAGTGACGTGGTGGTTAAGGGCACTGGACTCCCACATGGCTAACTGTGGTTTGAGTCCCAGACCTGGTGGCTTACTTTCTCACTTTCTCTCTCTCTCTTCCCCCACCCCAGTCAAATTAAAAGTAAATAAAGTTAATAAAATAATTCTTAAAAACATAAGGGGTTATATTATCTAGCTCAGTCTGACATTAAAAAAAAAAAAAAAAAGGCATAGATTGGCTGGATTAAACAGCATCCAGCACAGCTGAATGCAGGCTCTGAGTGGGGAGTGACTGTAGATTAGAAAATAAACACACAGAGACACGTAAGTACAGAATGGAGTGGTCCTGACTCCCCTGATGGAGACAGCCGCAGGGGAAATATTCCCAGGTTCATTCTTTTAAAGGACAAAAAGAGTAGAAGGGGAAGCAGAATGCAGAGTCAATTGTTTGTGGATGTTAATCGGCTGGAGATGTGAAGACCTCGGCTTCATGTTGTTTTATGTGTTTTCTCTTATCTTCTTGTGCCTTTTCTGATTAACACATGTAGCTCCCTTACAGTTTCTACACAGGGATAGCTAGCAAATTCATTTCTTTTTTTGTTTTCTTGGAGAGGTTTTTGCTATAGGGCATGTGCGCTAGCAAGAAAGACAGAGAGGCAGAAAGCGAGAAATCATCCCCAGGGGGGGATGGCCACGCCACAATCCCTTCTCCTCCATTCTCCTCTCGGGATCTTGGGCATGCATGCACCCATGCCCAGTGTGAGCTTAAGCCACCGAGTCTGGGACTCAAACCATGGTCTACTACATGGAAATCCAGCGACGCCAACTGCTGGTCCCGCATATTCATTTCTTAATGGCACTCATTTAGCCTTGCAAAGGGGCAGCCCAAAGAACCACATTTCTGCATGCTTTTAAAGGTCACCATTGTGTTGCTCAGTTCGCTACTCCCTACCTCAAACAACAGAAATTTATTTTCTACTGTTCTAGAAGCTGAAAAGATCAAGGTCTAATATAATTTATTTCAGAAAAGGGCTCTTTTCCCACCTTGCAGATGACCACCTACTCACTGTTTGGGACACGACCTTTTCTTGGTCTATATGGTCAGCAAGTTTGGCCTCTCCTGTCTCCTGGTAATAGGACACTAATCCAATCTGGAGGCCCCACCCTCGTAATCTTATCTAATTATGTTCCAAAGACTCAATCTACAAATACTGTCACTTGAAGTTTAGGGCCTCAGCATACAGCCACTTGTCACTTAAAGACCTACCTGTTTAGTGACTGCTGGGACTTAGGAAAAGTTCTCCAGCACAGAAAATCCCTTTCTCAGTCTTTGTTTTGTCTGGCAGTAAATTAGCATTCACTGCACGAAGCGTTCACAATAATTCAAACTACATATTTCGTTTATGAATTTGTGCTTTATTGTATACTCAGGAGTATTTAAAATAAACAAAAACAATTATGCCAGATTTATATTATTGTGTTGTGGTACATCTTGTCACTTCCTGGTGCTTACCTGCTGTATGCTTTATCTAACATGTGGGCAGAAGGACATTATTCTAGTGCAGCGTCTCGTGGAGAATGCAAACCCTATGGCTCTAGGACACCACAAGGCATCTGCCCTTGAGCTCATCAACCACTTTACTTAACCTAGTCATAGGAACAGAAATGGGTCACTAAGCGAGGAGTGCCTGTATTAATCTGAGGGAGAATGCAAACACTCAGTCCATCAAAAAGATGTATGGGACTTCAGCGTAATGTACTCAGGTTCATGTAGACGCCTGTCGGCGTCCACCCCAGGGCTTGGATCTGGCTGAACCATGATCGGGGGGCTGCTGGTGAGGAAGAGAAAGAGAACGAGAAAGAGAAAGCCCTCCATCTTGCCAGGATCGGGGAATTGGAAAGAATGAGACAAAGGGATAGAGTAGAAATGGACACAGGCAGCCTGAGCCTAGGTAGCCCGAGCAACTTGTGCCACAGCCGAGTCACTGCTTGAGCTGCTCAAGCCACCCAGACAAACTGGGCCTCTTTATTTATAGTACAAGGAGACATTACACATGTATGTTTCATGACACTTCACAGATTGGTTGCCAGGTTACAGACAATAAGAAGCAGTTAACAGATCTACAAGGGTTTAGTCACACCAGGCCAGGTGTATCCCTTGGTGATAATCCCATCAAGAGAAAATCTCATCTTCTTTTCTAATGCAGAGAACTAGCTGTTAGGTGTGGGGAAGGAGCTAAGAACTTCTCCATAAGGAGTGCACCACCACACCCAGAGAAGGCTAAAGAACCTTTCAGATGCAGAGCAGGGGTTGGACTTTACTAATTGGGGTAAAGATGTTTCTTGAAGTCCATCAGATGTGTCTGTTGGAACGCCCCTAGTAATTTCCACCCTTGTTCTGTCTGCAGCCAAGGTCAGGGAAAGACAAGTTACAAGGTTCTGCCAAACCCCAGAAGGACAGGTGGTGTTTGCTCAGAGTATGTCCCCACACCTCAGATTCTCTCTCTTAAACGTGTCCCCACAGACGCCAATTGACTTCTGTCTCCTAATTGCTCTCTCTTCCCTTTTCAATAACAACTGGTCATCACTCAGGGTAACAGGGCCCAAGAAGAGCACTGGACTCACATCAGGGCCTTGAAGCTCTTCTTCAGCCCTTTCCTCCTCTGGCTTACAGGGTCTAGCCAACCGATTACTTCTGCAAAGTTTTAAATCAGTGCTGAAGACTCAGTAGTCTTCCAGAAGCGTTTTCATTTTAAAGCTTCAAGATGCAAAGAGAGAAATCTCTTCTGATACAGATTCAGGAAATGCTAGGTGCAGGCATTTGCCAAGCTGGGATTCTACCTCCTTACGCACCGAGTCACCGCAGAGAGGTGATCACTGTTTTCTCTGCTTCGAGACTGACTTGGCAAGAAGGAGGTAACACGAGAGCAGGGGACAGTTCTGCCTGACCGATCGTTTCCCAGTGTAATGGCTGAGTGGCACTGTACAGCAAATAAATCATAGAATTGTTGAAATAGAAAGGACCTTTGGAATTCAACCGTATCTGTTTACAGATGAAAAGGTGAAAGTGTAGCTTGGCAGACTCACTGCCTGATCCCGGGCAGTTTCCGGAAGCCCCGAGACTGGCATACCTTCACACCAGTCACACTGCACGATCACTCCAGTTCTATCTCATCATCTCCTTATCGTCAGATATCGGCTGCACGCCCTCACCCTGGCCTGTTGGCAGGGAGGCAGACAAGTGGCCCGCCTCCACACTAGTAAGTCTTTCATTTCTTAGCCCTGAGCAAGCGATTCTACATTTCCTACCGCTTTGGGTCCAGGACTCCAACCGCAGTCAACTACATGGGAATCTAGTGACATAACCACTACGGCAACTGCTGGTCCCGAAGTCCCCTTAACTCTACCTCATGAATTTCCTCATGAATTTGCAATCTTGTGTAATAGATCATTGATTATAAGGCAGGGTAGAGGGGAGGAAAGCACCATTAACCTATATGATTCTTCTTTCAAAATGCCTAGTTCCAGCCAAGAGGGCTCTGGAAGGTCAGTGTGGTCTGCAGTGGTGAGTGAGCAAGGCTTCCCGAGGGACACAGGGACCTAGCAGGGCTCATAAGACACCTCAGAGTCCACACCTTGCAGGTAGTTCTAGCTCAGGCACATGGACCTAGGAAGGGCATGCACCAGGTTATCAAGTTTGCAAGGCCCTGCAGTTGTTTCACTCATTCATTTAAACATTTCTTTTTTAAAAAAAAATATTTCATATAAATTTATTTATTTATTTATTTTAATCTGACTAGAGGAGGGACAGAGCAAGAGAGAGCACAAGAGAGAGACAGAGAGAGAGAGAGAAAAAGTGAGAAAGTAAGCTGCCAGGTCTGGGACTCAAACCATGGTCAGCCATGTGGGAATCCATCGCCTTTAACCACCATGCCACCTGCTGGCCCCTTATTTAAACATTTCTATTAAAATTTATTTATTTATTGTTTCCATGAGCAGCAGAGTCCCTAACACAGTCTTGACTGCTACCCAGCCCAGTTTCTGCCAGCCTGGCTCATGGGAGGTCTTCACAGCCCATGGAGAGCCCTCCCACGCGGTCAGCCTCCCGAGCACCACACCCCACCGCCCCACACCTATCATACCCACTTTAACTGGTAACTCGGTAATGGGTACAATATATTTTTAGATGTATTACACAGACACGAAGTGTAATTATAACCAAGAGGAATCTGAGGAAGGAAAAAAAAACTGTTTAGGGACAAAGAGAGGTTGAGCTACATATTTCAGATAAATACGTAAAATCTTCGAAGTTATGATAAACAGTACTGTTCAATTTATGGCCTAGATATTGCTCTCATCTCAAACTCCCATTCATCATCTTCATATTCATATGGCACCCCTGTTTCCAATGCCTTACAAATTTCCTCCCTCCTATAACCTTTACAGCTGAAATTTCATGCTTCATATCAGCTCAGAAGCAAATTCTTTCCTGGAAGGTTAAATCTATCTGTTCAAGCCATTGCTGAGTTATTCAAGCATGAGAAAATGTTAAGGAAATTTGTCAAGATACGCTTTGTGTGTTCAGATTTAATTCAAAACAGCTTACATTTAAGCCTCCAGAGCTATTATGCACCATCTTTAAAGAGAAAAACATTCTTGTCTTTGAAAGATCATTGGTTGAGGTCTACCCTCCACCTTCTGTATATATGGAGTGTGGTTATAGAGAGATCTATTCAAATCCTGGAAAAACCCTTTGGGTTTCCAGACCCTCCACGTGTGTGTTTAGAAAAAAGTGTCTCCTTTTTTTTTACACCAAACATAAATTCTCTAGGAGGATTTGAGGGTAATAACTCCTGTGTGGCTATATTGTCAGACAACAATAAGTTTTATTTGACTTTGTCCTTTGTCATTTTGTAGATAGGAAAATTTATGCTGCTTTAAATGAATATTATTGGGGAAATTTACATAATTTTCCTGAGATGATATCTTATTCGCTGCATGATTTTAAGTGTCCTGAAATACTGAGAACTCAGAAAGTTAAAAAGAACTCAGGTGGGGTCGGCAGGTGGTGCCATGGTTAAGGTGCTGGACTCCCACCTGGTTCATCTTGGTTCAAGTCCCAGACTTCCTACCTTTCAAAGCATGTTGGGATTGTGTTCTTGTGACCTAAATTCCCAAGTGGAGAATGGAAGAAAAGGGATTGTAATGTGGCCATCCTCCAGGGACAGGGGGGTGATTTATCAGTTTCCCTCTCTCTGTCTCTCCAGCGAGTGCCTGTGCTTTATGGCAAAAATAAATAAATAAATAAATAAATCTTAAGAAAATAACTGAAGTGGGACTAGGTGGATGGGGTGAAGGCCCCTCCTCCAACCTGACCTGTCCCGGGGTTCCAAGACACGTGGACTTGTTTCACCCAACTACAGTACATGATAAATCAACTGAAAACTTAGTGGTGTCAAGAACAACGCCCCTTTCATCATGGCCGCACAGCTCTGCGAGTGGCGGGGCTCAGTAGCTGGTGCTCAGGGTCTCACAGGAGTCACAGCGTCCAGGGCTCTCATCTCCCGCGCGTGCGCGTGCGACCTCTCCAGGGAAGGCTCCAGGGCCAGCTGGTGGAGCAGCTGTGCCCTTTGGGCACCTCTCCTTAGGTGCTGTCTCCAGCCTGGCGGCTTCAGGAGAGTCCAACTTCTTCCAAGGCCTTGCCCCACGCGGGAAGCCGGGTAGGGTCTCCACGGCCTGATCTAACCTCCGCGGCCACGGCAGCCAGACGCCCCCTAGGGCTCCAGGGAAGTCAGCGGACTTCACCTCTTGGTGAGAGGCAAGAATCGTCACCAAGGCCTTCTGCTGCGGCGGGACGGGGTGGTGCGTGCAGCCTCTGACTCTGGGCCTAGCCGCCCCAGCCCGCCCGCCCGACGGTCGCTAGGCCTGGGACCCTAGCCGCCTTATCTGCACGCTGCGGGTACCAGGCTTCGGAGCTACGTCCCTGAGACCTCGTTGTGCCGGCAGGGTGAATGCCGTCGCCGGCCGCCGCCCGGCCCCGGGATGCTGCAGCTGAAGGTGCAGGAGGAGGGCCTCCGGGTCTGCGCGGACAGCGAGGCCGTCGGCAGGCCAGTCCCCGCGGTTACTAAAGCTGCCGGCGCCGGATCAGAAGAGCGAGCCACCCCCAGAAACCGGCCCGCCATGCAGAGGCCGTACGGGAGCGCGGGCTGTTCCCGACACCGAGTCGGGCTCAAAGCGTCAGCTTTCCTGACAGGTGCTAGAAGTCCACTAAAAAGCCAGCCATTTCCGCTCACTTGGGGACAGCGCCTGGGACTCAGCGTGGTCCCGGGGAGGGGTCGCGAACCCAGGCTAGTGGGCAAGACCTGCGTGTTAGCCTTCTCCCTGGAGAGGCGTTCTGCCGGGGGTGCAGCGCGCTCTGCCCGCAGGGTCCCCCAAGGTCCCGGCCCGCGTGGCGGTCGGACGCACGGCGCGGCCACCCTCGGGGCCCTCTGCGCATGACGCCACGCGGGCCCGGGTGCAGCGGGGTCCGCTCCTACCTCTCCGCGGAGCGCTTCCCGGGCCGTTCCAGGGCACCCGTCTGCCAGGCCCTGGCAAAACCCGGAGCGGCGGAATCCCGGCCCGCGCGCTGCGCCACCGGGCATGCTCGGTCGCCCCAGGTTGGGGGCGGCTGCGGAGGGGCGCCTCCCGGCTCCCGCCCCGCGTCCTCCTCCCGGCAGGCGGCGGGGGCCGCAGCGACACGTCCAGCACCGGCGAGGAGGAGAGGATTCGGCGCCTCTCCCAGTCGTGCGACGGCGACGGCGACGGCGACGGCGAGGGGCCATCAGCAGGTACGCGCGAGGTGCGAGGAACCGGCCCGGGCGACGCCCGCCCTTCGCGCCGCCCCTGACCCGGCCCCTGCCACCGTTCCGACCCGCGGCGAGAGCAGAGGCTCACGGGGAAAGTCGGGCGCCTGCAGCGTCGCCGGGGCGGCCGAGGCGGGCTGCGCTGCTGGCTCCCGGACCCGAGTCCCCGCGCCCGGGCCAGGTCGGAGGGGCTCCTGGTGTCACAGAGCCGGGGCACCCGCAGCCACCTGCCCGGCTGCTCGGTGGACAGTGCAAGGACCGCGTCCGACTGACAAATAGCGGGCCAAGAACTTTCCTGCGCCCCAGAGCCCCCGCGCCCCGACTTGCGAGCCCACAAAGTGGCATAGGTAGCCTCGGGATTGAGGCGCACCCGCCCGAGGGCCGCGGAGCGCCCGGGAGCAGTGCGGCTGCGGCGGCGCCTCGGGAATGCAGGTCTCCCCGCCGGCCCCGCGCGCTGACCCCGCGAGCCCCCGGACAGTGTCCCCGCGCCTCTGCGCCCCCCCGCCCTCACCCCCGCGGCACCTGCTTCCAGATCCCCTCGGCCCTACCGGGCGATGCTGGCTCGGGGCCCCGGACCTGGCCAAGTACTTCCCCCCACATCCGTAGCACTCGTGCGACACAGATAGTGAAGACAGCCAAGCCGATGCTTAGGGTGGCGTCTGAGAGTTCGCGCGGACACTGCGCCGAAATTCGAACTGCCTGGAGAAGGGGCCGCCTGTGCTGGGTTAGGTATTTCTTGAGCCTCTGTCTGGGGATGCTCGAGATTCCTCCCGAAAATCAGGGGCTGCCTGCAGCAGGTTGTCCTCCCTACCTAAAGAAAAAAAGGGCGGGAAATCGACTTCCTATTTTTTTTAAAACTCTCTGAAACATGTAATTAAACATGTTAGAATTTGAAAATTATTAAAATAATTTTTAACTCGACTCGATTATCATTCCTGGGTAATTTTGTTACTTTCCTAAAGTTTCTTTGAGAAACATTAGCAAGATATCAGAAACCGGGTGCATTTCTGTTTTCCAAACCAAAATAATGCGTAATTCTGATTCCACTAGATTTTTATCTCGAAATATTTCTGTATTTCAGTTCTGGGATTTTTTTTATTTTTTTGAGACGTATTTGCTGTAGGGCCCGTAGGCTCACCAGAAAGACAGAGAGAGACAGAGACAGAAAGCGAGAAACCACTCCCCTGTGGGGATGGCCAAGCGGCAATCCCTTCTCCTCCATTCTCCTCTCCGGATCTTGGGCATGCACGCACACGCACGCGGCGTAAGTTTAAGCCACTGGGTCGGGGACTCAAACCGTGGTCGACTACACGGGAGTTCAGCGACACAGCCATTAAGCTAACTGCAGGTCCCCATGGGATTTTATTTTAAAGCTATCATATTTCTTTTTTTTTCTATTTTTTTTCTTTTATTTTTCTTTCTCAGATTAATTAAATTCACATTTTACATAAACTGCCCATTATGATGTATACAATATACATATACATATATAGTTTTCAACAGAGAACTCTACATTTTTGGTGTTAAATGGTTCTTCCCTTTGCCCCCCACGCCCCCTCTCTATCACCCACTCCCCACCACCCACTCCCCTCCCTTACAGTCTCTGGTATCTACATTTATCCTTTCCGCTATCATATCTTCAGATCTTTCTCCTTCTGCCAGAGTGCTGATATTTTTTTTTTTCATTGCACATCTTTACAGTGTACAGCATGGTTTTTCCCAGCATGAGTACAGTGAACATTAGTCAAGACAATGATATCACCATGTACATCATCATCAGCAGACCACTCTTCATCTTTGTGTCTATTAAGTGTGATGTTTGTTCCCTGAATCCCTCCCCTCCGCCCTCCATTACTCATTCCCATTACTTCTCCCATACTGTCTCCAGTATCTGCAGTTGCCATCCCCGCCACTATACCCTCCAGTTCCTTCACTTTTTTTTTTCCCAATTATCAGCTCATAAAGTTTTTTACAATAGGGAACCTAGGGTTAAGGGTGGGTCTCGTGCAGTTCCACAATTGTAGGTGAGTCTTCATGGGATACAGTTTCAGGAAAGCGGTTCTGGTAAGCAGAGATGGTTATCAGCCGATGCGGCACAGCATCCATCCTGTGATTACCGGGAATGGTGTTGTGTTGTGGGGATCTGCAGCGTGAGTCATCCTTGGGTATCTGGCTTCCTTAAGAATGGTAGAATAGTTCTTGTTTTTCCCTGAGGTAATGCAGGGCTGGTAACCATCATCTTCTCATTGTCCATAGGCAGAGAAAATCCTCCTGTACAATCAAGTTCTCAGTCCTAGTTTTCGGCCTCAGTTTGCCGCCCGCGGCCGGCTGCCACGCGCAGACGCAGGCCCAGCGGCCACGCACAGACGCAGGCCCAGCGGCCACGCGCAGGCGGGGGGGCGCACGCGCAGGCCCGGCAGCCACGCGCAGGCCCGGAGGCCACGCGCAGGCCCAGAGGCCACATGCAGGGGCAGACCCGGCGATCACGCACAGGCCCGGCGGCAACTCACAGGCGCAGGCCCGGCGGCCACGCACCCGGCGGCCAGGCTCAAGCCCGGTGGCCACACGCCAGACCCGAGCGCGAGGACGTGCGCGGGATCCAGCACCACCCCCCGCTCACCCGTCCGACCCGAGAAAGGAAGGACGGCGAGCTCGGCCGGTCCGCGCCACCGGCCCGCGTCGGCGCTGAGCGCAGGACACACCCAGCGCCGGAGAGGCAGCCGGGGCCGGGCGGTCCAAGCCACGGCACGCGAGGCAGAGCCCCCCGCCGTGGCGCGCGAGGCGGAGCCCCCTTGGTCCCCGGGCCGCGCAGGCCCCAGGGCCGCCGCAGGGCCCGAGGCGGCCCCACACGCCGCCGGCCAAAGCTATCATATTTCTTTTAAAATATCTTCTCCCCACCCTACACACACACTAGAGTGGTCATTATCTCATTTGTGGTAGTAAAGGCAGTCTCTAGTTTGGGTGAAAAGAAGTTAATTTCCCACAGCCAAGAGTAGTGTGGGAAGAGCAGCAGCCCCTCCGCACGGCCTGGTAGGGCTGCTTCATCCCAACCACACTCATCATGGCCCAGGCTCAGTGCTGGCCACTCTGGAGGACAGAGACCTCTGTAAGCTAAGTCAGGGGCTTTGTTTTGGAGGGCGAGGTCCTCTGTGTGTAAGAGGCCTGGTGGGATACAGAAGGGGTTTGGGATTCAGGTAGAAATTGGTTGGGGCAGACGCAGGCGGCCTGATCCTCAGGGCTCTGGACTCGCACATGGTGGATAGTAGTTCTGCTCATTCCAGGCCCTTACCTGGTGGCTTGCTTTCTCGGTCCCTTTTCTCTCTCTCTCTCTCTCTCTCTCTCTCTCTCTCTCTGCTGAGTGCATGTGCCCTATCACAAACTGGAAAAAATAAAAAGATAATAAAATAAAAGAAATAATTCCTGAAAAACAAATTGGCTAGGGTAAAAACCAACAAACAAAACAAAACCGGTGAACACCCCTTCAGCCTCAGCACTTGAGTATGTGTGGACACTCCAAGGCATATGCAGTGATAGCGCGTTTACCAGAGAGGGTAGGAGTTGCTTGTTTTCTCTTTACTAGACGTGGAGTTAGACTTCCTACAATAAAAATGTAAAGGTTTCAGAGTCTTCAAAAGATGTTACGTTTCTGCTCCTAGACAGCTCTATTCGTTAGGATTTCAGTTAGTGGGCCCAGCAGGTAGCACTGTGGTTGAGGCACTGAACTCCCACTCAGCTGTCCCCAGTTCAAGTCCTGGACCTGGCAGCCCAGAAACCACAAGTAAATAAATGTCTTGTTTTAAAAAAGGCTTTAAGTTAGCTCTACAGACAGTCCCTGACTCACCATGGCTCATCTTACGTTTTTTTCGACTTTATGATGGTGCAAAAGAAAAAGCGTTTGGTAGAAATCGTACTTCAGATTTTTAATTTTGATCTGTCTCACTTTCAGTACAGTATTCAACAAATTACATGAGGTATTGAACACTTGATTATAAACTAGGCTTGGTGTTAGATGATTTTGCCCACCCGTGGGCTAATGTAAGTGTCTTGAGTTGGTCTAAGGCAGCAGGTGAGATGCCATTTCAACTTAGCGGGGACTATGGGGACGCAGTGCCCTCCGAGTGAAGACCTGTCTGTACATCTCAGGAACCCACCGTGTGGAGCAGGTGCTGGCTTGTCACCCAGCCACGGCTGGAGGCGGTGCTCTGGGCCAGGCAGCACCTCCACCGGGACGGCAAGGCTCAGCTTCCCCTACCTAGCTCTTGCCGTCCTTACATGGAGCATTCCTCCTCGTGGTCAATCTCGTCAGTCCAAAGAGAACTGCTCTCTCCAGCCTCACCACAGGTTCTAGGGGAGAAGATGGAAACGGAGGCTGAGACGAGTGGCCCGGCCTTGCTAAAGGACACACTATCGGTCACACTGTTCCACCCACGCCTGCCTGCTCACAGTGAGCCTGCGGGAGCTGTCCCTAAGCTAGCGCCTTGGCCCGCAGCAGCCCTGAGAGCTGTGACTCAGAGCGGGGCAGACGCTGGCAGCATTCGGTACGTGTAATAACCCCGGGAGAGCCCGTGTTCAGCCGTGTGGTCGCTGGCCTTCTGCCTAACCCGCACCCTGAGCAGGAGTGGACCAGACATCGTGTCCTGGGAGGGAGGCTGCGTGGAAGGGAAAGCCCTCAGGGACTCTTAGGGAAGTAAGGGTGGGACCTCGTGCCTTCAGTATTCTCTTGGCCCAGTCTTCCCATCAGGCTGACGGAGGAGAAGGAAAGAGAGAGAGAGAGAGAGAGAGAGAGCAAGGAAGGGGGCAGAATCAGTAACTAGAAATTCCTGAATTACTGCTTCTGCCAAGAAACTTCCAGCTTGTCAAAGGGACCCAGAATCACCCCGTCAATCGTTACTGTGGAGCAGAACAGTATCATCAGGAGGCACCAGGCTCGCTGGGACAGGGCAGGATTTGAGCTGTACCGTAGGACCACAGCAGGCTCTTCTAGTGAAGTTCAAAAATTAACCTTACAGTGACTTATTTTATGGTATTGAATTTTTTTGGACCTTGCTTTAGTATTTTATAGGAAGTGGTAGAGGTTACTCTATTGAAATTATTTTCCTGGGAACAGCAGTTGGCATAATGGCTATGTCTCTGGACTTTGATGTAGTCAACCGTGGTTCGAGTCCCAGACCCAGTGGCTTAAACTCATGCTGGGCGTGTGTGCGTGCGTGCCCAAGATCCCGAGAAGAGAATGGAGGAGAAGGGATTGCAGCGTGGCCATCCCCCCTGGGGGGTGATTTCTTGCTTTCTGTCTCCCTGTCTCTCTCTGTCTTTCTGGTGAGCGCACATGCCCTATAACAAAAACCTCTCAAAAAAAAAAAAGAAAACTCTCCATAAATAAATAAATTAATTAATTAAATTAAAAAATAAAGAAATTATTTTTCTTTTGGAATTTTAAAGTTTTTTTGCTTTAGCTCTTTAGTGTAAAAACTACTTGAACATACCTTTCACGAATATCTAAAGCCAACATTTATATTTTTATCCCGTCCCCAAGTCTCAATTCAAACACTGGTACTTCACAGCTTCCCTGCTCACTCTTTTTTTTCTTTTAGAGAGAGATTTTTGCTATAGGACACATGTGCTCACAGAAACACAGAAAGAGACAGAGACAGAAAGCAAGAAATTACCCCCAAGGGGGATGGCCATGCCTCAATCTCTTCTCCTCCATTCTTCTCTCAGGACCTTGGGCACGCACACACAAGTGCCCAGCGTGAATTTCAGGCCACTGGGGCCAGGACTCAAATGGGACTTGAATCGTGGTCTACTGTGTAGGAGTCCAGTGTTGTAATAACCATTAGGCCATTTGCTGGTCTCCCTGCTCACTCTTTCAGAGTGGGTTCACCCAATCTCACCATTATTCTTTTTTTTTTTTTAATAATTATTTTATTTAATTGTATTTATTTATTTATTTCAATTTGTGTGAGAGAGGGAAAGTGAGAAAGCAAGCTGCCAGGTTTGGGACTCAAGCCCTGGTCTGCCCTGTGGGAGTCCAGTACCCTTTACCACCACGCCACCTGCCGACCCTGACTCGCCATTATTCGTCATTATAGTGCCAACTGCTTTCTTTCACAGCACCCTTACAACTTGTAATTACATTTTGGTTCTACTTCGCCTTTTTATCATAATCCTCCTCCAGACGTTGCCTTCATGAGAACAGGAATCATGTCTCTTTTGTTAAAATAATGCAATAATAATAATTTTGAAATTATTTATTTTAAAATAATAATTATTATTATTTTGTTAAATATTGGCACAATATCTGCCATGTTGCACAGAATTAGTAAATTCTAATGAATAAGTGACGAAGAATAAATAGTGGCATGTGCATGTATATTGAAAAATCTTTGAAGCATTTTCATTTCCAAACAAATTCCATGTCTATGAAATATTTTAAGTCTATGTATTTTATAACTAAAGAATATTTTCCTTTAAAAATAACTTTTTTCAGGTTATATAAAATATTCTTATTAAAATTTTAGAAAATATCGAAATTTATAAAAATGAAATCAAAATGATACATAATCCCATAACCAAGGAATATAATTTCTATTTTCCACATGATATATCTGTATCATCTCATTCCTCTAATACATTAAAATATAATTAGATTGGGGCCGGGATGTGGCATGGTGGTTAAGGGTGCTGGACTCCCACATGGTCAACCTTGGTTTGAGTCCCAGACCTGGTGGCTTGCTTTCTCACTGCCTGCCCCACTCTGTCCCTCTCTGATCAACTGAAAATGAATAAGTAAAATAAAGTTAAATAAAATAATTTTATAAATAATTAGATAAATGAAAAAACATATTCATCTTAGTGTTATTAAGATGACAGTCCTCCTCAGACTGTTCTATAGATTTAATGCAGTCCTTCTCAGAATCCTAGCTGCTCTTTTCTTTGTTGAAACCAGTGAACTAGGTACCAGCAGGTGGCATGGTGGTGAGGGCACTGGACACTCCTTCAAGACCCAGACCTGGTGGCTTGCCTTCTCACTTTCCCTCTCTCTCTGTCTCTCTCTAGTCAAATTAAAATAAATGAATGAATAAACAAAATTAAAAAAAAAAAGAAACCAGTGAACTAATCCTAAAATTCTTATGGAATCTCAAGAGACTCAAAATAGTCATAATAATCCTGAAAAAGAACAAAGTCGGAGGATTCACACTTCCAAATTTCAAAACATACTTCAAAGCAACAGTACTCAAGAGAGTGGAGTATTGATAGAACAGACCCAGATCGATGGAATAGAACTGAGAATCCAGAAATAAACCCACATATCCATGGGCAATTGAATTTCAACAAGGGCACCAAGACAAGGATGCCAAGTTCAAGAGTGCAATGGGGATGGGGGACCAGCAGTTAGTGTAATGGCTATGTTGCTGGACTCCCATGTAGCCTCCCACAGTTCAAGTCCCAGACCCGGTGGCTTAAATTCAAGCCTGGAGCGTGTGGGTGCATGCCCAAGATCCCAAGAGGAGAATGGAGGAGAAGGGATTGAGGCATGGCCATCCCCACTGGGGGGTGATTTCTCGCTTTCTGTCTCTCTGTCTCTCTCTGTCCTTCTGGCAAGCTCAGCACCCCTATGGGCAAAGACCTCTCTAAAAAAAATTTAATTTACAGTGGATCAAAAGCTTAAATGTAAGCCCTAAAACTATTAAACTCTTATAAGAACACAGAGGGCTAAATCTCTATGACCTTGGATTTGGGTATAAATTTATATATATGACACTAAACATACAAGCTACAAAAAATAGATAAATTGAGGTTCATAAAAAATTTTAAAGTTTATACTTCAAAGAACAGTCTCAAAAAGTAAAAGACAATCTGCAGACTGGGAGAAAATATTTGTAAATTTTATATTTACTAAAGTTTTGTATCCAGAATATATAAAGAGCCAATACCAAAAAGACAACATAATTTAAAAATAGACAATTTTGGGACCAGCAGATGGCATAACGTTTATGTCACTGGACTGCCACATGGCTAACTGCAGTTCAATTCCTGGACCCCACGGCTTGAAACTCACACTGGGCACATGTGCATGCGTGCCCAAAATCCTGAGAAGAGATTCGAGGAAAAGGGATTGCAGTGTGGTCATCCTCCCTGGAAGGTGATTTCTCACTTTCTGTCTGTCTGTCTCTCTCTGTCTCTCTGGCAAGCACATGTACCCTATAGCAAAAATCTGTCTAAAATAAATAAATAAGTAATAAAAATAGACAATCTTTACAGACATTTCTCCAAACAAGGTATATATAAGGCCAATAAGCACGTAGAAAAAAATACTCAATGTCATTAGTCACTAGGGAGATACAACTGAAAACCACGGTGAGATACCACTTAATTCCCAGTAAGATGGCTATAATTAAAAAGTGAGATAATAATAAGGTTGGCAAAAGTGTGGAAAAATCAGAACACTCAGATACCGCTGTTAGGGATGTGACATGTGCTGCTACTTTGGAGAACAGTCTGGAAGTTCCTGGAAAACTTAACCAGAATTGCCAGATGACTCAGCAATTCTGCTCCTACATATACATCTGAGAGAACTGGGCCTGTATGTCCGCACATTACATGTGAACTACCGCAGCAGCAATATCTATAACAGTAAACGGTGTAAGCAACCCAATTGCCCATCCTCTGATGGGTGATGGGTAGGTTCATGCGACAGAGTGTCGTCCAGCCACCAGAAGTGCAGTGCTGTAACGGCCAGCAGGAGCAACCCTGACCGCCTTATACTGGGTAGGAGAAGCTAATCACAACAGACCACACGCCCAATGAGTCTATTATATGAGTTGTCCAGAACAGACAAATTTATGGAGGCAGAAAGTGAATGCTTACTTTGAGGGTAAAGGGAAGAATTGGAGAATAAGAACTTAAGAGGGGTTGGCAGGTGGCGTGGTGGTTAAGGTGCGGGACTCCCACATGGCCAACTCTGGTTTGAGTTCCAGACCTTGTGGCTTGCTTTCTCACTTTCTCTCTGCTGGTCCCCTGAATTCCTTTTTATTTAGAGTTTTGAGGTCGTGTTTCACTACCCAGTTTCAGCCTCTGTGGCATCCAAGTATTCAAGAACGCAGTGCTTGTCAAAGGGGCGTCATCATTGTCTATAGGACTTTCTTCTAAGATGCTGACACCTTTTCTGCAAGTTCTGATGTCAGTACTCCTTATCTTTCCAGAAGTGTCCATGGAAGGTTCTCAGAAGATAACCAGAACTGTATTCTTGGAAACGGAGGCTTTTAGTTATCAGTCATGTTGCCAAAAACAACCCGATTCACGCTGAGTAAGCAATGATAACTATATCAGTACCAGGCAAATAGAAATTCTAAGAAAGTAGCATGCAGAGGGACCAACAGTTAGTGTAATGGCTATGTCGCTGGACTCCCATGTAGTCGAGTGCGCTTCAAGTCCTGGACCCTGTGGCTTAAACTCACGCTGGGCACGTGTGCGTGCATGCCCAAGATCTCGAGAGGAGAATGGAGGAGAAGGGATTGTGGCGTGGTCATCTCCCCTGGGGGATGATTTTTTCCCTTTCTATCTCTCTGTCTCTCAATGTCTTTCTGGTGAGCTCACACGCCGTATAGCAAAACCTCTCAAAATAAATAAATAAGTAAATAAATATAAGAAACTAGCATGCTTGTTTCACAATGTTAAACCATGCATCCCAGAATTTTGAAATGATATTTTATATATACCAGAAGAGAATTTTCTTTGTTCTTTGTACTGTATTACCGAGGAATTAATTAAAACTGGGACTGTGTAATGCATGAACTAAGGTTGCAGGTAAATACTTTGCTCAGTCTTCTTTGCACAACAGCAATAGCAAAAGGTCCCAGCCTAATGGAGAACGTGGCAGTGCGTCTAACTAGAGAACCACAGGCGACATATTAACATGCTCTGCTCTTCGCCCCTGCCTATCTTAGCAGAAATATGGTTTGGAGAAGCAGGAGAGAAATGTGTCTTCTAAAGGATCAGAGAAGTCACTTGACGGACCAGCAGATGGTGTAGCAGTTTGTCACTGGACTTCCACATGGCTGACCGCAGTTCGAGTCCTGGACCCAGTGGCTTTAAAAACACACTGGGCGTGTGTACAGATGTGCCCAAGCTCCCGGGAGGAGAATGGAGAAGGGATTGCCACGTGTCCATCCCCGCTGAGGGGTGATTTCTCACAGTCCCTCTCACTGTGTCTGTCTCTCCAGCAAGTGCACTGCCCTCAGGCAAAAACCTCTTAGAGAGAGAGAGAGAGAGAAGCCATTTGAACAAAAGGTCAAGGGACTGGAAAGACTATGACAGCTATATTCCCTGTCTCATGGCAGAGTAGAGTCCCATGACATGCGGATGAAACCTGCGGTGGAGGTTGTAGGTGACGACGCCCCACCCCCCATGCCAAAATGCTGCATCCCTGAATATTTTGATGCCGCTGAGGCTGATACTGGGTAGTGAAACCCAACCTCAAAGTCTAATTAAAAAGTAATTCAGGGGCCGGCAGATGGTGTGGTGGTTAAGGTGATGGACCTCCACATGACTGACAGCAGGCAGGTCAGTCCTGGACCTGGCAACTTGGAAATCACCCTGGGCATGTGTATGCGCATCCCCAGAATCCCAGGAAGAGAATGGAGCAAAGGCGATTGCAGTGCCACATTCCCCTCAGGACGCACGGGGATGTCTCACTTTCCCTCTCTGTCTCTCTCTGGCAAGCACTCGTTCCCTATGGCGAAAACCTAGGGAAAGAAAGTAATTCAGAAGACTTGGATTGTAAATGTGAAGTTTTAGGATTGTTTTAAATAATTTAACCTATTTTCCTTTTTCACATATGTGTACGAGTGAAACATGATAAAAATCTATAACTAAAGAGTTTGGTTTTAATTTTATTCTTGGAAGCAATAACTCTGGGACACAATTTTTTAAAAAAGAGGGCCTTTGGTGAAATTCAAAGAGCAGCATAACCAAAGCCAAACTTCAAAGAGCTGCTTTGTAGGGAAAGCCTTAAAGCTGCAATCAAACTACAGTGTCACTCAGAAAAGTATAATCTGGATTTAAGTAGGAGAAAAAAGAATGAAAAAAAACATTAAAACCCAAGAAGATAAGCCATAAAACAATTAGCCTATCAAAATAAGCCAAAGGAAAATACGATTGTTTTTCATTTTTTAATTAGTTTTTAAAAAATCCTACATGGTTCCCTTTGGGTAGCTCAGGGTAAAAAGTGTAGCCCTAGGGTCATAAAGATGGGAGTGAGATTGTGAAGGGGACACATTTGCACACAGTCACCCAGAGGGGCCAACTCTGATAAGCACTGTTTTCTAGTTACTGACGTGCAAAAAAAGGAACCTATTTTAGGTATTCATTTTAATGTGTTCTGACACCACCATGACCAATCAATATTTGTTCTCACAATCAAAAAAACATTCCCTGTTCCCCTTCCTAGTCAATCTCAGTCTCTACTTCGATCCTGGTCCCCTATCGCCACTGATCTGCTTTTTGTCACTATGGATTAGATGTGTCTTCTAATGAATGAAATAATACCTCACATATTTTTGGTTTTTTGGTTTTTTGTGGTTTTTTTTGTTTTTCTTTTTTTTTTCCACATTATTTATTATTATTATTATTTTTACCTCACATATTTTTGTAACTGGCTTTTTTTGGAGCAGTGCTGTGCTTCTAAGATTTATGCATACTGTTAAGTCAGTAATTCCTTCCTTTTAATTACTAATATTCTTTTTTAAGTTGTTTGTTTTTGCAGTAGGACACATATGCTCTCTTGGAGAGAGAGAGAGAGTGAGAGGAAAAGTGAGAAATTGCCCCCCAGGGGGGATGGCCATGATGCAATCCCTCCTCCTACATTCGCATCTTGGGATTTGGGGCATACACGCCCACACGCTAGTGTGATTTTCAAGCTGCCAGTTCTGGAACTTGAACCATTATTGGCCATGTGGGAGTCCAGTGCCTTAACCACTATGCCATTGGCATGGTCTATTACTAACATTCTATTGTGTGAAAAAAATACTACAGTTTCTTTCTTTGTTCACTAGTTGATGGACATTTGGTAGTATAAATAAAGGTACTAGTAATAGTCATGTACAAATGAAATTATATTACTTTTGAAAACAGGATTCTTTATTTATTTTATAATTTGGTGTAGGGCACATGCGAGCATTGGAGAGAGACAGAGAGAGCAAGAGGAATAAAGAGAAAGCACCTCCTAGCGGGGATGGCCACACCACAATCCCTTCTCCATTTTCCTCTTGGAAATATTGGCACGCACACACACGTGCCCAGCATGTATTACAAGCCATCAGGTCCAGGACTTGAACTGCACAGTCGGCCATGTGGGATCCAGCTGCTTTAACCAGCACACCACCAACTGGCCCTAGGATTTTCTATTCAAAATAAGATCGAACTGGGGACCAGTGTGGCGCGCCCCCACCCATCGCCTCTCGAGCGCGCCCCTAAGATGGCGCGCAGCGGAAGCCCGAAGCGTGACCAGAGGGTAAACAACTTTAAGGAAGTAAAACGGCGGGGAGCGTGGAGAGCACGGGAACGTGACATGCGACCAATCCTCATTCGAGGATTGGCTTCCGTACACGTGGACAATGCGCTGATTGGCTAAGGGCCCTTTAAAAGGCCCTGGGAGGAAGCGGGGAAAGAGGAACTTCTGGAACATAACCTGGGAAAATAAAGTGCTGAAGAGAAGACCGTCTCTGGGTTGTCTGTAATGCGACAGACCAGCAGATGGAGTAATGGTTATGTCGCTGGACTCCCATGTTGTTGACCACAGTTCAAATCCAGGACCCGACGGCTCAAAACTCACACTAGGAGTGTGTGTGTGCGTGCCCATGTTTCTCAGCCGTGGGTCCGGGACTCAAATCATGTCATCAGCGAGGTGGGATCCAACTACCTTAACCACTATGCTGTGGGCTGGCCTGTGGGTCCATTTCTATCGATTGAAGATTTTCCAGGTTATGAGACATTCCTGCTCATTGCTAATTAGCCATCAGGCGTTTTAACTGGTGGGTTACTGGCTCTGTTTGTATCCCTTTACTTTGCCCCAGCATGCAGCTGGGTTTGGATCTTTGGATCTCTTGAATCCAAAGCCGTTGAGCTTTGGCAAGACCAGAGCAGCCTTCAGTTCAGGGCTGGCTTAGTCACTGCCAGTCTTTGGAATCTCTCTCTAAAGCATCCCTTCCTCTTCCCTTGGCACCACAATTTCTACCTATGCTGGCTTCCATGAAATGTGTCCTCTACCGCTTCAGTTCAGCCAGACCACTGGATGTGGTTTGGGTCGCCTTCTCACCCCATAACCTGTAGACCTTCTCCAGGGAGTGAGTTGGTATCATAGGCTCACCTTCATGGTCTCCCTGTACTTACGGATCACCGGCTTGTGCTGTCTGTGACATAATGTCTGAGAACCCTCTCCCCCTGGGTTTTGTCTGGTTTTCTGGTTGCTTTAGGTAGAAGGATAAATCCAGTCTCTGTGACTGTTATCAGTGAAGTCTTGGTTTCTCTTCATGTTGAATCTCCTAAAGTAAGCCTGCCTGTTTGGAAGCACCCTGTTTATTAAATTTACATGTAATTGGAAGATAATATTTACAGTAAAACCTCAACCAGCTTAGCTGCTTTTTAGCTACTATCTATAGTCTAGTTTAGCTACTATCTATAGTCTATAGTCTCTTCTTTTAGTAGCTGATGTACTGAGTGCTCACTGTCAGCTAGCCCCTGTAGCCACCACTGTAGATGCATGATCTCACTTAATATGAACAATAACCCCTTTGAGAAAAGAAGTATTATTGTACACAATTGGAAGAGGAGAAATGTAGGCTCAGAGATGTTATCTGCTCAAAATTCCAGTTGGCGAGACCTGAGCTTAAATTTACGTCTCTGTCCCCAAGTGAGGATCTTGGTCGCTACTTGGTGTTGCTTTTCACATGTATTTCTTCTTCTTTTTTAGAGAGAGGTGTTTGCTATAGGGCGTGTGCGCTCGCTGGAGAGACAGAGAAAGACAGAGAGACAGAAGGCGAGAAATCACCCCCAGGGGAGATGGCCACACCACAATCCCTTCTCCTCCATTCTCCTCTTGGGATCTTAGACACACGCACACATATCTGGCATGAGTTTAAGCCGCCGAGTCCAGGACTTGAACTGTGGTCAACCATGTGGGAGTCCAGCGACATAACCGTTATGCCATCTGCTGGTCCCTCACATTTATTTCCTCAAATATTTTTAAAATTTATTTGTAAAATTTTGCTAGAGGGCACATGGACTCACTGAAGAGAGAAAAAGAGAGAGAGAGAGAGAGAAGGGAAAGTAAGGAGAAGGGAAAGTAAGAAAGTACCCCCACCCTCCATAAAGGATGGCCACATCACAGCCCCTTCTCCTCCATTTCTCCCTTCGAGATTTTGGGCAGGCATGCACACATGCCTGGCATGTTTTCAAGCCACTGGGTCCAGGACTCAAACCATGTAGTCAGCCATGTGGGATCCAGACACCTTAATCACCATGCCACCAGTTGGCCCTTCTAGTTATTTTTGATAGCTTTATTGAGTTATAATTCCCGTATTTACCATTCACCCACTTAAAGCATACACATCAGTGATTCTTTTTGAACACTGTCACAGAACTGTGGGCTACTGTCATCACGATCAATTTTAGAGGAGCTTCACCCCTGGAGGACCCTATGAGCAGTCCTCCCACCCTGGGCAGCAGCTACTCTGCTGTCTGGATTTGCCCAGTGGACACTCGGCCTGCATGGACTCCTACGTGCTATGGGCTCTCCTCGCTTGTGTTTTGGTATGTACAGGAAGGCTCTGCCTAGCCAGAGGCTGCAGACAGTTTCTCATATGTCTTCTAGCAGTTTTATAGTTTTGGCTCTTACATTTAAGTCTATGACCTGTTTTGAGTTAATTTTGGGGAATGGCATAAACAGGGATCTGACTTCATTCTTTTGAAAATAGATATCTAGTTGTAAATAATCATTTATGGAAAATATTATCCTTTTTTCATTTTCTTGATACTCTTATCAAAACTCAGTTGTGGGGATAGCAGGTGGCATGGTAGTTAATGTGCTAGACTCCCACGTGGCCAGTCACAGTTAGAGGCCAGGACCTAGCGACTTGCTTTCTCACTTTCCTTCTCTCTTTCACTCTCTCTGGTGAGCAAATAAAATAATAATAATAATAATTGTACTAATAAGTAAAATTAAATAAATAATTCTTTTTTAAAAAAAGAGAAAAAAATAAAAAAAAAAAAACATTAGTTGAGGTCCCACAGGTGGTATGGTGGTTAAGTCACTGGATTGTCATGGCTGACCATGGTTCAAGTCCTGGACCCAGTGGCTTGTTTTCTCATTTTTTGTCTCTCTCTGGTAAGTGCACATGACTTACAGAAAATTCAAAAATGATAATAATAAATAAATAAAATTAAACAAATTATTCTGTAAAGATAATAATTAAAATAAGGTTTCTATCCTCTATGAAATTAAAAAAAAATCAGTTGAACATAAATTTCTGTCTTTGTTTTTTTTTTTTTTAAGGTTTTGCCATTGGACATGTGAGCTTGCTGGAAAAAAACAGAGAAAGAGAAAGTAAGAAATCACACCCCCTCCTCCCCAGGGGGGATGACCACACTGCAATCCACTCTCCTCAATTCTCCTCCATGCTGGCTCTCGCAATGTTTTTCAAACCTCTGGGTCTGGGACCTGAACCATGGTCACCATGTGGGAGTTCAAGCACCTTAACCACCATTCTATCTGCTGGTCCGTGCACTATCTTGATTACTGCTGTTTTGTTGAAGGTTTTGAAGTTGGGAAGTGTGAATTGTCCGACTTTAGGCTTCTTTTTCGGAACCGGCAGGCTATTTCAGTCCCTCACCTGGCCCCCTGAACTTTACGACTGGCTTCTCAGTCCCTTTGGAAAGGTAGCTGAGGCCTAGCTGCAGGAGTGAGCACTGAGTACTGCTGCGGGCAGGCCGAGCCCGCGAGGACCAGTTCATTCCTGGCCCAGCCTAAATGCCGCACGTGGTTGCATGCACCGTCCCACCTACTCAGGACGCTGAGGCAGGAGGACTGCAGTATGGTGAGACCCTGTCCCGTACCACACATGTGCCCACACACACCCACACATGTGCACACACGGATACCTGCACCCACATACACACAACAATAAAAGGTAGCTGAGTTTCCTAGTGTGAGAAATGCACTCACCCACCCAATGCCAAGGAAAGGGCATGGAGACACCTGGCATAGTGAAGTGAGACTTCAACGGGGGTCTTGCGAGGCAGGGTGTCTGAGGCCAGGCATGCCCGAAAGGTGTACAGCAAGCACTTTCTTCCCAGTGCTCAAATCCCTCCCCCGGCTCCTCATCGGCCCACTACTATGGGTGTGCAGTCTTCCCTGCCGCGCCTGTTTCATTCTTCCCTTATAAGGCACTTACTGTCCCCTTCTCGTCTAATGGAAAGATAGGCTCAGGCTAAGCCTGCAGAAAAGGCCGGCCCAGCGTCCTGAGGAGAAGAACCAGGTGGTGATCAGCCATCATCTTGAGAAGTCATTTCTCAAGGGCAGCCTGTTGTTTTAGGGTTTCATTTGTTCAGGAACTTTCAGGGAATGTGTACTTTCTGGGGTTGTCACATCTGCAAGCTGCTTAAGCAACTTCTGTTAGGCTGTTCTTGAAAGAGAATCATTTAGGCTAGTCTTTCAATAGGGTTATGCTGACCTGTACGCCTGTTTGCTCACATGACTTTGGTTTTCTAAGTATCTTTGTTTATTCCTTCAGTTTTTGAAAGAATTTTGAGTGAGCACATTAGCGAAGGGCTAAAGTAATAACAGTGTATGTTTTAGAAGTCTCGTTCACAGTCCGTCCACGCATCATTTCATATACTCCCTGCAAGAGGAATTAACGTCTCCATTTTAAGGTGAGGAGCCAAGACACGTGGCTTCTTAAGGGCCTTTTCCATCATACGTGCTGTCCGGCTCCCATGAGAAAATGTATTTTCTCCTAAAGCTTTGAAGTTCTTTACTTTTTAATTTACCAAATGTCTATGGCAAGGCTGCCTTTCCATTTTATAATGGTTTCTTAGCATCGCAGGGGTGGCATTTAGAATCTTGCTACAGACATTTGCATTCTAAATGAAATTGCAGGAGGGTCTCAGCTGGGGAGACTGTTGTTAGTGAATTGAAAATCTCTTTAAGTCTTAGCCTCAGAGTGGAAGCCATCTGGAGAAAAAGGGCATTTCCTTTGAGAATAGTTAATTGTCAGCTTCTCAGTTGTCATTTCAAAATGTCAGTTTAAATATGCAAATAAGTCATTGCTAAATTCATGCCATTGATTATTGATGACCATAACTGATGGGAGAGGAAAAGATGGGTAGACAGGACTCTCTAGACCAGTTAGTTTTTCAAGCATTTGGATCCTTGTCACCTAATGAGGTGCAAATATAAATAGAACAAATTTCTACTGGTCTACTGGTCTACCAGTACTTTAAATCTGTCTGATACGACGCTTGTTAGCTAAGCTTTAATGTCATTCTCAGTTGAATATTTAGTTATGAAACCATTGCCTGGAAAACATGAGCCTCGTGTTTTAGTTTTTGGAAACATTCATATCAATGATGCCGAAAGCACTTGACGTTTAGACGATGTTGGTGTCTCGGGGCATCCATCTAACACTGTGACCAGTGCCGTCACCCAGAGCACCTACAGTCTGTCGTGTGTGAGGTAGTGTAACACATTCGTAATAGAGATGAAGGAAGAGGGAAGATAGGAGGGGTGAAGGGAAGCATATTTGTAAAGATGTGACTGCGTTTCCTTTAAATGCCAGAATTTTTGTTTATTTACAAAAATTTAGAGCTTTTTTTCTGAGAAATTACAAGCATATCAGAATATTCTACATTAGATGTTAATACTTTTAGGAAGGAATTTCACTTTCATGATTCTATGTATTGTAGAATCTTGGGACCAGAAGTTAGCATAATGGCTACGTCATTGGACTCCCATGTATTCAACCGTGGTTCGTGTCCAGGACCCGGTGGCTTAAACTCATGCCAGGCGCATGTGCGTGCATGCCCAAGATCCCGAGAGGAGAATGGAGGAGAAGGGATTGCAGTGTGGCCATCCCCCCTGGGGGGGTGATTTCTCACTTTCTGTCTCTCTGTCTCTCTCTGTCTTTCTGGTGAGTGCACGCGCCCTATAGCAAAAACCTCTCAAAAAAAAAAAAAAAATCTTAACCTAAGTCAGTATCACGATAATAGGATTGAAATCAGTGTGAGAATATTGTCGAGGGAGTTCTTTTTTTGAAAAAAAAAAAAAAGAATTATTTTATTTAACTTTATGTACTTGCTTTAATTTGACTAGAGAGGGGCAGAGAGAGAGAGGGGGAGAGAGAGAGAGAGAAAGTGAGAAAGCAAGCCGCCAGGTCCAGGACTCAAACTGCGGTTGGCTGTATGCGAGTCCAGCATCCTTAACCACCACGCCTCCTACTGGCCTCCCAAGAATATTGTCAGGGGAGTGCTTACCTTTCTCAAAAGAAGTTAGCCATTTCATTATTTATTATCTATCTATCGTTTCTGTATGGGGTGTGTGACGCCCCGTGACTAGACCCCTCTCCAGCATCAGCTCCTGTGGCGTCTCCAGCACGCCAGACTGCTCTGGCTATGGCTGCCCTACGCACGCGACTCCTCTGCGAGGCCCTCCTCTCTTGGCCACTCCCCAGCAGCACCTCGCTTCTTCTAGACCCGGTGGGCATGTCGTGCTTCCTCTCAGGACCTTCCCTGCCATAGCCCCACAGCAGCACTGCTCACATTTGATAGTCTGTTTTCTTTCCTTTGTTTTTATGTTTTTTGCCATAGGGCACATGCACTGGCCAGAGAAAGGGAGAGGAAAAGTGAGAAGTCACTCCCAATGGGGGATGGCCGTGCCACGATCTCTCTTTCGTTCTCCTCCCAGGATTTTGTGCATGCAGTCATACCCGCCCAGTGTGATTTTCACACCTCCAAATCTGGGACTTGAACCATTGTCCTGACCCAGGGGGACAGTCGAACAGGTTTCCTGAAGGAAGGAGTGAGAGCCGGGACAAGCGGCGCAGTGTAATGTTACAACATGGAGACGACACAGTGTCTTCAGGATGGTCCGTTTATTGTGGGCAGCACGGTGCAGCATGGTACAGCATGGAGACAACACAGTGTTACAACTCTTCAGGGTCGCGTCGTCTATTGTGAGCAGCATGGAGACGACGCGGTGTCACAACTCTTCAGGGTCTTTTGGGTCGTCTGACGATTGTGGGCCAGGCATCGTGGTTATATACATGCTGGTGGGCCGTGATTGGTTGTAAAAGGTGGGTTATGATTGGTTGTCAAAGGTGGGTTATGATTGGTTGCTTTTGAACCAATCATGAGGTGCCGGATATGCAAATCTGAGGGATTCTAGTGGCCAATCAGAGCAAGGTTTTAAAGGTGATGTTTTTGAAGGGGAGCCAATCATGGCAATTGTTTGCTCTCTGAGAAACCTCAGCAGACTCGCTGGTGCGCAGCCTCCCACATATCCCCCTTCTCTGTTTTAATTTGCGAGATGAGGAAAAGGCCTGGGGGAATCATGCCTATCTTAGGTAGGAGTCATCTATGGAACCATATGTCCATTCTTACCCATCATTGGAGAGTTCCATAGCTATGATGGGTCTCCTGTCTTAGGTGGAAGGACTGAACGGTTATTGGGTTCATCAGACTCTCTTATGCATCTTTGGCTAACCGATTCAGTGCCTCAGGTGAGACCAGTATAGGGGTGTTGGTCTTCCATAAGCGAGTCAATTTGTTGTTTAAGGAATGACTTGCACCTATTAAATGTAACAGGTCCCAGTGAGCAAACAATTAAAAGGCCAATGGATGGGCCGAGTAGGGGGAGCAGGAAAGGGAGGAGACCGTTCCAGGCAGACCATTGGCGAGTTGTTTTCTATGTTGTTGGAGAGATTCTTGGAGTTGATGTGTCTTGTCACGAATCATGCCAGATTTGTTGGCATAAAAGCAGCAGCATTCCTGTAAAGTAAGACAGAGACCCTCCTGTTCTGCAGGAGGAGATTTAAACCTCATCTATTTTGAAGAACCACCTCAGCCGGGGAATCTAGTTGGTCTGAGATAAGACCCTCAGTGACTTGGCGTAATAACCCAAGCCCGTGGAGCCAGCAGCTGTAGCTGCGGTTAGGGGAACATAAAGGCTGAGAGTTTTGAGATTTAAGAAGGATAGCTCGGACTAATGTTTGCCAATCAGATGGTGTAGCCAGCCCTCGGTGATAGCTTCAACTATAGCTAAGGTATACAGAGTAGTAGCTCCGTATTGGGTGACTGCCACCTTAATCTCTTTTACCATAAACCTGCTGTGATGGCACCGAACCTGTCCTTGGGGATCTGTAGTTTCCATAACAGGGAATGTCTCAAAGCCTGTCATGTGTGATCCCTGAACTAGTTTTGTTTCTTTGTCTGTATTGGTTTTTAGTTTCTCTAATTGTGATACAAAAGGTATCTGCATGGATAATATTAAACCCACAATGTAGAAAATGCTATATGCTATGTAGACTCTTTTGCTATATCTCTGCATCAGTAACAACGCAAACACATGCAGTGGAATAAGGTTGATGATAAAAACATAACCACCCCAAGCAGAGACCATATAGGAATATGATAGACAGCAGCACATTGTCCAAAAAACTGACTTAGTTTTTACTGATTTTACCCACAAGTAGTATGTGAACTGAAGTGCAAAAATAGCAATGCCTTCATTATCAAAGGATCTAGCTACTGATCAAGATATATAACCTGGTACAATTGCAATAAAACAAGCAGCTAAAAGTCCTACTCCTTGGTTCCAAAGTATTAGTTCCCAGTGTTCTTTTTCTAATCGAATTTGTTATTTTAATTGTTTTATTTTATTTATTTTTTGGTTTGGGTCAATAAGAGGCAGTGCTGAGGCGGTAGTGTTATAGGGTGGTGACCGTTTTTTGAAGGGTGACCATTCAGCCTCGGCCTCTAGGATTTTCTCCTCTGAACTAGTTGATGACTCATTTTTCTTTGGCTCTTGTAGAGCCTTAAGGTTGTTTTTCTTTTTTAGTTTTTTGGATTTTTTGGGTTTTGTCTCGCCTTCAGGGCTTTTAACTTCTTCCTCACTATCTAGGGAAATAAGATCCTCTCCCTGTTCTTTTTCAATTTTAGAATCCTTGGTTAGATCGACCATAGTGGCAAGGGCTACTTTTAAGCCCTGAATGAATAGTTTGTGCTGACTAAGCTCTTGCTTGTGCTGACTAAGCTCTTATTCGTGCTGACTAAGCTCTTATTTGTGCTGACTAAGCTCTTGTTTGTGCCGACTAAGCTCTTGTCCCATTATTACCCTTATTACTTATAAGTAAGCGACTTTTTTTTTTTTGGAGAGATTTTCACTATAGGGCGCGTGCACTCGCCAGACAGACAGAGAGAGACATAGAGACAGAAAGCGAGAAATCACCCCCCAGGGGGGATGGTCATGTTGCAATCCCTTCTCCTCCATTTTCCTCTCGGGATCTTGGGCACACACGCACACGCGCCCGGCGTGAGTTTAAGCCACTGGGTCTGGGACTCAAACCACGGTCGACTACATGGGAGTCCAGTGACATAGCCATTACGCTAACTGCTGGTTTCCAGTAAGTGACTTTTGTTCCTTACCGGGACAATTCTCTGCCGTCCTCTGCGGCCTTTCTCGGGACGATTCTCTGCCGTCCCCTCCCGGACAATTCTCTGCTGTCCTTTCTCGGGACGATTCTCTGCCGTCCCCTCCTTGGGTTCTCTTCACTGGATCCTTCATACTCAGGTCTCTGTTCGGGTGCCACGTGTCCCGACCCGAGGGGGGGACAGTCGAACAGGTTTCCTGAGAGAAGGAGTGAGAGCCAGGACAAGTGGCACAGTGTTACAACATGGAGACGACACAGTGTCTTCAGGGCCGTCCGTTTATTGTGGGCAGCACGGACAGCACGGAGACGACACAGTGTTACAACTCTTAAAGGTCGCGTCATCTATTGTGAGCAGTAAAGAGACGACGCGGTGTCAAAACTCTTCAGGGTCTTCTGGGTCGTCTGGCGATTGTGGGCCAGGCATCATGGTTATATACATGCTGGTGGGCCGTGATTGGTTGTAAAAGGTGGGTTATGATTGGTTGTAAAAGGTGGGTTATGATTGGTTGCTTTTGGACCAATCATGAGGTGCCGGATATGCAAATCTGAGGGATTCTAGTGGCCAATCAGAGCAAGATTTTGAAGGTGATGTTTTTGAAGGGGAGCCAATCATGGCGATTGTTTGCTCTCTGAGAAACCTCAGCAGACTCGCTGGTGTGCAGCCTCCCACAAACCATGATTGGCCATGTGGGAGTCCAGCACTTTAACTCCCACACCACTTGCTGGTCCCTTCATGATTTTCATGTCCTTTCTCCCCATATTCAAGTCAGAGACTATGTTTTCCTTGTCTTTTGTCTTTGTAACCTCAGAGCCCAGAAATAGAAACTTACTAAATATTGATAAAGTGCATAAAATCATTCATTGGTTAGTGGTTATTTCAAACACCTGAGAATTTTAAGAAGAAGATATATCAGGTTTTTTGTCTAATTTAGAAAAAGCTGAGGAATTTATATTTGAAAATATATATGGTGGGCTTGCAGGTGGCATGGTGGTTGAAGTGCTAGACTCACATGGCTGACCTTGGTTCAAGTCCCAGACCTGGCAGCTTGCTTTCTCACTTTCCTGCTCTCTCCGTCTCTCTCTCTGTTCAAATTAAAATAATAATAATTAATAAATTTTAAATATATAATTATTAAAAGAAAATACATATGCAGTGCCATCTACCTGATCTGAAATACCAGCGTGACAGATATTTAGTACCGCCGCCACTAACTAGTCATGACACTATAGACAGTCACACAAAACTTTCTAATCAGTACTTTCTTGAAGGGCTTCTTTTGTCACCCTTTTTTGACTGAATACTTTAATGTTATGGGTTGGAGGCACCAGCTCAGGATTTCAGTGGACGCATAGTCTTACGGGAAGTCCTATTGTTTAAGTTAGTCCCTATTGAGTAACTGCCTGGTGTTTGTCTGTGAACTGAGCCTGATGCATCTGGAATCTGTTTTAGTACTTGTTATTACCAATACCCTTCCATTTCTTCCAGTAAATCTTCTTTTCTTTCTTTTTTATTATTTTTTTTTTTTGGAGAAGTTTTTGCTATAGGGCATGTGCACTCACCAGAAAGACAGAGAGAGACAGAGAAACAGAAAGCGAGAAATCACCCCCCGGGGGGGATGGCCATGCCACAATCCCTTCTCCTCCATTCTCCTCTTGAGATCTTGGGCACACACGCACACGCGCCCGGCGTGAGTTTTAAGCCACCGGGTCCGGGACGCGAACTGCAGACGACTACATGGGAGTCCAGCGACATAGCCATTACACTAACTGCTGGTCCCAGTCACATGTATCTTTACAGTGGGTAACATTGCTTTTTCCAGCATGATTACCATGTGTATCAGTCAAGACAGTCATTACTATCCACATCAGCAGCAAATAGCTTTTTCTGTCAATTTTTTTTAATTCTTCTTATGTTATTTTTTTTTTTAACATTCAATTGCTATACATCATTTGGTTTGTAAAGAGAATTTAACTAACATGAAATACTTCTCAGACCAGGACCAGCAGTTAGCGTAATGGCTGCATTGCTGGACTCCCCATGCATTCGACCACGGTTTGAATCCTGGACCTGGTGTCTTAAACTTATGCCGGGTGCGTGTGCATGCGTGCCCAAGATCCCAAGAGGAGAATGTAGGAGAAGGGATTGTGGCGTGGCCATTCCCCCTCGGGGGTAATTTCTTGCTTTCTATCTCTCTTTCTGGTGAGCGCATGTGCCCTGTAGCAAAAACCTCTCCAAAAAAAGAAAAGAAAAGAAAAGTGAAGAGAAAAGAAATACTTCTCAGACCAGTCCAGGTGAGAATACTATACATGTTCTCATCAATAGGTAATAAACCATTTCTGTGTCCCACAAGTGTCATACCTATTTTTTCTCCTGCTTTCCTTCTCTATACTCTTCCCTTTTCCCCCTTCCATTCCACACTGTCTTCCGCGTCCATAACTATTTTCACTACTTTTATGCCCTCCAATAGTTCAATCTCTACCATAGAGGGAGGATAGTCAGTACATATTAAGTGGATGCATACAATATCTCTCTTTCATAGCCTGGCTTGCTTCACATTCAACCACTTTCTACCACATTCCAGGGTCTTGTGTTTTTGTTTTTGTTTTTGTTTTAATGGCTGAATAGTATTCCACAGAGTATATGTGCCACACCTTTTACATCCATTCATCTGTTTGTGGACATTTGGGTTGGTTCCATGTCTTAGCGATTGTGAATAATGCCGCAGTAAAGGTTGATGTGCAAGTGCTTTTCTGACTGAGCATTCTCCTGTCCTTTGGGTAGATACCCAGAAGTGGGATTGCTGGATCAAATGGTAGTTCTATTTGTAACTCTTTGAGGAACCTCCATATTGTTCTCCACAGCGGCTGAACCAGTTTCCCACCAACAGTGGAGATGAGTTCCCCTTTCCCCTTTCATAACCTCGCCAACACTTACCACGTTTTGTATTTTAATCTTCACCATTCTGAAGGGGTTAGGCGGTATCTCATTGTGGTTTTAATCCGAATGTTTCTTATAATAAGGGATGTTGAGCACTTCCTCATATGCTTTTTGGCTGTTCATATGTCTTACTTAGATTTTTGTTCAGCTCATTTCCCCATATTTTAATTGGGTTAGTCATTTTTTTTTTCCAGTAAGCTGCTTGAGTTCCCTGTGTATTCTGGTTATCAGTCCCTTATATGAGGCATAGTTTACAAAATTATTCTCCCATTTTGAGGGTTGTCAATTCACACTAATTACTGTCCTTTGCTGTGCAGAAACTTCTTAATCTGATATAGTCCTACTTTACCTATTTTTGGGATTATTGCCTGTGCTTTGGGGGTCTTATTTAAGAAGACTTTTCCTACCCCAATATCTCCCAGAGTCTCCCCAGTGATTTCCACCAGTAGTTTTATAGTCTGAGATGTTAGGTTCAGGTCTTTGATCCATTTTGACTTGATTTTTGTTAATGGGGAAAGATGTGGGTCCAGTTTCATCTTTCTGCAGGTGGATACCCAGTTTTTTTCAGCACCATTTGCTGAAGAGATTTTCCTTTCTGCACTGGATCGACTGGTAAAAATCACTTGGCTGGGGACCAGCAGTTGGCATAATGGCTATATGCCGCTGGACTCCCATGTAGTTGACCGCGGTTCGAGTCCTAGACCTAGTGGCTTAAACTCACGCCGGGTGCGTGTGCATGTGTGCCCAAGATCCCAAGAGGAGAATGGAGGAGAAGGGATTGCAGCATGGCCATCCTCCCTGTGGGATGATTTCTTACTTTCTGTCTCTCTGTCTCTCTCTGTCTTTCTGGCAAATGCACTTGCCCTATCGCCCTATAGCAAAAACCTCTTAAAAAATCAGTTGGCTGTAAGCTTTGGGGTTTATTTCTGAGGTCTCTATTCCATTGGTCCATCTGTCTGTTTTTGTGCCAGTGCCATGCTGTTTTAATTATCATAGCTTTACAGTATATTTTGGGGTCAGGGAGTGAGATGCTGCCCACTCTACTCTTCTTGTTCAGGATTGCTTTGGTAATATGAGGCCTTTAATGATTCCAGACAAATTCTATGATTGTCTTTTCTAGATCTGTGAAGAATGACTCTGGTAAATTGATTGGAATTGCATTAAATATGTAGATTAATTTGAGTAGAATTGCCATTTTGATTATATTAATTCTTCCAATCCAAGAACATGGAATATCCTTCCACTTTTTTGTGTCATTTTCAGTACCTTTTTAAAGATTTTCATAGTTTTCTTTGTAAAGGTAAAAAGCACTGTTTTCAAAGATCTCGGTGTAGTGGTTGGAGCGCTGGACTCCCACATGAGGATCGTGGTTAGAGTCTCAGACCCAATGGCTTGAAATCCACGCTGGTCATGTGTGCATGAATGCCCAAGATCCTGAGAAGAGAATGGAGGAGGAGGGATTGTGGCATGACCATCCTCCCAGGAGTGATTTTTCACTTTTTCCTCTATCTGTCTCTCCAACAAGCACACGAGCCTTATAGCAAAATCTCTCTCTCTCTCTCTCTCAAAAAAAAATTACTCTTTCTTTAGTTTCTTATGAATTGTGTGTGTGTTAATAAGCTCAGGGATCAGCAGGGGGCATGGTGGTTAAGGCACTAGACTCCATGGGAACCAGCAGTTAGCGTAATGGCTATGTCGCTGGACTCTCACGTAGTCGACCGCGGTTCGCGTCTCAGACCCGGTGGCTTACAACTCACGCCGGGCGCGTGTGCGTGCGTGCCCAAGATCCCGAGAGGAGAATGGAGGAGAAGGGACTGCGGTGTGACCATCCTCCCTGGGGGGTGATTTCTCGCTTTCTGTCTCTATGTCTCTCTCTGTCTGTCTGGCGAGCGCACGCGCCCTATAGCGAAAAACTTCTCAAAAAAAAAAAAAAAAAAAAGGCACTAGACTCCATGCGACTGACCTTGATGCAAGTCCTGGATGAGGTGGCTTGAAAATTATGCTGGGTGCATTTGCGTGTGTGCCCAAAATCCTGAGAGGAGAATGGAGGAGAAGGGATTGGGGTGTGGCCATCCCCCATGTGGGGGGAGGGGATGATTTCTCACTTTCCCTCTTTCTGTGTCTATCTCTCAGTTGACATATTTTAAATTGTTAGCCTGGCCGGTCTTCCTTAGAGTTTTATTATGACTGATACTTCACTAGGAGAGTGACACCGTAAGGAAACCACCCACCCATCTTGGGCCCTTGATTCTGCTACAAAATGTACTAAATTGAAAATGAAATCAAAGCAATTCCTTTTACTTACTACTTATTTATGTATTTTGGAGACATTTTTGCTATAGGGCGCATGTGCTCACCAGAAAAACAGAGAGAGACAGAAAGACAGAAAGTGAGAAATCACCCCCCAGTGGGAATGCCATGCCACAATCCCTTCTCCTCCATTCTCCTCTCGGGATCCTGGGCATGCACGCACATGTGCCCAGCATGAGTTTAAGCCACCGGGTTTGGAACTCGAACTGCGGTTGACTACATGAGAGTCCAGCGACATAGCCATTACACCAACTGCTGATCCCAAAGCAATTCCTTTTAAATAAGGAGGGATATGATAAATTTTTAGGGAGCTCTTTTTACAACATTCTTTAATATACATTTGTTATTTCAATAATTTTGAAATTAGTATTAATACTTTCTCAATAACTTGCCAGAAGGCACACGCACTCGCCAGAGAGAGCAGGAAAGCAAGAAAGCAGCCACACTGCCATCCTTCTGCAGACCCCCTCCTTTCAGGGTTTTGGGCACACATGCACTCACACCTGGTTTGTTTTACAAGTCGCTGGATTTGGGACTCCAACCACATGGTCAGCTGTATGGGATTTATGTGCATTGAGCACCAGACCATGAACTGGGTCTTAGTAATAATATTTTTTAAGCAATCAAATTAAATTAAACCTCAATTGCTATTGGGTCATCAGAAAAGTCATGATGGATTTTTTTTTCGCCTTTTTTGTGTGCTTTGAGTTTTCTTTTTTGAATTATTTAATTTTTATTCATTCATTCATTTATTGTAATTTGACAAGAGAGAGACACACAGAGAGAGAGGGAAAGTGAGAAAGCAAGCCACCAGGTCCAGGACTCGAACCGTGGTTGCCCCTGTGGGAGTGTCCAGTGCCTCAACTACCATGTCACCTACTGACCCCTCATGATACGTTTTTGCATAGAAAAGAACTTCATGACTTTTCCAACGACCCAATAAATTTGAAATATGATTTCTGGCATCCCTTTTCTGAACTTAGTCCTTGCACCCTCTGCTCTTGGGAGTCTCCCATGCCATTCTCCTTTGTGAACCGTTCCAGGTTAGCTGTGCCTCACTCAATGTGAGGCAGCTGTACAGGCCCTTGTAATCAGGCCTGCCTTCTCCTCCCCTGATGGTCCACACCCAGAAGGGTGTGCACACGCCTGCCTTCGCTGAGTGAGGTGGACTAGCCGGGCCGGTACTGCCCAGTGACTGCTCGTGCAGCCCCATGACAGTGGCTTAAGCTGACTCTTCACGAGAGCGCCAGTGACTTCGAGAGGTTTGTGAAAATCTGAAACAGAGCCTCAAACTTAATTCCCATTTATTTAAAAGAGCTGTTGAACAACATTGCTTGGGGGTACTGTGTGTGTGTTCACGTGTGTGTGTGTGTGTGTGTGTGTGTGAGCTGAGGGGCAGACAGGTCGACGTGTTGGTGAGCTCCGGCACTGAAGGAGCTGCAGAGCTGCGAGGGTCGGGTCGTGGTAACAATGTGTCTGTCTAGGGGGAGGGAGGGTCCACCTGAGCAAGCACTGCTGCTGAGTGCGCCTCAAAGCTGGGACCTCTCCGGGAAAAAAAAAAAAAAAAAAAAAAAAAAAAAAAAAAAAAAAAAAAAAAAAAAAAAAAAAAAAAAAGGGAACCAGCAGTTAGTGTAATGGCTGTGTCGCTGGACTCCCATGTAGTCGACCGCGGTTCGCGTCCCGGACCCGGTGGCTTGAGACTCACGCCAGGTGCGTGTGCGTGCGTGCCCAAGATCCCAAGAGGAGAATGGAGGAGAAGGGATTACGGCATGGCCATCCCCCCCTGGGGGGGGGGGTGATTTCTCGCTTTCTGTCTCTCTGTCTCTCTCTGTCTGTCTGGTGAGCGCACGCGCCCTATGGCGAAAACCTCTCCAAAAACAACAACAACAAAAAAAAGCTGGGAAACGCCCCCCAGGGCGGTCAGGAGTGCTGTAGCCCTCTCCTGTGACCTCCCCGCCATTAGCACTTGTCAGCAAGTGCCTGTTCAGCCACTGTGGGCTCAGCAGCCGGAGGGTGTACTTTGCCACCTCATATCCTGTTCTTAACGTCCTTTCTGAGAGCGTCAGCATTAGGCAGATTACTAAGCTCCACTAACAGTCATGCAGGCCCAGTCCACCTGCCTTCCAAACGAGGACTAAGGACACGCAGAAGCGCCAGCCCCACCTGGGGCCAGTGGAGGCTCATTTCCTGCAGCTGTGTGTGCGGCACTGAGACTGTAGCCCCAGTAAGTTAAAGCACTGGGCAGTGACATTGGTGCAGATCTGAGTGCCAGTCATGCCACTTGCTGTGACAGATTGCAAATACAGTCTCTTAGCAGCTCAGGCTGCTCTAGAAAACCCGCACAAACCAGGTGGCTTACAAAGACCAGGGCTTTGTCTCTCGGAGCTCCTGAGCAGCCCACAAGCAGGTGCAGACAGCTGGCTTTGTTGTGCTCTGACACGGTGGAAGGCAAGCCCGCTCTCTGGGACCCACTCATAGGGCACTCACCCCAGCCAGGAGGGTGGAGCCCTCGGGGCCTAACAGCCTCCCAAGGTCCGGCACAGTGCTTAGATTTTATTTCATTTATTTTTCAAGGTTTCTGCCATAGGGTGCATGTGCGCTGGAGAGAGACAGAGGGACAATAAGAGGGAAAGTGAGAAATCTCTCCCCGAGGGTTGGCCATGCCACAATCCCTTCTCCTCCATTCTGCTCCTGGGATTTTGGGCAGGCACACGCGCCTGGTGTGAGTTTCTGCCACCAGGTCCAGGATTCAAACTGTGGTCAGCCACATGGAAGTGCAACGCTGTAACCACCACGCCACCTACTGGCCCTGGTGATTAGGTTTCTACCTGAGGGGACACAAACACAGACCACAGCCCGTAGCTGCCCTCCCATTCCTGCAAACGCACAGGTGCTTCTTCAGGGACTGGGTCCGTGTCCTGCTCCCAGGGTCTGGGGCCTGCATGGCCTGCGTTAACAGTAAAATGCCAGGGAAGTGATGCCACGTGACTTCCAGGCCTGGGCCTTACATGGCCTGGCACTTTCTGTCTGTGCCCTTTTGGAGGTCCCTGTCATGTAGAGTCCAGACTATCCTGCCGGAGAGACCACGAGCGCCGAGTGCTTGGAGGAGGAGACGATGTGAGAGCTGAAGCCCCCACACCTGCCAGCACCTATGGCCAAAGTGACAGGGAGGCTGCCCTGACCGTTCTGGCCTCAGGCAAGCTCCAGTGACACCACGTGGAACAGAGCTGCACAGCCACCGTACAACCATGAGCAATTGTAAGTGGAGTTTTTAAGCCTGGGTGTGTGGGTTGGTCAGGTGACGCAATGCTTCCAGCCTCAGTGTCCTCATCTGTAAAATGAGGCGGGTACAAAGTATCAGGAAGAGCATGTAAGAACGTCCGGATAAACTGCACATTGAAGTTAGTGTGCTAGTTTCTGGATCGCACTCATTCTCCGTCTCCTCTAGCTGATCTCTGGCTTTACCTGGGGCCTTCTGCTGTCCTTGAAGGAAGGAGGCCTGTGGAGAGTACCTGTAACAGTGCGGCCCCACTTCCATATTTAAACATTTTTCTCGATGTTAATTTTTCTCTGCTTTTAGCCTTTTTGCTTTTGTTACTTTTTTCTTGTTTCTTTTAGACAGGGTGTCACTTTGTCACTCTCCTCCTGCTTCAACCTCCCGGTCACTGGGACTGCATGCAGGCACATACCACCTCACCCAGCTTTTAGAGTGAGCAGGACTTGAACCCAGGCCTTTCATGTGTTCCTCCTGCCATATAGCAGGGTCAACCAGCTACTGTAGCTAGGCCAGCCATTCTTACAAAGTTTCTTTCAGGGGCCAGCAGATGGCATGGTGGTTAAGGGCGCTAGACTCCCACATAGCCAACTGCAGTTTAAGGCCTGGACCTGGTGGCTTGCTTTCTCACTTTCCCTCTTTCTCTCACTTGCTTGCTCTGTTCTTCTCTGGTCAAATTAAAATAAATGAATAAATAAATAAAGTGAAATATAATAAATAAATAAAAAGTTTCTTTCATGAGAGTGAGAGACAAAGAGAGGTACCCACAAAAGGGCACCATGCCAGGATGCTCTCCACATTCCTGATGGCCTGTCCCGACCTGGGGGACAGTCGAACAGGTTTCCTGAGGGAAAGAGTGAGAGACAAGATGAGTGGCACGGAGATGACGCATGCAGTGTTACAGTACGGAGATGACACAGTGTCTTCAGGGTCGTCCGTTTATTGTGGGCAGCACAGTACAGCATGGAGACGACGCAGTGTCACAACTCTTCAGGGTCATCCGGAGACGACGCGGTGTTACAACTCTTCGGGGTCTTCCGGGTCGTCTGTGTGATTGTGGGCCAGGGATCGTGGTTATATACATGCTGGTGGGCCATGATTGGTTGTAAAAGGTGGATTATGATTGGTTGCAAAAGGGGGGTTATGATTGGTTGTTTTGTGGACCAATCATGAGGTGCTGGAAATGCAAATCTGAGGGATTCTAGTGGCCAATCAGAGTATAGTTTTGAAGGTGAGGTTTCTGAAGGGGAGCCAATCATGGCTTTTGGCATTGTGTAATTGTTTGCTTTCTGAGAAACTGGAACCTAATGACCTCGGCAGACTCGCTGGTGTGCAGCCTCCCACATATCCCCCTTCTCTGTTTTAATTTGAGAGATGAGGAAAAGGCCTGGGGGAATCGTGCCTGTCTTAGGTTGGAGTCATTTATGGAACAATACGTCCATTCTTACCCATCATTGGAGAGTCCCATAGCTCTGATGGGCCTCCTGTGGAAGGACTGAACAGTTATCGGGTTCATCAGACTCTCTTACCCATCTTTGGCTAACCGATTCAGTGCCTCAGGCGAGACCAGTATAGGGGTGTTGGTCTTCCATCTTTATCTAGTATAGTGAACCTGGATAGGCTGCATAGTGAGTTAATTAGTTGTTTGAGGAATGACATGAGCCTATTAAATATAACAGGTCCCAGTGAGCAAACAATTAAAAGGCCAATGAATGGGCCAAGGAGGGGGAGCAGGAAAAGGAGGAGACCATTCCAGGCAGACCATTCTACATTGTTGGAGAGATTGTTGGAGTTGATGTATCTTCATTTTGTTAATCTGTGGAAGGAGAGAGAGACATCTCAGGGTTTTCATCGTCCCTGGATGGCTTGTTTGAATCAATCTGTTTGATTAATCTTTCTGGTAACCAATGAGCAGCGTCCATTTTTTAAGAATAGATGCAGACAGACCTTCTGCCCCAAATGAGGACAGGGTCCGGACCATGCCATGTATTGTCCAGAGGATCTTCCCACAAAACTGAGGCAAATTTTGTTTTGGTAGTTGAATGCCAGAAGCGCTCAGCAGCTGAGTCTCCATATTTATCAAGAGACAGGAAATTTAGGACAAAAAGAGTATGTGCCAGGGAACCAGCAGTTAGCGTAATGGCTATGTCACTGGACTCCCACGTAGTCGACCACAGTTCGCGTCCAGGACCCGGTGGCTTAAAACCCATGCCAGGTGCATGTGCGTGTGTGCCCACGATCCCGAGAGGAGAATGGAGGAGAAGGGATTGTGGTGTGACCATCCCCCCTGGGGGTGATTTCTTGCTTTCTGTCTCTATGTCTCTCTCTGTCTGTCTGGCAAGCGCACGCGCCCTATAGCAAAAATCTCTCAAAAAAATAAAAAAAGAGTATGTGCCAGAAGGTTTTGTGGTGAGCCCTTAGTTTGTAAAAGCTCTCCCTTTTTTAGCTTTTGAAGAGTATTTTTTAAGGAAAGATGAGCACATTTGACAATGCCCTGTGCCTAGGGATTGTATGGGATTCCCGTAACATGTTTAATGTGAAGTTGTTTACAAAAAGAGACAAAATTGTTTCCTGTGTAACCTGGGCCATTATCTGTCTTAATTTGTTGAGGTTTAACCATAACAGAGAGTGCGGCGAGTACATGGGAAATAACATGTTTTCCAGCTACTCCAGTTTGTGCCGTGGCAAAAATGAAACCACTGAAGGTGTCAACAGTAATATGAACAAATTTGGTAGTACCAAATCCAGCGATATGAGTGATGTCATCTGCCATAATGTGTTAGGCATAAGGCCTCTAGGGTTAACACCTAGATGTGGTGTAGGCAAAAGGGTAAGACAGGCTGGACATTGTTTTACAATTTGCCGGGCCTGTTCTCGAGTAATTTTAAACATGAGGTGAAGTGTGTGAGAATTTAAATGATGTAACTGATGTGCAGCAATGGCATCTGAAAGGTTTTTATCAGCTTGTGTAGAAGCAAGAAAGGAATGTTTAGTGGCAAGATCAGCGCGGCGGTTGCCCTCAGTCAGAGGACCAGGCAAGTCGGTATGTGCACGTAAATGGCCAATATAAAAGGATAGCTCTCAATTTCTAATGAGAGACTGTAGTTGGCGGAAAAGTTGTGCAGTCTGAGAAACTTGTTTAATTTGTGCCACAGTTTCTAGAAGTGGAACAGACATAGCAATATAAGCACTATCTGTATATAAATTCAAAGGCATAATGGGAAAAGCAGAAAAGACTGCAATGACTGCCTGCAACTCAACCAGCTGAGCTGATGTTGAGGAAGTGGTAAATGTAACTGTCTGATCAGAGAAGGAATAGGAAGCAGTTCCGTTGGAGGAACCATCAGTAAAAACCAATAAAGCATTTAAAACAGGATGAAGTGAAATTTGTACAGGGAAAACAAAATCATGGGTAGATAAAAAGTATAAAAATTTATCTGGAGGAAGATGGTTATCAATAGTTCCAGTAAAGGAAGTGCATGCAATAGGCCAGAAATCTGTTTGTTGGAATAGCCAATTAACTTGGTCTTTAGTATATGGCTGGATAATTGTATCAGGGTCTTTGCCAAAATAAGTAATGCTTAAATTTCGAGCCATACTGATAATATCAGCTACAGCTTGATAATAAGGGTGTATGACTTTTGAAGGGGAAGATGGTAGGTGAACCCACATGATTGGAGCAGATTGCCAGGACACAGCCGTTGGTGTGACTGAAGCACAACAAATAATGAGGAGCGATGGCAGTCTATAATCGATGGCTGTGATGAATTGAGAGGCAATGGCCTTTTCTACTATACAGAGAGCCTGACGGCCCTTCTCTGTAAGTATGCGAGGAGATTTAGGATTGTCGTCTCCTTGTAAGATATTAAACAAAGGTTTAAGCTGGCCTGTGGTTAATTTGAGGTAAGGGTGGATCCAGTTGATATCGCCCAAGAGTTTTTGGAAATCATTTAAGGTTTTTAACTTGTCAAGTCTAAATTGTATATTTAGAGTGGTGATTTTTTGGCCAGAAAGATGGTATCCTAGGTAAGTATATGGGTCTTTAAGTTGTACCTTTTCAGGGGCAATCTTTAGTCCTTGAATGGGAAGTTGTTTTTTAAGGTCTTGAAAACATTGGAGAACTAGCTGACCATCCTTGCCTGCTATTAAAATGTCATCCATGTAATGGATGATGTATATTTGATTCCATTTGTTTCTAACTGGCTGCAATGCAGCAGCAACATATTTTTTGGCACAGGGTAGGGCTGTTGGCCATGCCTTGGGGCAGGACTTCCCACTGGTAACGCTTCATGGGTGCTTTAAAATTAGTTGATGGGATGCTAAAGGCAAATCTTTGTTGATCTGAAGGGTGTAAAGGACTGGTATAGAAACAATCTTGGAGATCAATGATTATCTTGAAGAAGTCTAAAAGAATGGCTACCGGGGATGGCAAGCCAGGCTGTAAGGCTCCCATGGGAACCATAGTCTTATTGATTGCTCTTAAGTCTTGGAGTAGACACCATTTACCTGATTTTTTCTTAATTACAAAAATAGGGGTGTTCCATGGTGAAGTGCTGTTGACAATGTGTCCTGCCTCAAATTGTTCCTGTACTAACATTTTGGCAGCTTGAAGTTTTTCAGAAGTAAGGGGCCATTGATCAACTCACACGGGCACATCATCTTTCCAGGAGATTTTATTAGTGTGGGGTACAAGAATATCAATGGCCATTAGGATAAATTTCCCAGTCCTGTCCTATTAAATTTAGGTTTTGGTATCAAGGGATGGATGATACCTGACTCATTTTTCCCTAAGCCTTTCCCTGGCGTATAACCCTGTGTTAACATTTGTACAGTAACTGTATCGGAAGGGCTGAACATGATGAGGCTCATTTGTGATAACAAATCTCTACCCCAAAGGTTTATGGGGAGACCTTCTATAATAAAGGGTTGGATGGTTCCTTGGTTTCCCTCTCTGTCTGTCCACTGTAATACTTTAGCGCTCCTTTCTGGATTCTGGCTTTGACCAATGCCTTTTAGGTGAGTAAGGGTTGGTGTTAGGGGCCAAATTTGGGGCCAGTTGCCTTTTCTGAGAATGGTAACATCGGCTCCGGTGTCAACAAGTCCAGAAAACTGTTTACCATCTAACCATAAAGTAAGCATTGGTTTATTTGGGGAAATTTGTTGGACCCAATAAGCATCTGAGGAACCAAACCCTTTTTCACCTCGTGAGGAGGTTTGGATGTTATTTTGAGTGGAAAGCAGTGGAAGGAGTAAGAGTTGAGCTATGCACTTTCCAGCTGTAATAGTTGTGATTAAATTTGGAGAGGAAGTCATAATTTTTATTTCTCCCTCATAGTCATTATCTATTACTCCTGGAAAGATTTGAAGTCCCTCCATAGTGGCACTACTATGACCCATGAGTATTGAAAAGGTGTTTGGAGGTAAAGGGCCAAAGATTCCAGTAGGCAAGGCCTGTACCCCCATCTCGGGAGTTAATACTGTGTGGGTGGTGGCATAGAGGTCCAGTCCTGCATTTCCTGGAGTCACTCTAGAGAGGTCCGAAATGGATTGTTTGTTGGAACAGTTTGCATTGCCCCTAAAACTTGTTTGGGTCTAGGGGCCTGGGGCTGGCCCCTGTACCCATTTCCCTGAGAGTAAATGAGTGGTCTGCCATGGATATCTGTTTTGGACCTGCACTCGTTGACAGGATGACATCCCCTCTGGCACTTACTGCATAACTCAAGGGGTTGATTCTGTCTCTGATTTTTAATATTTTTTGTTTTACATTGTTTTGCTATGTGTCCTAGGCGACCGCACTTAAAACAATTACCTCGATTATTGCGGACAAGGAATTGGTGGATGGTGTACCCTTGAAGGGCAGCAGCCATGGCCAATCCCTGTTGGTATGCTGATCCGATTTCTGAACACAGATGTATATACCCTGTCAGGTCTGTCTTTTTTCTGTGTGGTCTAATGGCTGCCTGACAAGAGGCGTTAGCATTTTCATATGCCGGTTGTTTTACAAAGTCTGTACTTGCATCAGCATTACTGAATATTTTTTCTGACGTGGTAATTAATCGATGTACAAAGTCAGAAAAAGGTTCATCAGGCCCTTGTCTAAAGTTAGTAAGGGAGGTGCTCAAATCTCCTTTGGCAGGGAGTTTTTTTCCAGGCCTTTATGCCTGCCGTATGAATTTGTGCAAAGAGCCCTGGATCATACTGCATTTGATTTTCATTGTGTGCATAGTTTCCTTCTCCTATTAACATTTCAGCCATCCAGCTGTTATTGGCTTGGGCATTGTGGCAGGCGGTTTCCCTACAAGCCTCTACATATTCTGATTTCCAAAGTAGGTAGTCTCCACCTGAAAGTGTAGCTCGGGCTAATGTTTGCCAATCAGATGGTGTGAGCCAGCCCTCGGCGATAGCTTCAACTATAGCTAAGGTATATGGAGCAGTAGTTCCATATTGGGCAACCACCGCCTTAATTTCTTTTACCATTTTAAAGTCAAACCCGCTGTGACTGCACCAAACCTGTCCTTGGGGATCTGTAGTTTCCATAACAGGGAATGTCTCAAAGTCTGTCATGTGTGATCCCTGAACTAGTTTTGTTTCTTTGTCGGTATTGATTTTTAGTTTCTCTAATTGTGACATTAGTTCCCGGTGTTCTTTTTCTAATCAAATTTGTTCTTTTTTTTTTTTTTTGGAGAGATTTTCGCTATAGGACGCGTGCGCTCACCAGACAGACAGAGAGAGACATAGAGACAGAAAGCAAGAAATCACCCCCCGGGGGGATGGTCACGCCACAATCCCTTCTCCTCCATTCTCCTCTCGGGATCTTGGGCACGCACGCATACGCGCCTGGCGTGAGTTTCAAGCCACCGGGTCCGGGACGCGAACCGCGGTCGACTATGTGGGAGTCCAGCGACATAGCCATTACGCTAACTGCTGGTTCCCCAAATTTGTTCTTTTAATTGTTTTATTTCATTAATTATTTTTTGTTTTGGGTCAATAAGAGGTGGTGCTGAGGCGGTAGTGTTATAGGATGGCAGCCGTTTTTTGAAGGGAGACCATTCAGCCTCGGCCTCTAGGATTTCCTTCTCTGAACTAGTTGATGACTTATTTTTCTTTGGCTCTTGTAGAGCCTTAAAGTTGTTTTTATTTTTTAGTTTTTTCAATTTTGGGGGCTTTGTCTCACCTTCAGGGCTTCTAACTTCTCCCTCACTATCTAGGGAAATAAGATCCTCTCCCTGTTCCTTTTCAATTTTAGAATTAGCGACCATAGTGGCAAGGGCTTCTTTTAAGTCCTGAATGAATAGTTCGTGCTGACTAAGCTTTTGTTCGTGCTGACTAAGTTCTTGTCCCGTTATTACCCTTATTACTTGTCCCATTATTACCCTTAATACTTATAAGTAAGCAACCTTTGTTACTCACCAGGACAATTCTCTGCCATCCTCCTCTGCGGCCTTTCTCAGGACAATTCTCTGCCATCCTCCTCTGCGGCCTTTCTTGGGATGATTCTCTGCCATCCCATCCTGGACGATTCTTTGCTGTCCTTTCTCGGGACGATTCTCTGCCGTCCTTTCTCAGGACGATTCTCTGCCGTCCCGTCCTGGATGATTCTTTGCCGTCCTTTCTCGGGACAATTCTCTGCCGTCCCCTCCTGGACAATTCTCTGCCGTCCTTTCTTGGGACGATTCTCTACCGTCCCCTCCTCGGGTGCTCTTCTCTGGATCCTTCGTACTCAGGTCCCGGTTCAGGCACCACGTGTCCCGACCCGGGGGACAGTCAAACAGGTTTCCTGAGGGAAGGAGTGAGAACCAGGACAAGCGGCGCAGTGCTACAACATGGAGACTACACAGTGTCTTCAGGGTCGTCCATTTATTGTGGGCAGCATGGTACAGCACGGAGACGACGCAGTGTTACAACTCTTTAGGATCGCGTCGTCTATTGTGAGCAGCACGGAGACGATGCGGTGTCACAGCTCTTCAGGATCATCCGGAGACAACGCGGTGTTACAACTCTTCAGGGTCTTCTGGAGATGATGCAGTGTTACAACTCTTCAGGGTCTTCCAGGTCATCTGTATGATTGTGGGCCAGGGATCATGGTTATATACATGCTGGTGGGCCGTGATTGGTTGTAAAAGGTGGATTATGATTGGTTATAAAATGTGGATTATGATTGGTTGCTTTGTGGACCAATCATGAGGTGCTGGATATGCAAATCTGAGGGATTCTAGTGGCCAATCAGAGTATGGTTTTGAAGGTGAGGTTTTTGAAGAAGAGCCAATCATGGCTTTTGGCATTGTGTAATTGTTTGCTTTCTGAGAAACCAGAATCTAATGACCTTGGCAGTCTCGCTGGTGCGCAGCCTCCCACATTGGCCGACCAGGATCATGGGTCGACAGCCAAGGACCTGAACCCGTGAGCCTCCCTGTGGATCCAGCATCACCTGAGCGGTGCGTTATCACTGCGAACCGAGCTGCCCTCGGCTTTTTCCCTTTTGACAGTTTAATATATATGATATCGTTTGTGTGCACATATCATAAATGTATTTATTTATTTTTACAAAATAGAAACATTTCTGTGCAGGATAGAGAAGAGGGTCTCTTCTAAATTATTTCATGTAGGTCATATAGATAATAAAAGGTTTGGCTATGGAACACAGTCTCTGCTTTTAAGTACGAGCTGCAAGCTACAGAAATCCAGAGCACGTGCAACAGTGTTTGGGACGAAGCCAGCGCTCCCAGCATTTGTCCTCTTGTTATGGTGTGGTGTATCCCTTCTTTCTCTTTTTATAAAACTTGCTAGAGAGTGCATATGCTCACCAAAGAGAGAGAAAACACCCCTGGGGGGATGGCCACACTGCAATCCCTTCTCCTCCATTCGCCTCTCGGGATCTTGGGCATGCACGCACACATCTGGCGTGATTTTCAAGTTGCGGGGTCTGGGACTTGGACTCTGTGGTTGGCAGCGTGTTCTGATACTAAAACGAAGACCGAGAAAGTGCTCCCAGAGCAGACAGGCAAGTCTTTCGAGAATTTCGCTGAGATGCTGATGGGCATCACAGACTTGCTGCTCTTGAGACCACGTTTTCTCAGGCATGTACATGCACGTGCACTCGGGCAGAGGCAGCTCAATAGGAACGTGTTTTAAAATGCTTAGAAAAACAAATCCGAAGTCAGGCCTGGAGAGGGAAGTGGAAATTCCGCACTGCCTGCGAGCAGTGAATGGAGCCTGTGCTGGGAGAGCATCTGCTCCACGGCTGCTGAAGTGCTGCATCCCACAGGGCCAGGGGAGGGCAGCGGTCCCAGCCCGGATGCTTTCTCTCCCGGGGCTCCCACACAGGTCTGTCCACGGCACGCCGGGAGCTGGGCACAGTGTCGGCCAATCCTCGGCACGCCGGGAGCTGGGCACAGTGTCGGCCAATCCACGGCACGCCGGGAGCTGGGCACAGTGTCGGCCAATCCACGGCACGCCGGGAGCTGGGCACAGTGTCGGCCAATCCACGGCACGCCGGGAGCTGGGCACAGTGTCGGCCAATCCACGGCACGCCGGGAGCTGGGCACAGTGTTGGCAATCCTCGGCACGCCGGGAGCTGGGCACAGTGTCGGCAATCCACGGCACGCCGGGAGCTGGGCACAGTGTTGGCAATCCTCGGCACGCCGGGAGCTGGGCACAGTGTCAGCCAAGGCGATGGTCTTTGCTGGAGGAGCTCCAGTCTCCGAGCACCAGGTCTCCAGGGCTGCCCTCCAGCCAGCTCCCACAGGCTTTCCCTTTGTCCTTCTCCCAGAGATCCCTCAGAGCCCTGCCACGGCTTCTCAGGGTCCTAGACACAGTTTTCTAGGCTTAGGTTAGTAATAGCAGGGTGGGGTCAGCATATGGCATAGCGGTTACATGGCTGGACTCCCACATGACTGACCACAGTTCAAGCCCCAGACCTGGTGGCTTGGAAGTCTTGCCGGGCATGTGTGCATGTGTGCCCAAGATCCCGGGAGGAGAGCAGAGGAGAAGGGATTGTGGCATGGCCATACACCCCCCCGCCCCCAGGGAGTGATTTCTCAGTTTCCCTCACTGTGTCTGTGCCTGTCTCTGTCTCTGTCTCTCTGGTGAGCACATGCACCCTAAGGCACAAACCTCTACAAAATAAACGAGTACTAGCAAGGTCCCCTCCAGTGCTGTGTTGCCCGGTCCGGTGTTTGATTTTAGCCGTGAGCTACTCTAACTCCAGGAAAGAATCTAATGAAGGAATTTCATTCTTAGGGACTTGGGGAGGGTATCTGTAAGGAGAGACACTTCCAATGTCCACCAAATCATATCTTTTAAAAATTCACTGAGATATTCAGTGTATTTCTTCATTCATACATCATAAGCATGCGCTCCTTCTATAAAGGAAAAAGTGCACTTTTTAATATAGAAAAATTCATACTTGAAATACAGTACAGAATTCTTTCATGTGGGATCGCCCAGCATTTCCCGTCCGAGGAAGGATGTTCTTTTCACCCAGCCTTTCCCATCCAAGGAAGGATGTTCTTTTCTTTTCTTTTCTTTTCTTTTCTCTTCTTTTCTTTTCTTTTCTTTTTTTTTTCTTTTAGAAGTTTTTGCTATAGGGTGCGTGCTCTCGCCAGACAGACAGAGAGAGACAGAGAGACAGAAAGCGAGAAATCACCCCCCCAGGGGGGATGGCCACACCGCAATCCCTTCTCCTCCTTTCTCCTCTCGGGATCTTGGGCACGCACGCACACGCGCCAGGCGTGAGTTTTAAGCCACCGGGTCCGGGACGTGAACCGCGGTCGACTACATGGGAGTCCAACGACATAGCCATTACGCTAACTGCTGGTCCCAAGGATGTTCTTTTCTTTGTCCCAAGCAGGACTACAAATGTCAATAAAATGCTTCTAACCGGGCAGTACTCTTACTCTAAACATCATCATTTATTTGTTATGATTTGAAAGTGTTGCCAGGTCAGTTTAGAAAATGTGACAGAAGGGACCAGCAGTTGGTGTAATGGCTATGTTGCTGGACTCTCATGTAGTCAACCACAGTTCAGGTCCCGGACCTGGTGGCTTAAACCCACACCGCGTGCGTGTGCGTGCGTGCCCAAGATCCTGAGAGGAGAATGGAGGAGAAGGGATTGCGGCATGGCCATCCCCCCGGGGGGGTGATTTCTCGCTTTCCATCTCTCTGTCTCTCTGTCTCTCTCTGTCCTTCATGCGAGTGCACGTGCCCTATAGCAAAAACCTCTCCAAAAAAAAAAAAAAAAAGAAAAGAAAAGAAAAGAAAAGAAAAGAAAATGTGACCAAAGAGCTAAGTTCACGCCCGTCTTTAGTCCTCACCCGCCTCCCAATTACGCGCAGACCATCCGGGCTCTCCAGCTAACGTTCGCGGGTAGTTCGATCTCGGGACCTACTCCAGGGGCCGAGGTGGTGGTGCGGTGGTTAAATACGAGGCTCTGCCAGGGCACCCACACTGAAGGCTCTGGGTTCGCATCCCGAGACCTCCCTCAGCCCTCTAGCATGGGGTGGAGGAGAGGATTGCAGGGCCAACCTCTGATGGGACCCAGCCTCCGTGCCGGAGTCAGAGGTCTCCACCCCCGTCCTACACTGCAGAGCTGGGAGCTCCCCGGCCCGGCCTGCTGAAACCCCCTGGGTGCATGCACATGTGCCCAAGACCCTGGGAGCTGGAGGCCTGGGGGCCGGGGGTTGTAGTGCAACAGGCCCCGGGAAGGGCGTTTCTCCTGCTTCATACAGGCTCTCGCCCTCTCACCAGCCAGAACAACCAAAGGAACTGTTGCAGGGTGCTGTCTCTCTCTGTCTTTGTCTCTCTTGCTTATGGAATAAATAAATAAACTTAAAAAGAAAACAAAGAACCTATTCCCCAATTCCTAATTTGAACAATGCTCTTTTTCTGTTCAATTCTATTTGCTCCTTTACATAAAAAAAAAGGAAAAAGAAAGCAGCTTCAATCTATCCTTGTCTTCAGATAAGACCTCACAGATGCCATCCTGGGGAGTGCCAGCCCGAGTCTGGCTGTGCGCACAGGTGGCCACGTGGGAGGAGCAATCGCAGGGCGATGAGTGACAGGACACTCGCTTGGTTTCCAGGTGTACTGTGGAGTCCCTCCCATCACTGTCGCTCTCTTTTTATTGTTTCCTTCCTTCCCCAGCCATCTTTTCTGCTTCTCGTATACACAGGAAGACCTTCTGTAAGACATTCTTTTTTTTTTTTTTTTTTGGAGAGGTTTTTGCTATAGGGCGCGTGCGCTTGCCAGACAGACAGAGAGAGACAGAGGGATAGAAAGTGAGAAATCACCCCCCCAGGGGGGATGGTCACGCCGCAATCCCTTCTCCTCCATTCTCCTCTCGGGATCTTGGGCACGCACACACACGCGCCCGGCGTAAGTTTAAGCCACCGGGTCCGGGACGCGAACCGCGGTCGACTACGTGGGAGTCCAGTGACATAGCCATTACGCTAACTGCCGGTCCCTGTAAGACATTCTTCAGCCTTACCTTTCTAGGGTAAGTAATTTCCCTCTCCTAGTTGTCCACGTGGGTTCTAGTCCCCAGCTTTAAACATTAGCTGTGGAGGGCCAGCAGGTGGAGTGGTGGTTAAGGTGCTGGGCCCCACGTGGCCATGTGGTCTAAATCCTGGACCTAGTGGATTAAAAAGCATGCTGGTGCAGGCCCACCCAGAATCCTGAAAGGAGAATAGAAGAGAAGGGGTTGTGGCATGGTCATCCCCCACGGGGTGGTTTCTCACTTTCCCTCTCTCTGTCTCTGCTATAGGGCCATCACATGTGCCCTGTAGCAAAATAAACAAACAAAATTCTAAAAAACAAGTTTTAAAAATTAGCTATAGGGCTAGCACATGGCTTGCTAGTTAAGACCGCTGGATCCCCCCATGGCCAGGTGGCAGTTTGAGTTCCAGATCTGGTGGCTTAAAAAACACACTGGATGCACGTGCATGTGTGACCGAAATCCTGAAAGGAGAGACAGAGGAGAAGGGATTGTGGAATCACCGTTCCTCACAGGGTGCTTGGAAAACATTACAGGCACAACTAAGGCGGGACACGCTCCATTAGGCAGGGCCTTCTCTCTCTGTCTCTGCCTCGTGATCTGTTTCTGGTGATCGTATGTCACCTCTGGCAATGAAAACATGGAACGTTTGCTGCAAGCCATCTCTGTGAGTGGAAGAAATCAAATGCAGTGTTTCCAGTTGACGAAGTCGGAACCAAACGTTCTAAGTAGCCTTGGGGAGACCTCACACGGTCACCCCGCCTTGTTTTCAGGCACCCTCTCCTTGCCCATTCGCGTGGAAAGTGAAGGCTTTACAGTACTGATTTTTTAAAGTGATGATTTTGTAATGCCAGAAAAAATTAGAGATTTTTTTAAAAGAATTATTTAATTTATTATTATTTTTCAATTTAACCGGGAGAGAGGGAAAGTGAGAAAGCCAGGTCTGGGACTTGAACCTCAGTCAGCCACGTGGGGAGTCCAGCGCCCTAACCACCACTCCCGACAGCCCTGAGAAGAGATTCTTAATATAGAAAAACAGCGCTCCCTATAGCAAATACACATATATACACATATATATACACATATATACACATCTACATACAGGGCTGCACTGTTGGCGGATCAGCTGATCCTTGTCAGTCTCTTCTCTTTCCTGACTTAATTTTTGAAGGAACAGCACCTGCAGGAGAGCTGGGCTCTGGCTAGGCACACTGTGTAGGTATCCCAGCTCCGGCAGCTGCCAACTTCACATCGGAAAAACCTTCCCAGGCTAAACATTTTGTTTCAAGATCAAACTTAAGCCAGACCCAAGAATACTGTCTAAAAAGCAAAGAAAGGCAACAATGTCCTTGAGTGAAAAGGAATGAATAAATGTTTCCTTAGGCCCACAGCCCCTTCTGACTCTGAATGGCAATGCAAATAAAATCCCTGAGGTCTTTTTTGTTTTTGTTTGTGCTATAGGGTGTGTGTGCTCACTGAAGAGGCAGAGAGAGACAGAGACAGAAAGTGAGAAATCACCCCCAGGGAGAATGGCACACCGCAATCCCGTCTCCATTCTCCTCTTGGGATTTTGGGCATGTACAGAGCGTGATTTTCAAGCATTCTGGTCCGGAACTTGAACCATGGTCAGCCATGTGGGAGGCCAACAACGTAACCATTATGCCTTCTTCTGGTCCCCTCCTGAAGTCTTTCATTTTTCAGACTTGACAAACAGCCCTTCAGTTATGATATATACAAGCCTTAGCTTATTATTATTTTTTAATTTTGCTTTACTCTCCAGCAGGTATGTGCACTCTCTGGAGATAGAGAACGTGGGAACCAGCAGTTAGCGTAATGGCTATGTCGCTGGACTCCCACGTAGTCAACCGCGGTTCAAGTCCCAGACCCGGTGGCTTAAAACTCACGCCGGGCACGTGTGCGTGCATGCCCAAGATCCCGAGAGGATAATGGAGGAGAAGGGATTGTGGCGTGACCATCACCCCTGGGGGGTGATTTCTCGCTTTCTGTCTCTCTCTGTCTGCTTGGCAAGCGCACGCGCCCTATAGCGAAACCTCTCCAAAAAAAAAAAAAGAGAGAACATGAGAAAGCACCCCCCCTCCATACCCCCCAGGGGATGGCCATACCCAATTCCTTTTCCTCCATTCTTTCCTTGGGATTTTGAGAATGCACACATACACACCTAGCATGATTTTCAAGCGGCCAGGTCTGAGACTTGAACTGTGAAGCCAGCCAGTTAAGGATCCAGCTGACTTAATCACCATGTCTCTGGCTGGCCCAGGACTCCAGCTTTTAAAACCTTAGCCTTTGTTGATAGTAGGACAAAATGGCCCAGCTGCAGTGGTGCAGGCAGAGGGACCTGCTGTCAGTGCTGGAGCCACACAGAGACCCGTGCTAGCATCCCTGGGCGACCGGTGAGCCTGCACGTGCCCTTGGCCCTGCTGGCAGGAGGCAGATGGGATACTTGCCTTGTGACAGGACTCTGTGAAGGACACTTTTTATCTCTCTCAGTCTCTCCAAAAATAGAAAATAAAAATAAAAAGATAGTAGAAATATGTACCCTTTTTTTTGTGTATATAAACACACACACACACACACACACACACAAACAGGTTTTTGCTATAGGGCACGTGCACTCACCAGAAGGACAGAGAGAGACAGAGAGACAGAAAGTGAGAAATCACCCCCCCCAGAGGGGATGGCCACAGCTCAATCCCTTCTCCATTCTCCTCTTGGGATCTTGGGCATGCACGCACGTGCGCCTGGTGTGAGTTAAAACCACCAGGTCTGGGACTTGAACTGCTGTCGATTACATGGGACTCCAGTGACATAGCCATTATGCCAACTGCTGGTCCCTGTGTGGTTTATTTTTACACATGAATTTGAGTAACTAGGCCCAGAGAGAAGCAAAATATGCCTCTTTCTTGGGGTGATCAAGTGCAGGGGTTCCTTCTATTTGATTTTGACTGTGAGAGACAAAGTTTAGAATTTCGTGAAGAGCTTTCCATTGGTCTGCCCAAAAAGGCAGGACATGTGTGTGGGGGGGAGCTTGTAACAGCTGAGGGGGCTTGCATATAGTCACAGGATACTGTCCCAAGGACAGAGTGTCTTAAGAGTCCTGTTGTCACTAAGTCAAATGGTCTGTTAATGATTGTGGGCATGACTCACCCATCCCAAGGATACTATGCCAGGGACAGGATGTGGGAAGATTTCTGTTACCAACTGGGCCAGAATGGTCCATAAATGTTGTGGGCGTGACTCACCGCAGGCCCTCTGGCGGGGATTTTAGAAACAGGGAAAAGCAGTCAGACTTCTGTCCTGGTTTACGTGGTGGTCAATGCAGTCTCTCGGAGTGCTCTGCTTTAAGGTAGTCCTGGCTTTCCTTCCTCCTCCTCCTGTTCCCCATGTCTAGCCTCCCTCCCCCTGGCCAGTAATAGCCAGATTCAAGCCCCACAGGATTCCTGAGGAAGGGCAGCAAAGCCACAGTCATCCGCTGGCTGTCTTCCAGCCAATGCCTGGGACGGGGCAGCTGGCCTCTCTCAGAACACCGTCCCTTGGTGGACCGCCCATGGCAAATCCAGGCCCGCGGACTGTGGGCAGGAGCATGAGGCCCCATGTGTTGGGCGGTCTCAGAGGTAGCGTCTTCCGTCTCTGAGAGTCAGAGCAGACATGCACAGAGAAAATGTGGGGAGGATGTGTTTGTTTGAATTCTAGCCAATTGAATGTATCTCGGAGTTTTCTTTTTAAGATCTATCTGTCTAAAAATTCCTTGGGGGATGAGCCAACCATAAGAGACCGTCAGAATGCATTCACAGGGAACATGTGGTCTTCCTCATCTGTCAGAGGAGGTGGTTGGACGAGATGATTTCTAGCCATCCTCCAGTGCTACACCCATCTGTTGAAAAGTCCTGGTGAGATCACAGTGAACAGGCACCTGCAGACTGTCAGAGACAGAGGTTCAGGCAGAGGCGAGGGAAGGAATGCCCAGGTATGGACATGGTGTGTGTCGTATTGCCAGGCCTCCCTCACCCTGCTGCCTAAGGTCTGACCTAGGGCTCAGAGGGCTGCCCGCCGTACTGGAAACCGAGGGTGGAGGTGCGATCAGGACCACACTCCACAGCAAGGGAAGGAGCTGAAGTGCCTGGGCTGTGTCTGAGCTACGGACTTGTGGTCATTAAGGGATGCACTGTGTCACAGTGATGCGGACGTATGCCACTGGATAAGTGACTTAAATGCATTGAACCTTGGTTTCCTCCTCTGTAGGCGTACCCTTCTTTATAGGATCACTGGAAGGATAAAGCAGTGTAAAAGCCACATGTGTGCGTGTGCATTGGTGTTTTACACAGGGTCAGTGTCATGATTTTCCTGCCTCAGCCTCCCAAGCAGCAGAGAACACGCGCATATGCCACCACGCCCAGGTCTGCAGAGTGCTGGTGTTGCAGAAAACGAGACACCGAGGAATGGAAAGCAGCACTTGGAGAGATTAGGAGAGCTGTTTATTACGCCAGCAGGCACGGAGGAGTTAACACTAAATCTCAGGCCCCCACTGGGGGTTGGACAGTCTTTTATGGGGAAATTGGGGAAGGGTAGGGCTCAGGACCTGCCCTACGCCGCGTGAAGAGAGGAGGCAGAGAAGCAGGAAGACTCATCTATTCATGGTACTAATCTATTCAGAGCACTAATCTGTTCAAGGTTTTCAGGTTACCCTGTAGCCCCAGGGAGGGGCTGTAAGTTTGCCGGAGGGCAGAAACCTTAGACAGCTCTCAGCCCTGAGTTCACGAATTCAGGGTCTCTCCCTATCACTATGCTGCCCACACGGGCTGCGAGCTTGTGGTGCCCCTGCTGCAGCCTGCCGAGTAGGGCACCACAGGCACATGGCACCACGCCTGGCTCCTTCAGACAAGAGTGTTGCTATATTGCCCACATCAGCTGAGTGAGTTCATGGTCCTCCTGTCCCAAGGAGCTAGGATTACAGGTGTGCAGCACCACATCCGGCTTTTTAGGAATCAAACCGAGGCTCCTATGTGGCCTCAGCTTCCTGGCCCTTACAGCCACTTCTAAGTTATTACTGCTGTGCTGCTATTGTTGGCTGAGGTCACTGGCCGAGAGACTGATGAAGAGGCTCCAGTACAAACCGTTGCAGTGCTCAGAGAGCCGTTAGCCCAAGAGCTGTAATAACTGCTGGCTGGCAGGAGCCAGGCATCAACAGCTGTGATAAGGAAGGAAGGAGTCTCAGTAACGAGGCCAGGCATTGGTTTGAGGGCCAGTAACACACAAATGGCCACCCTCCCCACCCTCGACTGTCCACCAGGTTGTATGGCCTAGATGTGGACTGTCATACAGTCGTTACCCAACTAAATCTCAGGTCCACCTGACCCAGTCTGGCTTCCTTCATCCTTCCTTCAAGAAAACTCAAACCAGTAACTCTCGAAGGCCACCAAAGGACATCTCACACTACTGCTTTTCATCTTACCTCAGAGCCTCAGAGTGGCCTTGCCGGAAGAAGGTGGGAGGAGGCAAAACAAGAACGAGAGGCTCCTTCTTGGGTCTATCAGTTCTGATCTCACCTCTACTCTCTCCTGTTCAAATCCCACATTCATAATCTTTGGAAAAGAACACCTGGAAATTGCATTTCTGTTTCTAACTCTTTCGCATTCTTATTCCTTCCCCTTTTAATTGTTATTACAGCTAATTATTCTCGACCCCGCCCAGCAGAAAACTTGATAGACTAAGGAAAAGGTTTTCTTCTTTCTCTTCACATACTTTTAAAAAATGAAGTTTATTTTATTTATTTATTTATTATTATTATTATTATTATTATTTAATTTGCTATGGGACACATATGCTCACCAGAGAGAGAGAGAGAATATGAGAAAGCAAGCCACCAGGTCCAGGACGCAAACCTTGGTCCACCATGTTGTAGTCCAGCGCCTTTACCACCATGCCACCTACTGACCCCCTCCTTGTATAATTTTTAATTTAAATGCTACTATCAAATTAATGGGAAAATTAATCCGCTAATACTGGGAGTGATATAATCTAATGGTTAAGCACATGGACTTTCAGGTTTTTTAAAAAATAATGATTTCATTTAATTTACTATTTTTTAAAAATTTGCTATAGGGCACATGCCCTCATAGAGAAAGTGAGAAAGCAAGCGGCCAGATCCAGGACTCAGATTGCAGTCAGCCACGTGGCACCCAGCATCTTCACCACACCCGCTGCTGGTTCCGGGGACTTTCGGTTTCTGTGGGTTGGTCTGACTCTGTTACAAGATGATCCTGCTTAACCTGTAGTCTCAGTGTGTTCCTCGGTAAGATATAATAACACCGTCACTGGGCACAGGCCTGCTCATCACACAGTGAGCGGATTTCTGGGACAACGAGAATTTGCTTAGAGGAAGGCTTCATTACAGAAGATATGACCAGGAATGCAGTAGAGTCTGGGATTTTTCTTTTTTTTTTTTTCCAGAAAGACAGAGACAGAGAGACAGAAAGTGAGAAATCACCCCCCAGGGGGGATGGCCACGCCGTAATCCCTTCTCCATTCTCCTCTTGGGATCCTGGGCACGCACACACACGCACCCAGCGCTGAGTTTAAGCCACTGGATCCGGGACTCAAACCGCGGTCGACTACATGGGAGTCCAGCGATATAGCCATTACACTAACTGCCAGTCCCAGAGTCTGGGATTCTTACAACGCACAGCGCGGTCTCCTTAACTGAGGGGCAAGCAGGGCTTTTAACGCGGCTTAGGAATGCGACAGTGTGAGGGTGGGGACAGGAACCCAGGAGCTGTCCAGAACGGGTTCGGTGATGTCCACATGACCTCTGCTAGTGTGGATGAGCTCCCCTGAGCCGCGTCACCCCGACGAGCGATGAATCTAGGTTCCGACGTGACGGTCCCGCGCGGTGCGCAGCGGGCTCTCTGGGTCTCGGGAGCCGAGTTGTGTTAAAGAGCAGCCAGATGCCACGCGCGAGGTGGCCTTCCAGGCGTTCTTCTTGCAACGAAGTCCTGTCCTGCTGGGGTGGACGGCCACGGTCGTGTTGGGAGGACGACGCTGGCGTGTGAGGCGGGCTGGAGGCTGGACAGGGTGCACAGGAGCGCGGGGCTCTGAACTGTCCTGGCGGAAGTGGGACGGGCGTGGGACAGGCGTGCAGGGAGGCCGCGGGGCTGCGGGCCTGGTCCGCAGGGCGGCGGGAAGGAGAGCATGTTCCAGGTAGCCGAGGGTGGGGGGCGGTCGGAGCGGCGGGGAAGAGGCGGGCAGAGCCGGCTAGCCCCAGCCCCTGTAGACGCCGCGCCCTCGGGAGAGGCGGGCACAGGCGCGAGCGCGGCTTAACGGTGCAGGTGGAAACAATGGACGCCAATCTGGACCCGAGGAGCTCGGAGAGCCGGAGGAGGAGCGGGGACCCGGCGTCGCGGAAGGCTGAACTGTGGGTGACAGGAGGGCCGGACCGAGGAAAGGAGCCATGGCCGCAGAGCGGGGGCCGAGAGGCCCGGGGAGGCTGCCAGGAGGTGAGGCTGGACTGGGAGGGGGTGCCGTCGGGGAGCCAAGCCCTGTGGACTTGGTTGGGGCTTGGACAGCAGAGGCTGAGTTACGCCTCCCGGCGGCTCAGAGCGCAGTGGAAGGTGCAGCGCTCAGGCAGCAGGCTGGACTGGGAACCCACCTAGAGTTAGGGTGGGGATGGGGCGGCCATGACAGAGGCCCTGTGACAATGGGAGCAGGGTTTCTAGGGCAGGAGCCCGGAAGGTCACGTTGCCCGCGGGCTGCTTGCGCGCGCTTCCCACCTTGCACCAGGGCCGCAGCTGTGGCTCGCGGGTGCAGCACGGGTCCCTCGGGCATCAGCAGCAAGGGCTTGCAGCAGGGACACCTGGGCTCTGGGCGCAGCGCTGTCCGGATTTAGCATGCACCAGAGGCCAGCTACCTAACCGACTTTTCTTCCACCGCCTGCTCATGAAGTGGGATGACAGTAAGACAGACCTCACAGGGTCCTGAGAACTAAACTCATTCATGAATAGCATACCTAATAACGTCTGGTTGGGGACCAGCGGGGTGGCGGGTGGTTAAGGAGTTGGACAGACCCACATGGTTAACCACGGTTCGAGTCCCAGACCCGGTGGCTTGGTTTCTTGCCTTTTCTCTCTCTCTCTCTGATCAGATTAAAATAAATGAATGAATAAATAAAACTAAATAAACTAATTCTTTAAAAAATGTCAGTAGTGAAACCAGCTCCTGAGGAGGAAAAGATGAGGTGTCAGGGCCAGCAGGTGCATGGTCATAAGGTGCTGCACTACCACATGGCAGCCCGGATCTGGCGGCCTGCTTTCTCACTTTCCCTCTCTCTCTGGTGAGTGCATGTGCCCTGTAGAATATTAAAATAATAATTGATTAAATAAATGCTTCTTTTCCCAATGTAGTGTTGGAAAGGACTGCCAAGTGCAGTGGACGTGTGTATTAATGGGGTGCTCGTGCTCCCTCGTTCTCCAGTGGGGAAACCGACACGGAGGCGAGTGCTGATCAGAAGGTGCCTGGATTCGGGAGGAGGGCCTCTGTGGATGTCCTAATGGTTCCCTCCGTGTGGGAGCACGTGGGCCCTCTTGGCCATTGCTTAGGTCACGGCGCCTGTCGTGAGTGCGTTTCGGGCCTGAGTGTACACATAAGAGGCTGAGGCGGCTTCAGTGTCTCGCTGCCCACGGGACTGTCTCACAGGGAGTGTGCTACCTCTGTAAGCTGCTGATCTCGGTGCTGTGTCGGTCTCTTTGTTCATGTACGTGTTCATAGATGTGCTACTTTAGCTTTCAGTGCCTTATCTCCAAATCTGGTGGGCTCCCTCCTGTTCGGGGCTCCCTCGGAACCCCTCCAAATAGACACCGAGGTACCACCCAGTGGCTGCTGAAACCCGGGACAGCACACCAGCTGATCCAGCCAGGACATGAAGACAGCTACAGAGAACTCCATGCTTTAGTTACGACCTCTCCTCCCACTCTAGTCAGCTCAGCTGCTACAACCAGGGCCGCGGGCTGGGTGATTTCACTGTACAGTCGGGAAACTGGGAGTCCACGCCCGAGGTGCAGGCCGGTTTGGTTTCTGGCCCTCTTCCCGGCCTGCGGATAGCCACCCGCTCCCTGTGTCCTCGCGTGCTAGAGAAAGACCTCTGGCCTCGCCCTCCCCTTCGCACACAGTTCTATCAGATGGGGCCACCTCCTGAGCGCAGGCACCGCCTCAGCAGTCACGTGGGAGGTTAGGGCTGCACCACGTACATCTAGACAGTGGATGGGTCTCACAGTTTAGCCCCTTAAAATCTCCCCTCAAAATACGAATAAGAACCCTGGCCTGGTGGCTAAGGAAACCAACCAAGTAGTTCAAATCCCAGCCCAGAGGTCTGAAACACACGCCAGGCACATGCACATACATGCGTGCCCCAGATCTCAACGGGGTGGAAATGGAGGAGCGGGGTGGTGAGGTGCCCGAGCCCTGCGTGGAGCGTGGGGTGTGCCCTCTCCCTCGCCTCCCGCACGCTCTCTGGCAAGGACATTTTTTTTTTTTAAGTATAGCTTTTTTCTCTCCCTCTGGCAATTAAAACAGTGTAGTTTCTTTCCCTCATTGCATCAGTGAAGGAGAGCTGATGGATGCGGGGATATCTAGATAATGCAGCATCAGAGAGGATCAGTCCTGACCCCAGATAGCGTAGGTTACTAGCCAGGCTGGGAAGCAACTCCGCCTGCTACCACCTTGTTATTCTAGGATAAGGGAACCTAGGGCTTCAAAAACGTTCCGTTTTGGCAGTAAATGTTACTTAATATCTTTTGGACTGTGAATAATTGAAATCTTAATCTAGAAAGTTCAACCGTATTTGATTGGAATTAACTTACTTCTTTACAGAATGTCAGACGCGGTGGATGGGTTCCCCTCAAAGTCTTCCTTGGCATGGGATTTCCTCAGGAGGGGGTCTTGGTGGGCTCTCAGGAAACCGGCTCCTCGGTGA